>OZ007591.1:380536045-381199031 GCA_963931845.1 Maratus michaelseni
TGGAAAAATGTCTTGCGCAAAAAAATATAATCAAAAATCATCAATAATTGTCTTATTCGTCTAATCTTCCATAATCGGATTCATTGCCGATGTTCGCGAAGAAATCACTAAAATAGCTGAAATACGTGATTTATTACTTAGCAGATTAGTTTAGCTGTGTTATGTATTTCATTGTTGTAATTGCATTGTTATAGTTTCATTGTTGTAACTATTGTTGCGACTTTATGCATTACTTTTATGCTTAACCACCATGTATACAAATAAAATTATATTTTGTATTTAATTGTAATGAAACAAATGGCATCAATAAAGTTATATTACATAAAGATAAAATAAACTCAATGGACAATATTCCCGTGACGTCGCAATAAATATGAATTTTTATTCGCTTATTAAAATTAAGTGCACGTACATAAATATTTTTACCAAAATTTAACTTGCAAATTAAAAAATTCGCCCAAGAAACCATGTGTCTAAATAATTTTCATTATTTATTTTTTATCCTCGCAACAACGGAAGCAATCCGACTGCCAACATTTAGAAGAAAAAAAAAGATTTAAAATTAAAATTTCCGCTAACTAATAAAAGTATTGAACAAATGAATGCACGATAACAAATCTGTGGCCAAATATCTTTCATTTAAAATAAGAATCATATAATTTGATGAAGTAGTTTTTTTTTCTCACGAACTGTCGAAAGAAAACGCTTAGCATTTATATATAGATTATTTAACTGCATCCTGACTTCATTTCTACAGAACACGGATTATTACAAGGATTAAAGTACAAGGACTCTTTGGATTCTATCACAAGCAAAGATAAATTTTAGATAAGTGCAAAAATATTTTGCTATAAAAATTCAATAAGTCCAATAAAATAAAATCTTTCAAACAGAAAAATGTTAATTGTACAAATGATAATTGAGTGTCAATGGAATAGCAATGGAAGCGCAAATGGAATCAGGCTTTAAAATTCAGCTGTTTTCAAAGAAACAATTACAATGGTTTTGGTGTAGTTTTCTTTATAGAAAATTTGAATAGTGAATATCTCAAAACTTACATTTTGCTAGATACCTTCTTTTACATCCAATCCCTTCATTTCTATACCCCTAAAAACTATGTGGTGCTGCCATCTACTGAACAAAAGTAGAACTTTCAAACATTTTTAATCAACAATAAATTTTTTTTTTTGGATTTGAACTGTTACGACAGTATTAAGGGAATATGTTAGTGTAACGCCCGTTAAGATAATATTTGTTGGATTTTGGGACAAAATAATTGCCACTTTATTTACAAATGGAAAATCATTATTAGATTAAATTAAACAGCAAATTGTATAAAAGTAAAATTAATTCATATTTTAAACAAATATTTTTGAAAAAAAAATTGCAAAAGTTTTTTTTTAAAGACTTTTTTAAAAAAAAAAGAAAAAGAAAGAAAGAAAAAGAAAATAAATTATATAGAAAATGTAATAGTTTGCCAGACAAATAGTATTTTATGTAACTACACTGGAACTCGAAAGGTGAATTACTAAATTGCCTACAATACTATTTAATTATGGTAATATTTCGTAAGTCATACTTAAATCTAACTATATTAATAGGCATATTTACAACTAGCTGTAAACACTAGTCCTAAAATCATTATTACAAAAAGGTAGGGAAGCAGGAAAACAGGAAGGTAGGTATCGTTTGTAACATATACATTCATTAAAGACGAAGATTCTATAATCGGGTCTACAGATAATTGGCATACTTTAGTTAGCATAATTTTCTTTTAAAATAGTTTTAGTCGATTCTATGTTTTAAAAGCTCAGAGTATTCCATAATTGGGTCAACAGACAGTGTCATAGTTTGGCGCAAAGTTTTTTTCGTGACTTGAACCATTGTTGTAACTCGCATACGCTTTAAATAACATTGTTAACAGCATTGTTCATATTTCAAGACAGGAATCCGCTTAAGATCCGACAAAGGTAAGAGCGTGGGCTGAATTTTAAAATTCGATCTGTGACCTGAGTAATTAAAGGTGAAAGTTAGTTCAAATGCTAAGTGCAACAATTTTGCGTAATCGGATTAAGAATTGACGCGGTATATGTAGGCGCTGGTCGAAAAATAGCAGCAATTAAAAAGAACAATTAAGGAGTAAAAAGAAAAATCTGTAATTGCATTCATCTCAATCGGCAATAACTTTTTTTACGTCACAGTGAGTATATATATTTTTGTATGGTTATTATACACAAAAATTTTATTATATAAAAGTTTTATATATACTAGTATATAACCCCCGTCAAAAATGACGTAACCTGGATCTGCGTTTAATTTTTACAAGACTTCATACATACAAACGAACAGAATGAAGATTTTATTATTGAAAAGTTTGTATTGTAGAAAAGTACATTTTAAAACTTATAAATGATTTCTATAAATACAAATGATGAGGATATTTTTTTACTCAATATTCAATTTGCATAAGAGTTCAACAACTGGACAAAACAATCAAACATATTAAAAAATAATCCATATGCTAATTTTTTTTATATAAAGAGGTGTTATCAATGAGTTTCTAAAGAGCTTGACTCACCACGTAGCTCACTGTTTGGGACTCACTGTTACATAAGGGAAATTAAATTCTAATTTTTTTTTTTTTAACGATTGCGCAAAACATTAAAATTATGTTAGTTTTAAATTGTCTATGTATATAATATCTATGTAATTATAATGTAATTGTCTAGGTAATTGTCTATGTATTTATAATACAGTTGAATTTTAAAATTTCTTGAAACAAGTAATATTTAAAAAAATTAAGTCAATTCCTACTTTTTAATCATAAATACATAAAATAAACCCGTGCAGCATTAATGTCCCACGCTATCTTTATTGGACATTATTTTATAATCATCGTTGCGGTATTTTATTTCTGTGGCATCATTCATTTGAGATAAATCTTTCATTTCATTGATGAAAACAATGGGAGGAATTTTTTTCTCCCATTTAAAACTGAAATTAATTAATTAAATTTAATTAATGAATTAATATTTGAAAAAACTGTATTAACATAAAGTGTCATCCACTACAAGTTTAAAAAAAAATTATTTGAACTTGAGTGGATGAATAGAAAATATTTTATTAACGATTGAAAATTTGAACAAGATATATATTGAGAGAGTGTGAGCTAATAGTAGGAATTTTTAAAAAAAAGTTTTCCAGTAATGATGAAACAAATATATAGCAGAAAGATGGACATAAAAAGACACAGAAAATTGCTTTATTATGTACATTAGCTTCTTAATTCACAGTGGGAAAGCATTCCCCTCAAAATGACAGAAAGAACAAAGTTTTCCAGTAATGAAGAAATATTTAAAACATATACATACAACGATGAAAGTAGATAATATAACTTAAACTTTTAAAAATGTATCTCAAATCAAAAGCCGGAAATTTTCTTATTTTAAAAATATTCCTAAAGAAATCTATCATATATTTTTTTTCATCATTAAAAATTATCTTATTTTATTTCATAAGTAAATTTAAATTATTAATTGCATTAGTATGACTGGAAAGTATCTTTTCACAGTCTCTTATCAAATTACTTTTTTTTCCACTTGAAAGTTAAGTTCAAATGATACTAAGTTGAAAGTCAAAATTTGATCTGCATTGATATAATTCATATATGTGATATGCGATACTATATATTCCTTATATTTTAATTAAGTTTCATAAGAAATATTCATTTTACAATGCAAGAAAAATTTCAGAATTGAAGTAGATATAAGCTAGGCTTTTAAAAATTGATATTATAAAATTTTAATTTAAAAAAAGAAATAATATTAAGCTGAAGCTTTTAAAAGTTGATCTTGAAATAAATCAATACGTCCTGAATTTTATACAACTTTATTATTATACATTTTTTTCAACAGAAAGTTCCTTCGTTTATATTAATTGCCAATAGATAGCGCCAAAACAATACCGTTATTTCGGAAAAAAGTTTGACCGAAAATATTGTTTACAGAAATGTTCATATAAATATTTTATTTAATATTTTACAATGCAAGCAAAATTTCGGAATTTAAGTATTTACTTAAATTCCGGCTTAGGTATATAATATCCACTTAAATATAAACTACGCTTTTAAAAATTTGCATCACCAGATTAAAATTTTCAAAAAGAAATAATATTAAGATAAAGCTTTTAAAAGTTGATCTTGAAATACATCAATACGTCCTGATTTTTTCTTATTTTAAAAATAAGCTTATTTACATTTTATATATTATTTTGTAGAATATATTATATATTTTTTATGTAACTTTATTATTGTACATATTTTTTTCCGACAGAAATATCCTTCGTTTATATTAATAGCCGATAGATGGCGCCGAAACAATATTTAAAAATGAGGATCATCGCAAAGCCTCCCTATGACAGCTATCGCCGCTATTTCTGAAAAAAAGTTTTATAATATAAGTAAACAAAATTTAAATATTTAAAGACTTTAATAGGTTTTTATGATTGTTTTAAGGGCAAAATCAGATGTTGACCTGTATTTTTTAATGAAGCGTTCAAAGAGTCGTTCATTTGTTTCTACATTTAGAATTTGTACATCTGAATGGCAGTACTGTTCGTTTGGTTATATCTAGTAATCTGAGGTTTAATCTGGTAATTTTTAAATTAGAGCCTCAAACATTATAACTTTATATGACATACATGTTTTGTATAAAAATATGCTGAACAGAAATGATTTCAGGTAGAAGAAATTAGCATTTATCTGTCATATGTTAGCAAATGTTTTTCATTAAGTCTAACATGGCGTTTAGCTACGGTCGATTTACAGAATAGAGTGGTTGCACCCGGTATGGTTACCAATACACTCCTACACTTGGATTTTATTATACGTAGATATGGGCCTGATGATTCTACTACAGGGACACAAACTTTTCATTAATTCATCCTTTTTTTCCCTTCCAATATGTTATGTTTTATATTACCTTGGTTCTATTTTCTATTTTTAATTTTATTCTAGATTTTTCTGGCATATATATATATATATATATATAAGTTATTATTGGCCGATTTATAAAAACAAAAAGATGAGTTTATGCATATTTATAATCATCTTGCATAATTAGTTATGGAACGTGTCCCAAAGTAAAATCTTTGAGTTTGTCAAATTCAGAAAATCATATGCCAGACATTCAAGATGTCTAGAGAAAATTTTAACATCCTTTCCCGCTGCCAAAAGTTCTCTGTATTATTAAGAGTTAGTTCACAAGCACAATCTAATATATTTTAGCACTCAGTCATACAACAGAATTTGCAGACCCATAACCCAAGATATTCCTGCAATTAAATTGGTATCATTTTTAAAAGAAAAAACATGCATTTTTATTCATGAAACAAAGAGTTTACAAGAACTGCATCATAATGGCGCCATTTTCTAAGCATTTCGTTCCACTGCTTCTGATATTAAAGTACATAATTTATAAAAACCTTTTAGGTAAAATTCGTAAAGAGAGATTAAAAATAAACTCATTAAAAACTTTCATTACAGTGGGAATCTTTTTTTACCTCACACTTTTTAAACAATATTGTAAAAAAATGCTATCACAAATTAATTTTCCAGTGGAGCCGCCGGTAACAACTAGTATTCCATAAAACAAATGTAGGAAATAAAGTCATTTAGTACAATTCCGAGTCTTTTTGAAATATTAAAAGCAAGTTTAAAATTCAGTTAAAATTGATGGAATAAAATACTTCTGATTTTTGCTCTGGAAATAATTTATTAATGGATCAATCGTCCAAAATTAATATTCGTCTGACAGCTCTTTTGTTTTTACCAAGACCATGTTTTTAAATTTATTGTCGAAAAACCAATTACTACCGTAAAAATAGCAAAATAAATTTAGATAAAATAATTTTTTAAAAATGTAAGCTGTAAATTTTACAATGTATGACTGGAAGTTCCTGAAATTAAGCAATCAATTTAGATTGCTTAGAATAAAGTGAAAAAAAGTAATATTCGACGAGTCACATATTTCTATCTTCCTCCTTTTCTTGTTAGTGTAAAAATTATTCTTAAAAGAAACAAAAAACAAGAATGAGAAAACATACGTTAAGCATAGATTATGAAACACTTTCAAACACATTCAGATTACTGTAACAAAACTTAACCTTTTAATAAGTAAACAAGGTCAAGGTCAAACCAGGAGGGAAAGCCTACCTTTCGGCTTAAGCTCAACTAATCCCGCACAGTTTAATAAGTAAACATTTAGAAAACGGATAACAAATTTGAAAAATCAATTTCAGCAATTACTACAAATAGTCAAACAAAATATTCGAATTCTTTTGTGCAGCCCTGTATATAGTCTATAGATTTGTACGTATACTACACAGTATGCTAAAATTTACTTCACTTAGGAAATACATAGCACAATTGAAAATTCGTCTTCAGCAATTTCCGTCAATAAACGAAAATGTACGTAAGATCTTTTGAGCAGCCCTGTATATGATCTATAGCAGACATACTCAACCTGCGGCCCGCGGGCCGCATGTGGCCCGGAGACCTTTTATGTGCGGCCCGAGATACATAATCAATAACCTGTATTTATTACATTAATTGAGATGTGTCTAAAAGTTTTTAAGACCTTCACGGTTCTTTTATAGTATATTTTCATGGGAAGACAAAAACTGTCCTGTTATTTAAAATTACTAATTTAAAATTATCTTAAATACAGTTTCCTTAGTCAAAAGTTCTTTTTACATTAGTTCTATTTGTGCTATAGTGGTGTATACATTTCTTAATCTTCAACACTAAACCAATATTATTCCAAATTTATTACATTTGCACTATACATTTCTACACTTTAAAAAAGTTTTTGTATTGAGAAAACAATTAATGTATTAAAGCAAATCATTTTATTGTTTTCTTTAGAACTTGAAAATGCTTCATAGTTATATTATTACGTTTAACTAATAATGCTTATTAAGGTTGAACATTTACATTTCCAAAAAATTGGTATTAAAATGTTTTATACCACTATTTGTACATCATTTACAATTGAAATCTACCACAAAGTTTGGAAATTGTGTATTGTATTGTATTTGGTGTTAAAAGTTTTGGTAATATTTCTTTTCCGACAAACGTTCAATCCTACTGATTATATTAACTTTATTATATAGGTTTGTTATATACTACTTTTTTTTAAATCTTACTATTTAAAGTACCTCTTTTTTTACATTATAATATAATTGTGTTGCGGCCCGCCGAACGTTCCAAATATATGTTTGCGGCCCGCGAGAAAAAAAGGTTGAGTATGGCTGATCTATAGTATTTATGCGCACGAATTAATGTACAAAAAAAATTAAATACCGAACAATCCATGGTAAACGTCAATAACATACATCAATTGCATGACGATTCGAGTATATTTACGTGAATTAGAGTGTGAACAGACAGACAGACGAACAGGTGGACAGACAAACCGAATTCATAAACACTTTTCAACTATCTTGGAAAGTGTTAAAAAACCACATGGTTTTGTATTTTAGCAATAAGACATTTCAGCATGGTAATACAAAACATGATTTCGTTATGATCAGTTTTAAAGAAATGCTTCTTTCAGGAAAACCATAATGGATTATTAAAAACCTATCACAATTTTATGATGCACCTCTTCTCCATTTTATGGCGTAAATGATGCACTATAGCGCTTCCGTGGCATCGTTGTTTAGCACTTATTGTAGCATTTTACATATTTATATGAAGACATAATTTGTCTTAAAAATATATAAGCCACTAAACATTCATTTAAATTCTGAAACGCTACCTTTCGAAAACTCTTTGTACTAAATATTTTTATTTAATAAATGTCAAGCTCGTCATTTGTATTATGTACAGTTTTTATTTAATTTCAATCGGAGCAGTATGATGCAGTCGAGATATCCTTAAAATAAGCATTTTTTTTTTCTTTTTTTTAGCTTACCTTGTAAACCTGTAAATTATAATGTACAGTTATTTTGTTTCTGCCATGTTCATTAGAAAATCTTTTAATTGTTGTTTATGATTAGAGTTGTATCTATCTGTTTTCTCTTCTGAACAGTGGCTGGTACAACGACGACTTGGGCCACAAGCATTACCTGCTTACCGAGAGAAAGGCTTGTAGCAGTGGCTACGACCTCGGGTGATATTCGTTTTTTTAGATCCAGAATTTACAAGTAAGTTGCTTTTGAGAAACTTTCATGTAATTTAAACAAAATACTCTTAGAATTATAAAAGAAAATCTCTTATCATCATTTAAGTAAAAATGTACGAGGGTCGATCCAGAAATAAGGTTCCCATCAAATTCACAAATAGACAACATTGTTTATTCTCATAGAAATTTACATCGTTGGAAAGAAGAAAGTTTTCTCTATTTCTTTACATAATCGCCATCTTTTTCAACGCATTTTTGTAGACGGTGGTCCAATTTCTGTATCCCAATGTCGTAGAACTCCGCCGCCAACCCGTTGAGGAAACGTTTCACATCTTCTTTGTCGTCATCGTCGCTCCGGAAGCGTTGGCCGCCCAAGTGTTCCTTTAACTTGGGGAAGAAGTGATAATCACTAGGTGCGAGGTCCGGACTGTAAGGTGGGTGGGGCATGACAGTCCACTCAAATTGTGTCAAAAGTTCCTGGGTTTAACGGGAGACGTGAGGTCGGTCGTTGTCGTGAAGCAGCGTTACACCGGCTGTCGTCCTCCCTGGCGGTTCTGGACGGGCTGAGTCCCTTGGCGTGCAAAAAGCGAATTACGGAACGAATCTCGCACTTGGCGGGATCAACAATGGGAACCTCCATCTTGGACGGCTGCTGAGACAAGAATGAGCGGCGCAGCGTAGCGCAGTAGGGGAATCGCGAGTGCAGGAACAGCCGCACACAGCGCCGTTGCCGTATTTCGCCTCGCGCCTTCCTGTGCGGCTGGAACTCTTTGGGAACCTTATTTCTGGATCGACCCTCGTATATGCTTAAAATGATGATAGTGCGCATAAATCAGCCATACTCAACCTTTTTTTCTCGCGGGCCGCAACACACTTATAAATGTTTTTTAAAAAAGTAATTCAAATAGTAAAATAACATAAGTACTACAACAAAGTTAATATATTATCATTATGGTTAAACGTTTGTCCTAGAAGAAATGTTACCAAAATAATTTAACACCACTATTTCTAAATAATAAACTTTGGGGTAGAATTTTATTGCAAATATTGTAAAAACATACCGTGATGTTCGTTGATTGAAAATAGTAGTACAAAAAATTTTGGGGGTCAATTCGTGCGACAAACATTCAAATCTAAAAAGCAGCATAACTATATGATATGTATAAAACGTAATAATATAACAATGCAGAATTTCCAAGTTCTAAAGCAAAAACAAAATATGAAACTTCCTCTAATAAATTAGTCTTTTACCGAATGCAAAAACGTATTTATATCAATAGAAATATTATTTATAGAAAACGTTTAAAAACTGCTGAAAATATTTCATGGAAATAAATTTTCAATATTTTTTTTTTTTAATTGTAGAAGTATAGTGCAAATTTATTTATTTTGGAATAATGTTTGATTAGTGTTGAAGATTAAGAAATTTGTACATCACTTTAACGTAAATAGCTACATGTAAAAAGAACTTTTGACTAACAAAAACGGCATTTAAGATACTTTAACATAATTTTAAATTTAATTATAAATAACAGGGCAGATTGTATCTTCCCATGAAAATATATGAAACAATAATGAAGGTCGTAAATACTTTTTATTCAGATCTCAATTAGTTTTATAAATATGGATTAATGATTGTGTCTCGGACCGCAAATAAAAGGTCGCCGGGCCGCAGGTTGAGTATGGATGACATAAAGGCTTATAAATGCCTTTCAATAAACGAATCAACAAGTGTTTCCTACGCTTAATCGGCTACATTTTTAAGATCGATAACTCTGTTTGTTAAGAGATATTTATATGCCTTTATGTGTACTGTTATCACTTTAAGCACATACCATTTTTACTTTAACCCATTTTCGGCCAAAGGTGCGTAAAAATACCATTTCAATAAATATATTTTTATTAACACTGTGACGTATATTTTCCCTAATTTTATTTTTCTGCTATTTTTAAGGTTTCTGGAGACTTCTATAAAATATTAGTAATTCAATTGAAGTAATCACTTTCTGTTGAGAAATTTTCAAAATACGCTGGTTTTTTACTTGAAACGGTTATTGACACATTCGACTTTTTGAAAATGTATAATTATTCCACTTGAGATTAATCATATGTTTTTATAATGGAGTAAAGTTGCAAGTTCTGTAAATAAAATAAAAATAAAACAAATGACATAAGAAAACATAATTTTTTTAAATTAAATTATTAATGGTAAATTAATAATGGTAACGTCAATTTAAATAAAATATTATTTTTCATGCACGAAACATTTTTGGTGTCTTAATAAATGTAATTTCAGCACATTTCAATGCAAATAATACCACATTTTATAAAATTTCAATGCTTGGCCTAAAATGGGTTAAAACACGCCTAATTCACAACCTAGCCCCTTGACATTCAGACCGGTTCATTCGCCTTTATAGTATCAGTATCCAATAGCTGATTCCTGGATCGTTAAGTTTTAGAAATATAATTCCAATTCAAAATCGTGTTTTTATGTACTTAGTGGCAGAAAAAAAACCCGGATTATTTATAAAAAGTGGGCATGTGTGATCGAAGATCGCACAAAGAATTTTGTTTAATATTCCTTTCAAAACACTTTATCCTTTCTTTAATAAATCCAAATAAATTTCATTTTACAAAAAAAAAGTCATGTTTTTCATAAAATAAAAATTTACTGGTCTATTTTTCTCGTTTTTTCGAAAATCTGAACCAGCTCGCTATTATACTCTGTCGTAATAATATCTGTCATGTGGACTAAATGCGATGTTGAAAAAAAAAACAATTTCAAAATTAAACAGGTTGTATAGAGATCTTCAAAATGTTAAAATATGATAATATTTCCATAATCGGGTTTTTATCATGATTCAATACATTCCTCAAACTAATATATTTACTATTCTCTATTACTCATATTGATAATATCTTTGTATTATTCTCAAACATTTAAAAAATCCTATATGACGTCAGATTAAATTTCTTTTTAATTCTCTAATGATGTCATATTAAGCTGCTTTCTGTATTTACACATACTCATACTCTTTGTATTGTTGAGAAATATTTGAAAATTTCCATTTTATTACCAATATGATATCATATTAATTTTTTTTTTCAATTGGTGAAACTTTTTATTTCATTTTCATTTGTCACGTGGAAATCTTTCAATAGAAAATTAATTATTGTAGAAAGAATTGTATTGTGGATTTTTAATTGTTGTCAACTGCTATAACGAAAAATGTTTAAATTTAATAAGAAAAGGCTGTTAGATTTTTTGTTTTTTTATCTCTATATATTACAATAATACGATTTTTTCAAATTTTATGATTTTGAGCTTCATAGCATTTATTCAGCTATAAGTACACAAAATTTCATGCCTGTAAGTTAAATAGTTTCTGAGAACCGGCTCTGTGACGGACAGCCAACGAAGCGGGAGTAATAGGGTTTCGTGAGATGAACGAAACCTTAAAAATGAAAGTATCATAAATTCATACGTTTTGAACGTGGAAAAATAGATTTTTTATTGTTTTACTTCTTAGAGCACAGAGAAAGTTTTACTTGTAAACATCCTTTGTAGGACCCAAAGACCGTATAAAAAATTTTATTTCGTAACTTTTACAAAAATAAATATTTTGACGGTTTTTTTTTTTTTTATGATGAAGAACAATATCTGAAACATTTTTTTGAATTTGGACTATACCTCTAAAACTAACAGTTTAGACATTTACTATTGGGTAACGCATAAGAATGGACCTTAGTAGCGCATAGACAAAGTTCGACAGTTTTGTTTTCGACAATTAATCTTCGCTTTATTCAATCACAGAATCTTGCGATAAATTAAGGCGGAAAATACATCCGATTGCAGAAAATTAGCCATTTTATCCGTGCGAAGAGAGGACATAACATAATAAATTTGTTTCATTTCTTATACCACATACTATTTCATCCATTACAAGAGGGAACTGTGACTGCCTCTGTAGGTTTTCACGTCCCTCAAGTTCTGGTAGAGCAAATGCGGGTCGGGTAAACCAGACTTAAGGCCTAGGACATGGCTCCCTCTTGGTGTCCAGCCCCGAAGCTGTTGGGGGACCCC
This sequence comes from Maratus michaelseni, assembly GCA_963931845.1. Lineage (NCBI taxonomy): Eukaryota > Metazoa > Arthropoda > Arachnida > Araneae > Salticidae > Maratus > Maratus michaelseni. The sequence continues at coordinate 380,548,316 of OZ007591.1, forward strand.
GGTTCGTCCCCAAGTGTAACGTGGTGGTATCTCAAGAGGGCTGAGAATCACCACAATCGCAACGGCCTATGATGTCAATCACTTGGGTCCAATGGGAGTGATGCGCTGGTGGCGGTGATCCCACTGGTCGCAGCGCATACAGGAGGACCCTCCTGGTCGTGCGCGTTTAAAGTCTCTCAGGCCTTGGGTGCGACGGTTGACGTGCCAGACGGGTGTCACTCGGCGCAGCTCAGTTTTATACCACCTACTATTTGTAATATTTTTATGTTTCATTTTAATTTCTGGCAGTTCTTGTACACTTTTTATACTCTCTACACTGTTTTCCACCGTCGATAAGAACGGGTGAAAACTATTTTTCCCGGAGATGACACCCTGCCAGATCGATTTTTGAACCGAAAAAACTAAACTCGAATCCGTTGTTTTCATGAAAATCTTTACAGTCATTTTCGTGAATCCAAAAATATATAATTAAATAGAATATAATTAATTTATCGTTTAATAATATAAGATTTATCCAAACACTAATTTGATTTATTTTTTACATAAGCACGTGTGACTTGCTATCTTATTACATAATGTACTACTGAGTCTTATTTTGTAGCAAATTATCTTAAAATATACATTTTTTATTTAATTTTAATTTTGTGGGATTAATTCTTTGTTCGTTTCTTTGAATTGCTATATATTTTTGTCTAAAATACCTTGCACTGAGGAAAAATTCTGCCACTGACATCTAGAAACTAAATTGTGGCTCTAGAGAAAATAGTTCCATGTCATCCTTATAAATTCTAGTTCCCTTTGCTGGAGAGTTCTAGTCCCCCCTATTAAAATTCAAGAGCGTTTTTCTATATTATCGTGGTCAGACTTATTTAAAAATCGCTGCAAATAAATGTGAACACAAGAGGTTAGTTTAGTAACTATAATTCTAGCTAATGAATTTATTCTAGAAATCAAGTGATAATTTCTCGCAATTCAAACGATTCATACTGTAATCTATCGTTTCATCACCTATCTCAATCATTTCGTCTATTTAGTTTATTTGTTTACCTTATTGGCATAGCTCGGAAATCTATATTTCTAGTTAAGGGATTTAGGAAATGACTACATATTCGTTCAGATGAAGGCGGTATAAGTTTTCTTTCAGTGTATTATACTTCTTTTAGTTGCTAAAAGGCGTAAAATAAAAAGATTATAAACAATAAAGTAAGTTTTATTAGACTGTTGACATGTTTCAATACAATCGGAATCATTATCAAAACAAATAAGAATATTCTATGATTACACGGTCTATGAAGTTATTTGAAACGGTATCATTTAATTTTCGACGTACTTTTTAAAATTACGCAAATTGTTATTTTATTTTTTACTTGAATATTTATTTCCATATTTGTAACCATGGAGTAACTCGAGCCACAATTTGGTAAGTTAAATGATGCTGCATCGCTACATATTGTATTTTTACGTGTTACAACCTCTACGGTTTCTCTTATAATGAATTGACAGTATATATATTGCAGGGGGAAATCACTTTACTTTCATTGAAATTTATTTGGATGGTTTCTTTTTGATATAATATATGCCAGGGCTGTAGTTTTTCTATTATACTTAATATCAGCTATATGCTCCTTTTTTCTGTAACTAATTTTTTTTTAATTGCTAAAAGGCATAAAATAAAAATATTATAACCAGTAAAATAAATTCTATGAGATTGTTCACATATTTCAGTTCAATCTTGAATTTTACTGCCTATAATAATTTTATTTTAAGCCTTTTAGGAATTAAAATAAATATATATAATTACAAAGTGTTCTAATTTGTTATATTTTTTAAAATACCTTATTCTAAACTCACGCAGTTTACCTTAGTAATAAATAAAAATGTGGCCAGTTAAACTGATGGCATCGAGCTCACAGTCTATTAACACTAATTGTATATTATACTCTTATTTAAAAAAATAATGACTCTCGAAAAATAAAGAAATCGACAATAATTTAAGGGGGGAATAGCCACCGTTCCCCCCTTTATACTTAACTAATAAACCACCAAAACTAATCAGGGAACCGCCTTATCACAATGAACCTATATACAAAATTCGAAGCAAATCGGATAAATCTGTATAAAAAACCCATTTATCTAAATTGAGGGGGACTCATACCCCCCCCCCCCCGTTTCCCAGCTTTATACTTAAGTAATGAATCTCCAAAACTAATCAGGGAATCGCCTTATCACAATGAACCTATATATAAAATTTGAAGCAAATTGGATAAATCTGTATTACAAAAAAACATTTATCTAAATTAAGGGGATGGGGAGAGGAATTAGCCCCGTTGCTCCCCTTTATACTTAACCAATGAACTCCCAAAGCTAATCAGGGAAGCGCCTTATCACAATGAACCTGTATACAAAATTTGAAGCAAATCGGATAAATCTGTATTAAAAAAAACATTTATCTAAATTAGGGGGGGGGGAATTAGCCCCGTTCCTCCCCTTTATACTTAATCAATGAGCTCCCAAAGCTAATCAAGGAAGCGCCTTATCAGAATGAACTTATAAACAAAATTTGAAGCAAAACGGATATTTCTATCAAGAGTTATCGAATTACGTACGTACATACAGAACTGGCGGGCACATTAGCTTTCACGTTTTGAAAGACTGTGAGCTAAAAAGTCGTTCATAAATGCGAATAGCATATACATCTCTTTTATAGGTCATTTTATTAGAGCGTCTGAATAAACTCCCATGTAGATGCTTTAAAACTCGCACACTCAAATATTATTTATGTCTTTTTTACGACGAGTTTAAGAATCTGACCGGTTCCAAAGCAAGAAAATGGAAATATGAACTTCTTTGCTTTCATTTCTTGTTCTAAAACAAGTAAAATATTTTCTTCATTTCTCGTTTAGTAGTTTCCCACTCTTAAATTCTGCATAGAAGAATTCTGTTCTCTTAAAAAATTAGTATTTTTAAAACAAAGTGTCTTCGTTACATTTGAAGTTTTTTACTTTCTTCTATCTTTACAAGAAGAAGGTATTGGATCCATGAAAATTTTCGACTTCCGGTTTTCGTCGGATTTAAATCTTTTAGAAGGTCCTGAACACGATTTGACTGTTTTTAGAAAATGTCTGTGAGGCTGTGACTCTGTCTGTCTGTCTGTATGTGACAAAAATTTTGTGGGCACTGTATCTCAAGAAATAATGCACGAAATTTAATAAAACTTTATATTCAATTAGTCCCTGATACAAATGGGTGCTGATTAGTTTTTGGTGAAAATCGCCCAATAGGTGGCACTGCTATGCTGCATTTTTCGAGATTTCCGCAATAACTCTAACTCAAGAACTAATGCACTTATTTTCATCAAATTTCAGATTCCGTTAGACCTTGACATAAATAGGCGTTGATTGCGTTTTGGTGTAGATATCCCAACGGGTGGCGCTGCTGTACCACTTTTTTCATGATTTTTACGATACCTATATCTCAAGAACTAATGCACGGAATTTCATCAAACTTCACAGTTAGACGTTGACATACGTTTTTGTTGATTAGTTTTCGGTCTAAATCTCCCAACAGGTGTCGCTGCTATGCTACATTTTGTAGGATTTACACCAATTTAGCAATAGTCATATCTCAAAAACTAATGCACGAAATTTAATAAAACTTTATATCCAATTAGACCTTGATATAAATTAGTGCTGATTCTTTTCAATGTAAGCCTGTGTGAGATATAAGAAAGTTTTGGGATTGGCACATCGACTAGTTACAAAGTGTCTTCGTTACACTTGAAGTTTCTTTATTATTATATTTCTTTTAAGATACTAATCGTTTTCAGTTCAATTAATTTTTAACACTTTCCAACGTAGGTGAAAAGTGTTTATGAATTCGATTTGTCTGTCTATCTGTCTGTCGTGCTCTAACTCGCGTAAATGTACTTGGATTGCCATGCAATTCATATATGTTAATGAGGTTTACTATAGCATGTTCGGTATTAAAAATGTAAGTACGTAATGTTAAAAGTACGCAATGTTTATAGTTTATTACACTCAAAAGAATTTCGTTAGGTTACAGTCTATGGTAAAAATCGTTTGCAGTGAATTTTAATTATGTTACATTATTCCAAATACATTTAAATTGATATGCATCACTGAGATGGTAAGAGGGCTATAGAATACCAGTGGACCCGCGCGAGGATTTTGCACTGCAGTCAAATATTTTTTAACAATATCTGATATCTTTTAGATGCAGGTTTAATTTTCAAAAGAAAAAATAAGGATTAAAAATACCTGCAAGCAACATTAGTCAAAACCAGAATATCCTCTCCTTTATTCCATCAAAGTTACAGGAAAATCTTATCAAAGATAACAAAAGGCACGCGCGATGGGGGAAAAAAACGTATTTTAACTATTTTAGTGGATGACAGCATCCGCTTCGGGAAAATACGGAGCAAAGAAAAATAAATTGAATAATTTGAAATACAATTTAATTTAATATAACAAAGGCTTGTATAACATTTTAGTCTACACGATGAAATACTGCTGCTTCCATCGATCGATGATGCCTTTTTCTTCTGAATTGAATTTCAGGCCTATTAAGCTTATTAGGCTTATATAACATTTTAATCTACACGGCGAAATACTGCTGCTTCGATCGATCGACGGTTCCTTTTTCTTCTGAATTGAATTTCAGGCTTATTAAGCTTATTAGGCTTATATAACATTTTAATCTACACAACGAAATACTGCTGCTTCGATCGATCTAGTTAGAGCACGGACAGACAGACAGACAAACCGAATTCATTAACACTTTTCAACTATATTGGAAAATGTTAAAAAGGATCTATGATCCTTTTTTTCTTACATTTATAAAGTAATAGAATATATTTAATAGTATTTTAATAGAATATATTATGTTTTTGAAATTTGTATATTATAGTTCACATACTGATCACATTTTTGTATCCATACTGTTCTTATTTGCTTGAGCCATGCTTATTGTTTGAGCCATGCAAAATTACTAGTTGTGTTACGATTTAGTATTATTTTTATAAATTTTCTAATTAATTTTTTTTATACTCTTTCTTATATCGATTTTTTTTAATATTAAGAAATGTTGTGATCTGTATTAGTATTGTAAAAAGTAACTTTGTACTAATTTTATTTTAATCTGTAATGTAATATTCAACATATCTATTCTAAAATATGAGTTTTAAATAAACATTTCCCCTCGTGGAGAAAAGTTCCTATGCTTAACGGCTGGATCTCCACGAGAGGGTGATTTCATCATCTTTCACCTTGGTAAATGATGAAGTTTTGTTAAACTATTCTGAACGTATTGCAAATCTATGCTTGACACCTGATCTTTCGTCCTTTACTACCACTATTATTAAATAGTAAAAATATTTATATATTTCTGTTACAAAAATTTCAAGAACTTAAAATAAGAAAAATTATGTTTAAATGGTAGTAAAAAAAGATAGGAAAAATTTAGGAACGCTGCTATTCAGGGAGAGAATGTGTCCTTCCCTTGCTGGTGCCAGTGTGATGGTCAATGATTAATTGCTATTTTATATCCCACCAGATTTGATCATCAGTTTTCGATCGTGTGTCTGCCTTATATCGTTCTTCGACTGGACTGTTATGATTCGAAAAAACTCATTTGTGGAGATTATTCGGGAAATGTATTCATCATACAAATGGACAAAAAATTCTTCTCCCGATTTCGGAAACGAGCAAGCCACCTAGGTCCAGAGAAGATACTATTTGATCACCTGAGGATTGGAAAAATCGAAGGGTTGATATACGAAGGAGCAGACAAAATACATTTTGGTCCAGTTGAAAGGGTATAGTAGAATATTTCAAACTTTATGTTACATTAAATGAAGTAATTTTCCAATTACATTTCGTCTAATGTGCAGCCTAATGTGCAAAGCACAAATAACAATAGCCAAACAGTGTTTTCCAACTATAATCGCTTACGACTAAAAACTAAATTCTCCGGAGTGGCCGTCGACCACTTTTTGCTAGCTTCTGAAGAAATTGGAAGACCATGTTTTACGTTTTTATGTTTGAAGAAGGTAATGCCCCGATTAACTCTACCTATTCTAAGTTTGCAGGGTGGCTAGTGGTCAGGGAAAAATACAGTCAAAAAAGTAATAAACACCAGTATATTCTTATAGAAAAATTTAAGTTGATTATTCGATCAACTAATCAATTTGAATTTTTCTATAAGAATATACTGGTAACTATCATTTTTTTACTGTATTTTTCCCTGATCACTAGCCACCCTGGTTTGAGTAGTTTCTATCAAACAGCGTGCTACTTTATTTAGACTAGCCGGTTTTAAGTCCCCATGAAAAAACCTATGGAGAACACCGGTAAGAGACAAATGCTGGTGGAAAACAATACAATTTCACAAGTGAACTAAATCAAGCAATTTTGTTTCTGTGACGTATTATCGGCTTGTATCCCGTTCAAAAAATCATTAATTCAATGCCGTAAAGAAATTATGAAGTACTTATCTTTAAAAAAGAAAATTATAGGTCCATTCCGAAATTTTAAGATATCTATTAAATTATTACATTAGAACAGCGGTTCCCAACCTGGGGTACGTGGCGTGTCTGCTGGGGGTAGGTACAAATAATTTCGGTAATGGCGGAAATCACAAAAATGGTTTAACTGAAAACACTTAAAGAAAGTTTTGGAATTAACAGGAGACTAATCTTGTAATACAAAAAAAAAGAAAAAAAAAGTCCTTCCGGCCTGTACCGGGAGGAAAAGGTAGCTTTCCTATATCTTCGTTTTAAAATTTTAGCTAATGTTACACAAAAACAGCAACTTAAAATGCAAATAAAACGTTTACAAAAGATTCGTTAATACTGAATTTGAATAAGAAATTCGCCAAATTATTGAGCAATAGCCAAATTGGCTTCATTTATGAAGACTTATTTTGGTCGCCAAATTTGGCGATATTTCGCCAAATGTCGCCAAGTTTGGCGAGAATTTGGCGCTAACGGATATGAATATATAGTTTTATGCGTTTGATTGGGAAAATTATTACAACAATGAAAATTTTGGTAATGTGCTGTCTTGTTTCAAAATGTCAGCCACAATAGAATTTCAAACTGCTCTATCTCAGCCGTTTTTTAAGATAGAGGTAAAACAAAAAATGCTCTGGAATCCTCGTTTCAAGGCCTAACACTGAATTAAAAAATAAATTTGAATTTTTAACTTTTTTGTACATTTATTTTAGTTTTAAATTTTTAATTGGCCGCCATCTTGAAACAAAATGGCGGACTAAGCTGGCCAACGAACTCGGTCGAGACATTGGTGAGCTTAATACACACAATTAATTTCATCAAAATTGATTTATAAATAAGAGCGCTATCGTATGACATAGGTCAGATATATATATATATATATGGAGATATATATATATATATATATAAATCAACATTTGAACGGAGGGTGGTTTTGGTGTCTGGGGGTCATGATCGGCGAAAATATATCGAAATTTTCCGGAACTGCCTTCCTCCGAACGGCTGCAATAGGTAGCTTTATACTTTTTTGTATTGAAAGCTACCTAATAGGCTGTGAAGATACTTTTGTATTACAAGATTAGTCTCATGTTAATTCCAATTTGTTACACTCAGAATGAGGGATAAGGCCCACTAGGCGTAATAATTGATTGGTAGCTCAATGTGACTAGCTCCTCCCACCGATAATCACATTGCATGAGCATATTTACCCCATTTTTGCGAAAACTGTCATTGATCAGTATACAATATTACTTTTTCAACACACATATCCTATTGTTCCGTTTATAGTAATAATTGCAGAACGCCTTGATTACATCAGAGCTTCTACTTTTAATGCTTTATTACTTACCCATCATACGTAGTACAGGGTAAGTCTTGTAATCGTTTTGAAAATCGAAAAAAAAAATTTGACGGATTTACACGTTTCAGACACTGGAGATTCCGAAAAACATATTTTTAGAAAAAAAAAATTTGCCGTCTGTGTGTGTGTCTGTAAACGCTCTATCTCCCGAAAAAATTGAGATAGAGACTTGCAATTTGGTATGTACTTAGTATGTAATAATGGGAAGAAGCCTATTTCATTTCAATAACCTCGATTAACCGGAACTATTTTTTTCGGACTCTCGAAATATTCTTTCTGATAAAAGGTATATAAAAATTTTCGAAATTGGTTATTTTAAGAAATGAATATAAAAGACAATAAAAAAACATAAATTTTGCATACAGCATGAAGTCGATCGGATAATGAGTTGTCGAGATATTTGGAATCCTATTTTCCACACTCTTCGATTTTTCATGACCCTGTATTTCATCCAAATTTCACTTCAAAGATATATTTTAATTGGAAATTTGACGCTTAATCAGATGCAATAAACCGCTAGTTAATAGGATTATTATTTTTGGAGTTATAGGGATGTTTCTTTCAAGCAATTCAGTAATCGAGCCTTTAAAGTTTGTGACGTCATCAAGCCTCGATTTTATTTGAATTGCAATGCATTTTATAAGTAGTTTACACATTTTTTATTTTAATATTTTACATTATGCATATCCATGATGGGTAAGTATTACGGTGGCCCCCAACGACTAGTTTTGTAACGTGTTGAAAATCAGGCCCTTATTTTCGTTTTCGGATAGGCTGGGTTATGTCACTAACTTATATTAATAGGAAAGCTTCCAAGAGCATTTACTAATAAGTGTATTACTAATTTTAAAAAGGCATGTTTGCGTTATATGAGTGAGGGCAGGGGGTGCGTGTTTCTGATAAAAGGGGGTACTCCGAAATGAATCGCTTAAACAAGTGGTATGTGAAAAAAAAAGGTTGGGAAGCACTGCATTAGAATATTAAATAACCAGCAAAAACGAGCTGCAATCTTTGGAATTATTTGCTGATACGTTTTTCCCTAACTTTTTAATTAACTGTAATGTTTTGACGAAATGTGAGAGTAGTCAAAAGCATGTTCAAAAACTTTTCTCATTCATCGTTCTGCGTTTTGTATCTACATAGAAAAATGGATGTCGACATCAGAAATAATATGCGTGATATTTTGTACAAACTCTTATAAAAGCAAACTATTATGAACAAAAAGTTATAACTGATAATACGTTACTGAAACAAAAATCTTTTACTGGTAGAATTGCATTATTTTGCACCAGCATATGCAGCAATTGCAAGTGTTCCCCATAGGATTTATTTGAAAGACCAATAAGCAGACCAATCAAAAATGTGCACACAATTGTATATAAAATTCTCAAATGTAAAATTTGTAGAGTGAATCGGAGTATTTTCATGTTAAAATATAAAACATGGCCCTCTAATTTATTAAATATTTATAGTAATCTGTAGTATTCGTATGATTATTAAAATGTACGATGCATGTTTTCCTTTGCCTGGCCAAGTGATTTCGGAACAACCTTCATCTTGTTGTTGAGGGCTGTTCTACGAGTTACGATCGTCAACCTTCGTATAAGCACCGCAGGCTCTAAAAACACACCAATTTGCTCTCTGCTTTAAAAATATTATCCGATTATGGAAGATGAAATTATATTATCACGATCAACGGCGATGTTCTGTAATTGGATTGTCATTCATTTCGTTTTGATTGGGAGATTTTTCGGTTCCCGTTCCCAAGGTCACATCCGAAATCGTCGCGACAGCTAACTGCCGTTTTCATGATTGATTCAGGAATATCAACTACACAATTTAAAATCAGATTGTATAAAATGGTTAAGTAAAATATACTGTTTTCTCCTGGACTTTTATAACGCTTAGAAAACATTTTTTTTTATTTTAGATGCTATAAGAAAAAGTTAAAATCTAAAATGTTCTCGGTATTCCCTTTAATTTTCATCCTAGGACTTCTGGTTTTCAAACTTCCCAAATAAGTACGTGGCGGCCAAAATGGTTGCCAAAGTCGCCAAATCGTCAAATTCGTCGCTAAGGTCATCCGCATAATAATAGCACAGTATATGAACTTAGCTGTCCGTGATTATTGTTGATTTTTCCCTATTGATTTACATTATTGGATTTTTCTTGTATTGTAGTTTGAGAAATTTTGTAACGATATATAAAAGGTGATTCAAAATTTCAAATATAGACTTTAAAGGGTGATAGAGCATACTACAACCACTGAACTGCTGAATGGAATGGAACGTACGCTAACTCAGCGGTCCACTTTCTACCGCGACCGGATAAGCTTTTTAATGCGCGCAAGTAATGAAGTCCGCACTTTTTTTAATATTAATGAGAGTCGTAATCCATTTATATTGAGTTGTTCTGAAAGTTGTTTCCGTTTGAGAAGTTGGTTCGTACCGGAAAATTCTATCATTTAATTATTAGACATTAATTCCGATATCAAATGTCTAATAATTGACGGATAGAATTTTCCGGTACAAATTTTTTTTTTCAAACGGAAGGAACTTTCCGAACAACTCATGCAGCCATCTTACTCAAGTGTCTCATTCCAATTCGAACATAACTATTCTTTCTGAACTTTAGCAAAAAGAAAGACGTTTTTCACAGACTTACCTCCCTTTGGGGGAAATACAATGACACCACGAAAAGTTATGGAGGTGTACAGTATTTCGGTAAGAAAAAAACGCGTGTTCTGTCAATTTCATTAGGAAACATAGATCATCTAATTCCACTCTATTTGGATCTGGTCCTCCACTTCTCGTGATGTCTTTGCATTTCACACAAAAATGATAATACACTAGCTCAAAAAATCCCTTCATCGAGTTCACTGCCGAAACATGGATCATCTAATTCCACTCTATTTGGATCTGGTCCTCCACTTTTCGTGATGTCTTTGCATTTCACAAAAAAATTATAATAGACCAGCACAAACAATCACTTCATCGAGTTCACGGCCGAAACATGGATCATCTAATTCCACTCTATTTGGATCTGGTCTTCACTTCTCGTGATGTCTTTGCATTTCACATCTAAAATGATAATAGACCAGCACAAACAATCACCCCATCGAGTTCACGGCCGAAACATGGATCATCTAATTCCGCTCTATTTGGATCTGGTCTTCCACTTGTCATTATGTCTTTGCATTTCACAAAAGATTATAATAGACCAGCACAAACAATCACCTCATCGAGTTCACGGCCGAAACATGGATCATATAATTCCGCTCTATTTGGATCTGGTCTTCCACTTCTCATGATGTCTTTGCATTTCACGCCTAAAATGATAATAGACCAGCACAAACAATCACCTCATCGAGTTCACGGCCGAAACATGGATCATCTAATTCCGCTCTATTTGGATCTGGTCTTCCACTTCTCGTGATGTCTTTGCATTTCACATCTAAAATGATAATAGACCATCACAAACAATTACCTCATCGAGTTCACGGCAGAAATTCCAGGATTAAAAAGAACTCGATTAACATGTTAAAATGGAACTGGTCTGCCAAGTCATATCTTGATGGGAAAATTCCTGCAGACCAAATTTTAGTGGTTTGTTGATATATCCCCATTGAGTTTTCTAATGAAATTCCCTTTCTGTGAAATATATTAAACTAGCAGTCTATGCCCGCTCCCCTGGTCGGTTTCTCCAAACTAACCTTGAATCAAACGAAATATATCGGTGAATTTGACCTTGTATTTTAAAGTAATCTGTACCTTTACCTGGAATATCCTTCCGCATTACTCAAAGCGATACGAACGCCATTGCGCTATTATATTTTCTAATGTGCAGTCAAAATTTGAGCTATTAAGTACCAACTCTTTTTTTAGCATTTACAGTAGCGAAGGATTTTGTAAAGAACGATAGAACTATATGCAAATATCATTCCTAAAAATTATGTAACTATTCAGTAGAACTTTTTATAAAGGCTGATCTTTCGTAATCGGGTTCACCTGACTATATAACCTCCGCCTATAACTCTCTGACTAAGCAACGTAGAACTATATGCAATATCTTAAACCCATTCTTGAAAAATTATCTATTTAGCAATGCAAGTCTCATTAAAATCCGTTCAGTAGAACTTTTTAAAAGGGCTAATCTTTCCTATTTGATTTCACCTGATTGTAGAACTTTTCCTCATAATTCTATAACTAAGCAACGTAGAACGATATGTTATGCACTAAAACATTGAACTGAAAAGATATAAGAATATTCATCATTAAAATTTATGAAACTGCAAGTTATTTTTCGTTGTCTTTTCTGAATAAATACTGCAATTGCATCAAAATGACGTGATTTAAAAGTTTTGCATGCTTACGATTAAATAGTATTTTCTTTAAAAAAAGAGATTCGCATTCCATAAACAGCGAATTGCAATGTTTGGGCCTGTTTGCAATAAAACTTCTTTGCACGTTCAGAGTTGAAATAAACGGGGCATTAGCATACATTTTGGCATGATGTTGGTATAATGGAAAATTACCAAAATTATCAAAAAGGTTTGTTCCAAACTACGCCAATTCCCTGTAGACTCGATTATAGAACTTGATTATAGAAGTCCACTTTAAAAATGTAGAATCAACTTAATCATTTAAAAATATATATATATACGCCAAACAACGCCCGATAACTTACTACAAATATCTGTACACTCGATTATGTAATTTACCGATTTTAGTTAATGCATATGGTACAAACTACACATTACACCTACTTTCCAATCAGGATCAGTGGTTACGATTAGATGTAAATATGTCTGTTAGTGTAGCGGTATTTTAGTTTGACCTACGAAATATTATCTTAACCTTTACGAAATATTATCTTAACTCCCTTATCATAATATTTATGATAAGGGGTGATAAATAATAAATGATAAATGATAAATGATAAATGATAAAATGATAAATGATAATAAATGTACTATTATGCTATGATAAGGGGGTCTTGATCTTAGCATTAAATATTAGCAATATTTCTAACATTATTAACAGCTTTCAGAGCGATCCTTTTCTTTGCCACCAACATATATTTTTTACTTATTATCGTGATAGGTTATTCCAACAATTGTAAGGAAATGTTAGCCGGGCGCATGTAATAAATAGCTAAATGTTGTTTCCATCGCTACCATTATTATTGCATTCATTTCCTTTAAAAATAAACCTTTCGCAATTTAATTTAAAATACATACATGTAAAATATACATATTACATACATTTAAAACATACACCTTTCACAAATTTATACAAAATAATAAAAATAAAAAATAATGCTATATACCAAAACAGTCTATAGTCTATTTCATCATCAAAGTATTGTTTCCAATTTAAACACTCAAAAAATAAAATCTGCTATTGCCGAGAAAAAAGCGCTATTGACCAGATTTGTGCTCGGCTAACATAAAAGTACGGAAAATCTCATCAAGTAGCGGGTTTCTACAACATTTGTAAGAGACGAAACATTATTAAAGAATATTAAACAAAACATTTTATAAGGAGATAGTAATGGTCATAAAAGATACAACTAGGACGCGTATATTAGTGATTTACAGCCTCGTATGGCGCCAAATATCAGTCAGGAATTCTTTAATTGGACCCATTTACGAATATTTTCCTATTAATCAACGATGGTTAGTCAAATAGCAAAACTGCCATCCGAAATCTGTCATAAACGGGTTCACCTGATTACAGACTTTACCACCACTGCCCTATAACTAAGCAATCTAGAACAATATATTATGTACTGAAAACTATCTTTGTCAAATTATCAAACTATCAGTGCAAGTCCCATCAAAAACAGTTTATTAGAACTTTTTGAAAAGTCTAATATTTAATAAAAAAGGTCACCTGATTTTCGAATTTCCCCTTATAATTCTAGAACTAAGCAGCGTACAATGATACGTTATATAATAAAACATTCCCTAGAAAATTATCAAACTAACAGTGTAGGTTTTCATCGAAATCCATTCAGCAGAATCTTTTAAAATGGTTAATCTTACATAAACGGGTTCATCTGATTATAGAACTTTCCATCATAATTCTACAACTAATCTACGTAGAATGATATGTTATATAATAAAACCTTCCCTGTAAAGTTATCTATCTAACAGTTTAAGTTCTATGAAAATCCATGCAACAGAACTCGAGTTATAAGCAGCGGAACGAAATTTCATACATATAGTAGAAATAAATAGAAATAGATTGCTATTAATATAACTTACACTTGAATTTTTAAAAAAATACTCCAAAAATGCTGTCGTACACTTGAAAAAACACCTCTTAGTTTAAAATCAAATTGTTTGGCGACAAACATAAAATCAAAATCGCCAAATATTATTTCAATAGCAATCTTTCACTTTGAATAATTTATTAGTAATTGGCTTGCCCGAATGTCGGCAGCCTCCTGTGCAAGTTTGTAATAGTAAACACCTTTGCTGGACGGGACTAGTTAAGCTTAAGCCGAAGGGTAGGCCTCCCCGCCCGGTTTGATCTTGACCTTGTTTAAATCATCTTTCCCCCATCAAATGGTGAAGTTTTGTTACACTATTCTGAATGTGTTGGAAAGTGTTTCATTATTTATGCTTGCCGCACGATTTTTCGTTCTTGTTCCATGTGTAGACACTACTTTTATGACAATACCTACGCATGTTAAAGAGGTTCAATGTTTTCCACTCGGTATCTTAATCACTTTGAAAAATACATTTATTTTGTAGTAATCTTTTATCTTCTAATCATATTTTGCAGAAATGAAAAAAAACAATAGTATATATAATTATGTTTTTAATAACTATTAATACAGGTCGAATATATTCCAAGCCTGATGGCCGTGATATCCTGTTCCCTGACCACAAAGCGTGCCATGATGATACACCATTTGGAAAAAAACGAAAGTCTTCCTTTCACGTGTCAAGATGGAATCATTTGTTTTGCGTTTTGTGAAAAATTCAATTGCATCATCACCGGTGGAGCGGATTATACTATCAAAAGATGGAATCCGAGTTTCAATTCGACGCACAATGTAAGTTCTGATTACTTTTTAATTCTTACTGGAACCATCCAGGTCAATTTGAATATTTTTTTTTAATAACATCAACTGAAATCTGAAAAAAAAAATGTGAAAATGCGTTTCATAGTTTTCACAAAAAGGACGATTACATTATGAAAAGTGTCATTACTAAGCTGATGATGACGCGTTTAAAACAGACTTATAAATAAAATAATCAAGTCTTTCTTTTCCGAGTTTAAATTTTTGATTATGTTTTCGTGAAAATTTCACGATTTCACGATTTTAGATTATTTTTTAGGCCTTGCTATGTAAGTGTAACAGTCACGCTTAGGTAGATACCTAAGTTTCCTAGTTCATTAAACATTCAATCTTCTCAGAAAAGGATGACATGGCAGTGGAGTATCATCCACTGGAATGAAGAAATGGATGATCCTGTATTCATATTGCATACAAAATCTCTTCTAAATAAAGTTTATCTGTATAGTATCATGTAGACTTCTACAATGAAGGTAAAAATGCTAGATTAGTACTAGATTGGGTCAAAATAGTGAACCAAAAATACGCGATTTGACTGCCGGAAAACTCAGAAATTTCATAAAATTCGAAGTATGATACAGCCTGGCAAGTTTTTCTCGTAAAAGAATAGACTATTTTTAAAGTCTTTTCTAAACATAAGTCAACATTTATCCAAATATGACTATATTTGGAGTCTCTTTATAAAATAAATGCTTCGCCGAAAAACTGAACTTAATTGGAATACATTCCCCAGTTGTAAGTTTGTTTCTGTCATCTGCAGTTTAACAGATAATCGGCTTATTCCCTTCGCAACAAGAGTCTTTTACAGAATTTTTAATTTTCTACCACCGGTTTTTCAAAAAGATGTTCCTTCCAAATTTAATGCTAGAAATGCTCTTATTGAATAATGCAAAATCTCTATAATAAAACCGTATGTCATGTGACTGTCCTCAACAGTTCCGGGATGCCGCTTCACTGTTTCATATGCCAGGCAGCCATTTTTATTCAAAATTATTTTTTCTAATAAAACTGCATAAAAGTTACATTTTTAGAAAGATCGTTCAAAATAAATTTATATTTGAGAGATGACTTACGTTCAATTATGTATACATTCTGCAATAACTTCAGTTTCAATTAGGTTCGCTGTTCAAATTCTCTATCCATGAAAGTAAACAACAACAAAAAAAAAAAGATTCATTCGTTGTGAACGTTTAAAATATTAAACCATGAATTTTTGGACAGCTGCCTGGTGTAAAAAAAAATAATCAGCACCAGTGAGACAGTCAAAGTTTACCATAATTCTGTTCCATACAACTCAACTTCCTTCGGATCTTTTCTTGATGTAAGTTGAACTCCGTGGTTGAACTCATGTAATAATATTTAATGGATCAAATTTCGAAACAAATTGTCAGCTTTTATTTTTCGTGTGTATTAATTAGAAACGATATTTTAATTTTGAAATCAAATGTTTTGATTTATGATAATATTTCTTATTTATCTATTTTCTATTTTAAAGAAAAATGTGAACGTCATGTATTTTAAATTGGAACAGCTGTCACGGACGCACCAGGGTTGGCGGAATTTTTGTTTTGCGCCATTTTGGCGAGAAAATCTCATTTTCAGGTACCTATTAGATATTACTAAAACAGCATATACTTTTATTTTATTATGAAATAGTTTATTTTATATTAAAAACACACACACAATGATTAATTTATTATAAAGTGGGTTAAGCGGTTTTTGTCAAGAAAGATGAAATACATAACAACAAAAAACATGCGAAATGCCACCACGATCGCAAAAGTTCTTGATTTGTCTATTAGATTTTTCCGGTTTGGCGAAGGATTAAGGAAAAAAATAAATTATGAATAAAAATAATTTGTTACAATGCTTAACATACATTTAAGGGCGACCAAACTGGTCGCCAGTGGCGGCTAGTTTAGAATAAAAATTTACTAGTAGAAATAATCAAGGATTCGAACACCTTATGCGTCACGTATACGAGACGCTCGTCACGAATGGGGTTAATCTCTATTATGAGCCTCCCAGTCTAGTTATTGCAATCATTCATATATCAGAGTTTCCCTCAGGTTAAACTAGTCGTAACCCAGCCTATCCGAAAACGAAAATAAGGGCCTGATTTTCAACACGTTACAAAACTAGTCGTTGGGGGCCACCGTAATACTTACCCATCATGGATAGGCATAATGTAAAATATTAAAATAAAAATGTGTAAACTACTTATAAAATGCATTGCAATTCAAATAAAATCGTGGCTTGATGACGTCATAAACTTTAAAGACTTGATTACTGAATTGCTTGAAAGAGGTTTTTCCTTATAACTCCAAAAATAATAATCCTATTAACTAGCGGTTTATTGCATCTGATTAAGCGTCAAATTTCCAATTAAAATATATCTTTAAAGTGAAATTTGGATGAAATACAGGGTCATGAAAAATGGAAGAGTGTGGCAAATAGGATTCCAAATATCTCGGCAACTCATTATCCGATCGACTTCATGCTTTATGCAAAATTTATGTTTTTAGCTCACAGGCTATCAAAGCCTGAGAGCTTATGTGCCCGCCGGTTCTGTATGTATGTATGTATGTATGTACGTATGTACGTACGTAACGCGATAACTCTTCATAGAAATATCCGATTTCCTTCAAATTTTGTTTATAGGTTAACTGTGTTAAGGCGCTTCCCTGATTAGTTTTCGGGATTGATTGGTTAAATATAAGGGGGAACAGGGGGGCTAATCCCTCCTTAATTTATATAAATAGGGTTTTAATACAGAATTATTCCGTTTTCCTTCAAATTTTGTTTATAGGTTGACTGTGTTAAGGCGCTTCCCTGATTAGTTTTCGGGATTGATTGGTTAAATATAAAGGGGGGAACAGGGGGGGGGGGTGCTAATCCCCCCCTAATTTATATAAATGGGATTTTAATACAGAATTATTCCATTTTCCTTCAAATTTTGTTTATAGGTTCACTGTGTTAAGGCGCTTCCCTGATTAGTTTTCGGGATTGATTGGTTAAGTATAAAGGGGGGAATGGGGGGGGCTAATCCCCCCCCCTTAATTTATATAAATGGGTTTTTCATGCAGAATTATTCCGTTTTCCTTCAAATTTTGTTTATAGGTTCACTGCGTTAAGGCGCTTCCCTGATTAGTTTTTGGGATTGATTGGTTAAGTATAAAGGTGGGGGAACGGGGGGTGCTAGTCCCCCCCTTAATTTATATAAATGGGTTTTCTCTGCAGAATTATTCCTTTTTCCTTCAAATTTTGTTTATAGGTTCACTGCGTTAAGGCGCTTCCCTGATTAGTTTTTGGGATTGATTGGTTAAGTATAAAGGTGGGGGAACGGGGGGGGGCTAGTCCCCCCCTTAATTTATATAAATGGGTTTTCTCTGCAGAATTATTCCTTTTTCCTTCAAATTTTGTTTATAGGTTCACTGTGTTAAGGCGCTTCCTTGATTAGTTTTCGGGATTGATTGGTTGAGTATAAAGGGGGGGAACGGGGGGCTAATCCCCCCCTTAATTTATATAAATGGGTTTTTCATGCAGAATTATCTCATTTGCTTCAAAATTTGTTTATAAGTTCATTGGGTTAAGACGCTTCCCTGATTAGTTTTCGGGATTGACTGATTAAGTATAAAAGGGGGGAACGGGGGGCTAATCCCTCCTTAATTTATATAAATGGGTTTTTCATGCAGAATTATCCCATTTGCTTCAAAATTTGTTTATATGTTCATTGGGTTATGACGCTTCCCTGATTAGTTTTCGGGATTGATTGGTTAAGTATAAAGGGGGGGGGGGGGACGGGGGGTGCTAAACCCCCCTTAATTTATATAAATGGGTTTTTCAGGCAGAATTATCCCATTTGCTTCAAAATTTGTTTATAGGTTCATTGAGTTAAGACGCTTCCCTGATTCGTTTTCGGGATTGATTGGTTAAGTATAAAGGGGGGGACGGGGGCCAATCCCCCCTTAATTTATATAAATGGGTTTTTCAAGCAGAATTATCCGATTTTCTTCAAATTTTGTATATAGGTTCATTGTGATAATGCGCTTCTCTGAATAGTTTTGGGGGTTCAGTGGTTAAGTATAAAGGGGGAAGGGGGGGGCTAATCCCCCTTAATTTAGATAAATGGGTTTTTCATGCAGCATTATCCGATTTTCTTCAAATTTTGTATATATATATTCATTGTAATAAGAGGCTTTCCTGATTAGTTTTTGTTGGGATTGATTGGTTAAGTATAAAGGGGGGGGACGGGGGGCTAATCCCCCCCCTTAATTTATATAAATGTGTTTTTCCTGCAGAATTATTCCGTTTTCCTTCAAATTTTGTTTATAGGTTCACTGTGTTAAGGCGCTTCCCTGATTAGTTTTCGGGATTGATTGGTTAAGTATAAAGGGAGGGAACGGGCGGGTAATCCCCCCCTTAATTTATATAAATGGGTTTTTCATGCAGAATTATCTCATTTGCTTCAAAATTTGTTTATAAGTTCATTGGGTTAAGACGCTTCCCTGATTAGTTTTCGGGATTGATTGGTTAAGTATAAAGGGGGGGACGGGGGCCAATCCCCCCTTAATTTATATAAATGGGTTTTTCAAGCAGCATTATCCGATTTTCTTCAAATTTTGTATATGTATATTCATTGTAATAAGAGGCTTCCCTGATTAGTTTAATGGGTTCATTAGTTAACTATGAGGGGGTAACGGTGGGATAACCCCCCTTAATATATTGTCGATTTCTTTATTTTTCAAGGGGCTTATTTCAAATTCTTTGAAATACGAGTACAATATACAATTAGTGTGAATAGCCTGTGAGCTCAATGCCCTCAGTTTAACTGGGCAGTTTTCTTTTTATTTTATTGTCTTTTGTATTCATTTCTTAAAATAAACAATTTCGAAAATTTTTATATACCTTTTATCAGAACGAATATTTCGAGAGACCGAAAAAAATAGTTCCGGTTAATCGAGGTTATTGAAATGAAATAGGCTTCTTTCCATTATTACATACTAAGTACATACCAAATTGCAAGTCTCTATCTCAATTTTTTCGGGAGATAGAGCGTTTACAGACACACAGACACACAGACGGACGGCAAATTTTTTTTTCTAAAAATATGTTTTTCGGAATCTCCAGTGTCTGAAACGTGTAAATCCGTCAAAAAAAATTTTCGATTTTCAAAACGATTACAAGACTTACCCAATACTACGTATGATGGGTAAGTAAAAAGGGCAGGATACTGCTGGTGAGAAAAGGGCACTTTTTTTTATTCTTAAGGGCACTTTTTGGATTCTTAAGGGCACTTTTTTTTTATTGTTAAAGGCATTCTTTTGGTTTTTAAAGCCTCTTTTAACATTTAAAAGTCCACTGGTCCCCATAGATGTTGTCCCCATAGTAAAACAACTTTATTTTTTGGGTACTGGTCGGATCGTCATTTCTAGTGACAAAACGGAGTTCTTCCCAAATATTCGTGAATAGCCATCAGTTGTTGCTCTAAAACCCTATTTTACCTGTACTAAAGTGTAATTTTCGACTTTTTATTCATAAAACCTGCCGTAACTTTTTAACAAATGATCGTATCGACTTACGGATCTTTTCATTCCATTCAGAATTTAAAAATACATGATAAACGATACCCGACTTGACCTACTTAAAAAAATGTTGAGTACTTCTCCCCCTTCCTGAGTTAAAATGTTCCCCTTTTGACTACCCCCCCCCCCAAAAAAGGGAAAGAATGATAAAACAACTTTATTTTGGGGGGACTCATTGTATTTTCATTTCTAGTGCCAAAACGAAGTTCTTCCCAAATTTTCGTGAATGGCCTCCAGTTGTCATCTATTACCCAATTTTGGGTCTATTACTTACATCATACGTAGTATAGGATAAGTATTGTAATCGTTTTAAAAATCGAAATTTTTTTTGACGGATTTACACGTTTCAGACACTGGAGATTCCGAAAAACATATTTTTAGAAAAAAAAAATTGCCGTCCGTCTGTGTGTCTGTGTGTCTGTAAACGCTCTATCTCCCGAAACAATTGAGATAGAGACTTGCAATTTGGTATATGTACTTAGTATATAATAATGGGATGAAGCCTATTTCATTTCAATAACCTCGAGTAACCGGAACTATTTTTTTCGTACTCTCGAAATATTCGTTCTGATAAAAGGTATATAAAAATTTCCGAAATTGGTTATTTTAAGAAATGAATATAAAAGACAATAAAAACACATAAATTTTGCATACAGCATGAAGTCCATCGGATAATGAGTTGCCGAGATATTTGGAATCCTATTTACCACACTCTTCGATTTTTCATGACCCTGTATTTCATCCAAATTTCACTTCAAAGATATATTTTAATTGGAAATTTGAAGCTTAATCAGATGCAATAAACCGCTAGTTAATAGGATTATTATTTTTGGAGTTATAAGGATGTTTCTTTCAAGTAATTCAGTAATCGAGCCTTTAAAGTTTGTGACGTCATCAAGCCACGATTTTATTTGAATGGCAATGCATTTTATAAGTAGTTTACACATTTTTATTTTAATATTTTACATTATGCATATCCATGATGGGTAAATATTACGGTGGCCCCAACGACTAGTTTTAATTGTACTTAAAATGTCATGTAACATTTTTCGTGGTCTTTTTATTTTATTACTAATAAATTGGTATTTTTATATAGGAGTTAATTACCGGACACACCAGTCCAGTAACTCATGTGGTAGTATTTGAAAATCGTCAGTTGCTCATTTCGGCTGACCGTGAGAAAACAATTCGAGTGTGGCATCTACTGAGAACTCAATGTCTACAAATCATTAAGTTAAAGGAGTGGAATCTTCCAGGGAAACAAGGCATTTCTTTCGTTTTTCTGGATCCCACAAATGGTAATTATTATAAATTTGGTTACTTCAGGTTTTCTAAAAATATCTTTGTACCATATGTTTTTAGTGTTTTTTAATAAGAGGTTATGGTCGTGATTCGGCATGCAAAAATAAGCATATAGTGCGTTTCAAAATGATATGTCCGCCCCAAAATTTTAAAATTTCTATTGAATAATAAATAATATTCAATAGACTGTTAAATAACAATTACATTGTGTTATTACATCAGAATATTAAATAATTTTTTGTGTAAACTAAAAAACTCCTATAAAAGTAAATTATTATGAACAAAAAACTATAACAATAATATAACCTGGGTACTTTGGCTTACCGTGCCAAAGTACCCAAGTTCGAGTCATGGTCCAGACATGTTTCTCTCTGTTGGAAAAAATCTCAACTATGATACTACAACCATTGAATATAATTTACAGAGTTGAAAATACTTTTGTCTGTTCATTATGACTTAATATATACTTTCCAAAAGTTAGCAAGCACCATTTATATTTCTTGGGGAGGGGTAGAATCTTAATACTACATTTGCTGTTTGGACTTAATTTTGCCTTTCATGAAGTCTATAATGTGCACGAAAGTACTCCTCAATGTTTCAAACAATTTTATACTGAAAATCTATAAACAAGTCACATGAATACACAGAAAATCTTTCTGTGTTTCAATATATTTATCTTCTGGTTTATTTTAAACAAGAACGAAAAATCATGCGTCAAGCATAAATTATGAAGCACTTTCCAACACACCCAGAAAACTGTAACGAAACTTCACCGTTAAATAAGGTGAAGGAAGATATGTAACAACTTAGAAAACATATAACACATTGAAAAATACAGTTTTCGAAATTACCTTCCAGTGTCAAAAAAGTAGTTGAATTATTTTGTGCTGCCCTGTATATGATCAATAGATGTGGACATATAGTATGATAAAATTTAGTTCAGTACTTTTGTACACACCACCTATTAAGCTAAAAGGCAGCTTAAAACTCACTCACAGCAATTACCAAACGTAAACGACAATGTATCTTTTTGCGTAGCCCTGTATATGAATTTATTTATATTCCACCCACTTCTATTAGTCTACTAAATATAGTTCAGCACGAAAATGCGTTAACACAATTAAAAACTACCCTCAAGCAATTCATTCCCATAGTCTGTAATATTTTCGAATTCCCTTGTGTAACCCTGTATATGATCAACCGAGTTTATAAACATACACGTAGTATGAAAAAAAAATAGTTAAACTTAAAAACGCAAACCAAAGTTGAAAACGCACTTATCACACATAGACTGTAAATATCACACATGTACGGTAACCAATATATTTTGTGTGTCCCAGTAAATAATGGCAATGCACACAAGAGAGCAATTTATAGTGCACGTCAGTAAAGCATATAATTTTCATTATGTTTGAAATAGCGAAATATCACTAAATTACAATGAAAACGATTTTTCCCCATAGAACGATGTGTAACAGAATTCTTCTGTTTGACCCTGTAAATGAATAATAAATGCTTTGCACCCCGTATTCTACAAAAAGCATGTTTTAATACGCTTCATATTTATGGGTCATTCCATGTCAACTGGCCTACAGGCTCCCACGCGACCACTGTCAAATTTTATATAATTTATACAGGACATACATAAAGGTATAAGATGGACATCTGCAAACTGTCAGTGTCAGAAATAGTATAGTTGAGGCGCTAGGAGTCCTTTTGTAAAACTCACTATTTCATGGTCGCATAAAAAACGAGGAAATCACCAAGTTTGCCATCCTATTGCTCATGATACAAGAAACCTTACTCATTGAAAATAGGTGATCTAGTACAACTTTTTGTGCTAAAAAATGTAATTAGAGTATTAAAAATCACAAATCAATACCTTTGTCATTACTTGACCTCAAAGTAGGCCATACGGCCTGTCGCGATGAATTTTACCCGTACTTTAACATACTGTAACTACTGAAAAATTTATTTTAAAAGTTTGTTACTTTAACAATTAATTACCTATGAAGGTGTCATAG
Organism: Maratus michaelseni; assembly: GCA_963931845.1. Taxonomy (NCBI): domain Eukaryota; kingdom Metazoa; phylum Arthropoda; class Arachnida; order Araneae; family Salticidae; genus Maratus; species Maratus michaelseni. Next base: position 380,572,205 of record OZ007591.1, read on the forward strand.
AGCTGCTGGAGTTGTTTCTTTCCTGCTTAAATATTCATTAATTTATTCAGCTGTGAAATCTTCTAAAAAATTAAAATCATCAATTCCACCCAATTTTCAGAAGCATATATCTCAAAAGGGACACTCCTGATATCATTAAAGTTAGTACCACTGAAAAGAGCACATCTTAATCTATAAGAAAAACTTTATTTCATTTAGTGCCTCTTACATATAGGGGGAAAATAATAAAATTCAAAAGACCTATTTTACGCGATATTTCTTCTTCGGAGATCTTGTCTTTCAATAAATTTAACCCAAATATTTTTATTTACAGTGATAAATGTGTAGATAATTATCTCTTGTTGTGGTCCATGGTTGCTTTTGCTCTATTTTTCTGAATGATTGGTAACCGCGTTACCAACGGCTTACGCCCGATAGCCATGAAGGACTAGCTCCTGGTTGAGTTTCTTTACTACATGCTCACAAGCCTAATTGTGAAAATCTAACAGGTTCCCAAGTCCATTATAGAAACTTCTTCGATGATTCTAAGATTCAATTGGGTTGCTTCAGGGTCTCCAAGTCGTAAAGAACATCTAGTTATTGGTTCAGTTTATCAAATTTCTTATTGATTGAGATTACAAGAGTTTTAGGTAAAATGTATTGCTCACTCGTTGTTGCTGTTGGAACTGGAACCGTAGCTATTATATGCTCTTCTGGAATCCAACAAAGGTCTTTTCTAGTAGGCCAATAAAACATTTTGGCAGCTCCATGAGGGTGCATAAAATTTATTTAGACATCGCGCTCTTCAATTGATATTTCACGTACATTTTCAATCCACCAATTTCTGTCATAGATACAGGCAATATATTGTCTAGGCTGTATATCGGAAACGAATGCATACTGAAATGCAGTCTTAGCAATTTTATCAACATGTGTTATAAAGAATGGTGCATCATTTGTTATTCTACTGACATGAACTTGTCTTTTATTTACGGGTACAACATGATGATGATGTTCACTTATGTCAGAAACTGTGCATCCATTTTTGAAATGCTCTTTTTGGTCAGCTTGTACTGCTTCAATTTATTTTTTTGAAACAAATTGAATTTAATTTCCTTTATGTTCCTTTCACAGAATTTATAAAGATCCGTCGGAGTTAAAATTTAGTCTTTAATTGGTCTTTGAATGCTTGCTCTTGCAGCCAGCCGCTTTACAGTTCCTCCTATTCCGTCACAGGGTGATTTTCCGTGGCTTGTACCAAACAAATTCCACTCTGCAGAGATTCCAAAGTAACTCTTTTCATAACAAAGATTCAAAATATTTTTTAAATTCTTGCAGCAGATCCGTCACTAAAATAATGTATAAACAAAGAAAAAACTCCATTCATAAAAATAAATTAATTTTCATACAGATAAACATATTTACACAGTTCAAAAGTCTTATGTAAGGAATTTTTGGGATAGACTTTGTTCAACAGTCAAATTATTTGAAAAAGAGAAATCTCGGAAAAACAGTGTAAAATAGGTTTTTTTTAATTTAATTATTTTTCCACTATATGTAAATTGCACAAAATGAAATAGAGTTTTCCTTATAGATTAAAATGTGCTCTTTTCAGTGGTACTAACCGTAATCAAATCGAAAGTGTCCCTTTTGAGATATACTTTTCTGAAAATGGGTAGAATTGATGATTTTAATTTTTTAGGAGATTTCGCAGCTGAATAAATTAATGAATATTTAAGTAGGAAAAAAAACTTCAGCAGCTCTATGACATCTTCATAGGTAATATATTGCTAAAGTTACTAATGTTTAAATTAATTTATTCAGTAGATACAGCTTGTTAAAGAAAGGGTAAAATTCATCGCGACAAGCCATATGTCCTACTTTGAGCCCAAGTAATGACGAAGATAATGATTTGCAATTTTTAATACTCCAATTATGTTTTTTAGCACAAAAAGTCTTACTAGATCACCTATTTTTAATAAATACGATTTATTTTATCTTAAAAAATAAGAGGACAAAAGTAGTGATTTCATCATTTTTTCTGCGACCATGAAATAGTCAATTTTACAGAAACATCCCAAGGAGCTAGACTTTCATGGCTATCGGGCGTGACCCCTTGGGGACGCGGTTACCAATTATTCAGAATAATAGAGCAGAAGCAACCATGGACCACAACAAGAGATAATTATCTATACATTTATCATTGTAAATAAAAATATTTGTGTTGAATTTGTTGAAAGACAAGATCTTCGAAGAAGAAATATCGCGTAAAATAGTTCTTTTGAATTTTATTATTTCTTCCCTATATGTAAGAGGCCCAAAATGAAATAAAGTTTTTCTTATATATTAAGATGTGCTCTTTTCAGTGGTACTAATTGTAATCATATCAGGAGTGTCCCTTTTGAGATATACGCTTCTGAAAATTGGGTGGAATTGATGATTTTACCTATATGTATGACCTGTATCAATTATATAAAAATTGAAGGGGGTCGAGCAAGATCCATGCCAAAATTTAGGCCAGTTGACATGGAATGACCCTTATATATCAATTTCATTATGTTTTTAATGACGTAGCGTCATCAAAATGCACTTGAAACGATTATTCCCTATTGACTGTAATGTAACGGAATACTTTGACTGTCCCTGTAAAAAAACTATAAGTGCTACACACTTCAGTTTAAATAGGGAACATGCTATAGATAACGACAATAACATATAAAAATTTCAGGGCACTCCGAGTATATTTACCGTAGTTAAAGCACGGACAGACAGCAGACGGCAGACGACAGACAAACCGAAGTCATAAACACTTTTCAACTAGGTTGGAAAGTTTTTAAAATGACAGTGGAGATGAATCTGAGTAATATATTACTCGCAAAATTTAAATAGCTCATTAATCTTCTATTTATAACCTCTATTGTACCAAAAATTCTGACAGTGACAGAGGAAATCTATTAAAGGCTAAACGGATTTTTTTTTTGTTTTAGCCTATAAAAAAGTTTATGCTTCGCTTGCAAAATTTCTAAAATCATATCATAATCTTTATTGAAATAGAGGTCCATCTCCCCATCTATGTCTATGATTCATTCAGCCAAAGTTCATATTCCTCCCTCGAGTGTCGAAATTTACTGTTTAGTAATTCAATTGGCTTTCTCATCCTCGATAATTTTTACTTTAAAAATATAGAACTGACTTCAATTATCTTTATTGCGTAACCCCATCCATCCCTGAAATTAGATCTTGGAATTCAAACTTTTGATCAACCTTGCCTTATTAACAGAACCGTCATTACGTCACTAATAACGTAATAACTACTAGATAGGTATCCAAAAATGGATTGAATGTTTTTAAAACTCAATAACAAAAAACGGGACAGCTATTGTAGTTATTCTTGCAGAAGATTAACCATTTCCAGGGCGGTGGTAAGTTTATGAAGCCACTTAAATTTAATTACCAACTGCCACAATAACACCAAAATTGTTGTATGAAATTTTCCGATTATTATGTATGTGAAATATAGCTTTTTCTTACATCGAAATTAATTGATGCGTAAATTCCGGTGTCATTCATTCATTTCAACATTTTAGCAATGGAAGTGCTTTGCCCCTGAAAGGGTTAAGGTGTGAAATCGGTAATTTGTTTACTACACATCCTTTTTGTTCAAGAAATCACCAATAGATGGCCCTGCACTTTCTCAAATTGCAATACTGCTCCAAGTAACCTTGCAATTTTAAAAAGCAAAGCCTTTTCTAGCGTTTCATTGGCTAAACAGATTGAAGATAATAAACGATTCATGTTTATAAATTAGTTGGACGTTCTATCAATTTCAGAAACACCACGATCTATCTATCTGTGATGTTCAAAACTAAAACAGGTAGTGTAGTATAGATAGATATTTCTGACTACACACATTAATTTCCCGCAAGAATAATTCCGAAAGTTGTCACGTTTAATTGTCACTTAACTTTAAAAGTGATCACTCTGTTTTAGAATACCTTGTATGTTAATATAACGCATCAGATATTATTTGGTGCAACGAACAATTACTTTTTGCATTTATCTTTACAGGGAATCTCATCTTAACAACTTATAAGATAGGCATACTAAAGTTTTATCAGACAGCACTCCGGGAAAAGACGCACCCTTGCAGTGAATACATCAGACTTGCCGCATATTCTCAAGTTTATAATTGTCTGGTTACGGTTGGTAATGCATCGACCATCTCTACCTGGGATGCTGAGACCGGATCTCTTATATACGAATTTGATAACTCCCACACAGTTCTAGACTCCCTTGGCACGCCTCGTAACATGGGTATTTTAAAAGCTAGTCTAGATCCATCAGAAAGGAGACTCATAACAGCAGGTATGACATTTTGGTTTTAGTATGCATTTTAGATCTTAATTCTGGAATTATAATCATATCGTGTTTAAAAAGTCCTTATACAAACAATGCTTACACAAAAAAGTATGAATGAATATGAAATGGATGGCGCTGTAGCCCAGCACTTCGATTTGGCATGGTGGACTCGTCGCATGGCCTCCGTATTCACCTGATTTGTGTAGCATCGATTTTTTTTCTTGCTTTGCAAGGCGATGGATTGTTTAAGCCGGGCAAATTATCAACAGTATTTCGAATAGTAATTTTTTGCATTTTTGACAGAAAATCTGCGTTTGAATAAAGAAACAATTCCTATTCGAAAATAATGGTTCTCCGTAAAAAAGGCATATTCGTCACCTGTCTCTACTGTAATCTGGCTCGGCTGCCAGGTCTGACCCTGCTTGATTCTGTGGTGGACCTTCGAAACTGTTCCACATTCTATGCCGCGTACGTCAGGAACTACGAATAGTCGTTATTTTTAACACCTTTTGAGAAAGCGTATTCTGTGTCTATCAGTTGTTGAAATGATGTTTCATCCAATACAGCTCGTTACACTGCTTTCCGTATTGTGGTATTGACATGTATGTATTTTATTTCCAGTGGCGTAGGAACTTTGTACAAATAGGGGGAGCCGGGGCATATTGTCGAAAGCTAGTGGCGGGGATCATTTCATTCATTTCGGAGGATTTCTTCATAGCGTTGCACTTTTCACAAACAGGAGTATAATTTAGAAGCATATCAAAAGATCACAAACTCTTTAATCCAGTTAAAATAATTTTTATTAGATATAATTGATACATAGAAACTTAATTTATGAACGATTCTAAATTTAAGGCTTCTTCCACTTCCATTTACCAAAAGTTAAAATTCTTTCTTTTGTTTTGGGTACAAATTCTTTACAAATCTCTTCCAAATAAATTTTAAAGGCAACCTCTTTATAAATATGCAGTAGCATCAAATGGTTGAGTCTCTGTTGACCCATTGTTGTTCGGAGGTGTGTTTGAAGCCGGCGAAAAGCGCTGAAAGATCTCTGAGCTGTCGCTACTGATGTCAGAATCGCCAAAATAAATTCTGCCTAAAGGTAAACTTCAGAAAATAATTTCTTCACAAATTCCTCCGATGACATAATTTTAATTTCTGCCAGTTCCGTCCAGGGTTAGTGTTGGTAGAAGCGTCAACTGAGCAGAAAGATTTGTTAAATCAAAATCATCAGCATGTATTCCAAGCTTTTGTTTCAGAACTTCTGAAGTAGTTGAAGCTGTGTCCGTGAATACAGATTCGATCTTTATGAGAGAGTCAAAAGTTTTTTGATAAAATCGTTTTTTTAATTTATTGGTAATAAGGTCCAGTGCTTCTCTGAAATGTACTCGCAATTTTTCTTCTTGTCCAAGTTGTGTTGGAGCGGAGAGATGGCTTGTCTGCTCATATCTTATTAGAACTATCTTTTGTCTGGAGACGCTCGTCATTTTCATTTCCAAATTTAATGTGGACGCTTTTCTCTCCCGTTTCTTGTAAAGAGTTTCGAAATGGCTATCCTCTCTCATACGTTATATGGTTTCTTCTAACATTAAAACGGCGTTCTTGACGCTTGCGGCAGAAAATTCAGTTGTTTGCAGAACTTTCGCCAAGATTTCATAAGGACCAAAAAGTTCCTTGGCCATGTTCATGGCAACAAATGCCTTGAATTTTTTCAAGTTTCTTATGAAACCTTTAATTTCAGCCTTGTACTCAAGAAGTAGTGCTGTTGGATCTTTCAATAATGCATCAAGAGTCTCTAAAACTCTTGGATAATTTTCCACGAATCTCGATATTGCAGCAAATCGAACTGCCCGTCTGGTCGGCAGAGAGGAAGCAACTGCTTTGGTTTTAAGTTCATGTCGCTTTTTTCTACATTGATAGTCGGGCAAAGAACGATGTTCTTGTAGACATCTCTCCGTTTGGACGATTCTCTAATCAGATTCGATATCGTCTTGATCAAATTTAAGGATTCTTCAATTAATCTATTGGAAAGTGCCACTTCTTGCAGTGCAAGGTCCAAGGAATGATTTGCACAATGTACAAAAAAAGACTTTGGTTGTAGCTCCTTGAACCTTGTTTGGATGCCTTGCATGATGCCGCTCATATTAACGGCTCCATCAAAACAATGTCCACGAAATTTATTGAGATCGATGTTGCAACGTTGCAACATCTTTTATAACTTAAACTTGTGTTTCCCTTGTAGTATCGGGAGCATTTAATACTCCTAAAAACAGTGCTAAGCAAAGTTTCAGAAATTCTAGATGAATATTTTGCTTACCTTAGTCTTCTTAATTGCAGTAATGTCTGGAGTATCAGCATCACTTTCCATATTATCCATATTCAAACGTCAAAATGACTCACGATTACCGCCTTTTACGATCACACGGCCACGACGCGCAAACTGCATGCAAAACAAAATACGATTAAGAACTGATCTCTGGAATGTTGCTACTCGCCAAAATATAAGATCCCAACACCGCCCTAATAAACGCCAAGAGACACTAATGCGAGCTCGAGGCGGGGAGAGAGGGAAACATCCTTATCGGTGCAGGTAATTTGTAGTAAACTTATAAGACCCCTTTTTTGTGGAAATCGAGAGAGTTATAATTGTAAACAATGAGAAAAAGTGTGAAGGCACAAACATGTGTGCTCGCCACCCCCTATCTCTCTTCTCTTTGTTGATCATTGTGTGAATTTCCTAGAAAAAGTAGACTTTATTTTTTAATTCAACAAGATATCGTAAACAGATGTGGTGCGAGAATTTCTCCCGGGGAGCTGAAATATTCCAGAGGGAACCACAGCTCTCCCAGCTCCCCCGACTTCTACGTCCTTCTTTATCTCATGCGAGTGGCGTTATCGGTCACTCTTTCCCATGCGAGCGTTCATATCGTTGCCTTTTACCCCCCCCCCCCCTAAAAGTTTGCATATGGAAATTTGAAACATCTGGTTTAATCAAATGTTATATTGCACCAGCCTCTCTGTCTTTTTCTGGTTTCCATGCGTATTCTTCTCTTTGCTCCAATGCCCTCTGTTGTCAAACTTCCGAATTTTAATTTTTTTTCATCCATACAAAATCTTCTATACGAATAATAATCTGCGAATTGCAACTCTTTCCGATCCATAGATCTTTTCTTAATCACTTCACGACGAGCGTCCTTTACAGAATTTTTAATCTTTTACCACCAGTTTTTCAAAACAGAAATTTTCGCCTGATTGAATCGCAGAAATGCTCAGATTTAATAAGGCAAATCTTACAATAAAAAAGTCCTTCCGGCCTGTACCGGGAGGAAAAGGTAGCTTTCCTATATCTTCGTTTTAAAATTTTAGCTAATGTTACACGAAAACAGCAAGTTAAAATGCAAAGAAACGTTTACAAAAGATTCGTTAACACTGAATTTGAATAAGAAATTCGCCAAATTATTGAGCAATAGCCAAAATGGCTTCATTTATGAAGACTTATTTTGGTCGCCAATTGTCGCCAATTTTGCCAATTTTCTCGCCAATGTCGCCAATTTTGGCGCTAACGGATATGAATATATAGTTTTATGCGTATGATTGGGAAAATTATTACAACAATGAAAGAAAATAATTTGCGAGTAATCGCGTTAATGTGCTGTTTTGTTACAAAATGTCAGCCACCCTAGAATTTCAAACTGCTCTATCTCAGCCATTTTTTAAGATAGAGGTAAACCAAAAAATGCTCTGGAATCCTTGTATCAAGGCCTAACACGTAATTAAAAATAAATTTGAATTTTTATTTTTTTTGTATATTTATTTTAGTTTTAAATTTTTAAATGGCCGCCATCTTGAAACAAAATGGCGGACCAAGCTGGCCAACGAATTCGGTCGAGACATTAGTGACCTTAATACATACAATTAGTTTCATCAAAATCGATTCATAAATACGGGCGTTATCGTATGACATAGGTCATATATATATATATATATATATATAATTGATAAATATAAAAAATCTAAATTTCAAACAACTCATAATATTGAATATACTCATTTCAAAAATCATGATTTTAAAAATATTACTATTAAAATACTTAAAATACAAAAAAAATTTACTGAACGACTTTTTCTAGAATCTAAATATATAAGACATTTTAATACTACATATCCTTATGGATTAAATCAATTAGTATACAAAAAATCACATCCTGTATTTTCAGATTTAACTAAATATGAAAATTATAAAAATCTTTATTCAGGATTAATTTTTTCAAACATAAATAAAACTTCAAGATCTGGTAGAGGTAAACATAATAACAAAAAGTACACTGATGATATTGTGATTCAAAAGGAGCTTGATGATCTTGAGGCAAAATTTTGTAATGATTATTGTTGGCTTGATATAAGAAAACATGTTTTTAGTATAAAAAAGAAATATTTGAACCAATATTTCAAGGTATTTAAAAAGAATCAATATTCTACACATTTTTGTGATATCTTTTATGATATTCTACATTATACAGCAAACCTATTAAATACATGTCTTTCTAATAAACCTAAATATAAAACTAATAATACACAATTAATTATAAATTTTTCCAATCATGTATTTAATAATATCAATTTACACAATATAATAAACAACATTACTAACAATTTTCCAATAAAAAATTTTACCATTCACAAGACATACAAATATAATCGCACACTTGGACGTAAAAATTTTTAATTACAATTCTTTTGCAAAACAAATGGTCTCTTCAAATAATTACCCATGTTATTGTAATGACCCAAAATATCAAAAGTACATAAATACAACACATGGTCATATCATTACTGGTGATCTTAATATTGTAGAACAACCTATTTTACAAAACTTAATGCATAATGGAACAAAATTTCGCCTTCCATATAAGTGTAATATCAAATCCATAATATTGCAGTTTATTCAAGATATTGATTTATTTATATATAAAATTGCTATTGATTACAATAAACCAATCGAGTATTTTAGTGAATGGAGATTTTCTGTTATAGATAAAATGAAAAATGAAATTATAAAAAATTATCATCATATTACACATGCAGCTTTTAATAATATAAATAAACATATATCAGAATTACAAAACAAATTTATAATTACTTATGTAGATAAATCTCCAAATAATTATGCTATCATTTGTAAAGAATACTATAAAGTGTTAATTCACAATGCAATCAACACAAGTAATATTTTTAATAAAACTAAATTAAATATTGAAATAAATAATAGAAAATTATTAAATTATCACAAATTACTAAAAATCAAATGTAATAATTTAAATTATCCTTATCTTGTTATAATTCCAAAATTTCATAAAAATCCTATAAAATTTCGCACTGGTACCATCGGGTGTAACACATATAATAATAATGCAAGTAATTTACTACTTAATATTTTAAAGCAGATATATGCGTTAAAACATAATAACCAACATTGCCTAAAAAACAGTTTTCAACTCATTAATAAAATACATAATATCAATCCGGTAAAATTCATAAAAACATTGGATTTTAATGATTTATTTAATAACATTGATATAAAAGACTTACATAAAACAATGTGTATATTATTTAAAGAATTTAAATCTCAATTAAAATTAAAAGAACATATTTCAGTAAATTTTTTTAATACTTTACTAAATTTTACATTGCATAATAATTACATCATATATGACAATATTATTTATAAACAATGCCAGGGAATTCCACAGGGCGGAACAGCATCTAGTATTCTCTCTGACCTTTACTTATATTATTATGAAAGAAATATTAGTACGAACAATGATTATGTATTTTATCGATATATTGATGACATTATCATATTTTATTTCAATGAAAAAAATTGCACATCACCACTCAATTTTTATCCTACTCAACTGAAATTAAGCGAAAATGGTTTAATTAATAATAATATTAACTTTCTTGACTTAAAAATCAATATTAATAATAATTATAAATTAATTTTTGATATTTATGATAAGAGATTTGATTTTCCATTTAAAGTAAATATTTTTACCAATTATGCTTCATGTTTACATAAATCTGTATATAAAAATATAATTATCAATTATCTACATCGTATAAAATACTTATGCTCAGATATAAATAAAAACAAAAATATTAGATTTATTCGAGATCAAGCAAAAATATATGGTTATCCAATTTATATGATAAATTCAATTATCAACTCTTTTAAATAACATTTATTATATCATTAAATTATTAACACTGTATGTAATAAATTTTTGTTTGAATGTGCGATAACATATAACACTAGATATAATATTACAATTATAACATACATTAATACAATTATAACATATTAGGAAATTTAAAATTTGATTGAACATTATATACACTCTGTATAGTATGTGATTGTGCGTTGCCGATCACATATGTTTAGGGTGTTATTGATGAGCAGTTTTCATACATTAAAATTATAGATGGATAACATTGGTTATTATAACTCACAAACATATCTATTTGCAAAGTGTATAAATATATATATAGTTTTTTATTTTTATATATGAAATTTAATTTAATAAGTAATTTTAATTACTGCATAGCATAAATTTGATTGAAGCACAGTAGTGATAATAATAATTATTTAATTTGATATTAAATTAATCTCTGAAATCTAAAATAAAATTAAGTATAAGTATAAACAATACATTAATTATTTAATAACAAGTCTAAAATATATTTAAGTAGAAGTAACAATAAAAAATTAATAATTTAATTATAAGTTTATAATATATATCAGTGGTTTAACACAGCTGGCAGCAAAGCACTTTGTTTTAAAATAATATATCTTTTACAAAATATACTTTTGTTAAGAATATCTGAAATGCTGTGCAGGATGAATAACTTCTGTGTATATTTATTCATATTGCAGGATTTTATTCGAATTTAATATTAAAACTACAAGGAAGTATTGTTTATTAAAATTTATATATTGATTAAATTTAATGAAGTGATTATGTTAATAATAATATGGATATGTAACTAAATATTAATTATGAATAATTATAATACCAATAGATGGCGACACTTTACGTTTTAGTTAGTTGATGATATTATAGATATTATTTTGAATTTAACTATAGAGGGAGCTATTGCTTGTACATTAATTTTACTTTCAGGAATTAAAATTAGATGGAGTAATTATATATTCACGGATATAATTTTGTTATAAGAGTATTATCAACAGAATAGTTTTGTGTGTTTTTGAATTATATTGTGTTGGGGTGTCATTGATCGAGTTGTGTTTTTAAAAACATGAGCTCTCAACTTGTCTTTCAAATCATTTCTCTCAACTCGACTCGAATGTCAACATGTTTGATACGTGCCATGTGGAATTGAACATTATGAAGAAGTTGCTATATTTTGAGGATACTGTATCATTCTTGTGAGTAAAACATTTTTTCTACAATTTAAGGGTTCAAAATTCCAATATTATTTCAAAAATGATATCTGGTGGTTATATAGTGTGGTGATTTATAAAGATTTTGGATAATCGTTGTAAGTGATATATTATATATTTCTTAATAGTTTTTTATTTACATTTTACATATTTCCAATTTTAAATTTTTCCAATTGTTGTCTGGTAATAATTCAGTATACTTGGCTGATTCTACTGTACTTAGCATAATGCCAGTAGAATTATGAAATACTGAATTATTTTTAAAACACATGTGGGTGCAGCCAAGCTGAAGAGTACATCCACATATGTTTTTTCATATCCAATTCTTGATTGGTTCTCTTGTGGTCCAGTTTTTCCACTGAATAATGTTCATAATTAATTTATTAATCCAATTGTGTTTACATAATAGCAACTCCAATTTATATTTTTTTTCCCCTTTCTCTCTCTTTCTTTTTAAATGTTCTTCAGGTATGAGTAAATTTGGCTAATTACCATTGAAGCACATGCTATGGTAATTTTATGATTGCACAAGTTAATTATTAGCTATGTGGTATTCTAATTACACAATATCATTAATTATCTCTTAGTAGATTTTAGTAGAATGATATTAGAACTTGATATGTTTTTGAAATTCATAGATATTATAATTATATATATATATATATATATATATATATATATATCTGACCTATGTCATACGATAACGCCCGTGTTTATGAATCGATTTTGATGAAACTAATTGTATGTATTAAGGTCACTAATGTCTCGACCGAATTCGTTGGCCAGCTTGGTCCGCCATTTTGTTTCAAGATGGCGGCCATTTAAAAATTTAAAACTAAAATAAATATACAAAAAAAATAAAAATTCAAATTTATTTTTAATTACGTGTTAGGCCTTGATACAAGGATTCCAGAGCATTTTTTGGTTTACCTCTATCTTAAAAAATGGCTGAGATAGAGCAGTTTGAAATTCTAGGGTGGCTGACATTTTGAAACAAAACAGCACATTAACACGATTACTTGCAAATTATTTTCTTTCATTGTTGTAATAATTTTCCCAATCATATGCATAAAACTATATATTCATATCCGTTAGCGCCAAATTCTCGCCAAAATTGGCGACATTTGGCGAAATATGCCAAATTTGGAGAAATATCGCCAAATTTGGCGACCAAAATAAGTTTTCATAAATGAAGCCAAGTTGGCTATTGCTCAATAATTTGGCGAATTTCTTATTCAAATTCAGTATTAACGAATCTTTTGTAAACGTTTCTTTGCATTTTAGCTTGCTGTTTTCGTGTAACATTAGCTAAAATTTTAAAACGAAGATATAGGAAAGCTACCTTTTCCTCCCGGTACAGGCCGGAAGGACTTTTTTGTATTGAAGGCTACCTAAAATAACTGGTAGGAAAAATCGAGGATTCTGAGCATCTTATGCGTCACGTATACGTGTCGCTCGTCCCCATGGGGTTAAGTGCAGTTTGCTTTTGGTCGGGACTTTTGGAACATGCAGTAAAGAAATAGAGGAAAATTGTTAGGTTTTAAATTCTTTTTTTAATTTAACATTGTATTCAACTTATTGTGATACTCAATTCTATAAATTTCAATATTCTGTTATATGCAGTAAAAGTTGCCGATAAATATAAACCTGTCTACAGGGAGACCCAAAATGACTGAATGACTTGAGTGAAATTGAGACTGTTTAACTGATAACGGTAAGACTGATAAGAACTTAAATGGCAACGTGAGTCAGCTCGTATTGTAGGAGCCTTAAGTTCGTCTGCTTCTGGTGGGTATCAGATATACACTGTCGGTTTGTTGTTGCAGGTGGCGCTACCGTATAGCAGAGATGCTTGTCAGCTGCGCAGAACTGTGCGCAGCTGCCATTATGGTCGAAAGTCACGACACGATATTAACACTATTTCGTCAGAAATCTTTATCTATTTGTATGTGGATTTCTAATCAATGAAAGATATTTTAATGGCGCTTTAATTTTTTCCTGTTAGGAATACGTATTCAATGTAAATTGAAAAAGTGTTCAAAATAAGGTGGGAATCAAGATTATGTGGATGAAATAGTCCTGCCATTAATTTTCACTAAGTTACACTTTTTTAATTTTCATATGGTCCATGTGTCCTATAAGTTATATTTAGAAAAAAATTCTCAAAGTAGATTTATTCACGTTCTGAAGAGTATGTACACCGGTAAAAATTCCACTCCTCTACGACAAAAATTCATCGACTTATCCTAATTTGAATTTTATGAAATTTCGGAACTTTCCGCCACTAAATAATCGTCTGTCCGATTTTAGTGCAGGAAAGCTTTGAAATTTTATAAAATTCAAAGTATCATAACTCGGTGAGTTTGGGTCGTAGAAGAATGGAATTTTTACTTGTTGTACTGTTGTACTTGTAGAGCAAGGAGAAAGTTTTTTTAATTATACTTTAAAGAGGTAGGGATCGTATATAAATTTACAAAGTGTAACTCTTTGATAATTAATGGCAGGACTATTTTATTCACATAAGCTTATTTCCTTAACTTATTTTAAACACTTTTGCAATTTACATTGCTGACGTATCTCCAACGGGTAAGAAATTGAAGCGCCTTTCCATCTTTTGGGGACGCAATGTGTAACAATAAGTTCTGCGCCCTACACAGATTACCTATGAGAATTATCGTAAAGCAAACCTGTCCATCTATATTATAAAGCAAAAATAATTTTAGTACACTGGTGTCCAGAAATTAAGGGGCAGTGACCAATTTCAGACGTTTCGTCGAATATCTACTGAAACTCGTGAGGAAATGCCCTTGAACTTTGAGAATGTAAAGAACATGTTTGACTTCATGTTTTTCAGTGAAGATTTTGTCACAGGGACAATTGGGGGGGGGGGGGGGTCAATGATAATTTTAATAATAAAATAATATTTTCGATCACCCAATTAACAGAAATTGCTAAAAATGGTCTGTCACTGTAGCAAATGACTATGTAGGTCCTGTTCAACATTTGTGTGCATTTGTGTAAGCATAGCACGTATATTCGAGAAAATGTTAACGTTTCCGTGAAAAGTTCAATTTTTTTTTTTTTTTTTAATAGCGTGCAGAGTTTTCAGCCGAATTTCACACCGCTTTCCACAAACGTGGCAAAAAATCGTTGAAATAGTATACTGTAATTAAAATATTAATGTATTGAATATTTTATGAGATATAGGTATTCGTATGAAATAAATTTTAACTGGTCACGAGCTACAGCAAAAAAAATTTGTCATGATTTGATAGTCAATACTGTAGAGCAACTGATATAAAAAGATCAGTGAAATATCGTGAAAACTCAAAAAGTTACAGCAACAATTGATAAATTGAGGAGGACATCCCATAGGATTATATGGGATTGCCTCCTCAATTTCTTCGAGGATATTCGATATTAAGTTTAACTTAACTTAAAATCTCTAATTTTCTTTTTCAGATCGAATAGGCACGATAAAAGTGTGGAATTTCCATCTCGGCGTATGTATGAAATCCTTCGAAACAAACTGCACCATCCTTTCTCTGTCCTTCTTTGGTTTCCACATCTATGCAGCTGGAACTTCGAGAGTAATTACAGATTTGTACGACAATGGTGCTGAAGATGTCGATCTAGTCGTCTGGGAAAAGCGTCATGGCAAGACGATCGTAAGTTTAGATTGCTACGGTAAAGATCTCCTAGCATCGGCATCCCCTGACGGTGAACTAATAGTGTGGTTACGGCGAAGTACTGATGCCAAAATTCGTATGAAAGATTTAAAAGGTATTTAGTTGGAAATTTGTGCTTTATTATTTTTAGAGTGATACATGTTTTTTGTGTAGTGTAGATTATTCGGTTAAAAATTATTTTTCTTTTAAAGAGCTAACTACAACTGAAAATTTAAAAAAAAGTTCTTCCGCCCTGTACTGGGAGGGAAAGGTAGCTTCCATATTCCATAGAATTTCAAACAGCTGTATCTCAGCCGTTTTTAAAGATAAATCCAAAACAAAATATGCTCCGGAATCCTTGTATCATGATCAAATACTTAACGGAAACAACTTTTTTAATTTATAATTTTATTATATATCTTTTTGAATTTTTAAAAAAATTTAATTTTTTAACTGACCGCAAATTTGAAACAAGATGACGCATGAAGTTGGCCAACGAACTCGGTCGAAACCTTTGTATGTCCTGTACACATGATCAGTCACATTTATATCGGTTCATAAATACGAAAGTTACATCATAACAGAAATAAGGTTGTTTTAAAATGTCAGCCTCCCTAGAATTTCAATGTTGATTTGAATGTTGATTTATATACAGTCAAACCTCGTTATACCGCCATTATCCGTTCAAGAAATTTTTGGCGCTATAACGAGTTTGGCGGTATATCGAATTAAAATACAATAAAAATTAATTTTCATACTATTATACTAATATTATTATTATTATAAAAATAAATATCAGTAATGCCTTTTTATTAAATTATCCAATGGTATATAGTATATTATAATAGTATAAATTAATATAATATAATTAATATACATAATATAATTAATGCTACATGATTCAAAATTATCCAATTAATGTATGAAATTAACATGCACTTACCTCTTTATATAGTCAATTTTAGATAAAGTAGATAATTATGCACATAACAGACACACACATACATTAAATATCACACTGAATTATTTTACTTTAATTATCTTTTACAGGAAAATATTTTAATATGCTAGTTTGAGTTTTCCTTTCAATATTGATTTTTTCAATATCTTTTTCTACAACTAAAAGATTGTTCATCATTTTTTTATCAGTTGCATGTTTTTCTAAGAAAATTCTTATTTTCCCAATGCAATTTTTAACTTCATCAGATGTAACATGCGGCGTTTCAGCTTCTTCAGCTTCGCTGTCAGATGAATTTTCATTTTCATTTTGATTGGCAACAATTTCTTCGATTGTCAAATCTTCAAATGTTGAAACACTTTTGTCTATATTAATGTACTCAATTGCCGATAGAGGATGCTCAATTTCTGTTAATTTGTGTATTTCGTCTTGTAGTTCCTGAAGTGCTGTACTGTTTTGTTTTTTAGTAGATCCTTCAGGTTTAATCAATCCAGTATGTTTCCAGCAGTTAACAATAGTTTCTGATGAAATTTCATCCCATGCTTTTTTTATCATGCGAATAGCATCATGTAAAAGGATTGGAGAAAAATCATCTTTACTGATTTTTTCAATGATATGGCGGACGTGATACTTTCGATAATGAGCTTTGAATGAGTTTATTATACCAGCATCCAAAGGTTGCAAAAATCCAGTACAGTCAGGAGGTAAAAATTCAATGCGGATATTACTCATTGGATATGCTTTGTGACAAGGGGCATTATCCAAAATCAATAAAATATGGCGTTTGCTTCTTTTCATTTCTATGTTGAAATTCGCTAACCATTTTTGAAATAATGCTGAAGTCATCCACGCTTTGTTATTATTCTCATAATCTACATAAAGAGCAGGATTAAAATTTTTAAAACATCGTGGCTTAGCTGATTTTCCAATCACTGTCATAGTTCTTTTATCAGATCCATCACTATTCGTACAGAACACAAGAGACACACGATCTTTTTTTTTTTTTAATCCTTTAGCAGGCCCACTCGAAATTGTTTTATCTGGCTGCAAGCGGTAAAAAAGGCCACTTTCATCCATATTGTAAACGTCCTCTTGTTTATATTCTAAAATCAGCGCACTCAGTTTTTTGCGACAGGCTTTTTCCAGAGTGTAGAAAAATGATTGGAGATGTGTTGCTGCGATACATTCACATTTCTTTCTTTATATTCACAAATTTCCCGCTTTTCTGAAATTGATAAAACTGCTCTTTTCGCCATAATGAGTTAAAATAAAGAGACAGAATGATATTTTACAGATTTAGCTGGTGAATTCTTCGATGTTTCAATCAACGTCCGACCAAAATTTTGAATGAGAGATTTTGCACTGCACACCGTTTTCTTTCTAAGAAATCGACATAAAGTACAGGAAGAAGTTATTTTTTACATTGTTCTCACCTGAGAGAGGAGAGACCCTTTCAGCCAATGGCGTGCCATGCCTTGTTTTCTCCCCGCTCCAGAAGCGGATCGGATCACGTGACTCGCCAGTCTGAATCAGAAGTTTTACTTGCTCGGCACTCAGTGCGCGTTATTTTTCTTCTCCCAATGACAAGTAGAATGGGTAGCAGGTGCATTTTGGCAGGTGTTGAGAACAATATAAATTCTTTGCTATTCAATAAAGTTTGAATTGAGCTTGAAAACATCTAGACACATGAAAAGGAAGTGTCCTTTGAAATTCTAACAAAAAATTTAAAAAAGAAAGATATGCAAAGAAAATACAGTAATTTCTAGACTTTTTTTTGGCAGTATATCGAGTTGGCGCTTTAACGGATACATTACATTGAAATTCCTATTTGGCAGATTTGTTCATAGACGCAATTGGCGGTTAAACGGAATTGGCGCTATTTCGAGATGGCACTAAATCGGGGTTTGACTTTATATATATATATATATATATATATATATATATATATATATAAATCAACATTTGAACGTAAGGTGTTTATTGGGTATGGGGGTGATGATCGATGAAAATATACCAAAAGTTACTGGAATTGCTTTCCTTCGGACGGCTGCAATAGGTAGCTTTTTGTATTGATAGCTACCTATTACCTTCAGATAAGGTGCAATCTAACCGTGTTCCCCCCAGGTTCACTCAACTTGAATTATAAACAAAACACTCTCTTAAAACGAAAGAGTGGATTTTGCTTCTCAGAAAAGAGCTCTAATTTATTGGATCGTGAATGAGTTGATTTTTAAATGTTTCACTCATCTTGATTTGAATTTTTATTTTTCTAATGCACTGCAGAAGAGCGAATACTAAACAACTCAACTCGATAAAAAAGCACTCATTGGCGAGCGGAAATCGAAATACCAGTAAGCTGACGTAGCTGACGTGACCTTCCACCGTCCCCTCTACAATGCATATCCGCTGAGCAGACGACAGGCGTGTGGTTGTGTAGTGTAGTTTACGCGGCTAACAGCACGTTGTTGACAATTTTAAAGAAGGAATACTTGAAAAGGTAAGAATTTCTGCTGATTTAAATACTCTAATTATGCTTTTTATAATGATTCTGTTTTATATTAATTGTTATTTTATATATGGCGTGATATTTTTCAGTTTATATCAATATTTTTATTAAATATGTTTTAACCCTAACATTTAGGACTATTTATACGAGCGAACATTTAGAGATCTTTTAAGTTGGAAGGATAAATATTAAAAAATACTCTAAAATATAATGAAATAAATCCTTTGCCTCTCCTTTATGTTTTTTTTTAAATGTTGTTTCAATAAATATGATTTATATAAATAGCATTTAGTAGCAATTTAAACTTTTAAAGAAAATATCTTGGCGGTACGTTCGTTTATATAGTATATATTTTTAGCGATGTTTCAGAACTCTAACTTTTATAATACTATAAATTGAAAATTGACTTGTCTGACTTTAAAAATATTGTTTTAAAGTAAACAAATTATATTTCTTATTTTATTCTCAGTCTGAAGAAATTTTTCCTGGATGTTTTTATTGACCTGCCTTGCTTTTCGAAAGTGCATACATAAATTTCAGTCATTTTATGTTGCTGAGAGTTGGATTATTTGAAATGTATCTAAAACATATAAGAAAGGCTTTAGTATATCTATTTCATGTTAATGAAAATTTTTGAAAAGTAGCTGTATTAGTATACACGCTGTTTTTCTAATATTTTAAAATATACTTGATTTATGAAACTGTATAAATCCCATATTTTTTATCATATGTTGTTAAAAATAAGGTAAATATCCACATTCCCGGATATTCACGGTGTGAATATTCCTAAATAGTATTAGGATTAAAACATATTTAATGATAATATTGATATAAACTGAAAAATATCATGCAATGTATCGAATAATATTGCAGAGAAAACATAATCATTATAACAAAATAAAATTAAAAATTAAAATATTTAAATCAGCAGAAATTCTTATCTTTTCAAATATTCCTTTTAAAATTCTCTTTTTGGGTCGGGAGAGGGGGTATATATTTCAAGCAGCTCAGAAACAACAACAAAAAAAAAAAAAAAAAAAAAAAAAAAAATACTTTTCACTTAATTGTTGAATATATACATATATGTAAACATAAATATGTATACATTCAATATGCAAATTACTTTTTTTTTTCTAAAATAATAATCTACCTGTTCATGAAATTTATTATTTTACAATGAAATATTACATTTTACCATAAATTTTAATTCCCCTTCCCCTCCTCAAGTATGAGTTAGTTATAAATCACTCAAGTGCTACTGGATTTAACCTTCATTGATTTGTTTTCACTCAAGTATGAGTAAAATAGAGATCACTCAATCATGAGTTGCTTAAAAACAACTAGTTCACTCGAGTTGTTTCAACTCTTCATGAGAAGCTTACTTTCAAATCGTGAGATGAGTGGATTTCGGCTCAACTTGAGTTATTTTGGCTCTTTCGTTTTAAGAGAGCAAAAATGAAAATCTTATGTTTTTTACTTTCTACTATCTATAATAGAAGAAAGTATTGTAATCGAAATTTTTTCGACTTCCGGTTTTCGACGGATTTGCACGTTTTAGGGGTCAGAGATTCCAAAAAACATGTTTTTACAAAATGTCTGTCTGTCCGTCTGTCCGCCTGTCTGTCCTCATTGTATCATCGAAAATTGTATGAAGTTATGCTTCAAATTGAATCAAATTCTTTTTCTATGTTTTTGGCTATGGCAAGCAGGTCCTACTTGAATTTGGGGATATTTCGACGAAAGGGGGCTCTGTGATCGCGATGTTTGTTCCATTTTCTCTATTGTATCATTGAAAAATGTTTGAAGTTATGCAGATAATTTAACAATTTTTTTTCTTGGTTTTTGACTATAGTCTTCAGGTCCGAGTTGAATTTGGCGATATTTCGACGATAGGGGGCGCTGTGATCGCGATTTTCGTTCTATTTTCCCTATCGTATCATCGAAAAGTGTTTGAAGTTATGCAGATAATTGAACCAATTTTTTTGTATATGTTTTTGACTATAGCCTGCAGGTCCCAGTCGAAGTTGGGGATATTTCAACGAAAGAGGGTGCTGCGATCGCGATGTTTGTTCTATTTTCACTATTGTATCATCGAAAAGTGTATGAAGTTATGCAGATAATTGAACCAAATTTTTTGTATATGTTTTTGACTATAGCCTGCAGGTCCCAGTTGAATTTGGGAACAGGTACATCAGGTTTCCTACATAAACGGGTTTAATTTATGAGTTTTAGTGAACATGATTTCGCCAAATTTTCTTTCATTGCTGTAACGATCTTTTCAACACTTTCATGCTTAACACTATATATTTATATCAACCAACGTCAAATTTTCGCCATTCTTGGTGACAATTGGTGAAATATCCAACAAAATAACGATTTTTTTTTTTTTTTTTGCAGTGTGATAACGAATTTTGAAGCATTAACATGCATGAGATAGAAGAAAGTTTTGGGATTGGCATATCCGACTAGTTCATATTTATTTTTCTTTCTTATTAAGATATACTGAAGTGATTTCAGTATCTATTTTTTTTTTATTGTTTTGATAATAATTAATCTATAACGTGATCGCGCGAAAAAAAAGACAAAAATAAAAAATGCAGTAGTTACGCAGTTTTGCAAACAAAAATATTGACTTTTTTTTTAACGGTTACCAATATAGTTGAAAAGTGTTTATGGCTTCTGTTTGACGATCTGGCCATCCATCTGGCTGGCCGTGCTCTAACAAACGTAAATATATTCGGATTGCTATGCAAATAGTACAGAGTGATCAATTTAAAAGAGTACCCTTTGGTCTTTCTTATTACCCTTAAATATGATGGATGTGGCAACTATTCTAACACTGAAGTATATATAATTGCTTGAAGCATATATAATTGTTTGAACAATTTCCAACACTGTTGAACTGTTACAACTTTATTTGTGAGGTAAAACAGAAATGGAGACGCACAATGTTACTTCATCCTGTGATAATTTTATTTTTGAAAAACATAATTTAATTAAAATTTTTTACGTTATCATTCCTTGCAGCAAATGTTTAAAATGTTCGCCACCATTTTGAATGCGAACATGAACACGTCTAACCAAGTTTTTTGACACACTTCGCAACATTGTTAGTGTTATTGACGATATTTCTTCAGTTATGATTTGTTTTAATTCATAATGTTTGCAGGACTTCTCTGGAAAACCTTATCTTTTGAGATAACCCCACATAAACAAAATCTAACGGGGTGAATTCCTCTGGTGACCTTGGTGGCCAGAGGCCTATTGAAATTAAACGCAGAATCGGATTAGAAATTACTAATGATGTTCACGCGAATTTCTGTTTAAAACTAGTCGTTGGGGACCACCGTAATACTTACCTATCATGGATATGCATAATATAATATATGAAAATAAAACATGTGTAAACTACTTATAAAATGCATTGCAATTCGAATAAAATCGTGGCTTGATGACATCATAAACTTTAAATGTTCTATTACTGAATTGCATAAAAGAAATATCCTTATAACTCCAAAAATGTTAATCCTATTAACTAACGGTTTATTGCGTCGGATGAAGCGTCTCATTTCCAAATGAAATATATCTTTGAATTGAAATTTGGATGAAATACAGGGTCATGAAAAATCGAAGAGTGTTGATAATATGATTACAAATATCTCGATAACTCATTATCCGATCTACTTCATTCTTTATGCATAATTTGTCTTTTTATTGTGTTTTATATTCACTCCTTAAAACAATTTCGAAAAATTTTACATAACTTTTATCAGAACGAATATTTCGAGAGTCCGAAAAAAATAGTTCCGGATAATCGAGGTTGCTGAAATTCAATAAGCTTCTTCCCATTATTACATACTAAGTACATGCCAAATTTCAAATCTCTATCTCAATTTGTTTAGGAGATAGAGCGTTTACAGACACACAGACAGACGGACAGCAAATTTTTTTTAAAATATGTTTTTCGGAATCTCCAGTGTCTGAAACGTGTAAATCCGTCAAAAAAAAAATTCTATTTTTAAAATGATTACAAGACTTACCCTATACTACGTATGATGGATAAGTAAAATTAGTTTTCGTATTTAGAAAGTGAAAAAAAATCGATACCCGTGCATTAAATACAGACATATTAAATAAATAATGATGTTGAAAGTCTTGCTATATATATTATAGATGTGGATAATACAAAAACTAACGGGTACACCTTTAAATTGATCGCTCTGTATGTAATATCGAGGCTTATCATGGCATGTCTGCTATTGAAAAAGATGGTTGTAGCATTTATATTTTGTTCCCAGGGAACTCAGAAGAATTCCCTTACATTTTTATCTATAAGTAAAAACTCGTTTGCAAACTATTTTAATGATGTTACATTATTTCAAACATATTGAAATCGATATACATCACTGAGGTGCACAAGAAAATGCTTACTGTAGAATATGATGTGCATATAATATTTATCGTTCCTACACACAAAAAATTCGGTTACCAGTACTGTCTATGAGCCATGATTGCTGGAAATGCGATTTCAGTTATGGTATGCGTTTTTAAGTTTAATTTGTTTTTTACATATTACTTGGTGTATATGAATTCTGCAGATCATATACAAGGATACACAAAATAATTAAGAGTACATTCCGTGTATTGGCGAAAATTGCTGAAGGAGAATTTTCAACAGTGTTATGCGTATCTTAACTGAACTAAATTTTACCGTACTATGTAATAACTGTAACTGTAATAACTGTAACTGTAGTTATATCGTCCTTGTATTAATCGTAATCGTTTGTATCATTCTTGTTAGTTGTTTATGTCAATAAATGCCGTCTTATGTCTTCTAAGCTTCCACTATTATTAATTACCATATACAAGTTATAACATGGTGTCAGAAGTGGGATGCAGGAAACTCAACACTCCCAGACGAACCACCCAATCCTTCTCCCACACCTGACTCGTCCAGTTCTGTCACACGTGATGCTAAACACCATCCCGTCACTGTCACCACAAGATCTGGCAGAGTCGTCAAACCTGTAAAGAGACTTGACGTCTAAAGTGCACACAGGATTATAGATACGAATTTAACTTTCTAAAGAAGAGAGATGTAATAACTGTAACTGTAGTTATATCGTCCTTGTATTAATCGTAATCGTTTGTAACGTTCTTGTCAGTTGTTTATGTCAATAAATGTGTTCTAAGCTTCTGCTGTTATTAATTACCATATACGAGTTATCATAATGTAGTATGTATGCAAATCTATAGATCATATACAGGCTGCACAAAAAAATTCTAATATTTTTCGGCTATGGGTATAAATTGCTGCAATTTAGTTTTCAAATGTGTTATGCGTTTTCTTTTTACCTCCTTAAGTTAACATTTTATTAATCTTACTAGTATATAAACCCTGTCAAAAATGACGGAATGTTGATCTGCGTTTCATTTTCATAAGACTTCATACAAACAAACAGTATGAAGATTTTATGAAAATATCTGCAATACTTTGATATAAACACTGACTTTCTCAAAGGAAATAAACTGCTTTGATTGAACTTCAGTAGTTTAAAGATTCCGCTATAAAAGGATTCTGTAAAAAATTAAGAACAATAAACCTTCAAGATAATGTTTAGATCAACAAATGTGTTTAAACACCCGTTGTCATTCAGCACAAGTAATTTTGATGAATGAGTCTAAAAAGTGAATGACTCACCACACAATAGTATTTATTGCAACAATAATAAAAATAATTATCGAAGTGAAACACAATTTCTGAAGATTTCACAAAACTTTCAAATTAAATATTCAATGTGTTAATTTTTTTTAAATTTTAAAATATATTATTTTTATGAAAATAAATTAATCTAAAAAATGAATGGCTCATCCACCCGCTTTCTGTTTGTTTACACTATTTCTGAAAAAAAGTGTTTACAGAAAAAATTGTTTACAGAAATGTTGACATACATGTTTTATATGAAAATAAGCTCAACAGACATGATTTGAGGTAGAAGAAATTATTACTAAGTTGCCATATTTTAGCATATGTTTTTCATTAAGCCTAACATGGCATTTAGCTACGGTCGGTTATCAGTTCCGACTCGGTTCGCCCAGGAATGGTTATCTACACTTACCTACACTTTGATTTTATATAATTAGATTGTCATTCATACAAAAAAAATCTCATATTAATTTCTTTAAAGTACAGCATTGTGTTATATGCAATAAAACATGCCTACAACAATATGTCTAAACTGTTAATTCTGCCGCTTAAACAAGATACCTATATTATTGTAAAGCAAACTTATCTATCAAGACGATTTTTTTTTTCACTGTTGTCTTTTTGCGATTTTAAAATCTGCGAACTTTAAAAATCCACTCATTTTGTTAGACTATCGAATTAAAACTGTTCTTTCGTTTGTAAAAAAAAAAGGGTTTTACCTGAAGGCAGGTTTAATCCGCTACTTGCTTTCCAGAAAAATGGGAACCTGACTGAATAACTATACTGATGTCAGACCAAAATCGGAACAATACATAGAGTAGATATGCCAGCAATGGACACCCTTCCAGTAATGGGCCACCTTCAAAGTTTTTGGTTTATAAAAAAATAACCAATAAAAATTTAATTTTTTTATAACACCCCCTTACATGTTTTATAATCTGGGTTATTGTTGACACTCTTAACCAAATCAATCAGGAAGCAGAAAATAACGTTTCACAGTCCCACTGTTTTTCTGTGAAAATCTTAATGAACATGCTAAGAGTGGCTTCACTTAATTTATATCTTTTTTATTTTCTTGAAAAAATTGCATGTTTTTGTTTTGATAGTAGTAATAGAAAACTTTGAATTTTATGTATTAATGGCAATTTACAAAATTTCATTTATTTTCCAAGTTTTAGGACCATGGGCCATTACTGGAATGCCTAATTAGTCAATTTCCAGCAATAGACACCCTAAAAATGTGGAAATCACTAAAAAAAAAATTTCAATAATGTTCATAGTGTGTAAAATCTTTTGATTTAACTAAAAGACTAAGAAATCAAATTTAATTTTTAAATTGCACTTACCAAAATGTAATAACAATTATTTTATAAATAGCTGTTTTCATTAATTTCACGTATTTAATAATTTTTTTTAAGATTGTAATCAAATTATTTTTTTTTTAACCGTGCGTTGCATATTTTATAATGTGGCAATCAACATCCAATCAGGAAGCAGAGAATGATGTTTAAGGGCATAGGAAAATGTGGGGCTCGTGGAACTCAAGATCTCCCCATTTAAATAAAGACAATTTTTTAAGTCGCACAAGTTGTTAAAAATCTATTATTTTCTGTCCATTTCTGACAAAACAACTCTGTACATAAAAAACAAAAATTAATATTAATTAAATTTAAAATAGCAATTAAACTAGTAAATCTGCAAATCAGGGGACTCAAATGTCAGATCTGTAATTTTTTTTTTTTTTTTTTGAAATAATTTTATTTAGTATTTAAAACATTCAACGCACACTTTCATTTATTTAATTTTTTTTAATACAATTTTCTAAAAGTAATATACCAAGCAGTTTTAGGAAGTTTAACTGTTAAGAATAATAGGAAATACGATTCCATTCACTAGTACTCCAAAACATTTATTTTGTGTAGATTTTTTTAACTAACCCTTCTAACCCCCCCCCCCCCCCCATGTCCCAATAATTTGATTAATGTAATTCTTTGAAATTTAATACTTTAAATCTTCTACCTAAAATAATTAAAATATTGATCTTGTGATAATGATAATAATTAATTTAAACAGTGAATTATTCGCATAAATACCTTATTAATTATTAATATCCTAATTGTTAAATTTATTTGAAAATGATTATTTTATTTCATTAGTATGCTTTCATTAAATTCTGGTTTTAAAAACAAACATAATAACAATTTCTATTACTTTTTGTGGGGTGTCCATTACTAAAACAGAGAGTGTCCCATTACTTGAAGTTACGGTGTTTTCATTTATTTCTGTTACTTATAAATAAATTTTGATTCACATTGGGAAATGTGACTATGATCATGATTAAATATTGTTGATAGATTAATATAATATTTAAAAAGTGGACTATAATAATTATACTAACTATTAATTAAAAAATAAATTTTAAAGAAATTCTTTAAGGGTGTTCATTACTGGCACATCTACCCTACACATTCAGTAATCGGATTATTTTTTTTAATCAGTTAAAGGGAAGATAATTACTTTGAACGGAGAACTTTTAAATGAGAAATCAAGTATAAAAGGAGAGTCAACTAAATTTTGATTAAACGTTTTGTTTTTGAAGATATACACTGCTAAAAATTTGGCGCTTTGTTGAACCAAATTTTGCTATTGCAGTATCTGCAACCACAGACATGAGTGAAACTTTGTTTTAACATTTGGCATTCCACCATAGTTATCATAAACATGTGTAGGTTCAATCATGAACTGGTAGAATGTTGAAGAATAGAGAGATAAAATACTGAACCATAAAGTCACTCAATTATCCTTCGAAAATAAGGACGAATCAGTCCGGGATTCTGTTTAAAGTGGAATCCGACACACTTTGAAGATATAAGCTTGTTCGGGATTCGAAACAGACACTTCTTGACTTGTAGCTAACCACTAGACAAGCAGGAATACCTTCGTGTTCTAAAGAAGTTTGATGAGAATGTACAGAACAATTTGTTCATTTTTTTCTGATTAGCTGTTCAATAGCTCCATTTTCTGCTGAAATTTAAAGTAATTTTCAAAATTTAACCGTGCAGAAAAAAGAGTTTTTGAATGTTATAAAGAGCGATATTTCGGTTCTTCGAATTATTTTATACCATACAATTGTTCAACTTTGAACCAAAAATTTTAATAGTGTATGATGTTGGAATCTGGCTTTCTCTCTGGCTTTAGAAAACTGAATATACTGAATGTCAATAAGCCAATCTAAGTATTTTTTACTGCAAGTAAGTTTGTAAATTTTGTATCTAATGCAACCTTTTATTAAAATCGTAAGTATTCTTACATTTTCCATATTCTTACAACCGTTTTCAGAAGACGACTCTACTAAAGATGAGAGTGAAAGAAGGCGCAAGTGTAGCATAAACGAAATGTTATTTCTGCAAACGCGGCCAATGGATTTCTATGTAGGGAATCTTGTCTCCTGTGGTCCTGATGGCAGAATACGCTTTTGGAACATCGTCTGCAAACGCAAGATAAACAAAGGGAAACTTATCTCCAAGTTTAAAGCTGTTTTTGGGAAAAGCCATTACGTCTTATGTTTAGCTACGGACACGGAAAACCATTATCTTATAAGCGGTAAGTACTAATTTAGTATCGAATTAACCCATTTATTCCGCTTGGCAGTATTTCTTGCCAACATATATGGGGTGATTCCTAAATAAGTATAAAACTTCCAGATGCTATAAAACAGGAACAGTTTAAGGCACATTCCCCAAATGCAAGCCATAAGGTAGGTGTACTCATAAAGTTTTTTCCCCGCTGCTGTACGAAGTGACATAGGCGATAGCTAGGGTGTCACGCGAATATCACTAAAAATGGCTGCGTCTGCAGTGGAGAAGGCATTTTGTGTTCTTGATTTGATCGAAACGGAATCTGCCACCATTGTGCAACGGCATTTTCGAACCACTATTTAGAAAAGAAGCTCTTATCAGAAAATCCATTTATGATTGGTTTAAAAAAATCTATGTGTGCATCCTTAGTCACATGACACACACGAAACCGCTAATCCATTTCAGTCCATTTTGAACAAACAGCCAGTAATTAAAAAAAATTAAATCAATCATAAATGGATTTTCTGGTTAGAGGCCCTTTTCCAAATCGTGTTCGAAAATGCCTTTGCACAATGGTGGCAGATTCCGTTTCGCTCAATTCAAGAACACAAAATTCCTTCTCCACTGCAGACGTAGCCATTTCTGCTGATATTCGCGTGACACACTAACTTTCGCCTATGTCACTTCACCCATCAGCAGGAAAAAAAACTTTATGAGTATACCTACCATGTTATGAGTATACCTACCATGTTATGAGTATACCTACCATGTGGAATATTTTTGCGAACAATCGACACTCCATCGTTGACCTGAAACCAAATATTGAACATGAGATTCAAACATAAGTGTTCATACATTGAAAGGAGTGGCCTCAAATTTGAAAACACGCATACGTCTTTATATACGAGAAAAAGGGTCACATTTTGAATATGTTCTCTAACAATGTTAATTTTTGCTCAGTTCTGTATCTCAGGGTTCCGCGTCAATTCGTCGCGCACAATTCATCGCGCACTATTCGTCGCGGCAACAACTCATCGCAGCGTCAATTCGTCGTGGTGTCAATTTGTCGCAACGAAAATGTTTTTGAAGGCTATGATGATAAAATAAAGACAATTTAGTAAAAAATTTTAATGATAATTAGTTTTTTAGATAGAGAATTATAACTAACAATTTACATGCGATTATATCTAAAAAACAAATTATCATTAAATAATTTTACTAAACTATCTTTATTTTATCATCATAGCTATCAGAAACATTTTCGTTGCGACAAATTGACGTCGCGACGAATTGACACCACGACGAATTGACGCTGCGATGAATTGTGCGCGACGAACGACACCGTGTCTCAGTATTGTTACTCTTTCAATTTAATTTATATTTGTAATTTTAATCATGTTTGTATTTTCGTAAACAAAATATTTTTCAAGGGTCGCGCGACTTTTCGATCACCCGTATTTGTAACTATCCGCTACATTTACGTCTTCTCTTCGTAAAGTCTCATAACTAGAATTGGTGTTGTTCGATGAACTTTCGCGCCGTTTGATTGTTCCGTTTCCCACTGGCAAGTTTTCCTGCCAAACAAAGTAGAACTACTAATTCAACAATAAAAAAACAAATATGCTAATAATATCCTAATATAGAGCCAATATAGTGCCTTATGTATTAATAATAGATTACACAGAGAAAAGTGTTGTATATTTGAAGTGCAAAGAATATCCATAGATAGTTCTCTGAACAAATTTTATAAAATTAGATTCGTTCTGGCTTTAGAGACTACACTCCTAGCATACTACATTTACATTCGCAATGTAATGTTAACCCCTTGAAGGCCGGTGGGATATTTTTCATACTTCTTAATTTTAATCAAGATTTGTACCAAAAATTTTTTATCGGAATTTTACTTTTATAACTTTGGTGAAAAAACAAAACTGTTAAATTGCATTTGAATTTCCTTATTTTCAAATAAAACTTTTCAAAAATTCCGGTGTGAATTCAACATTAAAATAACGCTTGCCCTGAAAGGGTTTAAGCAATGGAAGCGTTCTCTGTGAATTTCTCGTTTGCATTTCAATACTTTTAAATAACTGTTTCCGCATAGGATACATCTAGGTCGTTTGTACTTTTTTCGATGTCTATTCTGGGACACTTCCATGTTGTTCATTTGAAAGGAGCTCATAACACAAATTCAACAAAAACAATTCATATGAGTAGTAATTTTTCCATCTGAGCGAAAATGTGTCCAGGCTAGAACTTAAACCTAGAACATTCGGCTTCAATTGCCAATGCTCTTCCAATTGAGCTGTCTGGACGATATACCAGTCAACACAATATTCGTTCAGAACAGCCACTTGGCCATGACATCTGGGCTGTTATTTGAAACAGTGCAACAGAATAAACCGCATGTAAAGGAACTCCAAGAAACTATTGATGAGTAATTACACTATAATTATTTTATATATTAATACGAATATAGTGTTGGCTGGGATGTTGTTCATATAGCTCAATTGAAAGAGCATTGTGAATTGAAATCAAAGGTTCTGGGTTCGAGTCACAGCCTGGACACATTTTCGCTCAGATGTGAAAATTACTGCTCGTATGAATTATTTACGAATCAGTTGATTGTGTTAAAAATAATTATAGAACAACAATTCATTTTAAGCAATAATAATGAACTAAGCAGTGGAGCGTGAAAATTTAAGTATAGACGATCAATACTCAGAGAGGAAAGTTTTTCTCATAAGACTTACTAAATTAATCAGTGTGCTCTCTGCAGGAACCAAAGAATATCATTTTAACTCACTATAAAAGAGCCGTATAATCACTGTAATATCACTATAAAAGGGAAGCCGTGGATTCAACAATCTTTTATTCGTAAACACGAAATTTAAGTTCATACCACACTACCGAAACTCACAGACGTATATTATATCTGAAACCGTTAATGACAAAAACACCGCTTGCAGACAACACGTGGAGAACTCGACATTCAAATCCAGAACTCGAGTATCTTGCGACAGGACGCATTCCAAATTTATTGAATCTAATTCCTACTGCACTATATATAGCAACTGCACAACCGTTTATACGTGATTATCATATCATCGCAAGAAATAACCATGCCAATTAGATTCCCAGCGATTCTGACATACTTTGCAAAACTTTAAAAAATGACAGAATATTCATGCACATATGTTAGCATTCAATATACCACGATTGCACGCAAAATCTCAAAACTCATTCGACCTTTAGACTACCTTTATTAAAGAGTAGCTAAGCACTATACTACACACGGCGATATTCACTTGCTTGCCGCATTGTTAAAACTCTGTTTAAATTTCAGGTGTCATGTTCAAATCCTAGTTCAGTCTTGGATATCCGTATAGTGTGTTGG
This sequence comes from Maratus michaelseni, assembly GCA_963931845.1. Classification (NCBI taxonomy): domain Eukaryota; kingdom Metazoa; phylum Arthropoda; class Arachnida; order Araneae; family Salticidae; genus Maratus; species Maratus michaelseni. Next base: position 380,603,816 of record OZ007591.1, read on the forward strand.
ATTGCACTTTAAACAGAGATCCTGATCCGATTACCCTTCGATTGCAAAGGATATTTCTAGCTTCTTTATAGTTCGACATTTTACCAAAAATTAATATATCTTATTGCTCTATGCTTTAAGTTCTCTTTTTACAAGATCACGGATCAACATTTTATCAATTCATTCTTCAACCTACACAAGTTTATGATTCAACCGGAGTACCAAATGTTGCAACAAGGTTTCACCATCGTATGACAGTAACTTTTTTAGCATTTTTTACTGAAATGTTGAACTAATTTTTTATCAATGTATGTTTATTCGCATTTTACAGAATTTAAGTCTAAAAGTAAATTATAATATTTTTATCTCTTTCTTATATCTATAATAATCAAGATAGATGTTTGTCTGAGTGTCTATCAATTGTGTTCTGTAGCCAGCGTTGCAAGCAGAGCTAAAAAATTTTCGAATTAGGTTCCTCTATGTATATAGTTTTGCACCTCGAAGCCCAATTTTGAAATTTTTGAATAGATTTTTTTTGTGTGCAATTTTTAGTGTTTTTTCACGTTTTGCTGCAATTTTTCCACATTAGTAACAGGAATCCGGTTCCAATCTTTTATTCCAATGTAGTAAATTTTGCCCTCTTTTCAATAAAGTATATTCGGAATTTGTACAGCTGTTTTTGAATTTTTGATGATTTTTAACTTTGCCACTAAGAAAATGCTTAATTGGTTCGTTGATTGCCTCCATTTTGGCCTCCTGGTATGTCCAAAATCGTCATTATTTTTTTTATTATTAGCTTGGAGAGGGTTGATAATTCTTTAAAAATAGAAAATCATGATTTTAAAAGGGAAGATCGGGTTATTAATTATCCCGATTTGGATTTTTTTTTTTTCATTAGATTTTTATTTTATTTTTTATGCGTTTTTTAACGTTTTTTCATGTTTTGCAGCATTTTTATTTCAAATGACATCACAAATTGCCCATTGGAAGTCAAACAGCATTGAAGGGCAGTTGCGATTGGTAGCTGAGAGGATTGTAAGCGCGGCTGGAAATCAACCGGACAATTGTGATTGGCGGATGAAAAGGTCATCAGCTGATTGCAACTTCCCTATTTTTTCCCTTTTGTTTCTGTTTCAAACGGGACATTTTTTTTTTTACTGTTTCAAAAGTTAGCGATAATTCTTTGTGTTAAAAATCTTTGGTTTAATTTTGAGGTGGGAGGGGAATGTCTGAAGTAATTTAACCCATTCGGTACCATGGGTGCATATATGCACCCTCAAAAAGAGCATACAGAATTTGTTTTAGGCACCAGTAAAAAATAAAAGTAATATTTGCTTTCTCTAATTAGAGCATTTTTGTGATAGTTTAAGTAAAGGTTGCCTTTTTAAAAAAAGTGGTGTCAACCGAATAAAATTTGTGTAAAAGCCGCCAGTCCCGAAGGGGTTAAATATCGCGTTACTGCTCTGATCGAAACTCTCTCCTTTCCCCCCCCCCCCCTCTGCCTTATAAATCAGAACTTTTTTAATATTTGTCCGATTCAGACGAAGCCTTTTCTAACATTCTTCTCAAGTCCCCCAGGTACTAAATATCGGTATCATTTTTTCAGATCTTGGTTACCACTATTTCTGAACATTAATCACAAGGAAGGGGGTTATTTTCTCGGGTTCTATGGGCCCAATTTCAACGAGAATTGGTTTATTCAACTTAACACAAACTAATTAAGTTATAGATCACTAATTAAGATACAGATTTCATGCTCCCTGGCGGTAGAAAGAGGAACTAAAAGATTTTGAATGGCGTGCACAGCACGCCTACTATATGGTGTCGTAAGCAGTGGGGATACGAGCCGGAGTTTCGTTCGGAAAGAGGTTTGTTTAGAACAGAGTGGTGCCCCCTGTCGAAGAAAGTAGAACTAAAAGATTAAGCATTTAAAACTGGTTCGATTCAAACGAAACTTTTCTAACATTCTTCCCAGATCTCCCAAGTACTAAATAAACAGCCCTTTTTCAGACCATAGTTACCACCATTTATGAATATTATCTCCAGGAGGGGGGGGGGGTATTTTCTCGTGTTCTATGGGCCCAATTTCCACGGGAATTGATTCATTCAACTTAAGATGAACTAACTAAGATATAGATAACTAAGTAAGATATAGATTTTGCGCCCCCTGGTGATGGAAACTAAAACTAAACGATATTGAAGGGCGTGCGCAGCACCTCTGCTATACGGTGTCATAGGCAGCGGGAACGAGTGCCGGAGTTTCGTTCGGTACGAGGTCTATTTAGAGCAGAATGCGTCCCTGGTGGTGGAAACTGGAACTAAAATATTTTTCAGCGCGTGCGCAGCACGCCTTCTTTACGATGCCGTAGGCAGCAGGGACACATGTCGGACTCTTTTTAGAACTGAACGCACCCTCTGGCGGCGGAACTAAAATATTTTCTTGCGCGTGCGCCGAAAATGACTATTTTTATCGAAACCGCAAAAGAAAGTTACCGATTTGATAGTCACAGACAACGAAATACTCTCATTTTCACTAATCCTCGAGTATTAAGAAAACTATTGGAGGTATAGATTCGAAACTAACAGTACATACTTAGTTTATTTTTCGGATCCCGAAAATGCAAATTTTATAAAACGCGGACGGTAACCTTTTTTAACTTTGACCAAAAACTAAATCCGCTTTGAATCAAATGATCCAGACATTTGACTTTGTTTCCCTATTTAACTTCTGAAAGACGAAAGGGTTTCCGGAGGAACGGTCTCGTGCAGCGATTTTTGAGTGATTTTGCGTTTCGTATTATTTTTTGACGGGATCAGACAACAATATATATATATATATATATATATATATATATATATATATATATATATATGAGATGAATTATTCTAGATTCAGCAACCGTTGGCAGGCCAGCCACGATCTCTATAATTTTACACCAGATCATAGCAATATTATTCCACCGCCACAAATTACTATCGCTGTTCCATGCTAGATGATGACGGAAGATCACAAATTATACTCCATATAGGCAGTCGCACGTAACCGGAGAAAAGGCAAAATAAATCAATCCAGGCAATTTCCCACTCAAGAACAATAGCATTGACCAGACAACTGTTTATTAGAATTAAACGTTGATTTAACAACTGCACTAAATCTCATCAAAAACTCGAAAATATTTAATGCATTAGATGACGGCACAAAGCTATGTTATTGAAGAATTCTCTACCGATGACATATGCATTTTGACCCCCTAGTGACTGGGTCTAGTTGACAGTAAGAAAATCGTAAAAAATCTGCTCTCCAAGCCAGCGCAGCCCGTTAAAAATGTAAAAGGCGAATGAATATTTCCGCAATGCAGGGGAAGGACGAGCCAATAAGAAGCTTGCAAAGCCAGGGAACTTAATACTGTCAGAGGCATAATTTTGAGGTGAAGCGGAAGACGCGGGAGCCGAAAGGATTATGGGATATCGAATGATAATTTTAATAAAAATAAAAATGATATTAAGAGACGTTCTAAAGAAATAAAATTTGAATGTTTCAAAAGAAGAAATAAATTAAGGTTTTTACAAATACGTGTAGCTTCAAACAGATTAAGATTTTTAGAATGATAATATAATTAAAGGAATATTTTGATTAACCTATTTAATAAAATATAAATTAGATTTAAGAGATATTTTAAAAGAGAGGGAAAAATTAGAATTGTAAGAATTTGGAATAATTTAACTAAGGAAAAATGGCGAAAATTTGTTATTATTACATATATATATATATTATTTTTGAAGTACTTTTTTATCATAAGTAGATGATGATAAAGAAATTGTTTTCTGTTATTTTAGGGGATACCATGGGATACGTAAGAATCTATAATCTAGATAACTACTACGATACATATGAAACAATTCCTTCCTTGGAACATAAAGCATCACCACAGCAACTGTCCAAGTTTCCTTTTCTGAAATTGCTTAAACATGCAAAGCAAAAACGTTCAAAATTCTACGTAGAATCTGAAGTTGGATGTTCGCCTTTCTTGTTGAACTGTTTTCGGGCTCATCTGGAAGCAGTAATGAAAGTAAGCTATGTGTGCGAAAGAGATACACTTATCACAGCTGGCAGGGACAGTTCTGTACGCCTATGGACACTCTCTGGAATGTATATAGGCCGATTAGGTCCGTTGAATGAACCTTGGGGTTTTCCCATGAAAGAAGGTGCTAAAAGCCATATGCCACCAGATGTTAAGTGCGTTGCTTCTACTTTTACATTGTTTGTAAGTATGTTTTGATTTATTTCAAAACAAGTATTGTTTTCCATAATCACAGACAATTATTTACCTACTATCTATTTATATAATACGCAAGTGAGGTGACGATTCCGGGTCTTACTCATCCTAGAGAAAAGGCAAACGTATCGCGGAAATGTTAGGCGTAAGTATTCCGATGCCGTAAGTATGCCGATTGTTCCACTTATGGAAATATACGCATAATATGCTTTGTATCACATTTATTCTTCATAATTTTCTCTAAAACGTTTAAAAACTATCCAATTCTCTATAGATTTAAAACGCTAAGCATTTTCTTTCGACAGTTCGTGAGAACAAACTACTGCATCAAATTACATCATTCATTTTTTTAAATGAAAGATATTTGGACACAGATTTGTCATTGTACATTCGTTTGTTCAAAAGTTTTATTAATTAGCCGTAATTTTAAATTAAACTTTTACTTCTGCTTATGACGTTATAAAGTCAATCGCCAGAGGACGCTGCACCTTTGCCCAAAATTGAAGTGTGGCTCTGACCGTAACTTCAAGCTATCTGGGCAAGGTAGAATTGTAAACAAAGATCGATTACGTTGCAAAAATATCAATGTCACCAATTTATTTACTTTTAACATTTGCTGAAACAATAAAACTAATACAAAAAAATTTAAATATATTAAATCACTCATAAATTTGTTTTTAAACATTAATAAATTTTATTTCTTAAATAAAAAATACCCTTACATGATTTAATGGAACATGATTAATTGGACATGATTAACATGACACTTTACATAATTAATTGGCGCGATTTGTTTTGCGCCATTTAATAATTTTTATATTATATTATTTTATTTATTTACACACACATTCAATTATATTATAAAACACCCGGTTGCCATACAAAGCAAAAATCGTCATTTTGGCGCCATGAAGAAACCCCGGTGCATCTGCGACATCTGTACCTATTTCATCAAAATTGTTTGGGTGCGCCGCATATTGCAAAATTAATTAAATCCATGATTCTTTCTCAGGTTAAAAATAAGAAAATTCGATGCTTAACAAAATACAATTATTTGATCAGTCGGAAATTTTTTCTTAGTTCGGGCTATACATAAAACAAACATTTTATAGGTAATAGAAAAATCGCCAGAAATGACTGCACTGTAAAAAAAAATCGTAAAATTTCAGTACATGTATCGTAAATTAACGGTATCTGTACCGTTTTCACTCTTTACGGTATGAGTACCATACTTCTAAGGTATATTAAGCGTAAAAAAAAACGTATATGTGCCATTTCGATTATAAACAGTATTTATACCGTAAAATGATTGTTTTTCAGTAAAAAAGCGCTATTTATACCGTAAAATAATTATTTTTCAGTAAGGAAAAAGCTGGTAGCCCTGCCTCGGTGTACGGCAACCCCTGAAGTGATGCTCCTGCTCTTGTTACGTAATGCGTGCAGGCCTGAGGAGAGGGGGGAGTGCAGTCGGCACATATACTACTTTAAATATTTTATTGTACATATACCGTCCAGTTTAATTACGGTATATATACTGGTCACAAAGTTGCCAGTATATGTACCGTCATTGTTGACCAATTTTTTTTACAGTGTGCTTCATCAAGAGTTCTGACAGTTGAAGTTGGATAAAATCTAGTAATGTTTTAAGTTCTAAATTAAAAATAACGCATAACCATTTATTTTAAACAACGGATTAAACAAGTGGGTAAGTGTGATCGAAGATCGCTCAAAGGGTTTCTTTTAATATTCCTTTCAAAACACTTTATCCTTTCTTCAATAAATTCAAATAAATTTCATTTAGCAAAAAAAATAAGTCATGTTTTTTATAAAGTAAAGATTTACCGGTCTATTTTTTCGTTTTTTCGAATATCTAAACCAGCTCGATAGCGGTCGAAGCCCGCTATTATATTCTGTCATAATAATATCCGTCAAGCGGACTAAATGCGATATTTTAAAAAAATAATTTTAAAATTAAACAAATTGTACACCTTCAAAATGTTAAAATATGCGAATATTTCCATACTCTGATTTTTATCACGATTCAATATGTTTCTCAAACTCATATATTTACTATTCTCTATTACTCATATTGATACTCGCTTTGTATTATTCTCAAACATCTGAAAAATTCGTTAAACTTCCAATATGACGTCAGATTTTCTTTTTAATTCTCTAATGACGTGATATTAATCTGCTTTACAAACACATACTCATACTCCTTGTATTATTGAGAAATCTTAGTCCGTTTTATTACCACTATGATGTCAATCAATTTTATTTCATATTTATCTTTCTTTCAATTGGTGAAACTTTTTATTTCATTTTCATTTTTCACGTGGAAATCGTCTAATAGAAAATTAATTACTGTGGAAAGATTTTCATCGTGGATTTTTAATTTTTGGCATCTGCTATAACGAAAAATGTTTAAATTTAATAGGAAAAGGCTGTTAGAATTTTGGTTTTTTATCTCTATTTATTGAAATAATACGAATTTTTCAAATTTTAATATTTTGAGCTCTTTATAGCTTGTATTCAGATATATACACAAAGTCTCAACTCTGTAACTTATATAGTTTTTGAGAATGGCTCTGTGACGGACAGACAAAGGAGCGGGAGTAATAGGGTTTCGTGAGATGAACGAAACCCTAAAAATATAACTAACCGAAGAGTGTTGCCATTCAGAACCACAAGAATTCGAAATCTAAAAATAAATGAGCGACTCTCGGAACGTTTCATTAAAAAAATTCCGAATAACATCCGATCCTGCTCTTAAAACATTTGTAAAAGCATATTAAAGTCTTTAAATATTTTGAAATGCGTTTTTCAATTTTTCATTCCGGATTTATACCGACTCATGTTTTTGTGAAAAGTGGAGTTAATTGCCGATTCAGGCTCTCGAATATGCTATCTGGTGGAGAAAAGATATAACTTCTCGCTTCAGGAAAATCCCGTGCAAGCCCATTGCATTGCATGCATTTTTAATTTGTTCATAATGATTTTTTTTTTTTTTTACAAAATTTCAGATTTCATGTGACATCTGTGTTCTGTGTTTATACGAAAAGGTAAAAATTATCCGAATTTGAATATCTAACACTTTCAAATGCATTTACAATAAATAATGATTTCAATGGCACTTTAGCATTAGTCAAAGGGAGAATTTTTCTGTTCCGACAGCTGCGATTAGCGCCCTCTTTAGGCCTTTTTAAGTCCCGCGTCATCTAACAAGCGTAAAATAAAATATTTTAAGATGATATTTTTTAACAATCAGTATTTTTAAACTACTCTGAGGAAGGGGGGGGGGGGAGAAAAGTAAAGGACATACTTTTTATGCAAGGATTTATGCAAGTTTTTTTTTTTTTTTTTTTTTTTTTCTTTTTTTGTGACAAATAAAATTTTACACTGAAAGATCGAATGCTGCAAATTATGAATTTATTATTAACTATTTTAAAAGCCTATTTCTAACATTTTTCTATCTTTGAGCAAATTATTGATTATAAGATATGCCTATGAAATTTTAACAAGATACGTTTATGGGGATTACTTTACATTTATGGAATTTGATTACTTTTATGGAATTAAATTTTGCATGAAGGATCCTTTTTGTGAAATAGAATTTTGAGAATGGTCTCTTTGAGTCGCTTTGAAAGTGACACAAATTATCACTTTTGTGCTTGACAAAAAACCCGAATATACTATCATTATTGGCTTTAGTCGAACAGAAGGATTTTGGATTTAAGCTCTTTAATTATTTTGATTACTTAGATTAGTAATTGTGTGTGATATTTCAGGAATCCTGCATGATCTTTCTTTCCTTTCATTCATTTTTTATTGATATGCACACATTTTATTGACATACTCTCATACATCCCAGGATTTATATATGAAAAAAAAGTATGCTTTTTACCACTATGAATAAATATGATTATCGGAAGATGAACACCGCAGATATTTTTAAAGGTGATTTACAATTATATTCAAAGGAAAACTGAAATTTTATGTTTGATATGTAGATACTTTTGGAGTTTGGAAAGAATGTAACATTAAGAGGTGCTACAGCACAAAGTATAAAGAAAACTCACAAAAAATCTGGTTACACTTACATACATATCGGAATATCGGAAAGATAAAGTGTCAGAACTGAAACTGATATTTCTTAATAGAGAATCAAGGTGCTTTCACCAAGCCTATTGAAGAAAATACATTTGCTTTAAAAACTGATTATTGTCTTTAATAAATTAAATGTCCCGTGAGTCGAAATCATTCACTGAAAAATTGAAGAAATGGTGCAACATTAGAGCAGTTAAAGAAATTTGAAAATGCTATAAGCATAAGTACCATTTTGCTATAAATGATTATATAGAAGCCTTATTACATTTATAAAAATCGGATGTGTGCTTTAAAACTTATAGTGCTTGTAAACTTATATTTATACACACATGTTTTAATCATTGATAATCTAGAAACTATCTTAGAAATATGTGTAGTGAACATAAACAGATCTATTGTCTAATATAGATATTTCACGGCTGTCCATCAACTGTTAATGTCGAGCGGTTAAACAAGAATACAATTTTCATTTTAAATCGCGAAATTATGAATATGTATTATTAAAAGACCAGAAATAGACAAAGTACTTGGAATTTTCATTTTAAATTACAAAGCACATGAGTAAATTTCAACTTCAAGGCGAATTTCATAATGTTATCTTGTTATTAGCGTTTTCAAACAGAATTTACTACTTTGATAAAACAATTTTCAAAAAGAAAATGTATTTCATTTATATTGCCACTCATTATTACAAAAATCATCGAAGTGTACACTTTTTAGACTATACTAAAAATAAATTCAAAAATGTATTCAAAAACAAATTTTTAAATTTCAAGGAATATGAAAATCGGTTTAATCTTTCACTTCATCTCTTATGATTGATGTTGAAATTATTCTTCAGAATTTATTGCTGCAGTTAATCAAAATTCGGTGAGATTCAACATTGAGAGCGCAAATATGTGGATATGGGGTTTCCAAACTTCTGTAATTGTTCATCAATCGACCGATTCTTTAAAGTGTAATATGCAACTAGGCACATTTTAGCTGTGTTCGGTGCGCACTTTTATACGACATCTTTGCATAACTGCCAATCTTTTGTTATTTTTCAAGTGAAATAAATATGACTTGAATCATAAAATGTACTTAATAAAAAAAATCAAATAAGTAGCGCATAAATACCACACATATTATTAAATGAATCTCTTGATTCAAAATATAGTCATTTTTATTTTTCACTTGAAGAAAACATGGAAGATTGACAGGTATGCCTTTGCCAGATCAAGATTAACATATCAGTGGGTACAATCAATTTTTAAAATAAATACAATTTAGAAAATTCAGTTAAATTTTATACATTTGGTTATACATTGAAAAGTAATTTTGCGTATTCTTTCGAAAACTAAAATAAATTAAAATATGTGTAATAATAACTCTGAACTTTATGTGAATAGTTCTTTCACATGGCTGTGTTTTGTACTACAAATTTTATTCTGAGCAATGGTAATAAGATTATCTACTTTTTTTTATGTGGCTCGTGGCTTTGTGTATAATGTTTAATTTGGCCCGTGGCGGTAAACGAGTTTGGCATGTGTGCTATAAAGGAACTATAAGTTCTATGCACACCATATTCCATAGTAAGCCTCTTGTAGTGAACCTCGGTGATATATATCAATTTCAATATGACAGACAGACAAACCGAATTCATAAACACTTTTCAATTATGTTGGAAGGTGTTAAAAATGGTAATTATTATTAGCTTTATATAATTTTTTGTTGTTGCCGTTGTTTTCTTTTTTCAAATATTTATTGAATTGGTGGTACAGAGCATTTCTTTGAAGAATTTCTTCTTAGAATAGTATAAATAATTAAAAATATTTTTTTAAAGCCGACCGTCCCCTTAGGCTTTAAACATTATTCACAGCAAATTTGCAACGAAACATAACTCACTGCAAAAAATCGCTCATAACTGAGTCAAAAACTCATTTTTTTCCTTTTCTTTCTGTCTGAATGATTTTTAGGTCTTGAATAACGGAACTACACCGATCTGGTCCCGTGCGATGAAGTCAATTAAAAAGTGCCACTTACGAAATCAAACAGCAGACTTTTCAGAAAAACCGTTAAAGTGCACGCAGGAGAAAGCTCATTCTACAAAGGTAAGTATATTTTCGCAGGGAAATAAGGAAAGGGCAGCTGACGTCACTGTAGGGAAAAAATACTGTGGGATGCCTGTCTTTGCATGCAGGGCCGTGCGAAGAGGGGGGGCGAAGAGGGCCTTCGCCCCAGGCGCTGAAATTGTGGGGGCGCCAAATTTATACTGCCAACCACGGTTTAATTTATTTATTTATTCATTTTTTGGTCATCGATCATTTTCTGTGGAATTTATTTTTCTCTCTTCATCATTCTTCTTTTTCTGTCGTAAAATATCATGTACGCTCCAATAAATAAGTGCAATTTTCTCTTATGCTATTTAGTTGTTTGCAATTTCTGAAATAAAATTAAACCTTTTAAAGTTCCAAAATAAACTCGAAATGTTTATTCAACAGAATTTATTTCTGTTTCTGTACTTTATCAGTTTTGTGTTACCTGTCACAAAAAGAATGGAGGGGGGGGGAAGCGCCAAATTGAAACTTTGCCCCAGGCGCAGTTTTCTCTTCGCACGGCCCTGTTTGCATGTGCGTCTTTATGGCTCATATTGTACACAAGCAATCAGGTGATCTGATTGGTCTACAATTAACAGGCCTGTGATACGATTGGTCTACGTCGTCTTGAGATGATCACTAAAGCAAAAATGTAATAGTTAGATTGTGTTTATTTGTAAACATGCCCTTTCCGTCTAGGGAAGTTGCAATCAGCTGATGACCTTCTTATCCTGCAATCACAATGAGGGGGTTAGAATGACAGTGGAATAAGTCAAAATTTAGTGATTTGAGAAGTGAAGGATTTTATGAAACTTGTATAGCCGTTGCACTGGGCGACTCCCTAAGTGAACTATGACTTATTTGACTGGCACATTGAACAGAAATTAATATACGTTCAGTGAAAATATGGTTATCTCGATTTTCAAAATTTTTGCCTTACCCCACTGTCATTCTAACCCCCTCAATTGTCTGACTAACCTCCAGCAACACCCACAATCCTCTCAGCTACCAAACACAGCTGCCCTTCAACAGTTAATTTATGACGTCATTCGCAACTACCCTATAATTAAGTCTGTTAAATCAAAACTGGTTACTTTGTGACACATTTCTGAACTCATTTTTGTTTGCAAATGCATGAAATTGGCAGGTACTCTTACTCAGAAACTACACTGTAAAAGAAAAAAGACAAATATTTGTTAATCTAAGAAAATAAATTATAACAACAAATGAAAATATGCAATAACCTCTTCCGAGTTTTCTACGAATCAGAAAAGGGTTCTTTATCTTTAGAAACCTCAAAAACTAATACATTTTCGAGATTTAAAGAAGCATTTATAAAAACAAGATTTATTTTAACTAAAAACTACCTAAATGTCCTTAAAACATATATATAATTTTATAAAAACTTTACTGGAGGTGTTTAAAAGATTATACTTTATATACAAAACTGTATTTTCATATAAAACCATTTTATATGAAAGTACAGTTTTTGTATGTAAAGTATAATCTTTTAAACACCTTCAGTAAAGCTTTTATAAAATGACATATATGTGTTTAGAACATTTATCTAGTTTTAGTTATTTGTTTATATTATAAGGTGAATCTGGATTCTGAGAGTATGTTTTTAATTTTATCATATCTCAAGTTTTTTACAAGGTTTCTTTTGCTGCCACCGATTTTCGTAAACGTTTCCGAGTAGATTTTATAGTGTAATCGGGTTTCTCAAACCTAAATATATGTTTTTCGGATGCTATCTATTTTCAAGTATAAGCATTTTCATGTTCAACAGACATGTTTTATTGACAAACATGGTAAACTAACAGAAATTACAATGATATTGAATAGAGGAAAGTAACTAGGTAAATTATATCCAATGGTAAGAGTATCATAGTTGAGATTTATTCCAACAGAGCGAAAAATGCCGTGACCAGAACTCGAACCTGGCTACTTTGGCTTGCCGTGCCCTGTAGTTTCCGTGTTATTTCAGATTCATCATGTAAAATGCTATAGTTATAGCTCGGATGAAATGAAATTAGCGCTGCAATTCGCAGCCTTGTCAAACAAATAAGAGTGAAATATGCCAGCCAGGATATCGTTGGGATAGCTCAGTAGGAAGAGCGTTGGCACGGCAAGCCAAAGTACCCAGGTTCTAGTCCTGGTCCAGGCATTTTTCGCTCTGTTAGGAAAAATCTCAAGTATGATAGTCTTACCATTGGATATAATGTCATCGAAATTAATATTATTTGTTACTTAGTTCAGGATTGATAATATCTCAAAAACCAATATTCCGGTTTTTAAAAAAAACTGATTAATACACTCTAAAAGCTACTCGCAAACGTTTCCGAAAATCATTAACTGCAAAAATATATATATAATAAATAAATAAATAAATAAAAATAGTTTTATATTTAAAATATATTGGTTTCGAGTTTCGAGGTTTCTAAAGATAAAGAACACTTTACGGAATTGGGGTTAACACGGAAAAGGTTATTCTATATTTTCGTACATTAAGAAACATTTACCTTTTTTTACAGTATATGTAATCGAATCGTTTTTCCATTTTTCGGTAAAAGCAGATGATATTTTAGAAATTGCTGTCAAAATTTGGCGTTTTAAATCGAATTTTTGGCGTGACAACGTGGGATAGGAAAAAAAACTGCCGTCGTGAGACAACTTTCATTTGCCCAACAATGTCAAACTTTTTGACACATTTACGGATTCATTTTTAAACGTAAAAGCACGATACTTGCACAGGCATGATTATTTAATTGATTTGTAAAGGAGCAGTTTTTTTTCATTTTTCGATAAATAAATTACATTTTGAATTATAGGCAGCCGACGGTTGCCAATAATGCAAGGGTCCGAGGATGTATATATATAAATTTATGTTTGTTTAAATTTGTTTATATTTATAATGTTAATATGTTATATTTGGGTCCGAGGATATATAACGGGTGGTTATAATACAAGTATCTCTATTTGGAGCTGTATGTAGCTTTAAGGAATAACCGGAATGAAACCAAAATCGGTACACTTACTATTCGAGAAGGTGGAAAAAGAATGGAACAATAAAAAAATTAATTGCGATAATCGCCAACAGATGGTGCTTTTGAGTGTGAAATGTAATGTGTAATATTGTGTACCGTGGAGGTGTCACAAACCTCAATGACTTTACCGCATATCACAACATGTGCAAAACATCACTCCTGATGCGCTGCATTCCGCAGTTAAGCATGTCGTCCACCACCTGGATTGTGTCCTCCAGCGCAATGCCCATGTGGAACCTGAACATGATCGGCACCGCCATGGGAAAGGGTAACCACGTTCACTGTGAGATTTTCCAATAAATTAGGTGTGCCATCCGATTTGATGCCTTAATTTTTTGTTCTTGTATTATGCATTACATTTCACACTCAGTAGCGCCATCTATCGGTGATTATTGCAATTATTTTTTATTGTTAAATTCTACTTCCTCATTCTCAAATAGTAAGTGTACCGATATTGGTTTCATTGGTAAAATTCCTTCGAGCTACAAACAGCTCCAAATAGAGATATTTATATTATAACCACTCTGTGTATATAAATCAACATTTGACAGGAGGGTGGTTTTGGGTCCGAGGATATATATATATAAATCAACATTTGGTAGGAGGATGGTTTTGGGTCTGAGGATATATCTATATATAAAGAGAGATAGATCTATATATAAATATATATAGAGATACATAAATCAAGATTTGAACGGAAGGTGGATTTGGGTCTGAGGGTCATGATCGGTGAAAATGTACCAAAATTTTCTCAAATCGTTTTCCTCCGGATGGCTGCAATAGGTAGGTGCTTACTTTTTGTAATGGAAACTACCTAAAAGAAAGAAAAGCCTCCGTGCTAAAAGTGATGTTGAGTTTAGAAGAATATGTGCATTTTTGTCTCTCATAATATTTTATTATTAGTATTTTAGTGTTGTGCAAAGAAGAAACAAAACAATCGTTTAGACATTTATTGAAATTAAACACCAAAAATTACATGTCAGCCTTATGCTTTGATTTGGCTGATTTATATGTCAGCAAATTTCCAATCTTAATTTTCCGTAACCTGCCTTTTGCGTAAAAATTTATCCTTTTGTAATATAAAGAACCAAAATTGCACATATATTTAGTATTTGATATTTTTGGAAGATGAATAATAATAATAATAATAATAATCTTATCGATCTCGTGGAATTTACAGCTACGTTGAAATCGTGGGAATATTAGTGTAAAAGAGGCCAAGGAAAATATTGTAAGAGAATCGTTTACCGGTGCCAATTGACATTTACCGAAATTAGAAGCAAAAAATTACATTCTTGATTTTTAACAAAAGTCTTTAAATATCTGTAAATTACGTTAGAGCTCTGAAACAAATTTTATCAAAAAGTGCATTGTTTGTTCTATTCTGCGCTTTAAAGGGTTATATCATGCAACATTTTGAAATGAAGGTGTACATGGTGAAAGAAAACCTAGTGTAAAAACACAGTAAAAAAATCCCTTAATTTTTAAAATCTCTAAATCAAATTTTGAAACAAAATCTCTTCGAGGGGATCACGGATGCACCTTGAAGTACCTATGTGGCCAATTTAGTAGTATTGCCCTGATACAACATAGCGTGAGAGCGTACATAGACAGAACCACAAACTCTTTGTTTTATTAAAATAGATTGGTTTTTTTTTTTGGTTTTTTTAGGAAATTCCAGTATATTATGGTAAGTTAGAAGAAGAATTGGCAAAGCGATTAGCCTATTATGGAGTTACAGATGAAAAGTTCAAGAATTAAACACCATCTAAAGATATTCAAGAAATATTTGACAGTCGAACTGACTATTTTTGCTATTACCTTCATTATTAAAAGAGTGTAACTTACTATATTCAACATATTTTTTTTTGTTGTTATTCATTTCAAAATTCTCTGAAAACGACAACTTTCTCTTTAGTATCTACAAGAAAGATACTGCAAAATTGTTTGAACTTTTTAAACTTAAAATCTAATAGACGAGT
Organism: Maratus michaelseni; assembly: GCA_963931845.1. Classification (NCBI taxonomy): domain Eukaryota; kingdom Metazoa; phylum Arthropoda; class Arachnida; order Araneae; family Salticidae; genus Maratus; species Maratus michaelseni. Next base: position 380,619,286 of record OZ007591.1, read on the forward strand.
TTTTCAATATTCGACTGTATGGATGATTAAATTTAAAAATAAAAATGAATACTGGGAATTCAGTTTGTTTTCTTTGTTTCGTGGAAAATATTTTATTGTTTTAGACAAAATAATCTATTTAAACAAGGTTATGTGCTGTGTGACAAAGAGGTGAGGTTTCAACAATCCGAAATATTCAGAGCCGGACCCCCATACAGTTTCTAACAAAAATGCCAAAATTGGTTAACCAACTATATCATACAATTAAAAGTCTTTTAAAAGAATATTGCATACATATTTAAGCAAAACTTTTCACGTATAACATATTTCAGATATTTCCGTAAACCATGAAATACAGAATAGAGATGTGGCGTTCGCAAACGGACTAATTCAAATCAGAGTTGGTAAAAACTGTAATTGCAATTATTTGTAATGTAATTACAATTTAAATATATATAATTAATTATAGTTACACGCCTTAAGAATTACACGCCTTACAATGACCCTGTTTTTCTCCCATAGAAATGTGGCGTGGGAAATTGGACTAGTTCTAATGACATGGTCCCCCCAAAAATGTCGTGCAAACTTGACACGTCTAAAGTTACCGACGCAGCCAAGTCACTGCTTATCTTTCTTCCATGGTGCACGATCGTATTAACTAATTCAGATGACATGGTTCCTCCAAACATATGGTTCGAACCGGGCACATTTAAAGTGAACAACTTTGAAATGACCCTACTTTTCTCCCGTAGAGATGTGGCGTGGGCGATTGGACTATTTCTAATGACATGGTCCCCAAAAGATATGGATCGAATCGGAAACGTTTAAAGTGAACGACCGTCCTTCCGTGTCCAAGTCTTCCTCTAATAATGATTATGCGATGTTATTTACCTGGCATTCCTTCAGATCAAAACAGACACATGGGATATTGTATCAGAACTAATTCAAATGAGCGGGTTGCATATAAGCAACCTTTATATTGATACGGACATGGAAAAAGAATCCTGCGCTGTGATTGGGTAATGGTATAGGCCAATATCAGGCATCACGCCCACGTTTTTCGGCTTAGTAGAGGAAAGAATCGACAAGTGTAATGGCATGGCTTTATGCTTGATAAGCAAGGTTATTTACATATACAAATGCAGAATTTAAATGAAAAAATATCAATTTGTGGACGATTATTTACTTCAGTTTTAAATTTTGTTTATCGTATATGATAAAGCGACTCAAAATCAAATGAACTACAGAAAATCAACATTGGCTGGATGAATATTTACAATGCTTTATCTGCATGTTTACAACGTAGCTGCAACAATACGGAATGATTGCTTTACGAGACTAAGTTCATTTTAATACAATAATAAAGAAAATCCTGCTGGGATGTGCTGGGAGGCTGCAAAGTGAATATTTCGTTTCAGGCTCTAAGTGCGTATTTGCTATTTCATTAATTAGAATAACCAGTTTTAAATTAAAATAGACATTTCAATAGTCATTTGACAAATACAAAACGAACCATTTAGCTATTTTCTAGAAATATCATGTTTGCTTCTGAGGTAAACTTATTTTAATTCCGTACTTTTTGGTATGACTATAATATTTTGTGAATTGTGCAACCATTGGTTATTTGTGTGAGATGATACTAAATTCACATTTTTTTACCACATAAACCTAATCCAACCAATTTTGATATTCCCCGATGTACCTAATAGACAAACTTTCCAATCACCTAGGCATTGGATTCAGCCAATTAGGCCCAATAATGCACCTATGAATTGATTTCCACAAAGACAATCTCAGGTTCAAGGGTCTAGAAATTTTCAAAATAAATATTTTCAGAATCCATATCCTTCTAAGGCCATGTAGAATTTGTGTAAACAAAAGGATAACAAATACTTGCCATTGGTAAAGTGTATTTTAGAAATAATTCAACATCCTCTGATAAATTTTCCAGTCAATTCACAATCTAATATTCCTAATGTTTGACAACTAATTGTGTATGGATATACAAATAATTATAATTTACCATGTGTTGTAGACACTGGCTCCACTACTGCGATATTAGCACTGAAATTTGTCAAAAAACTAAATACTAAAATTGAAATCATACCTCCAGTTACTATTGCTCAGGCAAAAGGGTTTTTACACATAAATCAAAAGTGTAATATTTTGCTTAAAGTGGGTAAAATAAAAAAATATGTTAACTTTTTTGTTTGTAATACTAATTTGGATTATGCTATTTTGGGATTAAAAGAATGTTCCAAATTTAATTTAAATATAGACTGAAAAAATTGTACTGTAAGACAGGGAAGGGAAATTATAAATAGCAGTATATCCATACATAATGAGAGATCTCTTCATTTTAATACTGTGGATATAATTAAATTACAACAAGATAATGATAATTTGATAACATCTGATTATAATGAGAATTTGAAATCATGTAATGACGATGATTTGGTAATATCTTATTATAATGAAAATTTGAATACATGTAATGATGATAATTTAGTAACAATTTTTGATAGTCATGAGAATTTGAATTCATATAATAATGATAAAGTGTTACCATCTACTTATGAAAATTATGTGACTACTTAGGACTTTTTAGGAAGTAATAACAATGACTATAATGTGCAACCTGATTATAGAAGTTCCATGACTCCTCAAAATTTTCGCGATGTTAATAATTCTGATTAAGATTTAATTGGGGAATTAAATTTAATTCAAAATGGGAGTTTAAGGTAATAAGTTCAAAATTATAGTGATATTTTTGCTAAACATACATATGATGTGGGTAAGAAAAATATTGAACCATAACGCGTTTTTCTAAAATCTGACCTACCTATATCTTTGAGGCCCTACAGAACTTCTACCTTAGAAGAATAAAAAATAAAAAAATCAAATTCAATCTTTATTAGCGGATGGACTCATCAAGGAAAATAATAGCCCTTATTCTTCATTATCACTTTAGCTCTGAAAAGAGAGAAAGACAAAAAGACCCGACTATTTACAGATTATAGAAAATTAAATGAAATAGTTAAAAATGATGCAGAATCCTTGCCCCGTATCGTTGGGATTTTAGATAAATTGAGTAGTGCCCATACTTTTCCACTTTGGACTTAGCCTCTGGCTACTGACACATACCAATACATACATACATCCGACACAGAAAAATTAGCTTTTGCTACCAAATTTGGCCTCTTCGAATTTCTGGTGCTCCTTTTCGGTATTAATACAGGACCCCCAATATTTAATAGAGCCATTAGAAGAATCCTTAATAAATATAAAATAGATTTGCTTGTCACTATTTGATGATATCATAATTTTCTCCTCCTTTCTAGAAGAGCATTTAAATCACTTAACTCAAATCTTTGAATCTGTAGATTAAAAAACCTCAAACTTAAACTTTCTAAATGTAAATTAAACCAAAATAAAATTAACTTAGGCTATGAAATCACCAATGGGACTTTAACCCCAGCTAACGTTAATATTTAGATCATTAAAAAACTAAAACCTCCATCCAATGTTAAAGAGCAACAACGATTTTTAGGTTCCATTAATATTTATTAGGGATGGGAAATACAGTTACTTTCGGTTAACAGGTTGCATCGTTCCACAGTTGGATAGCCAACAGGTTCCAATAACCTGTTATTTTTATAACGTATAAACTAATCGCTATGTATAAACTCCATTTTTGATCGATAAAAGCTTACTCAGTTATGATACTTTGAATTTCATGCATTTTCAGCTTTTCTGCTACTAAAAACACCTTTTTTCATTTTTAATTAACTCAAACGTTGAAAATTCATAAAGTTTTAAGCATCATAACTCGGTAGGTTTTGGTCATTGAAAAATAAATTTGTATTGTTTTACTTTTTAGAATACTTAGAAACTTTTTTTAAATAAAACTTATAGGACCCAGACATTGTATACATTTTTTTAATTTCTTAAATATTTAAAAAGTAACCATTTTAACGTAAATCGATTTTTATATGATGCAAAACAAAGTTTGAGACATTTTTGCAATTCGAACTGTACTTCTAAAACTGACGGTTTAGAGATTAGCTATTAGTACACGATCAGAAGAGACAATCTGTATAAGAAAAAACACATTTTTAACAACATCATTTGTAAAACATTAAATTTGATCCCCGATTCATTGCAGTCATATCTGTCAACGCATATCCAGAGTATATCCCACAAGTATTATTTATACACTTATAATCAAATTCAATTCATCTTAACAAATTTTCAATATGATTTTCAAATTAATTACAATTGTATTAAAATTAAGTTAATTTGCCACATACCGCACAACTTATAAGATGCTATTTTCTTACTTTTTTTCTCTTTTTCTTTTCGGTAAAATAAAATCACTGAATTTTTTTTCCTGTTCTCATTTTCTAAACACGCAGTAATAACAAAATAAAAAATAAAAAATAAAATAAATAGAAACACATAACCCCCCTCTCTAAAAAAGCGTCAGAATAAGCCCTCATACTCTATGAGTATATAGCAACGTCCCTTATAAACATTCAAATATCAAAGAAACCGCCATCCAGCAACGCCGGCCAAAGATGTCTGCTGTCTAATACAAACCAAAATACAACGAGATTGAAATTAAAACCTTCCCAATCCATTCTTACTAAAGAACATCTTTTACTTTTCATCCTAAAAAAACCCTACAGATACAACGATTTCATGAAACTGTAAGCATCAACCCAACAATTTACAATCTTCTCAAGTTACATTACTCACTGTAAGCATGTAAAATGTTTTTTTTTATCCGTACTGAACGGAAGCAGTTACATTATTAAAATAAAAAATAATGATTATTTGCAATAAAATAACTGTGGAGTTATTTATTGTTGCTTGTAACTCTAAGAGATGCATGCGTTACATTTTGACGAATGACGAGAATCAAAATACGAAGTGGATTCTGATTGGTTTGCTCGTAAGCCAAGTTTCTCACCCAATAAGGTCTATAGCGATTTCTCTTTCCCTTAAAGATTTGAAAAGAAAGATTTTGTACTGCGGTTTCATTTGTTGGTTACGATTTCCCCTGGCATTTTTTTTAATTAATCGCTTTGGCATTTATAAGCGTTTAAAATAGGACTTTTATATTCGAAAAAAAAATAATAATAAGTTTTCTTTTTAAATTGAAATAGAAACATATTTTGTTAATTTTATTTGAAGTATAATTTGAAAATGTATAAAATACTAATTTTTCTGCTTTCATTACAAAAAGCTACCTATCGCAGCCATTCGGAGGAAAACAATTCCAAAAAATGTTGGTATATTTTCACCGATCATGATCGCCAGATCCCAAAACCACCCTCCGTTCAAATGCTGATTTATATATATATTACAAAATTTAAAATTTGTTATTTACTTCAAAATTAATATACCGGAACTGTTAAATAAGTCCCTCTAAAATCGATTATAATTGGTGTAGAGAATCAGATGACCTGAATTGTCCCTTTACGCGTGATTACTGAAATACGGGAGCGGAGCAAAATCAAGAGTGAGTTAGATAGTGTGTTACGATACTGAAGAACGTTAACGGACGTTGGAGAGCAGTGGATTGTTGTCGCGAAGAGTGGTTAGTTGATGTGTTCTTCTGTAGAGAGTAATGAAATTTTTCAATAGCTGATGAGAGCATTTTCCCGGAGTTGGACATGTTTTAATAAAAAGAATGTGACTGTCATATTTGCGTTTCTTAAAATCTATTTACGCTACTCGGCTGCTGAGATGAATATTAAATTACGACTGCATTTAAATTAAGAGTTTGCTTGATATTTCTTCCATTTGTGACAAACTGTCACACACACACACACACACACATATATATATATATATATATATCTGACATTTGTCATGCTGTAACTCTCCTATTTATGAACCGACTTGGATGTGACTGAGTATGTGTATAGGACATTCCCAGGTCTCGACCGAGTTTGTTGGCCAGCTTCATCCGCCATCTTGTTTCAAAATGGCGGCCTGTTAAATTTTAATTTAAAAAAAATAAAAAATAAATGCAAAAAACTTAGAATTGTTTCCGTTAAGTGTTAGAACGTGATACAGGGATTCTGGAATTCTGGAACATTTTTTGTTTAGGCTATGTCTGAAAAATTGGCTGAGATGGCAGTTTGAAACTCTAGAGAGGCTGAGGTTTTGAAACAACCTGATATTTGTTATGCTGTAACCCTCGTATTTATGAACCGATTTGAATGTGACTGATCATATGTACAGAACATACCAAGGTCTCGACCGAGTTCGTTGGGCAGCTTCATCCGTCATCTTGTTTCAAAATGAGGGCCAGTTAACAATTTTTAAATGTATAAAAATTAAAAAAGACGTACAAAAAATTATAAATTGAAAAAAAAATCCTTTAAGTGTTAGAACGTGATACAAGGATTCTGGATTTTTTTGTTTTGTTTTGGCTATATTTTAAAAAATGGCTGAGATATGGCAGTCTGAAATTCTAGGGCAGCTGACATTTTGAAACAATCTGATTTTTGTTATGCTGTAACTCTCATACTTAAATTCGCATTCAAATTCAGTAATAACGAAAACTGGGATTGAATCTTCTATAATCGTGTTTCATGCATTTGAGCTTCGGGTGTTTTAGTAAAATGAGTTGAATTTTTAAAAACATGGACTATGAAAGCTATATTTCCCTCCCGGCACAGGCCGGAAGGACTTTTTTCTTTCACTCTGTTTTTTTTTTTTTTTTTTTTTTTTTTTTTTCAATTTCCTTCTCTTCTGCGTTCTAGTTAATTCTTATGTGTGATTGGCTGATGCCTTCTGCTTTCCAATTGGCTGTTTCCTTAATGTTTACCTCTTTCCTTCTCATTTCCTTTTTAGTCTTGCTCCTGCCTTCAATGTAGTTGCACGTTTTCTTTGCTCCTGACGAAGAAAGACAAAGTTTTTTTCGAAAGGCCTTGTGCATTCCTTATTTTATGGTGTTATTAAGAAGTTTTTTATACTTTTATATTATCACACCAATTTATTCACTACTTTAATGTACGTTAAATAGATCTATGTTATGATTGGCCTCTGTTGCCATGACGATTCCTGCAATAGAGCACGGGCTCGGTTGCAACTAAACTGTCATTTTCACTGTTTGGGTGGCAGAAACTTCGTTGTTCTTCGTTTGTTAGCATTAAAATTCATAGCAATTTTCTCAATGTAATGTCTTTTTTATCCGACCACGATTATTTTCAGTAAAATACAGTCTTATCTGACTATGTTACGTCTTTATTTCATGCTTCTGTACCCCCCCCCCTTTGCCCCCCAGCCTGTAAAAGAATTTAAAGTGTTTAATTTTTTTTCCGTAGCATAAAAATTCTGACCTATCCGTTGTTTTCTAGTGATAATAAATCAGTAATCAATCATGCACATTACCCTTGCCAACATTTATGCTTGCTCCTTTCGCACCCCCTCCCTATCGTACGGAGTTTCATATCTTCAAAATTCTTTATTTAAAAAATTCTGCCCTATTTGATTCTCACTAATAACAATATATAAATAACAAACTAAATTAAACCCATCTCCAACCTCCCAAATTTACGCTTCCCCCTTTCCCCCTAGCATACAAAGAAATTTAAATTATTTTAAAATCTTTGATTTTGTATGAAAATATTTTTCCTTTGAAAATATCTTTCCTTTATTTTTCCTTATTTTAAATTTGTTGCTCTCCAGTGACAATAAATAATATATCATATACATAATATGTAATTTACATCCCCTATCCCGAAATTTCGGCCTTCCCTTTGATCCTCTCCAGTATGCAGAGTTTCAAATCTTTAAAACTCTTTATTTAAAAAAATAATCTCCAACATTGTTTGCTCACAAATAAAAATAAATAAATAATAAAATAAAATAAGTTGAAACTGGTGTGAAACAATAAGAACAAAAATATCTTCTTAAAACACCATCAAAAACTTTAAAATGCGCTAGGCCTTTCGAAAGATCCTAGTCTTTCTTCGTCAGGTGTAAAAAGACGTGCTTCTACTATGAAAGCAGCAGCAAGACTGAAATGAGAGATAAGGGAGAGGAAACAAGCTGAAGCAACAGCCAATAGGAAAGTAGAAATCAACAGCCAATAGGAAAACAGAAGACAACAGCCAATCACAGAAGAGTAAAATCAAAACAATAGAATACAAAATAGAAGGGGAATAAGGAAAGGGGAAAACAAACAAATAAATAAGTAAATAAATAAATAAATGAATAAATAATAATAATAATAATAATAATAATAATAATAAATAAATAAATAAAAATAATAATAATAATAAATAAATAATAATAATAATAATAATAATAAATAAATAAATAAATAAATAAATAAAAAAAAATAATAATAATAATAAAACACACAAATATATTAAAAAATGGAAATAGATGAAAATTAAGAATTAAATAAGTAACCAAAATATATAAATATATATAAAAACAGGCTAATATTAATTTGTACAAAAATTAATTATATGGTAGTAGTGAAGAGGTTTTTCCAAGCAGAAGAGAGCATTGTGGAATCAGATTTATCATTAACAATAACTTCACGATTAAGATAAATAGCTAAATTTTCAAGAAAGTCCAATTCAGATATACTATTGGCATTAAGGATAATTTTAGCATTTTTAAAATCAAAACAATGGCCGGAATCCCAAGAGTGCTTGGCAATAGAAGATTTGGAAATGTCTTGATTAGTTACATAAAGAGAATGTTCTTTTAAGCGGATTTCGAGATTTCTTTTAGTTTGACCAATATAAGATAAATCACAGTCATTACAAGGAACATTATAAATTCGCCATTTACGAAGATCAGGAACAGGAGATTTGGTGGAGGGGAATTTGAATTTATTGACAGGTTTAAAGATAATGTTAAAATTGAAGCGTCTTAAAACTTTGGCTAATTTGAAACATAAAGGAGGATAAAAAGGGAGGACAACCAAATTATCAGGTTTGCTTTTCACAGATTTGGAAAGAGTAGATTTATTAGACGGTCTATTGAATTTCTTCACAGCATTATTGATAACAGAAGGATTGAAACCTCTTTTAACAGCAACAGTATTTAAGTAATTAAGTTCATCCTTAAGGGATGCAGAGTCGGAACAAATTTTGAGAGCACGATTTACGCTTATCCCCTTACCTTACCCCAGCATACAACTAAGTGTAAAATATGTTTAAATATTTTTTTTATCTTTATTTTACATTTAAAAAAGTCTGTTATATTTATTGCTCTGTGGTGGTAAAAAATAATCATACAAATTATCGCCTATCCCTGAAATTTCCGCTCCCCCATTTCCCCCCCCCCCTCCAGCTCACATATTTTCAAATATTTAAAAAATTTTGTTAAAAAATTGATACATTCGTTACTCGCTAATAAAAATAAATAAATAATTCCCTAAATTACCCTCCTAACTCCCCAAATTTACGTTTCCTTCCTTAGCACCCACCTCCAGTATACAAAGAAGCCTAAAATATTTTTAAATATTTTAAATTTTTATTTTATATAAAAATATCTGTTCTATTTATGGCTCTCTAGTGGCACAAAATAATCATATAAATTATCCCCATATACCTGAGTTCCACTCCCCCGTTCTCCCCCACCCTTCAGCACACATATTTTCAAATATTAAAAAAAAAAATTGCTTAAAAAATTGCTACATTCGTTACTCACTAATAAAAATAAATAAATAATCCCCTAAATCACTCCCTTAATTCCCCAAATTTACGCTTCCTTCCTTACCCCCCCCCCCCCCCCCCAACATACAAAGGAGTGTAAAATATTTTAAATTTTTATTACTTTATTCTATCTTTACAAGAAGAAAGTATTGGATTCATGAAAATTTTCGACTTCTAGTTTTTGACGGATTTATACGTTTTAGAAGGCACTGAACACGATTTGACTATTTTTAGAAAATGTCTGTCTGTGAGTCTGTGAGTCTGTCTGTCTGTCTGTGACAAAAATTTTTGCTCACAAAATTTTTGTCTATTTCAAGAACTAATTCATCAAATTTAATAAAACTTTACATTCAGTTAGTGTCTAATATAAATTGGTGCTGATTAGTTTGTGGTGAAAATCGCCCGACTAGTGGCGCTGCTATGCTGCATTGTTTGTGATTTCCGCAATCGCTCTATCTCAAGAACTATAGCAGTTATTTTCATCAAACTTCAGATTCAGTTAGACCTTGACATAAATAGATGGTGATTACATTTTGGTGTAGATATCCCAACAGGTGGCGCTGAAATGCCACTTTAATCTATATTTTTACGATAGTTAGATCTCAAGAACTAATGCACGGAATTTCATCAAACTTCAGATTCTGTTAGACCTTGATATAAATAGATGCTGATTACGTTTTGGTGTAAATAGCCCAACAGGTGGCACTGCTATGCTACTTTTTTCATTATTATCACGATAACTATATCTCAAGAACTAAAGCACGGATTTTCATCAAACTTCAGATTCAATTAGACGTTGTCATAAGTTATTGTTGATTAGATTTTGGTCTAAATAGCCCAACAGGTGGTGCTGCTATGCTGCTTCTTTCATTATTATCACGATAACTATATCTCAAGAACTAATGCACGGATTTTCATCAAACTTCATATTCAATTAGACGTTGTCATAAGTTATCGTTGATTAAGCTTTGGTCTAAATCGCTGCTATACTGCATTTTGCAGGATTTATATGATTTTGGCAATAGTCTTATCTCAAGAACTAATGCACGGAATTTAATAAAACTTTTTATTCAGTTAGACCATGATATAAATTGGTTGCTGATTCTTTTTAGTGTATGCGAAACCTGTGTGAGATAGAAGAAAGTTTTAAGATTGGCACATCCATCTAGTTTTATATTAAAAAAATTGTTCTATTTATTGCTCTCTAGTGGCAAAAAATAATCATATAAATTATCCCCTATCCCTGAAATTTCCACTCCCCCGTTCTCTCCCCCCCCCCCCCATCCACTCCAGCACACATATTTTCAAATATTTAAAAAAAGTTGTTTAAAAAAATTGCTACAAACGTTACTTTTTAATAAAGATAAATAAATAATCCACTAAAATACCACCGCACCGCCTGCTGCTGATGCAGAAGTCTCATTCCCTATCTACTGACTTCCCGTTTGGTATCCGAAGGTAGAATAAACTGAAATATCTGAATATGATGCTAACTTTAGGTGTTAGCATTGAAAATTGTAAAGTTTGGTGCAATTTCTATTTGTAGACCATCCCTAAGCAAAATTTAAGTATTGCTTTAACTCTTGTTTAGATTGATGTCTGAGCTAAAGGTATTTTGAGGAAATTAAAGTTGAAAACCACGTTTTTTGCTTTATAAGACGATTTCTCATCCGGCGTCAATTTTTGAATTCGGCTTTTTTTCCTATCTGATAATTTGCATCTCTCTTTTTGTAACTTTAACATTTTTGTAACGATTTTATGCATTTCTATTGCCTATTCAAAGAAAAATTCTTCTAAAATTACAGAATTTCGTTAAGAATTCTTCTAAAGTTACTGAATTTCGTTAAAAACGCTTAAAAAAAATAAAATGACGAAGTCAAGAGGTTCATTCTCGACCGAAAACGACAAGCACTTTCCCAATGGTTAAAAAAAATTGTAATTTAACAAATTACAACCATTGGGAAAATGCAGAGGGATAGCGGGGCAGTGTTAGGACTCTACCATAACCGTTGACTCGTACTATAAGACATTTAAAAAATTTATTAATTTAGCACCCCCCCCTAAAATACTCGCTCTTATAGCATATCTATTCGCCCTACTATAACATAGCTTCCCCACGCTAGCTATTCCACCCACCTACTATAGTATGATCTCGGCAGCAGGCGGTGTTACCACCATTTCTATTGCCTATTCAAAGAAAAACTCTTCTAAAGTTACAGAATTTCGTTAAAAACGATTAAAAAAATAAAGTGACGACGCCAAGCGGTCCATTCTCGACCGAAAACAACAACCATTTTCCCAATGGTTCAAAAAAAAAAAAGCTAAAATAATGACATTTTTATACAAAGAAATGTCTGAATCACTAATGCACGTACACATATGTATTAGTTCCGCTGTATGCTTACATGATATTTTCAAATTGATTACTATTAATATTACTTGTAATGTTGTAATTTATCAAATAAATGCTACTCTTGAATGTATTTGAAAAGTTGTATTGAAAATAACTAGCAGATGTCGCTGCGATCGACCTCTCATCATTTAGCATCGTTGTGCATTTATCGGATTCAATTTTTTAGTATTTTTTTGTAGCCGTTTTCTACACTATTTATTCTAGGCCATGTAACTTAGGATAAGGATGATTTCTGCCACCCAAATAACCCAGCAGCTGAAGCGTGACGTCACATATGCAGTGGTCGAGGCTAACGAAAAATACAGGCTACCGCGGTGATTTACGCGTATCTTTTTTTACAGACCGCGGGAGTCACGTGGTGGTCGAATCCACCAATGCAGGTGTACGAAAAGAGCATCACGTCACTCTGGCGGTCTGTAATGCTGCGTTTACACTATGGCTTATCAGGCCTATCAGGTCTGCGTGGTCTGTCAGGTCCAGGTATAAGAGGGTTTAAGAAGGTCTCTGTGGTCTGCGTGGCGTGGTCTAAGCGTTGGCGTTTCAGGCGTGAAAATATAAGACCTAACCAATCAGCGTGCTTCATTAATTGTTTATTCCGCCATTTTAAAAAATGGACGAAGTTTGATGAAGCAGACGACAGATGAATATTTTGATGAAGATTTAAAATAAAAAAGGGATTTACAAACCAAAGGTATGTAATATTTTTCAGATATTTTTAATGTTTCTCTACATTGCTTCATAACTGTAGAAGTTTCTTTTATGTATTCGTAAATTACTATCTTCATGTATTTACGTACTACGCTACTAAAATTCATTTGTTCGCTATGTTACTTTTTATATTACCAAACTCTTTATAAAGCTATGTATTCATAAATTCTTTAAGTACTATCTTCCGGTATTTATATACTATGCTACCAGTCCATTTGTTAATTGTTAGTTACGTTACTTATTTCAAAACTCACCTTGTTTCATAGGCATGAATTAAAAAAAAAAAATTGACAGTATATGAATAAAAATTAGAATAGTACGATCGTAATGCATAATGTACAGTAATGTATTTTTTTGTGAGGAAATACTTTGATTTATTTCAGGTATTTATTTAATATTGTTACTGGCAATTTTTAACTTTATCTTAAAACTGGTACCAATAAATTTTTAGCCATATAATTCATTTTTAATTAACTTCTCAGTTTTCTCTGTTACTGTCATATAATTGACTGATCATTGATTTGCATTGTTATTCATCAGTTTTAAATGTGTTAATTTTTTCAATGAATCCATCCTAATATATATCTAAAATATTGCAGAGATTTTAGATTGTATTTAGTTTCTTAGCCCTCTCGCCCACAAAAAAAAAAAAAAAAAAAAAAAAAAAAAAAAAGAAAAACACAACTCAATCTAATGTGGTAACTACACAAATACACAAATATAAAATTTAACTTTTGTTAAAAGTAACAAACATGTTTTTAAGTAAACAGTTTTTACATTTACTTATTATTGCTAATTATTAAACCATTCCTTATTATTTTAAAAGTTTTATTACATGTTTATTTTTTGAAATTTTCTTTAATAATTAATCTGTAGTACACTACATGAATTTTTGTAACCCCCCCCCCCCCCTTTCACAACAAAGAATGGTTTGAGTTGGAAAACTTCATAATTTTTTTTCAGAAAAAGTTTTAAAACTTTCAAAATCTATGAACGGTGCAAGGGAGATTGTCTGGTGAATCTACTGGTGCCAGGAAATGTATATTTTATTGCTCTCAGGAGATCACTTATGTGTAGTTTTACAGTTTAGTAAGTCGCTATCATTTGTGATCTTCTGCAAGAAATTTGAATTCGGGCCTTGGACTTGTGCTATTTTTGCTTCCAAATTTGTCAAGCAGGAACTGCGGTAAATATAATGTCCATCAATAAAGTATATTAACTTGTATGATTGACTGTAATTGACTTATATGTAGTTTTTCAATGTATATTGAATTTGTTACATAATAAAGAAGGATTTTTAAATATATTTTACATTGTTTATGTTGTTTGGTACTTTTATGTTAGCTGGGCACCAGTGATAGATATGCATGTATATATATCACTGGTGCCCTTTTAATATATATATATATATATATATATCACTAGTATCTGGCTAACATAAAAGTAAAAATACTTGTTGTTTTTATCAGTTTATTATGATTATTATAATCTTTTCTTTAAATTACAGATTGCTTTTAATCGAACACTACTTTTCTCAATATCTATGCGAATACCTGTCAATTACTACATGTTGATCTCACTTACGCATTTATAAATGGTGATCTTTTCAACAGGCATTTTGCATGATTATTTTTGAAGGCATGAATCTTCAGTAATATTTGTAAGTATGATGCTTGTAAGTAAGTCATTTTCTCAAAATTACATTGTTGTGTATTTATTAATGTTGTTTCATATAAAGTTATTTTTCCAACAAAATCAATCTGTATAAGAGAGAATCAGTTAAAGCTATGTCCATTCTCAATACAAAAATTGATTTTCATAATTTAATTCCTTTAATTTTTTAACTGAAGGTTTACTTGCTATTAGCTTTTTAATTTATAAAATGCTGTTAAATGATCAATCTAAAAACACAACTTGTAGTTAATTAATTTGTGTAGTTTTATGCAAGTGTGTAAGTTATGTTTTATATAAACTTGCGTAAGCACTTGTGTTTTATGTAAACACTAAATGTATAAGTGTTATGCTAGAGGATAGCAGTTACCCCTCGCCCCTCCCTTCAAGGAATCTGATATTTCAGAAAGTATCATTCAGACTAAAAAAAAAAAAATCAAATTCAACAAAAACTAAAGTAACTTATCAGATAAGTTGTTTATATAATTTATTTGAATTAATATTATTAATATTGAAATAATCTAAAATGTATTATCTATGATGCTATCAATGTTATAATTTGCTGTGCTTAATAATTATTAAGCTGCATATATAATAATTTATTTAATGTTTATTAATGTTGAAATGATCTAAAATATATTTTAACAATATTATGAAGGTTATAATCTGCTATGCTTAATAATTATTAAGCTGCATATATAATAATTTATTAATGTTGAAATGATCCAAAATATATTTTAACAATATTATGAAGGTTATAATTTGCTATGCTTAATAATTATTAAGCTGCATATATAATAATTTATTAATGTTGAAATGATCCAAAATGTATTTTAACAATATTATCAAGGTTATAATTTGGTTTGTTTACTTACAGTTCTTTGAAGTGAGAGTAATTATTTATGTTAGTTTAACTAAATATTGAAGATAATATATTTTGACAGATTTGATGGAACATCATTAGGTTATATTTAAAAAAATAAATTATTATGAAATATTCATTAGTATCTAGTTTTTAAATCAAATTTTGTTACCAATGATAGAAAATCTAGCGAAGTACATGTGTTTTGTAGATGAAGAATTTAATAATTGAAAATTTTATGCACTTTGCATTAATAATTATTTTTTCTTATTCTAGAATTAAAAAAACAACTAACTATATTGTTATATACTAGTTTGTTTTCATAATTCTCTTTATTAATTAAATTGTTAATTTACTTTCTCCCTAAATCCATGAAAAAATAAGTTTACAAATTATGTAAAGCAATTAAACATTTAATTTGTTTTGCTTTAATACAGGCAGCTCAAAAGTAATTCTTAAAACTGAAATTTGATTATTCTTCTTCATAATTTATTTTACTCAAATTACTTTATTTACTCCAAGTGATTAACAAAAATGCAATTTTTGAAAACTGAAATTTAAACATTGTCAGGTGTGCGTTGCTATTGACCATCCCAAAACTACAGCAGTGAATGTTTTGAGATAATAAATGCAAATGTGTTTTTGTATGTTTTCCGATATAAGTTTAACATTTTTTTAAATTGAATATTCAGGGAAGGGGAGAGCAAGCAGTGTTGAAATCAAGGGATGGCCCCTCAAATCTTTCTCCCCCCCCCCCCTGAAAGATTTGAGATTTTATGCTTTTAATGGTCAAAAAGTACAATTTCACCTCCAGAACTCTATAATGTCCCCTCGGAGCCACAGAAATCCCTCCCGGAGAAAAATGTCTAAATTCAACACTGAGGATAAATATTCTGATTTTTTATTTATTTATTGCATTGTGTGTCATATTAGCCATACCTATTCCTCAAAAGATTGCTTTAAATGTTTTGTTATCTTTCATGTATACTAGAATAATAATAATAGTTTTCTTTTTTAAAGAAGATATTTAACATTGGATTTCCTTTAAACATGTCATTTTATAGACATATGGAACCTTGAAAGTAGCATTTTCACATTTTTTCTGTAAAAAATAAAGATAATACTGTAGTAGCTTCCTATAAAATTGCTTGTTCAGATACAGCCCTATGTTTTATGCCCCCAGTCTGGGGAAAAAATAAAGATTGTGCAGTAACCCCACTTCTTAATAACTTTATTTGATAACAAGAAATGTGGTTTTTTTTTTTTAAGTTACTATTTCAGACATAATAAAAATTATATTCATTACTGAGGTGCACTATAAGTTGCTCTCTTGAAATTGTGGTGTGCATTACGTTTACTTATAGGGACACACAAAAGATATCGGTTACAGTACATATGTGATATTTACAGTCTGTGTGATAGGTGCATTTTCAACTTTGGTGTGCGTTTTTAAGTTTAACTAAATTTTTTCATAGTACTTGTGTGTTTATAAACTCGGTTGTTCATATACAGAGCTACACAAGGGAATCCGTCAGTATTACAGACTATGGGAGTGAATTGCTTAAGGGTAGTTTTTAATTTTGTTACGCATTTTCCTGTTGAACTATATTTAGTAGACTAATAGAAGTTTGTGGAATATAAATAAGTTCATATACAGGGCTACGCAAAGAAAAATATTCATTGTCGTTTACGGTTGGTAATTGCTGCGAGTGAGTTTTAAGTTGCCTTTTAGCTTAATATGTGGTGTGTACAAAAATCTTCATATAACATACAGGGCTATACTGCACTATAAATAAAATATAGTAATATTTTTCTTCTTTTTATTGGAACTGGAGTTAAAACCACTTGTATTTCTGATATCTTCAAATCCAAGGATATTCTTAGCAGTTTGAATGAAACATTTATTTTCATCTCGCTGATTAATTTATGTATTTATTTTAATAATAAATTGAAATTTCCATTTTTTTTCTTTCTTTTTAGAAAAAAAAAAAGCATGCCAGTGCTTGGCTTTGATGTTATTATTTATCATTTTTAAATTATAATAACTGAAAATTATTAATAACTTGTTTCTCCCATTAGATTAAAATACATACCTGTTTCTGTAAAGTATCGTGCCATCATCATTAACGTCCAGACTGTTATCTATGTATTTTACTTCTGATATGTAGTATATCATTATATTCAGTAATAAATTTGTTATGTGATAATATTTATTATATAGAGCAACATTTTGTTTTATTTCTGTAACTTGTATTTTCAAATAAAGGAAATTTAATAAAAAATTTCTGTTATCATTTGACTATAATTTTATTATAAATGATCTTTTCATGTATCTACTTGTGTTGTTTAAATAACAGAATGTATATTAAATAAGAAAATCCTCAAACCATTTTTTAATTAAAAAAAAGAGTTACAAAGAGAGTTTATTTAAATTTTACTATTGAAGTCTTTATTTTATTTTAATATGTATATAATGCTTCATAACAATACCTTTTTAATAAACAAGGAAAATATTAAAACAATATTTTAAAAATTCTCTTAAAAAATTAAATAAACATTTGGAATTAAAATAAATGCAATTTTTAAAAGTATTTCTTTAAAAGAAAGTCTATATCATAATTTTAAAAAATCAAAAATTTTCACTTTTTAATGTTTCATGATATGTTACTTATTTAATATCATTATGAATCCATTCAAGTCAAAAATAAATTTGAATTATCAGTAGAAGTTTGTTTTATAAAGCCATTATTTTTAAATTAGTCTTTAAAAAAAAAATAAAGATTTTTTTTAATTCTTCAAACATGAAGGGTTTTCTTCATTCCAGAGTCGGTTTATTATCTCATTTATATATATATATATATATATATATATATATATATATATATAAATCAAATACTTAAAAAGAAAGATAGCTTGAAAACAAATAGTTGACAATGAGCCACAAATTAGAAACAAATAGTTGATCATGGGCAGAATGACTGCAAATGTATGTGTCTTAATTAGGGTTGGGAGTGTTCAGGAAACAAAAGAGTGCATAATGTTGAAATGCGATACGTAAGAGATTATGTTTGAATAATTCTAAATTGGCCTTTTCGGTCTATTTATTAGATTATTCAATAAATACCTCTTTTAATGCAAGCACTGTATTTTATTATTTGTAGTGAAAGTGATATTATTTTCAGCATACAATTGGAGTTTCACCATAATATGCTGAAGCATGTTTGGGTACAATTGCTAGTTTGTTAAATCAATAAAGAATTGCCATGTTTTCCTAAAACTTTTCTGCCATTATTAGCATTAAAACTAATACCAATATGCTTAAAATCGTTATCAAGAAAACTGGATGAAAAAGAAGATTGTAACAGCACAGCACACCTAAAAAATGTATGATGAAGTGATATGTTAACCATATCTAGAATAATGACTACATTAATTTAAAATTCAGCGGATTACTATTTGCTTAAATAAACACCTTCATGAGATTAATAGCCAGATTTAATATTTTTGTTCCATGAATTAAACAAAAAGAAATAAGGATGTTTGTCAGCGGTATTTTTCACTGGAAGCAGAATTACTTAAATAATTAAAATGCTTAAAAGCCTCAGGAATTAAACTAATAAATTAGTGATTTGTTAGATTTACATTGTTTTATTTTATCGTAAAAAATAATAATTTCCTTTAACAGTAATAACAAAATGTAATGACAATTAATTCATAAGATGAATATTTTGAGCTTGTAAACACGGACGTTCTCTGAAGGAAAAAAAAAAAGGGGGGGGGGACAATATTTTGAAACACATATGCTAAGGTGCAGAGAATAAACTTGGGGCCCAGGAATAAAGTTTCCTAGTGCCCCTACATATGTATTCGGATGAAAGAGGAAAATTTTAGAACAAAATTATTAAATATATTATTTTTAAATTAATTGTTATTTAATTTATGTGTTCAATGATTTTAATTAACTAATTTTGATTAGTATTTTTTAAATTAATTTCATTCTTAAATCAAATTAACATTTAATAAATAATTATACTATTTTTCATACATTTCCTATATTATACTATGAAATATACAATTTAAAAATAAATTTCATTAATACAGTATTGCAGTATACGTTGGGCCCCATTAACTGCTTTTTCAGGGCCCCACACAGGGTTGCACTGGCCCTGGGTGTGTATAAATTCTATATACAGTGCTGCATGAAAGAATTTGCATACATTACAGACTATATGGACAGACAACAATTGTTGAAAATAGATTTTTACTGAGTTATGTGCTTTTAAATTGTTCATTTAGATATCGTATTTCATAAAAACAAAATTTATTAATAATATTCTGTTAGTGTTGGAAAGTGTTTATTTGTATGATCCTTATACCAATGGCGCAACCAGGATTCTCATCTGGGAGGGGTTCTGAACCATTGTTACTGATAAAATAAACAATTTTGTTGATAACAATACATGACACGTAAAAACTGCCGTAACGAAAATCACAATCAATCATAATATATTTAGCATGTATGTGTTTTAAAACACAGCATTTTCAGAGGGAAAAAAAAAAAAGCAATAGCAATGAAATATGTACTACTTTACTGCTATTGCTCTTAACTTTTTATTTAATTAATTTTGTGTAGAATCCTATTATAAAGTCTTGAATGGTAAACATTTTATGCTGCTCATGCTTTCCTTTACTTTGGCTTTTACACATCACATTAATTTTTTTTAACACAAGGGGTTTTCTATGCATTTTGTCAGTTTTTCAAATGCTCTGGAAGTTGATTTTAACACTGAAATCCCCCTCTTTTCACACAAAACTTTCTGACTGATACAGGGACCGATTTACAAGTTTGGGAGTACCTGGGCACAGACGCTTTGGGAAAGGGAGGGGGGGGGGGAAGGGCTTGCACCAGTGCTTACAGTGGTTTTGAGTAAAAAAAATATGTATCACTAATAGCGGTAATTATTAAGATAACCACTACTGACTTAAATGATTTAGTGATATTTAATAATTTTTTTGGGTACTTCTCTATTATACCGTCGACCACTTTTCATAATAAAAAACTATCGCCAAAGAAACGGAAGAACGTTGTCATTGGAATATCAAAATAAATAAAATATAAGAATTTACGGACACAATTGTTATTTTAATTGATGAAATAACTAATAAGTCAGTAAAACATAATGAATAATACATGCAAATGTCAAATTAAAAACCACTTGATGACAACAAACACGTACAATGCTTCTGACATCAAGTAAATGGGACTGCATTTTTGGCATTTAATCTTAGAGTTGGCGATAGTTTTTTGTTATGAAAAGTGGTCGACAGGATAATAGAGAAGTACCTTTTTTTATACATTTTCTTCTTGATTTTTTAGCAATAAAAGTTTTTATAACAGCTTCATAATCAATCTTTAGTGTTCTATCTCGCTAACGATTTTTCAAAATCGGTTCTGAAAGTGAAAGTATCTTAATAAAAAAACCTGTTAACAAAACCGAAAAAGTAAAAAATGGCCTTTGCATTGATTGACCTCAACTATCCAATGGAATTTTTTTTTTTTAAATAATGAAATGCAAGCAAGATATATATAAAAAAAATTTGCCATAGAATTAATATTAGCGAGCGAGTGTTGTTGCGCAAGTGAAGTAGTTATTTTTAAATGAAAAAAATAAACAGGTTTTTCCATATTAATTTTGTGTTTTTATCGTGAAAACTTCCAGATTTTGACCAATCATTGAAAAATCTTCAGTAGCATTTGGGGGGCCCTGGACCTGTGCCTCGAATGACCTGCTGTACATCAGGCACTGGATTGATGTCATGACTAAAAGCATCTAGAAAATGGCATTTTTATGTAATCATTGAGGATTTAATTTTCCTGAATGAAAATGCAAGTTTCCATTTAAAAATAATGTTTTATCATCAGAAGAGGAAACTTCCCCTTCTGAAATTAACGTGCATTATCTATAAAGTAGAAACTTCATTTTCAAGCCATGAGAAATGGAATTCCACTAAATGTCATGTCATTTGGTTTCATTTTCTTTTTTTCAATATTGTTAGGAAAATGGTATATTTTTCTGTTAGCATCAAAGAAAATCTGCATTATCACTTATAAAACTAAAAAGCAGTTCAAACATATTATAATTAAGAAACCAAAAATAAGCTGCTATTGACATTTTATAAATGAAGAACTGTCTTTATGTTCAATTAATTTTTTATCGGGGGGGGGGGGGGGGGGGGGAGCTGAACCCACCATTTAAGATCCTTTTTGAACACTTAAATTTAGAAAGAAAAACAAAACTAAATTTTGTTTTGAGGAAAAGGGTGATCAGAGCCCTTCAGCCAAAAAAAAAAAAAAAAAAAAAAAAAGTTTCTTTTTGTCTTAGTGATTAATTATTTGACATTATTATTATTTCTTTTTTTGAAAATTATCAGAGAAAAACAAACTTTAGTTTATAAAATTTGAAAATTCAGATAACAGCAATTGCCTTGCTCCCATTGTGGGCACATGTGCATATAAAATGCCTTATTTCTATAAATTTACATGTAATGTAATAGACATTTTATTTACATGTAGACATACATTTCTGTAAATGTATGTCTATGCTAAGGTAGTGCTAATACTGATTAGAATGATTTTTTCTTTTAGTTCATATTTTTTATTTAAATCTTGATGGGAATTTTCTTATTTTGTATAATAAATTAAACCTTATTTAATTACTTTTGTCAGTATTATTTTGCAACAAACTGATCTCCATATATTTTTATTTTTACCAGGGAAAATAAAATGTGCACAGAAATTGTGGGACCCAGTACAGATACGGAATAGGGCTTCTGCATGCACTGTATATGGCTATATTTAATATGAAATTGGCTGCTCACTGAGCCTTTCTTAGCCCAATACAACAATATCTCTTGTATCTATATCCCCTGTGTATTTCCCAAACCTTTAATAATAATAACGAAAGAAGCACGTTAAAAAAAAAAAAATCACTTTTATATTATCTGCCTTCCGTTTTTTAAGTAAAAAAGAAATTAGCACAGGCATTAACCCACAAAATATTTGCATGTTCATTTCATTGCGAATGTAAACAAACAAACACTACCCCGCCCCCTCCATCCAAGCTGCAAAACTCACGCATGCGCAAAAATAAGTTTCTTCTCCTTACGCCAAATTCTTATGCCATAGTGTAAACGCAATTTTTTCTACTCTTGGAGCAGAAAGACCCAACAGACCTGAAAGACCATATAGTGTAAACGCAGCATGAAAAAAGATAAGTGAAATGAACCGCGGTAGCCTGTCTTTTTCGTTAGCCTCGTGCAGTGGTGTAGCTACAGCGCCTAGAATACATAGTGTGGAAACCGGCTACAAAATAGTACTAAAAAATTGTATCCAATAAATGTACAACGTTGCTGAAAATATTAGGATGGGTTCGCAGCGCCATCTGCTAGCTTTTGACATTGTATTAGAATGTTTCGGCTGGTGGTAAGTATTTCAAATACTTAAATTATATCATTTTCTCCTCTGACTTACGGCCGTATTCTCCCATTCCACCGAAGTGGAACGAAACCGGAATTCAGTTCATCCGAAATCAGGCCTGGATTCCGGTTCGGTGGGAAAGAGCGATTCTCCCCTAGTCCGATTCCAGATTCGGAATCATCGATATTTCTTCCCCAACATTCCAAAGGAAGTGACGTTTCAAATTCATAAGAAGTGTGAAAAACCAATCAGAATGAACGTAAACATATGCAACTGCACATGTTTATTTATTTTTTTATTAACTAGTGACGATGTTCATAGTTACTATGATTTAATCAAAATAACATTTATTTAATAAATTTGAGTAAAGGAATGAATACCTAAAGGAAAATAAAATGTTTTTCAATACTGCAGGGGATATTTCTGAAAAAGATTAAAAGGGGGAGGGGGGGAATGTCCGTTTTTTTTTTCTTGGTGTATTTATTCTTACGTTAAATATGAAATATTTAAATCGGATGATTAATCTAACACCTAATCTAATTTCTTATTATTGAACTGTTTATATCTGAGTTTTAAAGGCATAATTATTATATATTCATTTGTTATCATTTTTATTAATTTTGTACTTCGATCAACAAATAATTCATGATATTGGATCCAAAATTTAAACCAGTATATTTCACGATTTATGGAGAACATATTACAAATAAATAATAAATTATATTAAATAAAGTGAATTTCTCAATGCAGTTTTTGAATCTTTACATAAGTTTAATTTATTTTTCTATTTTATAATTTATCTAAAGAATAAATTTATACTGATAGTATATATATATATATATATATATATATATATATATACATATTATTAGTGTAAATTTACTCACTAGCTATATTATTTACTTTACAAATGCATCAGTTAAAAATAGCTACTTATATATTTATTATACAAGTTTGTGGATTTATGTTAATACTATTTAGCTAAATCATTATTTTATCTTGCCACTTTAAAACTTCTTGCTAATTATGCTACTGCAGGGGGACTCACAATTTAAGCCATTTTCACAACCCCACATATTACCCAAGCTCAGTAACCCCCTCCCCCCCCTCTATTTAAAAAAAAAAAAAAAAAAAAAAAAAAACAGAATCCTGCATACTCTACTGTACTATTGACATACTTTTGTACGTAGCCTTAGAATATTTGTGTATGTCATTTTGATGTACACTTCTTATTGAAATAACACGCAGATGCAGATAATGCTAGCATTCTAGTATTAAGTACATTTTGTGTTATATTAAAATTGTTCCTATTCTAGTTTACATGTATTCTTCATTTTTTTTAAAGTATAGTTTTTCAAATAGTCATTCCACATTTTATTCTTGTTAATGCAATTTTAATTATCTTTAATATAGTGGCGCAGGAAGGATCTTCAAATAAGAAGGGTTATTGAATCATTATTGATTATAAAATGAATAAATCCATTTTTTACAGATTAATAAAATATTTTGAGTATGAATGTGTAAAAAATTATATAATGAAAAGCACAAGTAGTGAAAATAAATTTTATTGAGCAGTTTTAAGATTTTAAGTTCTTGAAGAAGATGCATTCTAAAATATCTTTAGCGGTTTATGTTTTTTATGTTGACTTTTACACATCATGCATCACTTTAATACAATGTTTAGTTTGCATCTTATCAATTTTTAGGTGCTCCAAGATAGGCTTCAAGGCTTCAATTCCCCCCCCCCCCTCCTTTCTTTGCTGTACCAACCAGTGTTTAATAAGCACCTTGTTTAATTTTGCTGTGGATTATTATTCAGTTAAATTGAACAATAAAATTATATATATATATGTATGCATATACATTTGTACATAAATTACGTGTGTGTATGCGTTTCATAACCTACTTCAGGTAGGGCAAATTTTCATGTGCTAAAAATTCACAAACAACATTCTAATGCACCAAATGTTTTTACACAAAAGATATTGGAGCTTAGGCTGCATGTACAAAACACTAATTAATAAACAAATGACTAAATTCTCTGTCATGGCATTTCATAGGTGATATTCAATACAATTAAAATTCTTTTGTCAATGTATTCACTTATTGTTTGGGTTGAAAATTGACTACTTTAAATGAGAAAGGTTTTTGTTTTTATCATCCAAGCTTTTTAAAATTTTCTTTTGCATATTGATTTAACTAAATAAAATTAACTAATTCACATAAGACTTTAATAAAAACTGATATTTATTCACATAAATAATAATTAATATTATATGTACTTCAGTTAAGTTTTTTCTTCCTTTCATAAAGAATCAGGGTTGGCAGGTTTTTGACATGTGTCAGTTTTTGACGGTTTATACCATGGTGTGAACCATGTTGTCAAAAACCTCAGATACTACATTGATATCTAAAATTTCACATTATATGTCACACGTATTACAACATTACAGCAATGTTTAAAATATCACTATTATTAATAACTGCAATTTTGTAACTTGGTAAAATTTTAAAAGTAAAATTGTGTAATTCTTAAATAGTAAATATAAGATTTGAAAGTGTTGCTTGAGCTGTACATTTTTTCTCTTACTTAAAATATCTTAAATCTCCTAATAATTTAAAACAATAATGATATTGAACAATATTAGAATGCCATCAAATAATACATATCAACATTAGGGCATTTCTTAAATCTTCAGTGTTAGAATTCATAAAGAAAAAAAAATTTCAACTGATCAGAGATCCCCCCCCCCCTCCCCCCACGTTTTTATGTTTCAGATCAAGATTTAAGGATTAAATTAGACATATATCGTAAGTTCTGATAAAGTCAAAACAACAATGATAATTTAAAAATTTTATCATTCAGAGTTGAAAAAGAAAACTCGAGCTAAGATTTAAATCTATTTCTATAATACAAATGCTGTTAGAAAATGAAATGTTGAATTTTCTGTAATTTTGATTTTTTTTCTTAATTGTTAGTAATTGTTTTCATTTAATTTATAATTCTTCTTTTCTTTAAACCAATAAAATCACACACAAAGTTTTTTTTTTTTTTTTTTTACTTGTTGAATTATTAAATAACACCTTCATTGACGATGACTATGATTGCTTTTCATAATAAATAATATTTTTGTGATAAATAAAGATATTTCATTCAAATAAGTTCTGCACATACTTATAATTATCATAAATGAGAAACCAAAAACATAATTCAATCTAATTTATATAAAGACAAATAGTTTTTTTTTTTTTTTTTTTTTTTTTTTTGTAATCAGTGGTCGATCCAGGAAAAATTTGGGGCCTTTTTAGGGCCCCTTCACAAAAATCTATTTAATAAAATGGGCCCCTTCACAAAAATCAATTTGATAAAATGGGCGCCTTCACAAAAATCAATTTGATAAAATGGGCTCCTTCACAAAAATCAATTTGATAAAATGGGGCCCTTCACAAAATTCTATTCCATAAAAACTTACTATTTATTATTTATTTATTATTTTGTGATGTTTTAAAATGTGTAATTTGTAAACAAACAAGTTCACCAGGGCGGAAAACTTCAGCAAAAGGATTTAAAAAAGTTTTTATTTATAAATGCTTGGTTCGAATTTGATTAACTGGATTTCAACTTTGGTTGTAAAATGTTATTTTTCACAAAAATATAATAAATTTCACAAAAATAACCTTTACTTTTCACAAAATGGGCCCCAAGAAAAAAACCCTGTTAATCAACTTTTATTTCTGTAGGTATATATTCCTTTGACTTTTCTTTAATGTACAAAGTGGCAAACTATTATATCTTAATTTTTCAGAATACCTGTAACATGTCAATTAAATGATCTGTCTTGGTTCAATGATTCAAAGATAGTATTTTGGGTACTTTTCCATTATATTCCAACACATTTATGAAAGGAAAAAAAGAAAATCCCTTGTTTACACAAGAGCAAAATTTAATGACATGCACCATGTGTAAAGAATTTGCAAAAGCAGATGACACCAATTTTGTGAATGGATGCCCAGCTTTGCACACACATGCATATACAATCTATGTACAAAGTCGAACATTGTTGTTGACATTAAATCACTTAGCACTAATAAATACCAACGGATAAGATGGTACTATTATTTTAATGATTAACACACACACACACACAAAAAAAAGTGGTCCTTTTGATTTCATATTAACAAGATTCGACTGTAATGAAATTATAAGTTTTTTTTTTCTTTTTACTAAATTCTTAAGTGTCATCAGTTAAGGGATAAAATTTTGTTACTGACTTGGTAGGAAGTTATCCAATTTTAATTTTGTTTTACATGATTAAGTGCATTTTTCAATTATAAATACAGTAATACTTAAAAATTCTTTATATCAGCTTTACAGTTGCTTAAAATATTTTAATCTGGTAGATTAAGAACTTCAATTTTAAACAAAAGCAAAATATTTGTGCTTTTCTGTAAAGGAGTATATAATGCTAAAAATGAATATTTGACACCTACCTTTCATTTTCTAATTTTTATCACTGATTAAGAAGCATAATTTATATTTTTATAATTAACAACATTATAGTTACTAATTATAGAATAATAAAAATTGCAATAAGTCATTTCATTAGTTAAACAAACAAATAACAAATTAACTATACCTATTAATTATTCTTACATACCTTTAGAGTAAATATAATTATAAGAATGAACAGTTTGAATTAACGAAGGATTTTTTACTATCTCTCGTAATCAGATTATTTTCTGCCATGCTTATAAGCTCAAAAACCAAATTAATGAAAACAAACGCATATTCTTTCATTATTTAGTTATTAAATAATGAAAAATTTCATAAAAGCATGTTTTGAAAAAATTATATGAATTTTTTTCTAAATATTAAAAACTAATATAGAAATTGTGATTATAAGAATATATTTTAGTAAAATAAGTTTTAATTTACATAATTTATAAACAAACCTCAATTTGAACACTTGAAATTTTACTCATTTTTATAGACAATGGTTATAATTTATTTTAACATTATATTTCTAATACATTCAATAATTAACAGTAAATTAATCTGAAATTAAATTAATATTTCAGTAGCAGAATAAAAATTAAGTGTATTATTCAAGAGCATGTTTTCAAATGGAACAATTTTACAATGTTTTCCCAAACAGTTGGCTTTTTATAGCCTCGAACAAAAAGAAAATGTTGCCTATTATTGCATGATAGTCATTTAAAAATATGCTAAATAATTTTTGTAATTACTTTTTTTGTTATGTTCTCAGAGTTTATAGTGGAACATGCTATATTTTAGAAAACCTAATTCAGCAAGTATAATGTAATAAAAAAAAAAAAAAAAAAAAAAAAACTAGTTTGTAGGAAGCAACAATATTATTTTTGATGCTACTTCATTGAACTTATTTCACTGTCCTCTCTTTTGGCATAGCAGTGGGACTCTTATCGTATTGCAGATTTAAATGTTGTACTTCTTTGAGGCAAAGATGCATCCACAATCCTTCCAAAAGTAGCATTTAGTCCAATGGCATCAAAATTCCACTTGCTTGCAGAAGATCACTAATGATAGTCATTTATTCTACAATAAGACTACGCACCTGTGATCTTCTGAGAGCAACCAAACATCTATTCAGGCACCACAGGACACTAATCTCCTTCTGAACTTTTTATGGAATGATATTGTGTTTGTTGTTTATCAGAAATAAAATCGATGCACCCTAGAAACTAGTTTTTTTTTTAAGAACATTACTCTCTCAAAACAGCATGTTACACAACAAACTATGAGAAAACTAGGGTCTTCGGCAGTTTCCCTACTTCTATCATACAACTTTTGATCACTTTATCAATATATATCAGTATTTGCCTAAAAATTTATAAATATACACTTAAATCGAAGAATCTTCCATTCTATAATATTTTATAACGAAAGTTTTTCAAAAACAGTAATAATAATAAATAAATGCTTTTGAAAAAAAAAAATCAAAATTTTTATTTTATTAGACAAATACATTTAAACAGATGACTTATGCTGTAAGATAAATCTATATCTTGGAAGATAAACACATCTAAATCACAATTTAAATAAAACTCTTTTAACTCTGAAATACATTGAATAGATCAAATGAAGTAAAAGAAAATAAACTTTTAAGATAAATAAGTTTCCTTTCAATGTTCAAAAATTATTTATTATTATAGGGACTTTAAACTTATCTTTATTTTCATTGGGTCTCATTTGCCAGCATGATTTTTTTTTATTCAAGTGAAATTCACCAACTGGAAGTTTTTATTAATAATTATGAACTTTGTTTTTGCCAAACCGAAGACTGCTGACTCCAATAAGTTTTTACAAATCATTCAAAAGAAAAATTTTATATTTGTATAGTATTCACATTAGGTAAAGTTTGGGCTTGGGGGTGTGATATTTAACTCGTAAGCCTTGCTGTTGGATCTGATACTCATGCACATATACTTCACAGTGGACAAAAAATTGAAAATGCAACTTACAGATTATATTTCAGCTAATAAATATTACACACAACTGTTATACTAGGGTTTCAACATCTAAGAAATCTTTTTCTGCTTTTTAAAAAACACAAGATTCCAATAAATGCTAAATTACTATTGTAAAATGATAAAAAGATTAACTGCACTACCAAAGATTTGCTTAAAAAAAAAAAAAATCTTATTTGAAGAAATTATTATACAACAATAACATGTAATTTTTTAATAATTATGTTATTTTCTACCTGTATTCGTTAACGTGCAACATGAACATAAAAGTTTGAAAATATAAACAAATAAGCGATTGAGCTTATTCCACTTGGATATTATATTATATTGATGCAAGTTGAGAACTGTGAAAGTTGTTTTCAGAAAAGGCATCAAGTATTTTTCAGCACATACACAGGTTGTTTTCAAGTAAATAGTTAGAAATAAAGAAACTCAAGATTTTGAATTTAGAATCAAAATAGCATTAATTATTTAGTATAACATTGCAACTGTTTATTTAGCGATTTTTTTTTTTTTTTTGGCATAATATAAGAAATAAATAAAGACGAAGTTAAATATAAAATAAAATAAGTATGTTTAGCCAGTATGAGTAAGTCAATGAAGATTAATTTAAATTGAAAAAATATAGTAGAATGTCCTTCTGCAATTAAAAGCCTTCAATAAAATGGCATTATTTTTATATTATGTAGTGCATATAAAAGTAATTTTGCCCCCCCCCCCCCCCCCCCAAAAAAAAAAGGGGGGGGGCAACATATTTGATTAGGGTTAGTTATTTTATATGTTGAACAGGTAACTGTACTGGTTACATCTCAAGAAAATAACAAATCTTCAAAAAATTATGAGAGTGATAAAATTGGCACCAGTGGTCAATTAAATATTTTATGACAAATTTGAACCAATTTCTGATTTATTAGCAATTAGTATTTAACAAATAAATATTTGAAAAATAAAATTGCAATAAACATTGACATTAAGACATCTATTCATGAAGTTAAACTCATTTTACTTTGAAAAAGAAATATAGTTCTTAAAAATATGAAAATAGTACTGACAAAAAATTTCAAATTTTAGTTATCACTTAAAAAAAATAGCCAAATATATATTTTTTAAATCATAGCAACATGTATACTAGCCAAAAGTTATTTTGATAGTATATTGATAAATGCAGAATTCTTTTTGCAAGGCTGTATAATATTTTTAGATTAAAATTCACAAAGCTGCCATATCATGTGGATATTTTAATTCAATGTAAAAAATCAAATTTTCACCCCTCTTTAATTGACACTTGCAAATAATTTTATAAATAATTCCAGAGATTGGATCATATTTTTTTTAAACAAATACACTTTAAATGGTGCAATGCTACTGTTATTGTAGCATTTAAATTAATTTTTAAAATATCACACGAAAATTTGCATGTGATAATGTAGGATACAAGACTTATTAAGCAGTGAAATGTGAAAACATAAGGCAATTATTTAACTTTATTAGATTACATTACAATAATATGTTTTAAAAAGTTCTAATACACACCAGCATATAAAATATCACACAAATATGTATAGACATGTACAGCAAAGGTTTTTTAGTTATGTACAAAGGTTATTCAGAAATATGAAATTTAGTTTAAAAAAAATCTTCAAAATATCTAAAGATGCATATTTTAAACAGATCCAATCAAATATTACCAAGTCTTTTAAACAATTCGGGGGGCATATTAATATTTAGATTCTAAAAAATAGAGATACTTTTAATACATGTCTCTAAACAAACAAATATACGGAGTGAAAAGGAGACAGAATCTGTCATAGAAAAATTTTGAACTTATTACAATATATAATAATATTTTACTTCATTTCAGGAGATAATAATATCTATTACTTACCAATTTGAATAGAACGGAAAATAAAAATATTCACATTTTAATTATCCAACAGGAATTAATAAAAAAAAACATATAAAAAAAGAATTAAACTCTACAGATGTTATACAAAAAACATCAACAATAACTGCTTACGTCCACCATTATTAGCAAACAGAGGTTGTGTTCAGGAAAGAAGATCGCGCGGCGCGCGCGCGATGGAGAGAAGGGTTATGGAGTAGGTCTTATCGGAAATTTAAATAATTTAATATATTGAAATAATTTAATTATTTCAATTATTTTAAGCTTCTGTGGCTCGGATTAGGTGAAACTAGCGACTACACATCTTTATCCTCCAAAAAAAATGGATCTTATAGTAGGAATATCTATTTTTATTTCATCATAATAAACCCTCGAAACATTCATGAAAAGCATCACGTGATCAGATAGCCCGATCCGCGTTCATAACCTGCAAATTTTTAGCGCGGGCGGCGCGCGGGTGACTCACAAAAATTCTGTGGGCGATTTGATCACGTGATTGGGCTTTTTTGTGTCTTACTTGGTTTGGTAGGTTGATTGATACAGCTGTAGCAACATGATCGGATATCTGAAAATTTTAAAATTTTTAACATTCTAAAATGATTTTTTAAGCCTTTGATCCAACATAAAAATAATAGAATACGAAAGTATGATGTGTATATATATATATATATATATATATATATATACATCATATAGTTACATAACTGCTGTCAACTTATATGTCTCTAAAACTACAGCACCTACTAAAACTGATATATTAGTTTAGTTGATAGCAGTTACATAAATATATATATTGTACAAAACAATGCATATAATATTATAAAGTTTAATTTTCTATAACCAGTGCACCTTTAACTAACAAGGGAGAGGACGTTCGGATCACCGAATTCCTGAAACACGGTATTGGTGGTTTCAATAAAATTAATGTAAACTCTAAAAAAAAGGGTACTTTTTGGTTAACCGGGCACCAGTGAAACAAATATAAATATATACACAGACACATATATATATATATATACATACATATATACACAAACATATATGTAGATATATATTTATATTTTTTTTCACTGGCGCCCGGCTAACCGAAAAGTACCAAAAATTGTTACGTACTTTACTGACGTTTGGGTTGTCCTACACAGATGAACCTGAAAAGTATGGATACAAAGTGAATGCTCGCCGTTTATTTCCGATTTTCTTCCCCTATTTTTATTAATTTAAAAATTATTTATCAGTTGCTTTATATTTTTTGGGATAAATAGAATGTTAATAAATCAAGGTCGTGATACCAACATATGTTGGTATCACGACCTTGATTTACGATAAATCTTTTAACATATGTTAAAAGATTTATTTCTTTATTTATAATAGTAAAATAAAATCTTTGTTAAAATTTGATAAAAAAGCTTTTAAACATTTTATTAAAATATATTTTTCGATAACAACCTTGTTGAAACATAATTATTAATTTCTAAAAATTTATTTTTCTTGAAATTCATTTTTCGATGTAAATTGCATTATTTATTACATTGCAATAAACATCATAAAACACGAGAAACAAATGCTAAAATACTTGTACTACAGCGCCTAGAATATATTCTAGGCGCTGTACTTGTACATTCAGTAGAAAATTTATAAACATTCTAACTATATTTTATTTATATTCATTACGAAACTAGACGGTAAACCACATGTATTTTACCTCTTTACAAAAATAGGTACTGATATTTCTAGTTTAAATAATGTATATATTTTACATTTTATTTTTTATAATATTTTTTACATTGTAAAATATGCTTTGCATTCTATTCGTACTAAAAATTCACTGTTGAAGTACTCATTATTAAAACATGGAGAAATTCGTGCAAATTGACTATATTTTCATTTCTTATTTTACATTTGCTAAAAAGAAAAAAATAATAATAATGTTTAAATATTAAAAGACACTGTAATGTAAAATTTTAATCGTAAAATAGCTGAACTTGTCGTATTTAATTAAATAAGTAATTGTTAATAATATCAAATTTTGCTTTTATAAAATATATTCCATTAATCATCAAAAATACAAAGCAACCGATTAAACATTTTTAAATGAAAAAAAAAAAAAAAACAGAAAAGTCAAATAGAAATTTTAGGGGATCGAACCCGCCACCTCCAAAATCAAGAGCAGTGCTCTAACCATTCGGCCACCAAGTTCACTTCTTAATTTAACAAAATATCATTAAAATACGCTAATTAGTCAAATGAAGGACTGTGTTCATTATCATTGATTTGGATGTCCAAATCAATGATAACGAACGCAGGCCTTTCAATTTCATTGACAGTATAGACTCACTCGATATTTTAATCTCCATCGCCCGCGCGCCGCCTGATCTTCTGTTCTGAACAGCCCCAGAGAGATTCCACCGTCCAAAACGATATTCCGGCTGCCTCTGAGCAGCCGAAAGAAAGTAAAGGATATTCCACATTTCCGAAATGCCTGAATTCCGGATTTTGAGGGGAGAATCGCGATCTTCGAAATAACACCTGGAATCATCGAATTCAGTACGATATTCCGATTCCGCGTGAGGGGAGAATACGGCCGTTAGTGATTTTTATAAGTTTTTTTTTAAATTATGAAAGCATGGTTAAAAAACGTGATACGCATTTTTTTTGTCTCTGGTTGCAACATTATCGTAGGTTTCGTAGGAGCACCGTTGCACATTTATAGGCTACAACTTTTTAGCACTTTTTAAAGCATTACACCATTTGCCGGTTTCCACACTATGTATTCTAGGCGCTGTAGTGTAGCCTGCCTTTTTCGTACTCTTATAAAGGTACTTTAGTATTAATGTAAAGGTATCTCTGCCGAAGTCGTTCTACAGCCTGTCCTGGATTTCAGCCAACCAATCCTGTTAGGTTTTTGTTTTTGTTTTTCATACGTAATTCTTTTCGAAATTTGGCAACAAATTCCCTGTCGGCTCTAAACAACATGTCGGGTAACGTGGAACTGGATCTGAATAAAATGAATATAGAGAATCAAGAAAAGGCATGAGTAATTTTAAATTTTATATATTTTTATTTTTTTACTAAATAATTTCAATGATTGTTCTTTTGAAGCGATTTCTTCTATATCGGAATGTCGCGAAAGCATTGGGAGTCCGGCTAATGGTTTGTACCATCACAATTATGTGCCTGCCTTTTAATTTTGTGTGTTTAAACACACTGTTTTACCTAGATGGCGTTTTTAATCTCTTTTAAATTTTAAATGGTATCAATTTGTTAACTTTATTAACAGTCATGTTAATAAAAGAGATTGCATCATTTTGAATCATGGCAGA
Source organism: Maratus michaelseni (assembly GCA_963931845.1). NCBI lineage: Eukaryota > Metazoa > Arthropoda > Arachnida > Araneae > Salticidae > Maratus > Maratus michaelseni. Next base: position 380,653,818 of record OZ007591.1, read on the forward strand.
ATTGTCCATTTAAACTTTCGTTTTTGTTTTGTAGATGTTTCACATTTATTTATTTTTCATTCCTTAAAAGTATGCTGATTTTCGTTTATTTTACAGGCTTCGCAGCCGAAGGCGGAAAAAATTACATCAGAGGTGATTACTTTTTCCTTATTATTAAATATCTATTTGTCTTTAGAATACATTTTTTGCATTTTGTATGTTTTTTATTTAATGTTTATATTTCTATATCAAAACTAAAATTTTAATTAATTTTTTGGTAGTCATTATCATCAACTGTTTTCAATCCACTGTTGGATGTAGATCTCCCCCCAGATTTTCCCATATTTCCTGTCTAGTGCTTTAGTCATCCAATTAACACCGGCCGCTTTTCTGATTTCGTCACTCCATCTTACTTGAGGTCGTCTTCTTGGTCATTTTACATGTCTGGGATACCACTGGAGGGTGTTTGGGCTCCATCTATTGTCTTGTTTTCTTGCAATGTGCCCAGCCCATTTCCATTTTAGATGTTTAATTCTTTCAATGATGTCAAAAGCTTTGGTCTGACTTCTTATCCAAGTTGTTTTCTTTCTGTCTCTTTTCGTTATGTCTAGCATACGTCTTTCCATACTTCGCTGTGTTGTTTGTAATCTTTGTACCATCCGTTTAGTTAGCATGCATGTTTCTGTTCCATAAGTTAGCGCAGGCAAAACACATTGTTGAACATCTTTTTTTTCAAACAAAGAGGCATGTTACTCTTCAGAATAATATTGTTCTTTTCAAAAGCACTCCATCCATTTCTTACTCTTCTATTGATTACATTCATGATACTGTTGTCCGATGATATTTCCTGTCCAAGACCAAGGTACACATAACTTTGTACTTCTTTAATCTCAGTATTGTTGTAGACTTTTTTCTTTTTTGATGCAAATGAATTGAACATCACCTTAGTCTTTTCCAATTTTATTTTTAATCCCACTTAATGCTAACTTCTGCCAAATCTTTTAGCATATTTTCTAATTCTTCAGGATTAATACTGAAAATTAAAATGTCATCAGCAAACTGGAGATGGCTTAAATATTCCCCATTTATTCTAATCCCTTTGCTTTCCCAATCCAGCTTCTTGAAAATATTTTCTAAGACAGCTGTAAAAAGCTTAGGCGAAATGGTATCTCCTTGTCTTACTCCTCTTCTAAGCTTGATCTTCGCTTTTCCTTTGTCCAAACGGATGGTGGCTGTTGCTTTCTTGTAAATCTTCTTTATTGATATTAATGTAAGGTTTGTCTATACCAATGTCCTCCAGAGAATCAACTACATGCAGATGTGTAGACTGAATCAAATGCTTTTTCATAATCAATAAAGACAAGACAGAGAAGTAAATTATATTCCTTATGTATTTCTATGAGTTCCCTTACTGTTTGAATGATCCATTGTGCTAAATACACTTCGGAATCCTGCTGGTTCTCTAGGTTGAGCTGAGAGCCCAGAGCTGATTCAAGTCTTCTCGTTAAAACTTCGAGGAAAATTTTATAAATCAGTGACAGTAAGCTGATTGGTCTGTAGTTTCTAACGTTTTCCTTCTCCCCTTTCTTTAGTGTTCACATTTCTTTTAAAAAGGGGCAGGGTGCATTTATAGAAAAGGGCACTTTTTGTCACGTGAAAGGGCACTTTTTGTCAAGTGAAAGGGCACTTTTTGTCACGTGAAAGGGCACTTTTTGTCAAGTGAAAGGGCACTTTTTGTTAAGTGAAAGGGCACTTTGTTCAGTAAAAGGACACATTCTGTACCTTCCGCTGGATTATTTGTTAGTACTGCATACATAATCAAGATTGGCTGGAATTGAGCTATATTTTTAAGAATCTCATATAAAATAAAACTTTCCGAACATCCTACTTAAAATTTTGGCTAGGATCTGAAAAGAATACATTTCTTTTACTAGTATGAACTCTGATTGTGTATTGAATCGTAGAATCTCATTGTAAGTATACTATGTAGAGAACGCATCCAATGAATTGTTTTCACCTACAAGAAGTAGAGCCAACATACCCGTGTGATGTGATGCATTTGGCGATGAAAGGTTACTAGCAGCAACACTAGTCTTGTCATTTTATTGCAGCTCTTGGCAAGGATGTGGTATTTTTGCATAATGCTGTTGCTGTAATAAGTTTGGATGCATATTTTTATGTAATGTTGACAAATTTTAATTAGAGATAAACCATAATCAAGAGGGAAAGTATTTTGTTCAACAAGGTAAATCATATTCAATATTCAATGTTTGGAATAGCATAGTTGAGATCTATTTTAACAAATGATCCGGACATTTTTCGCTCTGTTGGAATAAATCTCAACTCTCATTGAATTGGAGAGATAAGAGCATTCATAATTTTATAAACAAGCCAGAGAAAGAATTATTTAAACAAATTGAATTTAGCATACTTTTTAAAAATTTGTTAAGTTAAATTAATAAATGAGAATCACTTTAAGAAAAAAAAAAAGTTGAAACATAAAAAAATACACTTAAAAATAAATAGTATCATAGTTGTATTGATCTAGTCTTAAGATTTTTTAAATATTAAAAAATAATAATGCAAAATAAATACATACTGATGAAAGATATCATTTGTTTGCTTTTCCTTTACATCATAGGCAAAACAGCTTGTTACCATTATATTTTTGAGCTAAAACAATCATGATCATGAAACGGTCTAATATCGTCCATAAAAACCAATAGTACTATTATGCTGAGTGGGATGCTTTTATACTAAGTCATATGATTTTATCTTGGCTGGAGAATGTCCAGGGGTCACATTCACTCAGGAAGAATTGGAGCAGTCAAAAATGGTTTTTGGAGCAACAAAAAACGACTTGTGGAGCAGGAAATCGAGTTTTTGAGTAAGAAATCGAGTTTTTGAGTAGGAAAATGAGTTTTTGGAGCAGCAAAAGCTCTTCTTTTGAAAATAAATTGAATATCACCATTGTACCCAACACATGTTGAAATCTCATACAGTACAAAATCTATACTCCGGACCTCAGCGATTCCAAATTTCAGATCATTTGCCATAAAAAACTAAGAAATGAAAACTAATTTAACCCCTCCCTTACACCATGAAATATTTATATCAGGGATGCATTAGCAATACTAACTAGTATGGTGTGACCATCACAAAATATTCTTCTATATAAATCAAATCGTCTGCAACAAAAATTAAATGCCAATGTATTCGAGCTTGAGATATAGTAGCTATCGCAGAAATCATGAAAACAAAATATAGTAGCGACACTTGTCGGGCAATATGCACCCAAAATATCGTGGTATTACTTCTCAGTCACTTGCCGAAAATAATAGTTTTACTTCGAGGTCGCTTGCCGAAAATAGAGGTTTTATTTCGCGATCAGTGACGAGAATTGCAGTTTTATTTCGCAGTCGTTTGACAAAAATAACTGTTTTATTACATGATCGTTTGACGAAAATAACAGTCTTATTTTGCGGTCAATCGCCGAAAATCGTAGTCATATATCGCAGTTACTTGCCGAAAATCCAGGTTTTATTTCGTGATCGTCTGACGAAAATTGCAGTTTCAATTTGCGATCGCTTGATGAAAATCGCAATATTATTTCTCGGTCACTTGCCAAAAATCATGATTTTACAAGTTCACTTGCCGAAAATTGAGGTTTTATTTTGTGAGAGTCCGATGAAAATCGCCATTTTTTTCTGTGATCATTGACGAAAATCTTCATTTCAGATCGTGAATTTGATTTTTAAAAATTAAAAAAGCGGAAATTTGCCGTTCGGCAGAAAAATGGCATTCCTGGGAAGAAAATGGCGCAAAGAAATTAGATTTCACCGTAGAAAAGAAAAAACAAAATGCTCGTTTTGGAGCAGAAATAGTAAAAAAAAATGCATTTGTAGCAGATATTTTCATTTGGAGCAGTTTGGTGCAATTGGAGCAGGTCTGTGACCCCTGAATGTGTAAAGAGATTCTCTCTCAAATATATAGTTACTCTGAGCATAGAACACACAACTTATTGAAAAAAAAATACATAAAATAAAATATGCTACCTAATTATTGCTTTCTTTTACCTTTTCAAAAAAGTTTTAAACCTATTCTACACGAAATATGAACAATTACAATGTTTTATAACATATTTATAGGTTTAATACTAATAAAATAGAAAATAATTTATTTTGAACACAAATTATATGGAGGTAATTTAATGAATTAAATGGGAAAAAAAAAACTACAATATTGACAATTTAATGGAGATTTTGCAATACATTATAGAAAAAATGTACGATACTTCTTTTTAATCTGCCAATGTTTGACAGCAGATATATAATTTGGTTCTCCATTTAATTTTGTCATTAACAAATTGTCAGTATTTTCTACCTTCAGTCTGTTTCTGTGATCAGTTAAAATTAATGTCACTTGAGAAAATACTCTTTCAACCTCAGCTGTGGATAGTGGCAAAGTTATTGCTATGTTTAGCAGCCTCTGAACCAGTGGAAACCTCTGTCCAATTCGTGCCTCTGATTTATACAAGATCTTGGATAAATTTTGTATCGAAAGATTCTCAGATTTAAAGTCTGGATTTAAGTAGACTGATTTAAAATCATCCCATTCTACTAATAAGTCATCTTTATTAATATCAAAATACTCAGCCAATTCTACCATTTCGGATGCACCATAATTTGTGGAACAGTCTTCTTCTTGGGCCTGTCGGAGGTCTAATATACCAAGTGAAGAAATTATTGGTACATTTTCCATTCTTTCAGAAATATTTTGAATGAGTGTATCAATAAAATGTGTCGTTTGTTTTTTAAAACGGTTATTGGCAATCTCCCCAACAGGAGCTGGAATACCAAGTTTCCTTGCTTGTTCATCCAACTTGTTGCAAAATTCACCTCCAGGCTTTCTTTTTAATTTTTCTAATGATTTCTGAGCCACTGCCACCTTTCCCTCAATGGCAGATAAATCTACTTCTCTCCTTTCAAAAAATAAGGTCAGTTTTTTAATTACTGCCAATGTATCACACATGAAATGAACCCATTGGAAAAAATCATATGATTTTACATTTTTTAGTAAACCTTGGGGAGTAGGCCCTTTCAATTTATTGTTTGAATTTTCGGCAGCAACTGCATTTTCCAAATCAACTATTATGTTTTGAAAGTTGACTCGTATTGAATTAATGGCCTCTTCATGCGAAAGCCATCTCGTAAAACTCACCCGTTTCAGTTTGGTGAATTTTCCCTTGTTCAAAATATTTTGAACTTCAGATAAACTCGAAGATCGGACTGAGCTGTTTTTATAATATTTATAAAGTGCTTTAACAGTTTCATCGAATTTTTGTAAGGATGAATTTTCCTCATAACTATCTTTGGCTGCTAAGGCAAGGCGATGGTTATGACAGTGGATTGTTATGATTTTTGGATTTTTATCCGTGACTTTAGTTGCAACACCATTGATTTCACCTACCATTACGCGAGCACCATCACTACCAAAACCTGACATTTTGTGAAATCCACCACATTCATTAATTATTGGTGAAATAGCTACAAAAATAGTTTCTGCAGCACCATTTGGAATTTGAACATCCTTCAGAAATGATACTATAGGATTTCCATCCTTTATATATCTTGCAGAAACAGCAAGATGTTTCCTTTCAGTCTTGTCTGTTGTTTCATCTGCCATCAGTGAGAAGCATGGACTGCTCTGAATAGAATCAATTATAGACTCTCTCTGAGTTTCTGCCATGGATGATATAAATTCATTGATTGTTTCGTAACTTGTGTATGAGGCAGTTGCATCTTTTGTCTTTTTTAAAGGGGCCAATATCGGAGATTCTAGTTCCTCAATACAAAATTCAATAAATGGTCGGAATATTGTAGTATGTGGAATGTTATGATTGATTAAAAAATTTAAACATTTCATAGCAGACCCTACAGCCTTGAACATTGGAGAATCCTCGGAACATTTTGCTTGTGCTGCATTTGCCTCATTAATTAGAGTGGTTTCAATAGATATTGCATTGTTATGCATTTCTGATATAGCATGTTGTTTTATCTTGTCTAACCGTACGGTTGCAGTTCCTCGTGTTATCCAAAGGGAATTTTTATATCGGCTGTCATTTGTAAGATGGTCTTTACAAAGTTGACAGTAAAGCAACTCTTTTCCTTCACTAATATCACATCGTATCCAAGGAAATTCTGTCCTCCATTTAGTTTCAAAACCAACTTTATGCCCATGTCCTTTCTTTTTTTTTGTTGCTTCATCATTTGGAATTTGACCCTGTGAAGCAGCTCCTTCATCAGTTGAATTTGATGCACTTTTGCATAGAAATGCATCTTCTGAAGCACTTGAAACAAAGCAGTCTTCAACCATAATCAACTCTTCTGCTCCATTACCATGTAGAGTAAGTACATTTTCAGAAGAAGCAGCATTTTGTAAATTTGATGCAGTAGTACAACCTTGATCTGTTACTTTTTCAGTTCTATCACAAATAGTTAAAAGTGATTCTGACTTCTCAGCAGCATCAAAAGTGTGACCATCACCATCTCTTATAGCAGTTTCTGTAAGGACATTTGGCTTTTCTGCATCTGACTTCACTACTGCACTCTAAAACACAAAATGTAGATATATAATATTGATATTGCAAATGGTAACTTGTATTGTATAAGGCATTATAATTATATAAACATTAATAAAGAACAGACACTATTTTAAAAAATTTAATCTAATTTCAACACAAAAATTCCTCAAATTTGAAAAACATTTATTTTCTGTTTTAAATATACCATATAAAACATAACAATGGCGAATCGATGCAGGTTTTTTTTTTCTTGAGGTCCATTTTGTGAAAAAAAAAAAAGTTTTTTTTGTGAAGTTTATCATATTTTTGGGGAAAATAACATTTTTTTAAGAAAGATTAAATCCAGCTACTCAAATTCAAATCATGCATTTAATAATAATAACTTCTTTAAATCCTTCTGCTAAAGTTTTCCTTTCTGGTGAATTGGTTTTCTTTGCAAATTACACATTTTAAAACCTAACAAAATAAAAATAATTAATGGCGAACATGTTTTTATGGAATGGAATTTTGTGAAGGGACCTATTTTATGAAGAGTAATTTTTTTAAGGAGCCTGTTTTATTAAATGGATTTTTGTGAAGGGTCCCTAAATAGACCACAATTTTTTCCTCGATCGACCCTTGACAGTACATATAACACAGAGACTACCAAATCAGGTTTAAAATATTTCAGAGTGAAGATTAAAATGAGGAATTTTGCTTAGTAGCTACTGGCCAGAATGCTATTTTTTTTTTTAAGTAGCCAGTTACTGGCTAGTGAACCTTTTCAACATTTTAAAGTATGAAAATATCTCGTAATAATGTTTAAGATTAAGTTCCGAGGAGAGGGGGGGGGGGGGGGGGGTTATTTTTTATCAACAAAATATCTGTTTTTTTCTGAAAAATTTTAATTAAAATTAATTTTAAAATGTGTTAATATTAAATTTTGAGTTTTTTACTTATTTTTTTTTTTTTTAATTTCTTCATAGGAAGTTGTCTACCCCCCCCCCCCTCCCTCCCTTTTCACAAAAAAAAAATCTGGCTACATTACTGGGTAATAGTACTTTCTTTTAGCATTTTGGCTATGAAACTATTTCTTTGAAGAAAATATTATATAATAATAAAATTAAATGATGCATGAAATGTGTGTTCACATGCATGTTCTGTTCACACGTGAAACTGAAAATCAAAATAAAATGTTCATTCAAAAATTTTTATTAAATCATATTTTTATTAAAAATTAATGTTATAGAATAATTTATTTTTAAATGCTGTACAATTATTTGAAAAACGAAAGTGGATGCAGAAAGATGCAGCAATGTGAAATCAGGAACATCCGAGGTGTAAGGGAAAAAAGATTGGGGAAAGATAAAATCCAAATATCCTGCATCTGGCCAGTTCTTTCCATATTTTAAAAATCGCCAGTTTTTTAAGTTTAATCACCGGGTGGCGACTGGCGAGTGCTTATTTTCATCTTTATTTCAGAGTAGGTACAAAGAGTGGCTTTGAACCTTGGTAATAGAATTTTAAAATTTGAATTAGCTGTTTTTATTTATTCAGGTATGAAATTACAGAAAGATATAAATAAATAAATTGACCTATTTCTTTGGCTCACCGATATAGAGAACATATCATTTTACTAATATTAACAACTAATTTTTATTGACTAATATATATCAATTACCTAAGTAAATTAGGTTACTTAATATGATTATCTACAATCAAAAAATAAATAAAATTATTTAAAATAACCCCCAATAAATTCTTTTTTTTTTTTTTTTTTTTTAATATATTATATTATTATCATCACAGTTAAAAATTAAACAGGGCAACAGTTTTTATTATTATTATTATTATTATTTAATTTTAGTGTGACTTAAGAAATATATTTCACTATACTGATTATTTGTTTAAAGGAATCTACTTCACATACTTTGAAAATTTACTAAGATTTTTCCATTCATGAAAGCTGAAAAACAGACTGAATAGTTAAATTTGACGAAATTTGAGGGGGTTTTTTGGCGATTCTTTGACGAAATTTATTTTTTTCACGATCTTTTGACGAAATTTGTGCTTTTTCGCGCCTTTGTGACGAAATTTGCAGTTTTTCGCCGTTTTTTGACGAAATTTGAGGGGGGTTTTGGCGATTCTTTGACGAAATTTATGTTTTTCCGGGATCCTTTGACGAAATTTATGTTTTTTAGCGGTCCAATGGCGAAATTCTGACGAGATCCTGTGACGGTATCTGTTGAGATTGGAATTTTCTTTTTTCAGAAGTACGTTTCTAGGAATTTTAAAGTAGGAGTGGAAAACGGGAGAAAATCGGACTTAAACGTAAAAACGGGAGTCTCCCGCGAAAACCGGGAGAGTTGGCAGCTATGGATTTCGAAAAATTGTTAACGAGATAGAACACTACAGATTATGAGGATGTTATAAAAAGTGTTACTGTTAAAGACTGAGATTTTTTAAAGTCAGAAGTGGTTATCTTAATAAGTACGGGGTTTCAATAATATATTTTTTATTCAAGGCCGCCGTAAGCATAGGTGCAAAGGGGGGGGGGGGCGGAGGGCATAAGCATCTGTGTCCAGGGCCCCCAAATTTGTAAATCGGTCCCTGAATGTATACATACATACATATATATAAGAAATGCTAGCACGCGTTCTTTTTTAAAAGCTTTGCTTTAAATTTAAATTTAGCGATTTCCTCTCCCCCCCCCCCCTCTTTCTTTTTTTTTAACCAAATGTCTCCAAATGTTTACTAAAAAAAAATTGTCAAATTACGTAGTAATAATATAATTTTCGTTTTAGCAACTCGCGCTAGGCTAATATTCAAACAAAGAGCAAACGAAAAACTTGAAATTACCACCTAATAATAAGGCTACATACTAATTTATTTTCTTTTAAGGTGGTTCTCAAATGACCTGCTCAACAAACGCGAAATTCGCCAAATAACGCGATCGTTAACCAATCAAAAACAGCAGGGTAGTTCCAAAGCTTAGCCTTTTTTTTTTTTTTTTTTTTAAATAAATAAATTACTTATCGAGTTATAAGAGATTCGTGTCAAGTGACAACACGTTTTTCCCCTTAATCGCGCTGAAGGATCGATAATGTTTTCTGAAAGATAGTCTGTCTTTGCCCCAAAATGGAAAACGTGTTTCGATTACATAGTTTCTGAATAACAACACCTGCCAATTCCATGCCCTTCCGAAAAAAAAAAAAAAAAAAAGAATTAAAAAATATGTCATAAAGTTGCTAGTTTTGATTTGAGAACAGTCTTAAAAATTTAGTATACAGTCTGTTAATAAGGTTAGCAAAAAAAAAAAAAAAAAAAAAAAAAAAAAACTATGTCTCCTCAGAATGTTTCCTCCCCTGAATTTGCACATTTTCTTTTCTTTTTACCTTTTTTTTAAAAAAAAACTTTGCTTAAAAGAAAGAAAAATAAAACTTAATTGCGACCACAACGGAATATTGAATATTTACTCTTAAAAGCCCGAAATTCGCAGGTATACTTTTCTTATTCAGAAACCAAGAAATCGAATAGCGTTCCCGTTTTTTCTAGAAAGACAAAGGATCTTACAAGGATCTTCAAAGGATCAAGGAGTCAAAGTTCGCATATTGAACCGCTTTTCGAAGATAAGAGCACTATCGTGGGGTAATAGATTATAATTCAAGATGTAATGTATTTGTTGAGAAAAGATCACTATTCGATTTCAAATCCCTTCAATGGTCATGCCTACAAATTTAATTCTTCTACGTTTAAAAATGACCGTGATTGTATCAAAGTTTCACGCTGTTGAGCCTGGAAAAATATTTTTTTGAGAAAAGAAGCCTTAACGGCAAACAGAATGAAAATAAAACGATAATTGAAACCTTTGCTTTTCGTTACTATTAAAAAAAATATATATATATCTGTCGCTATTTGTCCAAATGCGTTCAAATTTTCAGCGAGTTCAAATAATAATAAATTAGGCCGCATAGCAAATTTCTATTAAAATATAATAAGTTTTCAGGCATTTAGAGCCCCTTAAAAAACCCCCACTATTATAGCAAATCTAATAAAAAGCTGACAACTGTAATTGGTTTATTCAGATAACAGAAGCGCTCCGTGCTCCGTTATCAGCTTGAATCTGATAATGTACTTCGCTATGCAGAAAGGATTCATTGTTATTTAGATTAATTACGTCACAATCATGATTTGTAAATATAAGTAAATAACAATTTAACTAGTTTTGGACATCATTAACGATGCTGTAAATAAACAATTTCAACTCAAATATTTTAATAAAACAAAACTGAAGAAAAATGTACTTACTTTGAACATATCCGCTAATTTTTTGCATGATTTTCCTTCTTTTTTTCTTGCATCTTCCAATAATTTCCTCTTACGGTTTGATGAAGGCATATCGAAATTTATTTAACAACCACGGAACCACGTGTACGAATGGAGCGATTTTCAAACTGCAAAGGCAAATGGCGTTTTGAAATCTGAGAATACAGTGGGGTATGCCGGAATCTGGAATACACAATGAGTGGAATGGGGTTGGGCACAGAAATAAGGGTTCTATTGTCTGTGGGGTTGGGGTTGCTATACCTGTTCTTGACGCGGACGGGGCGGGTCCGATGGGGACATCACGACAGGTGACCTTGTGTCCACGTGCTTTTCTCAAAAAGGAAAGGAAAAAAAAAAAAGAAGGGCTAATTTTTTGAAAAAATTACGGAGCGCAAAGTACATGTTTCGGGAAAAGGGAGGGCGCATTTTTCACTTATAAAAAGGGCAGGGCGCATCGGCACTTAAACGAAAAAAGGGCAGGGCGCATCGTCACCTAAACAAAAAAGGGCAGGGCGCGGCGCCCTTTGAAAAACGCGTAACAGGAACACTACCTTTCTTGTAAACTAGCACCATCACAGCCTTATTTCAATCTTTTGGTACATCTGATTTCTCGAGACATTTGGAAAACAGTAAGGCTAGCATTTTTGCAAATTTTTCTCCTGCTTCTTTGATAAGGTTAATTGTAATTCCATCTTCACCAGGGCATTTACCTTTTTTTCATGCATCTAATGGTTTGTACAACTTCATCTGTCATCACTGGTGTTATCTCTTCAGTTTTTGTTATGTTTACTTGTGGATCACATAGGTGGATTTTCCTTTGATCTTCACATTTATATAGATCGTTATAGAATTTTTCGACAGTGTGTACTATTTCATTATTGATTTTGGTGATTGTTTCATCTGCCGTCTTTAGTGCAAAAATACCTTTTCTTTCAACACACAGTTTGCACTTAGCTGATTTTAAACTTTTGTTATCTTCTAGAACTTTCTTTACAAGATCACAGTTAAATTTTCTGATGTCTTCTGTAACACATTTTCTTACCCTCTTACATAATTCTGCATATTTAATTCTTGATTTTGACTCGATTAATTTCTTAACCATTAGTTTTAGAGGTAAAGTTCCAGTTCCAAAAATGTCTCAAACTTGTTTTTATAACATATAAAAATTGATTTATGCTAAAATGGTTACTTTTTAAATAGTTGAGACAGAGTTTCCCCCAGACAGTTTCAGGAGGGCGCTGCGCCCTGCCTGCCCTTTGGTTAAACAAATAGCGCCCTTCTTGCCCCTCATCCAAAAAATAGCGCCCTTCTGCCCCTCGTTTTAAAAAATGACGCCTGTACTGCATTTTGTTGTGCCCGCCCTGAACGTGCGCCTGGAAGTTGTTTTCTCATTTACACACATAGGATCGCACGTTCGTCTCCCGTCTGTTCAAAGGCCGCGATCGCGGTAGATTTAGAAATTCCCTGACGCAGGGGTGATTCTGGTCCGAATTTTCCGAAAAATTAAAGCAATGATTTCCGAAAATTAGAAAAAAATATCGGTTGTAAATCCGAAAATTCGGACATAAAATGTATCGGTATTTCGGCAAATAATCGCCGAAAAAAATCAATCTCGTCATTCGTTCGAAGAAAAGTCGCCAATTTTGTCAAAGGATCGCGGGGAAAACGTGACTTTCGTCATAGAATCGCAAAAAAACAGCAAATTTTGTCAACAGAACGCGGGAAAAACGTGCCTTTCGTCAGAAAATCGCGAAATAACGGCAAATTTCGTCAAAAACATTGTGAAAAATGGCAAATTTCGTTGAAATATCGCAAAAAAACGGCAAATTTGGTCAAAAGCATTGTGAAAAACGGCAAATTTCGTTAAAAGATCGCGAAAAAACAGCAAATTTCGTCAAAAACATTGTGAAAAACGGCAAATTTCGTTGAAATATCGCGAAAAAACGGCAACTGTGGTCAAAAACATTGCGAAAAACGGCAAATTTCGTCAAATGATCGCGAAAAAACGGCAAATTTTGTCAATAAATCGCGGGAAAAACGTGACTTTTGTCAGAGAATCGCGATAAAACGGCAAACTTCGTCAAAAACATTGCGAAAAGCGGCAAATTTCGTCAAAAGATCGCGAAAAAACGGTAAATTTCGTCAAATAATCGCGAAAAAACGGCATATTTCGTCAAAAACAATGGGAAAAAAAGGCAAATTTCGTCAAAAACATTGCGAAAAACGGCAAATTTCGTCAAATGATCGCGAAGAAAAGGCAAATTTCGTCAAAAACATTGTGAAAAACGGCAAATGACCCACTGGCCACAGGTTGTGCATGTGTAATTCATATCATATTGTGAGTTATTATTTAGTGCATAAACATACCTATTTTATTATTGTAAGACCTTAATTCTAGACAAATATATATATTTTTTAAATGTACTTATACAATTGAAAGAGTGTCGTCCTTTAAATATTAAAGGTGCCTTTAAAAATTAAAAAAGTGCCCTGAAGAATGTAAAAGTGCCCTTTCCTCATCAGCAGCACCCTGCCCTTTTTTAAACCTAGGGGAAACTCTGGTTGAGAAATTATGCCTGGGTCCTATACGTTTCATTTAGAAAAGTTTCTAAGTGTTCTAACAACAACAAGTAAAACAATAACAAATTTATGCTTTAATGACCAAAACTTATCAAGTTATAATACTTAAAATTTTATGAATTTTCAACGTTAGTCACTAAATCTGAAAAAATGTGTTTTTAATACCAGAAAAGCCGAAAATGCACGAAATTAAAGTATCATAACTAGGTAAGTTTTTATTGGGTAAAAATTGAGTTTAACCAATATAAACTGATTTTAATGATGTGGATTCATCTCAACAGAAAACAGCATCTATACTTCCAAAATTATTTCAAACATTCTGTTTGAATGCTTTTTAATTAAAAAGTCTGTTAGCAGCATACATAGCGATTTGTTATACATTGTAAAAATAACAGGTTGTTAGAACCTGCTTTCTATGGAACGATGCAACCTATTAACCAAAAGTAATTGTATTTCCCATCCCTAGGGCTGAATCTGTCCCACAGGCTCTAGGTTGTCAGCTCCTGTATTAATTGCAAGATATGCTATCCTTGCAATTAGTTATTCAGAATTTGTATTCTTTCAAAAAAGAAAATTCTGTATCTTTAAATGACCCATTCACATATTTTATGCAACTCTTCCTAATTTTCTACATAAATGGTGCTTTACAGCACCACAGTTTATAGTTTGACATTAGTATTATTTTGATTTCAAGATATACAAATCTCGAGTCTAAATCAGATTTATTTTTATATAAAAAACAAATTCCAATGAAATTAAAGTTGTGAAGTGGTCAAATTTTATTTTATTATTAAGAAAAGTTTGATATGAATTTAAATTTATGAAATAGGTTTTCCTTTTCCCTTGGAAAACTTAAGTGAAAAAGATTCCAAGTTAAAGGATTATTTGACTGTTAAATCTTGGGAGGGAATAAGGAATAGCCAAATTTTCTGAGCATTAAAAAAAAAGTTATAAAGACTTCCTGTATGCCAAGTAATGAAGACAAATATGAGCCGTTGCAGATATTATGGGAGAACTTGTGAAACACAAGATTTGAGAAATCAGCAGTTTAAATATAAACATCTATCATTATCATCAGATTATTTTAAAAAATCAAACTTCAGAGTATTAGAAGCAAACTGAACCTTGTACAGGTGTCGATCCAGGGAAAATTTGGGGCCTATTTAGGGCCCCTTCACAAAAATCTATTGAATAAAATGGATCCCTTCACAAAAATCAATTTCATAAAATGGGCCCTTTCGTAAAATTCTATTCCATAAAAACTTACTATTTATTCATTATTTTGTAATGTTTTAAAATGTGTAGTTTGTAAACAAAAAAAAGTTCTACAGAGAGGAAAACTTCAGCAAAAGGATTTAAAAAAAGTTTGTTTATAAATGCCTGGTTCAAATTTGATTAACTGGATTTCAACTTTCATTACAAAATGTTATTTTTCAGAAAAATATAATAAATTTCACAAAAATAACCTTTACTTTTCACAAAATGGGCCCCAAGAAAAAAAACCTGCATTGACCCCTGTTGTAAGAGATTATAATGAAATAGTCATGCCATTAATTTTCTGAAAGTTACACTTGTAACAGCATTCTGTTACACATTATCATTTTGCCTTTAATTTATTTAAATTAACCTTTCTTTATTTCAAAAGAACTTGTCTAATTTATCATTTCCCTGTATATCCAACTATCTTAAGTAATCTCCTTTTTAATTTCATAAAAAACCTAGTGTATATCTCTTTACAGTAATCTGTTAATTCTGATTTATAATCCTTATTTCCTTGTCAATAAATAATTTCATTTCCTTTATGGTGCCTTATAGATTTTGATGGTGAGAAATACCACCATCTAGATCTAAACTAGCACACACTATAAAAAAAAAAGTATTTGGTTTTTTTTCTGCATATTAACAGAGTATTTGGTATCATTTTAATCAGTGAACAGTGAACAATACAAATTAATGATCCATTTTAGGATCAGCGCATACAGATAGATAATTATGGAACAAAGTGAACCACGGCAGTCAAGGAAATATTTGGTTTTCCGTTCCCACGAATGATTTAACTACACCTAATAAAAATGTCATGGAGAAAATTGTCAGAACAATAATATGACACATTTATTTATGAGAGCTTAAATAGGCACGAAGACCTCACAAGTCAAAGCATCTTTACCTCCCAGACACAGCACGGCGTCAAGAGGAATCGCTATTGTACCGACGGACCTATGAAACACTCAAGGGGAGTACCAAATTTCTCCCGCATGCCAATGGTCATCTCTCTAAAATCAGAGGTATGGCCGAAACATGCAAATTTTCAAGAAGTTAAAACGTATAAGGCCTTAATTTTATGTGAAAAGGGAAAAATGGTTCCATCCCTTTTTTTTTGCTCCACGAAAAGAATGTGATTTTTTTTTGAGAGTTCAGATTCAAAAAAGATGGAAAAGTAGAAGGTTGACTGCTCTCTAACTAAAAAAACAGATTTTGAGTGTGTGTGCCAATAGATGGAAATGTACGCGCTAAGAAAAAGCGAAAACGCGTCAGCCATTACCTCCTGCTGTCAACGTTATCTAGTAATATAAGGTAACAAACAATCTTCCTTCACCATTGTTCCATTTTATTTAATTAAGCTATATTCTTTTAATAATACGAATTTACGTGTGTATGAAGATCCTACCCCGATCTAAACATAAAAAGGCTAATCAAATAAATACTTCTAGGGTATGGAACTCTGCCTTTCAAAATCGAATTTGTTAATTCAGTAAGATAAACTGTAATTCTCAGAAAATAAATGTTGAGAATACAGTTCTCAACTAGGATTGAATATTTTTATTTTTTTAAAACATTTATATTTGTTTTTAATCATATGCTTATAATTACCTTGTAAATAAACTCAATTTTATATTCAATTAATTTTAGTCAGTTTTCCTTTTGTTTACTTAATTTATTGAATTAATATTAAGTCTTTTATTTTTAGAAATGTTTTCTTTAATATTACAATCTAGGTTTTAAAATAAGCCATTATATATTTAATGTTACATAACTCTCTGCAGGTAACCTTTGATGATTGTAATTGGCTCAAAGAGGATCCGAACTTCAAAAATAATTCACAACGCAACTTTTTCTTTTCTATAATTAATTGATAATTTGTCTAATAAAATTTTCTAAGTATAAATTATCATATCAGATCCTTAGAGTCATAGGTGCAAAATAAATACTATACGTCTCGGATAATTTAAAATACTCATATTAATCAATTAACAGCAATATAGTGGTAAATCCTATGCAGTCAGACTTAAATTCAAATAATTTAATTGATCACTCTGTAGCATTCCATCATAGGGTTTACCGAATTAGAAGTGGTACCGTTACCTCTTTCTAAATTATTTTAATATATTAATTTAATTTTAGAAATAGAACTTTAGGTTATTGTATAATTTTTTAAATATAAAAATATATATGCAATATTAAGACTAAAAAAAAAATTTTTTTTTGCTAACATAAATGTTCTTAATTCTAATTCTTGTGAAAAAAATTTTTTTTCTTTGTGGCTACATATATATATAAAAAAAAAGATACTGTTGACCTTTTTTTTTCTAATGTCGGGGGAAGAGATGATGGTGAGAAATACCACCATCTAGATCTAAACTAGCACACACTATAAAAAAAAAAGTATTTGGTTTTTTTTCTGCATATTAACAGAGTATTTGGTATCATTTTAATCAGTGAACAGTGAACAATACAAATTAATGATCCATTTTAGGATCAGCGCATACAGATAGATAATTATGGAACAAAGTGAACCACGGCAGTCAAGGAAATATTTGGTTTTCCGTTCCCACGAATGATTTAACTACACCTAATAAAAATGTCATGGAGAAAATTGTCAGAACAATAATATGACACATTTATTTATGAGAGCTTAAATAGGCACGAAGACCTCACAAGTCAAAGCATCTTTACCTCCCAGACACAGCACGGCGTCAAGAGGAATCGCTATTGTACCGACGGACCTATGAAACACTCAAGGGGAGTACCAAATTTCTCCCGCATGCCAATGGTCATCTCTCTAAAATCAGAGGTATGGCCGAAACATGCAAATTTTCAAGAAGTTAAAACGTATAAGGCCTTAATTTTATGTGAAAAGGGAAAAATGGTTCCATCCCTTTTTTTTTGCTCCACGAAAAGAATGTGATTTTTTTTTGAGAGTTCAGATTCAAAAAAGATGGAAAAGTAGAAGGTTGACTGCTCTCTAACTAAAAAAACAGATTTTGAGTGTGTGTGCCAATAGATGGAAATGTACGCGCTAAGAAAAAGCGAAAACGCGTCAGCCATTACCTCCTGCTGTCAACGTTATCTAGTAATATAAGGTAACAAACAATCTTCCTTCACCATTGTTCCATTTTATTTAATTAAGCTATATTCTTTTAATAATACGAATTTACGTGTGTATGAAGATCCTACCCCGATCTAAACATAAAAAGGCTAATCAAATAAATACTTCTAGGGTATGGAACTCTGCCTTTCAAAATCGAATTTGTTAATTCAGTAAGATAAACTGTAATTCTCAGAAAATAAATGTTGAGAATACAGTTCTCAACTAGGATTGAATATTTTTATTTTTTTAAAACATTTATATTTGTTTTTAATCATATGCTTATAATTACCTTGTAAATAAACTCAATTTTATATTCAATTAATTTTAGTCAGTTTTCCTTTTGTTTACTTAATTTATTGAATTAATATTAAGTCTTTTATTTTTAGAAATGTTTTCTTTAATATTACAATCTAGGTTTTAAAATAAGCCATTATATATTTAATGTTACATAACTCTCTGCAGGTAACCTTTGATGATTGTAATTGGCTCAAAGAGGATCCGAACTTCAAAAATAATTCACAACGCAACTTTTTCTTTTCTATAATTAATTGATAATTTGTCTAATAAAATTTTCTAAGTATAAATTATCATATCAGATCCTTAGAGTCATAGGTGCAAAATAAATACTATACGTCTCGGATAATTTAAAATACTCATATTAATCAATTAACAGCAATATAGTGGTAAATCCTATGCAGTCAAACTTAAATTCAAATAATTTAATTGATCACTCTGTAGCATTCCATCAGATTTTTTTTTTTTTTTTCAAGTGAAAAGTAAATATTTCTTTCATGACAGATATATTTATCATGATTGAGTGTTATACATAATATACTAACTCTATTAATGTCTTATTTAGATTACAGACTGATCCTAATTCACCTATAAAGTAATTTAAACTCCGTTAATTGTCATTAAGCTTTGATGTGTTGACAGCTTAAAAAAAATAAATGCAATCATTTCACTATTTCATCACAATTACATTTCAAACTAATTACATTTCAAACTTGTGTACTTATAATTGCGTTTTTCTCCAGCTGTCAACTACAATTGTATAAAATAATCAGTTGGATAATGTAATAAATATGTTTATTGTTTCAAAATGTATTTATATAAGCAACTTTAGCATTTATGAGTTCAAATTTTCTATATTTTCACATACCATGCTTTTGTTGCATCATTCTGAAAACCACAATTTAATTTCATTTCCTTTAGATAATTATGTGTTCTTCCTGCCAATAAATAATATTAATTTTGTATGAAGCCAACACCTTTGAGTTTTTCAAATATCATGCCAATTGTTTTGTTATTCACCAAAAAAAGGAGTGTTTAGCAATGATGTTAAATTACTGTCTCTACTTTTTGTAATGACTTTATTGGAATAGGACGCCCTTTGTGGTGCTCCTCCTGTTTTCAGATTCAGACACCTTCCCTATGTATTGCACCGCCTCCCAAAATTCTTTTAGTTCCCAAATAATAAAACAATAGCCTGATCACTAACCATGGAGTTTTTTTAATTGTTTTTGTTCTTATTAAACTATAACCTGGTGTCTTTATCCATTTAACACGAGTTCTTGATCCCATTGATAATTATCCTCACTACAACACTTTTTAAATTTTTATATGGTTGCTGGGTTTAATAAATTATATTTAGAAAAACTTTCTCCATTCTCTTTCTTCTTTTAGTAAGACCAAAATTCACAAAGTTGTGATACTTTGAATTTTATGAATTTTTGGAGCTTTCTGGCTCTAAAAAAAAATCACGTGTCCATTTTTAGTGTTGGAAAACTCTGAAATTTCTGTCACACAGACACAATAACATCTTTTATTAGTATAGATTAGAGATAATTTGAATTTTTTTTTTTTTAAGTTAAATATTTGTACTTTTTCTTTGTATAGCTAAAACCATGGCCTTCTTATATAGAAGAACGCTTGCAGATGTGGGATAAATTGTATTCTGCTTATAAAGCCGAGTTAGAAAGTAAAGTTCCACAACCTATTAAAATCACTCTGCCAGATGGAAAAGTTATAGATGGTGAATCATGGCGTACTACACCCTATCAAGTTGCCCAAAGTATCAGGTAAGTTGTCCTATGTATATATAAGTAGTTAAATTAAGTATTATTATTGATTAATATGTCTTGGTACTTTCACATTCAATTTCTCGGTTTATTTGGTATTTTCACATTAACCGTTGTCAAACTTTGCAGGGTTTACTATAAAAAAATATCTTTCGTTTTGAGCAGAAAATGATCTTTGATACAACATCAAACATATTCTTTTTATATGTGGCTTGTATTTTCCTATGTTTTTAACAGACCTACAGACCTCTTTCTCTATTCACAAAGATTCGGCTGCAAAGAAACTTGCTGATGACTCCTGATGTTAGGAATCTAGAATCAGTTCCGTCTTACTAAACTGGTGAGATTTCAGACAAAATTATGAAATTAAAAGTAAGCAACACTTTGGTGACTCATCTGAATTAGATGTCGAATTAGAATATTTAGAAACAGAAGCAGGATCAGACTTTTAAAAATGACAACAAAATCTGGAGAAGAATGGAAGTATAGTATTTTAATACAAACTCTTCATAATGAGTTAAAAAAGAGAGTTAATGTCTATAAAGAATATAAGATATTCATTTCTTTCAAATATCACCGAACAAGAAGCTACTCAATTTTATGATGCTGCAGAGAAACTTCAAGCCATTTATGATTCTGACATAGAATGCAGTTTTGTTGAAGAATGTATCCATTTTTAAGGCTATCTTCTATTTCTATGCAGAAGGTTGACTTCAAAGAAAATTAGTGATGTACAACTGTACAGCAACAAACTATTCTGCTGAAATGCTGGGACCTGGAGTCGGAAAATTTTTTGATGCTCCAGCTCCACTCCCAGATAATAAGCTATGGCTGATGGCAACGACTCCGACTCCATGCTTTTGAGTTTCAGAATTTAACTTGCAATTTTTATTATAAAAAGGAACATTTTAAAAAAATAACGTAATCATCAGATTTTAATTTTCAATTTTTATTATTAAAAGAAAACATTAAAAAATAATAACATACTCATCAGCTCACACTGAAAATACAAATTTAATTAAATTCACAGATGAGTTATTCGTTCATTCTTATCTAATTAATCCTCCTTCATATTTGATCTTAAATCATTATAAATGTATTTGAATATGGAGAATAGTCTGTCTGCAGCAACTTGGCTAAATGGGCAATGTCGTTACAATACATCAGGCCTCTTGAATGTCTGTAGGATACAATGAAATTGCTTTAAATGCACTACTATTTTTCTTTAATCTTGGCGTATTTCCTATTTTCTTGCGAGATTTAAAAGAATATTTAAAAAACTAAAGGAGCCCTGGAGCAGGGGGAAATTTAGAACTTCAGCTCCGGCTCCAGCTCTGGAGAAAACACAGCTCCGGAGCATGCCGGCTCCAGCTCCGGGTCACTGGCCTGAAAGGTCATTTTCTGCTTCCAAACTTGTTAAGAACTGTTTGCGAACAACACAGAATCAGTCTCAATTTTGAGTAAGTTATAAATGCATTCACAAATCAAAAAAAAGAGAAGAAAGTCATTTTATTAAGCTCCATAAGTATCTCAAAATGATTACTAAATATAGAGTTTGTAGAACAATTATTTTACTGATTAGTTTGGACGTTTTTATGAAATATATATTTTTAATGTAAACTGTAGGGAATTTTCTCTGTGCATTTCTACCATATATTTTTCTTGATTAAATTAGAGGTTTGTGATATTTTTACTGGTACTATTAAAGTGATTTTCTCTGTGAAATTAATGTTATATTTTTTGTTACAAAAAAGTATGCAATATTTTTAAAGGAGATTCTATAACTATAATGGCTACTAATAACTATACTAATGGAGAACAACTATAATGGCTATTTTCTGTATATTTACCACTTATTTTTCTCTTCAAAAAAATTAATAAAATTTAAACTTACATGTTTGTTTGATGTTTTAAGTATTTATTTAATTTTAAATGTTTTATAGAGTTTCAAATTGAAGTAAACAATTCTACGAAGTATAGACGTTTAGCTGAGGAAAGGGGGGGGGGGGTAAAATGAGTGACTGCACAGGGGCGTCACATATCCAAAATATGGACCTGGTTATATCTTATTTTAACAATTTTGTAATGGGCTAAGCCTAACCATTAATAGACCCGATTATGTGAGATTTTCTTATTTGTATTGATATGTTCATTTTTACATATTTTATCATGATTATATTTTAGCTATTTTGAAGTAAGTTGTTTAAGATATTATATTGCAATGTTCGAATATTGTCTATTTGTTATTAGTTAATGTTAAAAGATTGGCAAGATTAAAAAAATTTTGGCTATCAGTGGCACCCAGCTAACATGAAAGTACCCAAAATAATTTTCTGTAAGTTAGGATGGTAGTTATTTCCATTAAAATATAAAGAATATGCATCATTTCTACTATCCAGTCATACTTTTAATCTTTCTTATGTTCAATGCTAACATGGCCCTCATAATGTTTAGTCTTCCATGTAATCAGCAAGATACCTCCTCAAATAGCCTTGGTGAAATAAATTTTGTTGCAAGGAGTTTGTGTGTAAAAAATATATGTGCGAGTTAAAACATGAAACATAATATTTATATTATGTATTTTAATGTTCAAAGATAAAATGTTTTATTAAGGGGTAATATCTACATGCAAGGTTGAATAAACATGTATTTTTGGGGATTTTTTTTCAGAGAAATAAAACAAGATATTTCAAAAACTGTTTTTGTATTTTGTTTATTGTACTTTAAATGAAAATAAATAATTTTTGTAAAGCAAAATAAAGTTGGGCGCAGCAGACCTGATCCCCAGAGATGGTGTCATTCTTGTAGCTGTCCGTGGGGATCACCGTTGCTGTGTCAAATGTTATCTGAAATTATAAAAAAAAAGTCTTTACTCCAAATATCTGAAACAAGAGGGTAATCGTTTTTTAGAAAAATTTATTGCGAACAAAATGGCTGCCATTTAAAGTTAAGGTACCGATTTCATAAAAAAGCTTGAATTTTAATTGTTTATAAAGAAATAGAAAATCATGAGATTGTCAAAAAGAGCAATTACTCTCTAGATAATATTGTTGTTAAAAATTGGTTAAAATTTGAAGAAGATTGATTGAGATTTATTCGAACGATTTTAATCAGATGATTTAAATCAACTAATTTTTTTTTTAAACAAAAATTTTTAAAAATATATATGGAAAATCTGTAAAAGTCAGGCAAATTTGTTTCTGATATGGAATAGACACCCTGTTAAAAATCTTCCATTGTACTTTGTTAATCCTTTAGATATCGTCAGGTAATATAACTTTTTCAATAATAAACTATACTATTTTTTTATATAGGTTTAAAATAGTGTTAGTCGTTTTGCCAGCAAAAAGGTTTTTTTGCCGGGACAGTGGCAAAAACTGGTAAAAAGTGGCAAAAATCCAATTTTGCATAACTAAATGCAGTGATGCATTTTATATGAAAAGGAATCATAACAACAAATGAAACCAAATGTTTTCTTGGTAAAAGATAAAAGGAAGATTGATCTGATTGTTGCAAAATTCTTTTATGCTTGCAACATATCATTTAATGTTGTGAAAAGTGATGCATTTAAAAACAAAATCCACATCGTGAGACCAAGCTACAAACCACCTTCACACAAAGAATTGGCAGGTAATCTTTTAGATTCTGTTCACAGTCAAATGGAAGAATCAGTACATGAAAATTTGAAAGGCAGAGAAGGTACACTTGTTATCGACAGATGGAGTAACATCCACAGTGAACCCATAACTGCTTCATGTGTTCAAGTTGATGGAAAATCATATATTGTAGACGTAGAGGATACAGGAACCAAAAAGACTGCAGAATTCTTGTCAAAAAAAAAGCAGTGATATTATTCAGACTGTTGGAGAAAAGTATGATTGCCAAATAAAAAAAGCATAGTAACTGACAATGCTAAAAATATAGAAAAAATGAGACAGGAGCTGGAACTAAAGTATGAAAGTGAAAATTCATGTCTGATATCATATGGTTGTGCAGCTCATTGGTTAAACCTCCTTCGGGAAGACATTACACCTTCTACTATCATTAAGCATGTAGTGGAGGTTCATAAATATTTTCGAAACCACCATGCTCCTTCAGCATGGCTGAAAGAATGTAGTGAATATGTTTCACCTCAGTTACCAGGAAGTAATAGGTGGAATAGTCAGTTGACTTGCCTAGAAACTTTTGAACAAAATCATAATTCATATATAACAGTATCAAATGACCTTTCACAAGAAATGGACCAAAATATCATTGCTCACGTGATTTTAATCTTTTGCAACAAGTAAAAGATCTCATTAAGCAATTAAAACCAGTCTCAACAGCTTTAGATATCTTGCAGGCTGATTCAACAACAATAGCAGCTGCTTGCCATTTATGGTGCAATTTGCTGAAAGATGATAATTTGAAACCTCATTTTGTAAAAGTTAAAAAAAGGTTTGAAAAAGCAATTTTTCCCTGGCATCTTCTTGCCTATTTGTTACACCCAAAATATAACGATGAGCACCTTAGTTACTAACAAAAAGAGCAGGCCAGAGAATGGCTACAAAAAACTAGTCGTTGGGGGCCACCGTAATACTTACCCATCATGGATATGCATAATGTAAAATATTAAAATGTGTAAACTACTTATAAAACGCATTGCAATTCAAATAAAATCGTGGCTTGATGACGTCACAAACTTTACAGGCTCGATTACTGAATTGCTTGAAAGAGGTTTTTCCTTATAACTCCAAAAATAATAATCCTATTAACTAGCGGTTTATTGCATCTGATTAAGCGTCAAATCTCCAATTAAAATATATCTTTAAAGTGAAATTTGGATGAAATACAGGGTCATGAAAAATCGAAGAGTGTGGAAAATAGGATTCCAAATATCTCGGCAACTAATTATCCGATCGACTTCATGCTTTATGTAAAATTTATGTTTTTTTATTGTCTTTTATATTCATTTCTTAAAATAAACAATTTCGAAAATTTTTATATACCTTTTATCAGAACGAATATTTCGAGAGTCCGAAAAAAATAGTTCCGGTTAATCGAGGTTATTGAAATGAAATAGGCTTCTTCCCATTATTACATACTAAGTACATACCAAATTGCAAGTCTCTATCTCAATTTTTTCGGGAGATAGAGCATTTACAGACACACAGACGGACGGCAAAAATTTTTTTCTAAAAATATGTTTTTCGGAATCTCCAGTGTCTGAAACGTGTAAATCCGTCAAAAAAATTTTTTCGATTTTCAAAACGATTACAAGACTTACCCTATACTACGTATGATGGGTAAGTAATAAATCCATCTTTCCTATCATATGCCATGAACTTTGAACTAAAAGAAAAACCTTTCCAAAGTACATTGTTTTCAGAACAAGTAATTATGACAATTGATATTTTCCAACTTCTCTTTTGTCCACTCAAAATTTCGAAATAGGTTGACAATAAGTAATGTTTCCAAACTTGTTTTTTGTTATGGAATGCTGAAAAAAGAATTAATTTTGCGATGATGATGGTGATGAAAGTGTCGCTAAATGTTGAATGTGTAATTTTTTATGTTATTGTTATTAAAATATTTAATTTTTTAAAAGAAATTTAAGATTTCACTTATTTGAACACAATATATTAATACATGTACTTACTACTATTGCTTATATTTTGTATCTCTGAATTATTGCATTATGCTGATTGATAGGTTGATACATCTTATTTTAAAACTAGACGTGTTTATAATTTTTGTAGATTTTGCAATATTGTTAATTTATTGCAGCATAAAAATCAGACTAACAATGGCTTTTTTTTAATTAAAGAATTTTTTTTTATGATGAAATTAATAATTTCTCAGTAATCAAGATGAGTATATTAAGTTATCATCATAATGCATTGTACTACTATTCTGTGGTTATTAATTTAAGATAAGTAAAAGAAATGAAACGTGCATTTATATGTAAAAAATCAGTTTTTGCCATTTTTGCTGGCAAAAACCTATTTTTGTCGGGACGGTTTTTACCGCGTTTTTTTCCACCTGCGACAAAAACTTGCCAACCCTGGTTTAAACATAGAATATTTTTGAAAAAACAGTTTTTCCTGGCCAATATATATATATATATATTTTTTTTTTTTTTTTTCATGAAAATCTTTGTTTTTTTTCTAATTCTGAGTAATTCTGCTTCTTTTTCGTCTTCAGCGCATTATTTAAAAGCATTATTTTAAATTAAATTTGTACTAAGCATATTTATATATTTTTAAAATTTCATTGAAAGAAATATATATATCCTGATTTCTGAAACAAAATCTCTCGATTTTTTACTTTCAAAACTTGGCAAACCTGCGCTTGCAAATATCAAAGAGATTATTAGATTTTTATAAGATATCATAAGTAAAATGATATTGTATATATTGCTTAAAATGGACTAACTGATTTTTGCAATTCCTTACCTTAAAAGTCAATACATTATTTCTATCTATTTTGTAAGTCCTCTGTAATTTTTCTCTAAACATGCTTATTGTTGTAAAAATTAAAATGATATTTTGTGTTTATCAACATATATCATTTTTACTGTCTTCCCATATAATGATCCTGTAAAATAGCTGTTTAGTCAGGTTATTGTTACTAAATATAAACATTTTGCTTTCAACGAGAGGTTTCAGGGAGAAATGTCAGAGGTAATTAGATTATTTTAGGGGATAACAAACCTCAAGAGTTTTATTTTTTAATCTTTGAAATTTAAAATACTAAACAACTACTTCTGTTTAAAATTTACATGTGAAATTTGATAATTTGAAATCTTAATTTATTTTCTTTTCAGTCAAGGCCTTGCTGATAACACAGTCATTGCTAAAGTGAATGATGTTCTGTGGGATCTTGATCGTCCCCTTGAAGGAGATTGTAAGCTGGAGCTTAAGAAATTTGACAGCGAAGAGGGTTAGTTTTATTGATTTAACTTTGGCATAGTAATGAATAATTTTTTCTTGATTGTTCTGTAAATGGATTTTTTTTATATTCAATGTTTGGAGTGTCATAGTTGAGGTTTATTGTTTATTCCAACAGAGCGAAAAATGTCTAGGACAGGACTCAAACCTGGCTTGATCTTTTTATGGGCTCTGAAATACAGTTGCTTATGGAACTGATAATAGAAAAAAGAAATTAAATATGTATCATGTCAAATAAGTAAAGTGATAAAACAAAATGTTTTATGTTATTCGAACAAGTGTATAAAATTCCACCAAAAGTTATACACCTAATTTAAGAAATCTGAAAAAGGTATTGACAATATTTCAAACTAATAGGAAGCATCCATAATTTACCATTTAAATCTTTAATCAAATGCGTTATTTTCTTTCAACAAATGGAAATTTGAAAAGCGTTCAATTGCCATAGAAAAGCATTATGGTGCAAAAGAAAATGTTTTATATTTTCTGAATGGATCAACCAAATTTAACCAAAAACTATACAGCTAAATCCGGGTACCTCACCAACATAACTACTAAAAATTCTTCGAATCTCAACAGTAAACCTCACTGACATTTTGGCAATTAAATGCAAAATATAGAGGAACTCCACCAACAATAAAAATAATCAATACAGTAGAGTCTCGAAAATCCGTGCTTCTAAAATCCGCAAAACACTAAAATCTGTGGCGTTGCAAAATGTAAACAGTGAAATTTGCAGTTAAGAAGTAATCTTTATAATCTTTGCTCCAAATTTTATTGAACAAAAATAAAATTATTTTTAACTTAAATTTATTTGAATATATATATATATATATATAATGGCACAAGATATTGGCCAACAACTCTTTTCACCCTATCTTAAAACAAACACCTGAAAAAAAATATGCGGTATGAATTTCTTTAAGAGATGACAAAGTTTAAAAATGTAACTATAATTTATTGAAAACGTAATAACAAATCTAAGAATTTTAATACCGCTAAACATTCTCTCTCTACAAAAATATCGGATAACTCCCGAATTACGGCAATTGTTCATAAGAATGCAGCAGAAAAGCATCAAGGAAGCAACCAGAAAACACAACTAGGCGAATCATGGAGCAGAATACAAGTCACGACCCGGTTAGACATTGTGGATCCACGCACCGCCAGCGCCATGTATAAATGATTGAAAATAGAAGGTTTCTTGCTATAAGCAACCGCGCAACAACTAATCTCCTTTGTTATCTTGGATTTGCTTTCATCCAGCATGTTTTGGAGCCATCGCAGTTGCAAATGTTCTATGTTTTATTTGTAGGCACTTTTTTTTCTAAGTGAATTAGATGCCAGATTAGATTATTTGTAATCGTAAATTAAAAACAAGTAGGTAAGTGTGATCGAAGATTGCTCAAAGCGTTTCGTTTAATATTTCTTTCGAAACACTTTATCCTTTCTTTAATAAATTCAAATAAATATCATTTAGCAACAACAACAAAAAAAAAAGTCATGTTTTTCATAAAGTAAAAATTTATCGGTCTATTTTTTCATTTTTTCGAATACCTAAACCAGCTGGTTAGCGGGCGAAGCCCGCTATTATATTCTGTCATAATAATATCCGTCATACGGACTAAATGCAATATTTAAAAAAATATTTCAAAATTAAACAAATTGCACACCTTCAAAATGTTAAAATAAGCGAATATTTCCATAATCTGATTTTTATCACGATTCAGTATGTTTCTCAAACTCATATATTTACTATTCTCTATTACTCATATTGATACTCGCTTTGTATTATTCTCAAACATTTGAAAAATCCGTTAAACATCCAATAGGACAACAGATTTCCTTTTTAATTCTCTAATGACGTGATATTAATCTGTTTTGTGTACATACACATACTTATACACTTGTATTATTGAGAAATCTTTGAAATTTTCCGTTTTATTACCACTATGACGTCAATCAATTTTATTTCATATTTATCTTTTTTTCAATTGGTGAAACTTTTTATTTCATTTTTCACGTGGAAATCGTCTGATAGAAAATTAATTATTGTAGAAAAAATTTCATTGTGGATTTTAAATTTTTGGCATCTGCTATAACGAAAAATGTTTAAATTTAATAGGAAAAGGCTGTTAAAATTTTGGTTTTTTATCTCTATTTATTAAAATAATACGAATTTTCCAAATTTTAATATTTTGAGCTCTTCACAGCTGGTATTCATCTATATACACAAAGTTTCAACTCTATAAGTTAAGTTATATAGTTTTTGAGAATGGCTCTGTGATGGACAGACAACGGAGCGGGAGTAATAGGGTTTCGTGAGATGAATGAAACCCTAAAAATGTCAGGTGAAGGCACTAGCAATTCAAAAGAAACGGAAACATGTTGCACTTTCTGTCATGGAAAAAGTGGACATTTAAAAAAAATTTGATAATGGTACTACACCACGTCATATCGCGACGAATATTATCGCCGCATGTGAGCTGCAGGTGGCTGCAAAAATTCAAAATATGCCACAGAATACGATACATTAAAAAACATCTGGTGAGAAAAATTCTGCGGACAAAGAATTTGCTGAGAAGTTGACAGAATTTATTTCCGAAACAAGCTAAGTCCTGATCAAATTTATAACATGGACGAAACTGGACTATTGTGGAGATGTCTACCCAGAAAAACATTAGTATGTTCTGATGAAAATGCTCCATCTGGACTGAAGGAAGCAAAGGAACGAGTCACAGTTCTTCTTTGAGCAAATGCAGCAGGAACACATAAGTGCAGGGTTCGTACGCCTCCTGGAATTCCTTGAAAACTCCTGGAATTCCATTTTTTTTCTCAAGGGCCCTTAAAACTCCTGGAATTTACCTGTGACTCCTGGAAATTAAAAAAAAACTCCTGGAAAATATTAAAAATACGATATTTTTATTATTTTTTACTCTCCATAATTTTGAGAATATTAAAAATTAAAAATTTATTGATTTGAAGGAAAATCGCAGAAAATCTAATTAAATTTCGTCATGGAGCAGTATTAACTGCAACTGGCACGGTTTGCACAACCGGCGCGAAAAGTGTATTGCGCAGTAAACATGCGCGATCGGCCGCTAAGAAGAACGATTGAACTCGTGGAGAAACATGCGAACATATTCGCATGTTGGGTGTTTACATTTTATTCAGCATAGAAAAATGCCTGGAGGAAAGTGTATATTTAATGAAATTTGTATTCAGAATGAAAGATATAAGGACTGGTTTGGTTGCTACAGAGTGCTTCCCGTTTTAAAGCAAAATGTTTAATATGTAAGCGGTCTATAGACATTTCAAATATGGGCGAGTCGGCTCTCGGTACATCGGTCGAGTACAATGGCGAGTCGGTACATCACATTTAAAATCGAAAAAGCATAAAAAGCTTAAAGCAGAAAGAGATAAGGCGTTGATAAAAGACTTCCTCAATGCAACTGAGCCGAGTGTTTCGGTCATGAAATACGAAACGTTCCATAATGCTTCTGTGGTCCTGGCAGCAATCATTAAACAATCAGAAACTCTTGATTCTACTGTAGTTAGAAATGAACATTTAAAAGCAGAAACAGTTTGGGCGTTGAAAGTTTTGAGTGGCGATGAGAATATTCAATGAGAATATCGACTTAAAATTTCAAAGGATGTTTCCAGATATTGAAATTGCCAGAAAATTCACATGTGGAGAAAGAATAATTTTGACATACTTGGCAATTTTATGATATAAAAACAAGGGATGTTTGCAAGATTTTGTTTTGAAGTAAGTGTTGAACTTTAAAATATTATAACTTAAATCTGAATTTCTGATATGTTCTGAAATTGCATATTAATTTCACTGTAATTTTATTTGTAATTGTTGACTACAATCATAATTAAGTTTAATTAAAATGTTATATGCTTGAAAAAAGGTAATCGGATTGTATTAAAAACTCAAAGTAAATCTCCTGGAAAAAAAATTTGAGACTCCTTGAAAACTCCTGGAATTTACTTTGTTAAAAAGGGTATGAACCCTGTAAGTGTAAATTACTTGTAATAGGTAAGAGTGCAAACCCCTGTGTACTGAAAGGTGTAAAGACTTTGCCTGTTACATACAAAAGTAATAAGAGAGCTTGGGTAACAGGTGAACTGACCATAGATTGGTTCAAAAATCATTTTGCTAAGGACAGCATTGCACGAAAATGAGTTTGTCAAAAAATTGTAAAATTCTTTTACTGATGGTCAACTGCACTGCTCATCCTAAATTAAATGGTATTTCAGATGATATTATTACAATGCTTTTGCCCCCCAACACTACCTCGTTAATTCAGCCTATGGATCAGGGTATTATCCATAGTGCCACTATAAATCAAATTGTTTGAAGCAACTTATTAATGCTGATTCACCATTGGAAACAATAGACGAGCTCAGAAAAATGTTCACCATAAAAGACTGCATTTACTTATTGATGAAGCATGGGCTTCTATTACAAAAGATACTTTGAGCATGGCATTAAATATGGCCAGTATCATTATTTATTGAAAATGAGGATGAAGAAAAAGTTTTTTCAGGTTTTCCCATAACATTGCATCAAGCTAAAGCTTCTGAATTGATGAAATATGCAAAAGATTTTACCCCAGCTTCACAAGAGTTTTTTAAAGAAG
The DNA here is from genome assembly GCA_963931845.1 of Maratus michaelseni. Taxonomy (NCBI): domain Eukaryota; kingdom Metazoa; phylum Arthropoda; class Arachnida; order Araneae; family Salticidae; genus Maratus; species Maratus michaelseni. The sequence goes on from OZ007591.1 coordinate 380,685,293, forward strand.
ATGAAATTATGGAATGGATGAAGCTTTAGTAAACTATGTTGCAGATGAAGAAATTATTTCTTCAGTTATTAACTCACCAGAAGACAGTGAATCTGAATCTGACTCTGAAGAAGAAAAAAAATAAAGTTTGAAAAAGGTTTGTAATTTTGTGAAAACTTCTTGGAGCAGCAGAGTTGCATAGAACCAGCAAGAAATAATGACTGTTTACAGGATCCAAAAAAAACTTCATCAAGAAAAAGGGAAAGTTCTGAAGCAAAAAAAAACTATACAGGAAATGTTCAAAAGTTGTAGTAAAAAATAATTTTGTATATTAAAATAATAATCTGCAGGTAGATTAAAGGTATTCAAGTTTTGATTTGTTTAAATTGAATTATTAAATCTTCTTCTAAATGAACACATGTAAGTTGAAAAAACAATCATTTAATCTAGAATCTGCAAAATTCTAAAATCTGCACAGCCTCTGGTCCCAAGCTGTGTGGATTTTGGAGACTCTACTGTATATTATTACACATCCAAACAACTATCAAAAATTTTATTTTTTATTTATTTATTTATTTATTTTTTTTTTTGTGTGTGTGTGTGTGTGTGTGCGCCAGCCAATGTTGTTATATATTCTTCTATTAAGTATGATTCGTAGAATATTGACAGAAATCTATAGGTGTACACTTAAGAGCAAAATTAGTGTCAACCACTATTAAAAAATTATCTGGCAGCAGCCACTTTACATACTGGGAGAGATTAGAATTTTCTTGCATGCCATTAATAATTCCAGTCTTGCTGGTAATATTAACATATTTATCCAAGATACTTAATTTTAGAAATCATATTTCAGGTGTAGAATATAACATTTTTTTTCTACTTTTAAACTGAATTACATGTTTAATTTTCTTATTTTAATAAGTATGCATTTTGCAGGCCAACAGGTATTTTGGCATTCCAGTGCTCATATGCTTGGGGAAGCCATGGAACGTGTGTATGGAGGATGTTTATGCTATGGGCCACCCATTGAAAATGGATTCTATTATGACATGTTTTTAGAAAACAATGCAGTGTCAAAGAATGAATTTCCTGTTCTAGAGACTGTTGTCAAGTCTATTACAAAAGAAAAGCAGCCATTTTTAAGGCTTGAAGTTTCCAAAGAACATTTGCTTGAAATGTTCAAGGTTTGTTTTATTGATAATTACGAATAAAATGGTTGTCTTGAGACATTGTTGCTCTTGATTGACCTGATTGTTTCCCTTGCAGTAAATAAATATTCCATCTCCATCTAAAACTAAATGTAAGCAAGACTGCTATACATAATGGCATAGTGAAGCATGAAACAGATGGGATATTTACTGCAAGGGAACAATCAAGCCAACCAAAAGCAACATCGCCTCGACACGGCTTGGTTTGGCTGTTTGAAAATTTGTCTTTATTTTGCCAGCTCGTGCCCATGCAGATTTCTACTCAGTATAAAAATTTTAAAATCTTTTAAATTGATACCATACACAGAAACTTTAAATTTTTTGTTATGCTTTAATTTTTAATTTTTTTTTTCTGCTATATGGCAAAACAAAAATTTTCTTCTTTTTTGAGCTTGTACTCATCTCTGAATAATGACATCAATCTATTATATTTTAATGTTCCTTTTATTTAACTGAAATTTTATAAATGTTTAAAATATATATATACGGTTTTTATCTTTCAGCTCCTGATTTAAAAAAAAAAAAGGGGGGGGGGTTCAATTTTGGTATTGAAAAAGAATTAAATCCTAGACTTCTTGCGCAATAAATGTCTTATTAACCTTCCCACCACCGCAATCTGATGTATCCGTTCACTAAGCTGTAGGTTTTACTGCAATAGAATCATTATTTAAATTAATTTAATTCTACAGATGTAATGCATTTTTATAGCATTGAGTAATGATTAATACTCTCAAGGATTACATTCATATATATAATTAAGTTTTTTTTATATCTTGTTGGAAAAATCATCTTTTTTAGCATTTAAGAAAAATTTCAGAGAGAACATTACATTTTTGCCTTTTTGCTGGGCAGTCAGAGGTTAATAGCTTTGATTATATCATTTTGGGGAAAAGTACACTATGACGCAAAAGTTTAGACAATGAAGAAATTCTTACATACTTTGAAAAATATTTATTCAATTTTCAAATCACTGCTTGAAATTAATGTGCTGTACATATAAACAATATTTATAACAAAGAAAAGTGGAATTGTGCATATTGCAATAAATTAAATGGTAACAAAAATAAACTGCTGTCTCAAAAGTTTAGACACAAATTAAATAAAATCGAAATAAACAATTTTTAAAACCTGGTTGCGCATCCATGCTTATATATTACGTCATATACACGAGATTGCATGGAAGAAACTAAATCTTGCATAGTTTGTGGATCGATATCGTACCATGCATCCTCAATAGATGTCTTAAGTTCCTGTACAGAAGAGTATTGTTTAGCGTTGCTATAAACTTTGCGACACATGATGCTCCAAAGGTTTTCTATAGGGTTAAGATCTGGGCTACATGCTGGCCAGTCGAGAACTCTTATATTATGGGAATTAAACCAAGATTTTGAATGTTTTGCAGTGTGAATTGAAGCATTGTCTTGCTGAAATTCCCACTGAGGACCCCTAGAAGCTCAGCAAATGGCAGTAGGTTTTCTTCTAATGTCTGTGTATAATGCTGTGAAGTTTGACGACCACTGGTGAAGGTCAGAGATACTTGTCCATTATAGCAAAAGGCTGCCCAAACCATCACCGAGCCCCCTCCTTGTCTGCGACTAAAAAAACGTCGAGGTTCCTTCCGCAAGTCATGCCAATACGATAAACAACCATCTGGACCATCCAGATTCCACTTTTTTTCATCACTAAATATGACTGACTGCCATTTCTCTCCATATGACATATGCTTTCGAGCCCACATAATTCTTTGTAACTTATGATGTGGCTTCAGAGCTGGTTTCTTCTGCATTTTGCTATAAACGATTGTTCCTTTTTCCAAAATTCGTCTACGAATCGTATCCTTTGATACAGAGAGTCCCGATGAGCTTTGAACTCCACGTACGCTCATTTGTTCAGTACTCGCTAGTCTTTGTATCAGGCGATCCTCTCGTACATTTGTCACACGTGGCCTCCCAGACCGACATTTTGCTTTATATTCGGAACCACTCGATAAATAGATTTTTTTGACCTATTAATAATAGCAGAAATTTCAGAAACGCTCTTCCCTTCACCTTTCAACTGCCAAATCCTTGAAACCTCATTCACTTGAATTTCTTTAGCTCTCGGCATGTCGACTATGAAGCGCAATCGTTTGCAGAACTTAAGTACTCCAAATTTGTGACATCATCGAGTCTAAATTTGCATATGCCAGCGAATATTCAAAGAAATTTAGAATAGTGTCTAAACTTTTGCGACAAGCACATTTGAATTTTTATGAAAAAAATTAGTATTATAGCAAATAAAACGACTGTCTTTTGTACATAGCATTTTAAATCAGTTTTTGAATATATTTACAGGTTTTTGTAATTCTGACGTCATAATTCTACATTTTAAAGCTGAATGACGTCATTGTCTAAACTTTTGCGTCACAGTGTATATACTGTGAGATAGACATCTCAAAGTTAATTTTACATGTTTTTCTATCAGACATAACTGATTTTTATAATGTAAGTTCTTATTTAATAATTCATTTTTCAATTTTATATTACGATCCATTGAAAAGTTTGGAATCGGTCGAATAATTTGAGAAATATACATCGGATTGAAAAACGGAAAAATATGTGTTCAATATTTTAGAAAAATCTATTTAGGTATATCAAAGTTGCCGTTTTCGTTTTTCAATGCGATGTATATTTCTCAAGTTATTCGACTGTTATCTATATTTAACATTCAGATAGTGATGCTGCAGATGCGCATGATAACTTATTAATGCTGCTCTGTAATTTAGATAGTAAATATTAAAGGCAACTATAAATTTTTCTTTTTATTACAGTACAATAAATTTAAAGTTCGCATTTTAGAAGAAAAAGTGAAGACACCAACTACAACTGTTTACAGGTAAGCTTGTGATGAATAATGTTATAAAATAATGTGAATTAAAAATGTTTCATTTTACTTTGTGTTTAAATGTTAATAAATGTTCCAACAATGTATGTGTGTTAATTGTTGTGGCAATGTCAGGGGTGGGCAATTTTCAGAAAATCTTACTAGCCAGCAAGATGCAACATACAGTTTGTAAGGAAAAGCTGGGTTAGGAGATAAAGCAAACAGGGATTCTTAAAATGCCTAAATTAAGACACAAAATTAGAATAAATGTTTACTCTAAATCCCACTCCAACTCCTCAATACAGGTCGCGCGTATAGTGGAAGCACCAAATACGATGTTAAACCTAGCACTAAGAAAATTTAATGAAAACTCTAAAAATTATAATTTATCTAAAAATTGAAGAATTTGAAAATTTACTTCAATGTAAAATATGAATTACATTTGCTAATTAAAAGATACTTATTTTCATAATAATCTTAACTTTACGATGAGATGAAAATATCTGAAAAATAAATAGAAAAAATACAACTCACCCAAATAAAGATGACAGGAATATGAGTAAAAGAATCGATTTTATTACACACAAAATACCTTATCCTTCATTGCAATGATCGCCTCAAAGACATACAAAATAATGATGCTAGTACAAACCATCTTCATTTGAAATGTTTTTTCAGTTCAATTCTTATTAATGTTTAATATCCAAAATGATAGTTCCTATTACGGTAATTATTATTTAATTAACTGGTTGATTGAAAGGAATGTTCAAAGTACAAGGAATTAATTTAGTTCTTTAAAACAGTTATATAAATTGTTCGGGAGATTAAATCTTGTATAAATATCAGAATTAGAGTCTGAAGTAACTGAAAATGCTTGATGAAAAATTTGCAATCCATTACCGTTGCCATTGCATATTCTTTTATGACGAGAGAATTCCTTCAAATCATTGATCCATATTGCCTCGATATTAATGGATCTTTATACAAAATATAGAATTAAATTATTTGTTGAAACATCTATGAAGAATACTTAAGAAGATTTAAGTTGAAGAAACTCTTTCACAAGAGCGCACAGATCTAAGAGATCATGAATTAATTAAACTATTACATGAAACACAGATGATGGAACCAACAGAAGATCTAATTAGAAGAAACTTTCTCACACTAAATCTTGTTAAAAATGTAGAAATTCATTCTTTCTAGAAGCACCTACGATGAACTTATAAGTATCTTGAATTTGAAAAATTTTCTCATTACTTTGAGCATATGGAAAAGAACTAGACACACATTATATGAAGACTTGTATCTAAAATAACTTCAGATGCCATGAGACTTTCAGATTTGTACAACTTAAGAAACTTTATACATTGTGTTCGGCCTTACGGCCAAACACGAGCTTTATTCCTTTTTTGCCAACTACATTCCAGTATATCAAAACCACAGACTGACTCAACTTGAATTTTAACTCCACCAAGTCAACTCACGCACACGCCAAAACAATCCAATCAGAAGAGTCGAAAAATTCCTCTTCTTTTCGTACGGCTTAACTCTCAACCGTAACTGCTAAAAAGCATTAGTGCGACAACTCAACTCTACACGCGAACGATACTGGCGAAAGGAAAACACTTACTCCCTAGCAACAAGTAGCGGAAATTAAGATCTTTCGTTCGCGAATGTTCTAGAACAAATTTGAATTCCCCTTTTTCCCCACTGAAAAATGCACCCCTTAACCTTGGATGTATACTCGAACGACCCCTAAACAAACATGGTTGACGATTGACCATAAAGTTGTAGTATTAACGACGCGCTAAGCTAGAATTCAAAATGGCCAGCGTCATTCCAAAACAAGATCGATGTAAACACTGAGATTAGAAAAATATTTAAAAATTCATATCTGCCAAGATTTAAGTTGAATCTTGCTAGGATTTTGGCAGACTGCATAAATAATTTAGTTTAATCTTTTGAGATAGGTTATAAGACAAAATTAATTAATATTAAAAAATGAAGAAAATATATTTTAACTTAGAAGAAAACACACGCTACTTTACCGGAATCGATGTAAACAAACAGAAATTTTTTTATTCTTTTATCCAGAAACTCAATGCATGATTACAAGTTAATTTAAAACTATTATTGATTTAAAAAAATGATTTAATTATAGAAGTTGATTTTAATTAATAATAAAATATCTTAGAAGAAAAGTTAAAAAGATTAATTTTAAAAAGATAGAAAATTTTGACTGTTTAAATAATGACTGTTAAATAATTAATTTAAATGTTAATTAAAATTACGAGAGCTTATAAATGAAGATTAATTACGATTAAATATTTAATTTAAATAAATAAATTATTGAAAATTATTTAATTTAAAGTATAAATGGAATGTATCATAACACAGTTGAAAATCGTTAGGACAAAATGTACATGACTATTTAAATAGTTAATTACTATTAATGCAATGCACTTTCATATTTTTTTCTCTACAACTAAAAAGTACATACAACAGAGAATCGCTTAGCATATGATAGAACTTACAAAACAACCACCTTTGGTGCAGCTCACACCTAGCATCGAGACCTGGTGCATTTTGTAGCTGTATACATAAATGTTAGAGAACCGGTAAAATTTTTCTGTTAAAATTATATGTTATCTTTTTTGTTATACTTATTTTTTAATAATTAATTTCATGCCAAAAGCAAGTTAACTCGCCAAATAAGGTACTACAAATCCAAACCACTTCTCCCTCACACACAGCAGAAGATTATGACATTCGGTCAGGGTTGCTGGGAAAAATTCTATGGTAATGAATAAAGCCAATGTCACGCTGCCAAAAATGCAATTATAATGTGGTATTTTTTCAAAACAAAATTTGTAGGTTTTTAAAGGAATTTTTAAACTTTTTAAAATGTTTTATTCTTATTATTAACTAATTTGTATTTTAAAGTACTTTTTTTCAAAAAAAACTTCTATGTTAGTGCGATAAGTGGTCTCGAAAATTGCATTTTCAGAAAGTTACGCTGCTGTAAAATAAAAATATATGATTTTAACAGAAAAGTTTCATCGATTCTCAAACTTTGTAATATAGGGCTTTAAAATGCACCAGGTCTCAATGCTAGATGCGAGCTGCACCAAAAGTGGTTCCCTTGTTAGTACAATGCTTACATTGCAGTAATTTGGAAAGTTGCAACATTGGTAAGGTATTGGATAATTTTCTTATTTTGTGTATACTTCATCCTTGCCTGTATTTTTATTTTTTCTTTCAAATTCATTCACCCCGTCATAAAATCCACTCGCCAGTGGCAAGTAAAATAATGTATTTCTCCACCTCTGGGCAGTGTGTTAATAAATGTTTCAACCAATTCAAAACTTTCAACTGAAAAGGGACATTCACTATCAGAGTGCAATAATCAGGTCCTGCTTATAACTTCAATATAATCAAGTTATACAGCTTGCTTCAATATGTTTTGATTTTCAATTGTTTTTTATCTGTAGGTGTGGACCTTTGATAGATTTATGCCGTGGACCTCATGTCAGGCATACTGGCAAAGTTAAAGCTCTTCAAATACTTAAGGTAGGTTATTGTTGTGGCCTTTTCCTTTTATTGTATATGTCATATACTTGTTAGTTTATGTGAAATATTATGCTTTTTAGTTAGACTTTTAGCTGTATATATTTTTTGTAAACATAATGTATGTTTTACTTAACAGAATTCTTCCACTTATTGGGAAGGTAAAGCTGATGCTGAATCCTTGCAAAGAATATATGGAATCTCATTTCCAGACAACAAGCAGCTTAAAGAATGGCAGAAATTTCAGGAAGAAGCTGCTAAAAGAGATCATCGAAAAATTGGAAAGGTATTGGATAATTTTCTTATATTTTGTGTATTACTTCATCCTTGAAAATATTACACTTGTTACTAATTTTAAATTTGCTCATCTTCCATCATTAAAGTAGACTCTCATTCATATTTGTAATTGTAATTGCTGTTCCAATGTCATATGTAATATGCCATTTTTTTAAAATTCCAATCTGTATTAATAAAAGAAAGTTTTGCTCTGTGTGTGTGTGTGTGTGTCTGTCTGTTGGCGATGGCTAGCAAAATCTAGCCCACCTAGAACTCTGGAAATTTAGGTGTGGATAGTCCAAGGTCTGGCTATGTGCACCTGAGCCTCAGAATTTTAATATTTTGATAATTAGCATAGATATTAATTAGATTCTCATTAACCATCGCTTCTAAAATGACATCTTTTGAAACAAAATGGCGAAAGAAACGGACCGGCGCGTTGGATTTGCAAGCAGAAATGAACAAATTCGAAATTATTTTACTAATTAGCGAATTTTAAGAAAACTAATTGAGATATCAATTTGAAAATTTCTGAGCATATGTAAAAAAAATATTCTGCATCTGCCTGTGTAATTTTTGAAAAATTCAGCCGGTAATTTTTCTTAATTTATGCAAAAAACTGCCAAAAATCTGCCGGCGCCATTGAAAACGATACAAAAAAGTTTCAGACAGGGATCTGCTTTCATTAAAAACAGAACTACAAAGAGGTCTGTTTCTCTGGCCGATCCCTCTCGTTTAGTTTGCGAAAATGAAAGGAAATAATTGCCAAATTTTACTAATGAACAAATATTTAGGTACCTAATTAAGATAAAGATTTAAAATTGAGGTCGGGAAGGGGTGTCATCTGCTGGCTATTTTAGCATAGCGTCTTTGTTATGTTCTAATTATCAGAAAAATGTAATTCTTTTTTAGCACTTTCCAACCTAGTTGAAAAGTGCTTATGACTTCGGTTTGTCTGGCCGTCTGTCCGTGCTCTAACTCCCGTAAATATGCTCGGATTGCTCTGCAATTTTTATATGTTATTGTCGTTATCTATAGCATGTTCCCTATTTCAACGGAAGTGTGTAGCACTTATAGTTTTATTACAGGGACACTCAAAAGAATTCCGTTACATTGCAGTCTATGGGGAAAAATCATTTGCGGTTTATTTAAATAATGTTTCAGTATTTTAAACGCATGGAAATTTATATATATCACTAAGGTGCATTAGAAGAAGCTTAATATGGAATAGGGTGTGCATAGCACTTATAGTTACTTTACAGGGACAGTCAAAAGAATTCCGTTACATGACGTCTATGGAGAAAAATCGTCTGCGGTTTATTTAAATAATGTTTCACTATTTTAAACGCATTGAAATTTATATATATATATATCTAAGGTGCATTACAAGAGGCTTACTACATTATAGTGTGTGTATAGCAGTCATCGTTCATTTACAGGGACTCACAAAAGAATTCTCTACTGTCTGTTAACACTAATTCCTGGAAGTGCGTTTTAAGTTACTAAACGCGATTTTAATTTTAACTCACTTTTTGTCTATTACGTGGTGTGTATAAATTCTGTAGATCCTATACAGGGCAGCACAAAAGTTCGCGAACACATTTCCGTTTATTGACAGAAACTCCAGAAAGATAATTTTAAACTGTGCTACGCGTTTCCTAACTAAACTAAAATTTAGCATCCTAGCATATACAAATCTATAGATCATATACAGGGCTGAATAAAAGTATTCGGATATTTTTCCGAATATTGTATCTGTTGGAAATTCCTGAAATTATGTTTTTAAATATGTTATGCGTTTTCCAAATTGTTTACTTAGATGTTATCTTTTAGCTTATTAAACGGTATGTTTTGTAAAATTATTTTGGAAGCGTTGGAAAGTGCTACATAATCTATGCTTGACGCATGATTTTTCGTTCTTGTTTAATGATAGCGTTAATGTACATGACGGTGGTTCTCTTGAACAAATTATTCATTATATTTGCGGGTATGGGGAGGGGTTAACATCTTTCTCTGAGATTGTAATTATCTCAGGCCCAGGCAACGCCGGGCGGGTTAGCTAGTTTCAAATAAATAGTCTTAATAAAATTTTATGTATGTATAAAGCAATTTTACTTTACCTATAGTTTTGTAGCAAAAAAGCTTCTAATTATTTAGCTTTTAAAATAATTTTTTACAGATACTTAGAAAATAAATAAAAAGAAACTTCAAATTCTGACTTCTCCTCTAATAAAGAAATAAGTGTAAAAACAAAAATAGAAGCATTCAATTATCTTAAAAATCAGTTTAAATTTCATGACTGCAATTCCAGTTCCAAAAAATTTTCATTTAATTTCCATTCCTATATTAATTTGTCAAGGGTCCTCATTATGAAAAATTCACCGCTTTGATTTATGCTTGGTAGAAAGTGTGAACTAGTGAATTTATTTTCAAAAATTGCTATTTGGCAGGATTTAGCAAGAATGATTTTGAGGGCATAATTAACTCCATTGTTGTTGTAACTTGTATACGATTGTAACCATAAAGAATATCTAGCAATTTATCACCTGCAGCCGACTAACCGAAATCTACTCTGAAAGCTGGCAGACGGGAGGTGCTGAGTTCAAACCCCCTGTTGTGCTCGTCGACCTAACCGTTTAGAGTTTTCCCGTAGTTTTTTTTTTCTTCGAACCTTGCCGTAAATACGGGTTAGGATCCCTTAGAAAGACCCTCACGGAGGGCACTCCCTCCTAGGGCCTATATCCCAAGAGTAGATAATCGGCTGTCATAAATCAACCAACTGACTAACAGAAAAATGCCTTAAAATTTATACATTAATTTGTAATAAAGTTCTTAAAATATTAAAATGTAGAGTTGTCATTGGAAACACACCTGTGTACATATTTTTTTATAATTCTAGCATATGAGAAATGAATGAAAAATTGATTACAAAATTCCATCTTTATGTACATGAACTAAGTTAAGTAAAATAATGTAAAAGGTCTAGAAACTTTGGTACTTAGGTGCTTTGGCAAGATTGAGAAAATATCCTTGATAAAAGAATACTTTTCACATGCAATTTCTGGCTAATTATTCACAGTTTCATACACACAGGCAATTTGTTCAATATTTTTATAATTTATTTAATACAATCAAATCGGTGAAATCTGCACAGTTTGTTACTAAATCTTTGATGGATGCATCATTGTTTTGTGTATGTATATTTTCTTTTGATCTGATTATAAATTAGCAGTATTTGAATAAAAATGCAAAAAGCAAATATAGTGGTAGAGTAGCTTATTTAAAACAAAATTTTAAACCTCTTCAATTTCATTGGTGGTTCGATTTTTAAACATTCATACAATAATAATTAAAATTCTGTTTTATGATGACCAATGTTTTCTGTATTCTACCACTATTTGATATTGCTGGTTCTGAGATAAAATGGAAATGAATGAAATCACCTACACATGCATTGAGTGCAAGAACTTTACAAATAAATGTTGAGACTATTTGAATTATTGATGATATTTTCTGCCACCACCTAGTGTTTTCATTAATGATTTGCATAAAACTGTAATTGCTCATTAATATTTGTAGAAAAATTGCTTTTTTAATTCACAATATGTGAAATATATAAAAAAATGCTTAAACATAATTCAGTTTTTTGGAAAATTGCTAGCTGGTGAAAACACTGCCATATTAAATTTGTTTTATAGGGTTAATTATTAATCATAACTTCAATTGCAATCTTAAAATCAACATCAGTCTTTTTTTTTTTTTTTTTTTAGAATGGTAGATTGGTGGATTGCAGAGAATTGACTATTTATAAATTAACATACAGAACCCATTTATCTATTATATGCAAACTGAAGTAATTTACCTTATACATATATTCTGAAGCAAGTCTTTAATACATGGGCAAGCATAATAGTGGATCAGTTTTGTTTTTATGGCTGTTATATCATTTGACAACAAATTATGTTTTCTTAAGCCTGTTCTGCATTAACACAATTTTAGAAAAGCACCAAGTTCCTTGTAAAAAGGAAGTACTGAATCTTTCTTCGATAAATTGTAAACCAAAGCTGTGCAGCTATTTTACTCACTTCTTTTTGTTTTTTAAAAATAAAGTTTCTCTGTTATGTTGAGTGAGCTCCATTTTGCTCTTTTTCTTCAGAGAAAAGCAATAATGATAATAAACAATTAATAATAATAAAAAATAATAAACAATAATATTATTGTTTATTATTTTTGTAACAAATAATATTATTGTTACTATTATTGAGAATGATGCTGCTATCATCATTAGTAAATTTTGCCTTGATAAGATTGTGGTTTACACTTTCTGATATAACAAGTAATTTCTAAAAATACAAGTGTTTACATACTTGTCAAATCTTTGAGTTTTTGCATTTTTTCTTATCTTCTCTTACTGGGATGAATAATTCAGAATTGTTTTAAAATATTAAAATTAAAATCATTTTCAACGTCCCTTTTTTTGTTTTCCCCCGAAAAATCATTAGTTTTAAGTTATACATTCTGTTTGCACACATATCAACCACTTGCATCCCAAGGTATATTTTATACTTTTTTTTTCTCCTCCCCTACTTTTACACAGATCTTGCTTTCATTTTTATTTGCTGACACATTGATGGAAATATTAAAGTAGATTGTTTTCCCCTTTATGTTTCATTTTATTAGCAAGAAAAGAGGTTTAGACAACTGGTTAATTTCCATTTCACTTTTTCTGAAATGAAATTCTTTTAGTCTCTTGAAATTTCTTGATGTGTTGCTTTCTTCTTTTTTTTCTTTTTTAAACAACCAGAACTTCCAATATTTTCTTAGTAGTTAATGGCACTGTTGATAAAATTGTTTGATTTTTAACATCACGTCTAGCCACCTGGAAAAGTAAGGGAATTTTTTATGGACTGGAGAAGTCAGAGAAATTTACAAATTCTAAGAAAAAGTCAGAGAAATTTGAAATTTCTGTAATTTTTCAAATTATAAAGCTAAAAAATTGAAATTGCAGTGCCATAAAAATCTATCTGTGTCCTTCATAAATACTGAAAGAGTATTTTAATCTCTCATGCAATTATTTTTGTTTACCCACTTTCATTACTTTCATTCCTTTCTTGTAACTCAGAGATTTTCAGTACCAGCTTCACTGAATCTTTGTATAGTTTTGTAGGATTGCTTAGGTAAATCAGTCTGTTTACTTATCTTTGTTTGGGAACTGTACATTAGTTGGCTTAATTTATAGAATATTTATAATCTTTTAATTTAGTTATTACAGAGCAGATATGTTGCTTATAAAGGAAGAGACTTTTCCCCCCCGTATTGCAGTATGAAATAATATCATCTTGATTGGACAAAATAGATGGAGCCTGTTGTGTAAAGTGTGTATCCCCAAAATATTTAGCATATAAAAAACATTCTTATTAAGAAATATGGGATGTCAAGCAATCATTAGTCATGAAATCAATCAATATCCTAGGGTTCAACAATATACAAATTTTGCAAAAAAAAAAAAAAAATTGAAATTAATAGTTTGTGTTTTAGAATTTAAATGTTTCACTCTAAAATTCACAACTTCTGATATTTTTTGTATGTAACATGACAAAAACCAGATAATGGATTTTTTGTTATTGGTATGAAAAACTTGGAAAAGTCAGGGAAATTTGTAGCTGAGCTGGAGTAGACATTGTGTTTTAATTATGGGTAAATTATTATATTGAAAATTAACTTAGACTATAATATTCTATTCAAACACGTTGAATGGCACAACTTAATGAACCATATAATGAACTTTTTTAATTCTTCTGGTTTTTGAGACTCATTCTTCTTTATTTTTCATATGGAACTGGCTAGCAGTATGGTTTAATTTTTTTAACTGTCATTTTACCCAGGATTCGATTCAGAATTCTTACCATAGTAAACATTAAAGTCAGTGGATTGTAACATTTTGCTTATGTTGTTCAAGTAACGATCAATCAATATGAATTATTATCAATGCAACTATGCAAGTATTCAACTTTCATATACCCATGATTCTAGGCAGACAGTCGTCTTTTTGTAGTTATTGAAGCCTATCTATAGTCCTCCCACAATAACTTGACTGAAAATCTTGAAAAAGTTTGTGATACTACAGACAAAGAAGGCTGCTAACAGACACAAATGGTGCAGAAAATGCATTATTTATTAAAAACCAGCTTCTGTTAGTTGCTAGTTGTGATTCTCACCTTAATACATAAATTCATTTAAATTTGTATTGCTTTTTAGCCAAGTTTTTGTGGGTGGACTGTAATAAGATTTTATAGAGCTGTTTTATAAGTGTTGTATTCCATTCCTTTTTGTTTTAATGATGTAATATGCTACTCTCAAGTTTGTTTTTAAACAGTTGTAAATGTTTTCTTTAAGGAGCAAGAATTGTTCTTTTTCCATGAGCTCAGTCCAGGTAGCTGCTTTTTCCAGCCAAAAGGAGCCCATATTTACAATGAATTGATTGCATTCATCAAGGTATTATTTAATGTTTTAATATTTTTATTATTTAGTTATATACTTTTATTAAAATATAATTTATCGGTTTGTAGATTACCCTTTTTGAATTTTGTTTATCTTCAATAATTTAGATTTTTAATAAATTATAGGAAGAATATAGGAAGAGAGGGTTTCAAGAAGTAGTATCTCCAAATGTATACAACAGCAAACTATGGGAAACTTCTGGTCACTGGCAACATTATGCAGTAAGTTCTCATTCTTGTTGATGATTTTCAGAATATTGACTTTTTTTTTAAATTCTATATTTTTGTTTTTAATGCTCTTATGAAGATGAGCTTGCTGTCAAATTAGAGAGTTTCTTCATCAGATTGTTACTTAAAGCATGCAATGCGCAGCAGAACACACTAGAAAAGATTTCATAAGTATCGGTTGCTTCAGACTATGTTTTTCTATCTGTGACACTTCACTTTCAGGTTAGATACTCAAGTACAATAGTGTTTTAGTAGTTTTCAAAGTTGAACATGAGTAAAAGAGTAAAACTTATAAAAAGAAATTTTTATCACTCAGTGAAAAATTGAAAGTTATTGATGACAGTAAGAAGGACAGGCATTCGTGTACAGAAATTAGCAGAAACATATGGATGCGGAAAGACTCAAATAAATGAAATTTTAAAGAATAAAGAAATGCATCTTGAGAAACGTCTTAGAGGCGAAAACCGTCCTTCCAAATATCCGAGACATTCAATTTTTTGTGCTAAATAAAAATGACAAAGATTTGTTCCAAAAAACCCATAGATATTATCATATCGATAGAAAAGAAAAATAAGCTCGAAATGTGCAAAACAAATAAAAGTAACAGATTTCTTTAATACGGAAAATAATTTTTAAAAACTTATACATTTTGAAGTATTTTATTGTGTTAAAGAGTTTTGTTCGATTTTTAAGTTGAACGAAAACCTCCATATCCGGGTCCCCTCTAAAAAGCGGCTATTTTTTTCTCAGTCCCAATGTTGGCCGCTCTTCGAAGGTTTTACTGTATTCATATTTATATGATATGATATGCTGTAATATTTTCCTATACATGCTTTGGTTTTTAAGTGAATCTTTTTGTTTTATAGGATAATATGTTCTCGTTTGAAGTTGAAAAGCAAACCTTTGCTTTGAAGCCCATGAATTGCCCTGGTCATTGGTATGTTTTCAAAATATTTTTAAAAAAATTATTCAAAGTTATTTATTCTCATATATGGGTCATGGGTCACTCTCACAAAAAGGTACTTTTTACGGTCCCGAAGGGATAAATATTATTAAATGTAGCAAATTTCCTAATATTTTCATTCATATGTACATTTAAGTTTTAAGTAAGCTATTAAATACATATCTGACAAAATAATTTTAATATTTAACTTTAATCTTTTAATGAATATAAATTTCAAGTCCCTCATGGACGTCCCTACATCTAAAACACAACGTTAATTTCACTGATGTTTAAAACAATTTTAAAAAAAATTTCCCAGTCATAACAAGTTAAAAGTCTTTAGTTCTAGCATTTAGTTCTAACTTAATATATTTTTTAAATGCTTTTATTTTTACTAAGGACTTATAAACTTTGTCCCTAACCAAAATAGTCTTCCTGCATGGACACTGAAAATAAATTTTTAAAAGTTCCATAGTTCAGTACATGCCAAATCATCATTAGTTAGTTTGGGGGAAGAAAGCCATTTTGTTCTTTAGATATAACTCTTTCAGGGATGTAAGACCTGCACCAATTGCTCCAGACTGCACCGAAACCTTTTTCCTGCACCAAGCTGCTACAAAACAGCTATTTTTTTTTTCAATTTTGTGCCAAACCTGCACCACATCGCCATTTCTTGCAACTCCACTTGAATTACCTCTTGACGTCACTGCTGTGTGTAACCCTGCCCGGCCGATCTCCGTACAGTACAAAGTTCATCCTTTTTTAAAAAAAAAACTTGAAATAAACTGATTTGGGGTTGACTGTTCCTGCCTGCCACAAATGGTTGCCAGAATTTTTTTTTTCCTTACTGCCGTCACGTCACGGCTTGTAAAAAATTTTGGATTCCACAAAGAAAAGATAGAAGTCTTTCGGCACAATTGGTACATATTGGCGTATTCTTTCGGCACAACATATTTAAATCTGAGTTTCTGTTCGTTAATTATATTATTCAGAAATGAAAAGTTTTATATTTTAACAAATTTTATTGATTTCTGTTTTTTTGTTCGAAATTTCTAAAATATCATCGCTAATAATGTTTATCTATGCTATTTTATACCGATCTCAAATTGTTCTGATATCGTATGGTATTGGTTTTGCAGTATCTTATTTATATTATTTTTTTCCCTTCCGCGAAATTATCTACTTTTTTTTTTATGATTAATAAATTACACAAAGGAAGATTAAAAATTTCCGTGAATTATCATTTATTTATTGATGTGTTTATTATTATTTTGAATTTAAGGTGCATTGCAGAATATTGGCTGGTTCGTATGCACTGATTTTACATAAATGTAAATATTAGAAAATCGCCAAAACCAGTAGTATTATCGAATAGCGTTTTTCATTTTCTGATAAAGTGATATATCTTGAGTATAAAGATGAAAATAAGCAGTCGCCATTCGTCGATTAAACTTGAAAAACTGGTGATTAAAAATATGAAAAGAATCTGCCAAATGCACGATTTTCCGATTTAATCTGTACCCATTCCCCTTTTATTTATTTATTTTTTTCTTCTCCCCTACACTTTGGACGTTTCCGATTTCACATTGCTGCATCGTTCTACATCCACTCTCGTTTTAGAAATAATTCTACAGAATTTATAAATAAATTATTCTATAACATTAATTTTTAACGTTATTTTTAAATGAACATTTTATTTTGAATTTATTATTTTGTCTTTTTTGTACATGTGAAATAAGAAACACTTATATTTCATGCATCTCTCAATGTTTCTCACATCTTATTTGATTTTATTATTATTATACAATATTTTCTTCAAAGAAATAGTTTCTCAAACAAAATGCTAAATGAAAGTACTATTACCCAATAATGTAGTCAGTTTTTTTGGGTGGGGGGGGGGGGGATTTTATAGATTCATTAATTTAATAGTCAGCTGTACTTGCACATTACTTAGTATTTCTTAACATACATGCATTATTGCAATCAGTACCCAAATGTTGTTTAGAATGTTCAGGGTTAGCAAAAAGTGTGGCAAAATTTTATCAGAGTAATTTTTTTTTCAAATATCAAAGTATTTTCAAGATAGCAATAATTTTTATTAACATTAGAATTTCAATCTGCTCCAAAACAGTTTTTATTGCTCCGAAAACAGTTTTTATTGCTCTAAAATTAAGATTTTTGCTGCTACAAAAATGGATTTTACTGCTACAAAATTAGATTTTTGCTGCTACAAAGCTGCTACAAAATGACTTTAGTGCACTTTCATCCCTGCTCTTTGTTCTGTGTGAAGTTATTGAATCTTTTCCAATTTATTAGCTCCATTTGGAGTTTAGCAAACTTATCAGTGTATACTCTGTGATCAGCATAAATAAGGTAAGACAAAGCTAATTTATAATTATAATACACATTTTAGACAGCTTTAACATTACATTTTAAAAAAGTAAATGCACCATTTTAGCAACCTGAAAACTAAAGTACTGAAAAATTCAAAACTTAATTTTCATCCTTTCTGTGGACTTGGTATATCCATTTTTACTGATATTGTCTAATTTATCAAACATTGTGTACAGTATAAGGAGGTCTCAAATACAAGAGAAGTTTCCTAAATAATGAAATCCTGTTGCATGTTGTTTTTCAGGAAATTAAATTCTATAAATTCAACAGTTTAAAACAATTTTTTTAGCCAGTTTTGCCTTATGAACCTTTACAATTATATATAAAAAAAAAAAAATAAAAAAAAAATATGTACCATTTACACCCAATAATTACTCAATTATGTCTTCATTTAATTTTTGAAATGTAAATGTCCCTTCTGATAGCCTACGTGACCATGTCAGAATTTTAAAAAATCAAAAACTTGTGGAAAATATAATAGAAAACTTGATCACTAATATAAGGTTGTTTATTAAATTTAAATGAAAACATCCATGCAATTTTTTAAGATTTTTTACATCCATTTCACTTTAGATGATTCACAGTTACAATCGTACGTTAATTTTTCTCAGTTTGTTGTTGCAATTGTTTTTTCAATTAACTCGCTAGGTTGATCCTTAAAGTTGATGTAATGAAAACTAACGTTTGGAATTTCAGTAATATAAACAGTTTATTTTTAAATATAAAAATGTTGAGTAAATAATCATTTTTACTGTATTTTTCACATATGTCATGGCATTTTATTTATTTTTTCTTAAGTTTATTAACTTTTTGGTAATCCGCTACTTATATAATAATAATTATTATTATTATTAAATATTTCAAATTTTACTGCAAAAAATTGCATTTTTGTTTGATAAAATCATTTTTTTAAATAATAATAATAATAATAATATGCCAATACAATATTATAAAGTGCTCAACTCTATTTTTAGTTTGATATTTGATCATCGTCCAAGATCCTGGCGGGAACTGCCATTAAGAATGGCTGACTTTGGAGTATTGCATCGTAATGAAATTTCTGGAGCTTTGACTGGGTTAACTAGAGTTAGAAGATTCCAGCAAGATGATGCTCATATATTTTGCACACCTGAGCAGGTAATTTTTCTTTTCAATCATTTATGTACATATTTGCTGTTTAGATTTTATTAGTTGTAACCATTACTTATATGGTATAAATCATCATTTCTTATTCATAGAATATTGGAGTTTCAATTTCTTAACAGTTTTGTCTGGGATGCTCTGTAGCTCATCAGTTAAGCAAAAAATTGCAGAAGGGATGCATATTTTTTTATGGATCCTTTAGTATTCATAATTTTTCCCTTGAAAGATCGCAAAAAGGCATATTTTGTATTAAAAGCATTGAATTAGTACAATCTTGTTTCTAATAGAGGACCAGGTTTTTTTTTTTTTAGAAGTATCTGGGACCCAGGTTTCTACAGCCTTAGCAACATCACTGCTTTATAATTTTATGAACTGTTTCCCATGTTTAATTCTATATCATCTTTATTTTTAAAATGTTTATAAATATTTGCATATGTCATCAGAAACTTTTAACTTCAAAATCCTTCTCTTGTACCCAATGATAGAAATTAATTGAGAAATGAAAGGTAGGCATCAAATGATGCCTACTGTAAATATCTTAGGCATCAAATTAAAATTTCTAGTTGCAATTTCTAAAATTCACTTTTAACGTAACTGTAACATTATATGCTACTTTATAAAAAAGTTCAAATATTTTGTTTTTATTTAAAGTTTTTAATCTACAAGATTATAATAATTGAAGCAACTGTAAAACTGATATCAAGCATTTTTAATTATTAATGTATTTGTAAATTTAAAAAAAAAAAAAAAATTGCACTCAGGGGTCGATCCAGGAAAAATTTTAGGGCCTATCACAAAATTCCATTTAATAAAACAGACCCCTTTACAAAATTCCTCTTGAAAGAGTAGGCTCCTTCACAAAATTCAATTCCATAAAAACATATTCTCCATTATATTTTGTTGGGTTTTTAAAATGTGTCATTTACAATAAAACAAGTTCACAAAAAGAGAAAACTTTAGCAGAAGGGCTTACAAAAGTTATTATTAAATGCTTAGTTTGAATTTGTGTAGCTGGATTTCATCTTTTATTACAAAATGTTATTTTTCACAAAAACATAATGAATTTCACCAAAATAACTTTTACTTTTCACAAAATGGGCCCCAAGAAAAAACCTACATACATCGACCCCTGGCACTTAATCATGTAAAACAAAATTAAAACTGGATAACTTCCTAGCAAATCAGAAACAGAATTTTATACAATGTTAATAATTACACTTGAATTTAATTAAAATATATATATATATATAATTTAATTACAGTTTAATCTTGTTAACATCAAATGTCAGCTTCGAAAGAAAAGTGTTTACAGAACATTGACAAGAAATTGTAATGCTTCAAATGTAATTATTATTATTATTTATTTGGATTGGGAGAGCTTAAATTCTGATTCCAATCTAACTATATATTTATTACTATTTATTACCCATGGTGTCATTAATGTAACATTAAAAGAAAAATAAATGCATTAATTATGCAAACTATTTCACTTCTGATAATTAAAAACATATATAATTAACCAACACTTTATCACATTTAATTGGAGACAATACTTCATTTCTTTGCTATAGTGGCATTAATATAACTCCATCTGAAGAAAGTGAAATTTTATGCCAAATAATACAAACAATCACAAAAATGAAACTATAGCCAATTGAAAAAGGAGTCCAAGATTAGTGAAGAAATTATCATCTAGAATACCATTAAGTGTTTACCACACACACAAAAAAAAAAAAACCCTGGTTACAAAAATGTATTTACTTTCGCACCAAATTTTGTTTTCTAAAGAAAGCAAATTGCCTATGGACCCGATTACAGAGACTAACCATTCTATTTTTGGCTATTTTCTACCTACATATGAAAAAAATTCCACTGTATGCAATGCGCTTTTGCATTTATAATATCAGGAATTTGATTACTTTTATGAGTTAGCATGATCGGCTGGTTCAAGTCTATGCAATCCAGCTTGAGAAAAATTTTCATTACTGTTTCATTTCTTCTTTGATAAATTTTATTATCATTTCAATAACATCGTTTTTTATTTAAAATTTTTTTTTTTTAACATTCTAAATACATTTAAACATTGTGACAAGTGCAAGGGACTACTTTCGACGTGTACCCCATCACTTTCGCTGTCTTTTCAACACGGGTCGACTTTGGAACTACCACAAGCGGCAGGAAGGAGAAAAAAACTGAAGTAAAATCTGGAGCTTTTAAAGTTTAAAACAAGCTAGGTGTCAAATTTGATGATGGGAAATAATTTTGTCGTCATATGGCAATTATTTAGTTGCATTTAATGACTAATGACTTCTAATTTCAAATACTACTTGAACCATAAAAAAGCAACGAGAAATCATGCAGACACTTTCGAACACTATCAGAATATTATTAAGAAATTTCTTTTTTTCATACAATGAAATATCTGGCTAAACAATTTAAAAAACACACAACACAGTAAAAATCCATTTTCAGCAGTCGCTGTTTGCAACTGGTAACAAGTTCAAATTCTTTCATCCAGACCTGTTTATAATCTACAGAATTTATACGCACCATATAATACACTACAAATTATTTAAGTTTAAAAATGCACTTCCACCAATTAACGTAATAATCAGTCCTGTAACTGAATTCTTTTGTGCGTCTCTGTAAATGAACAATAAATGCTACAAATTCCATAATCTATAGAAAACATGTAGTGCACCTCAGTGATGCATATCAATTTCATTATGTTTGAAGTAGTGAAATATCATTGAAAGGTTCTGCAACAGATTTTTTTCCCATAGATCAGATGAGAATGTAATGAAATTTTTTTCTGCATTCCTGTAAAAGAACTATAAATGCTAGTTATTCTGTACTGCTGAGAAAGAATTTTGTCGTCCACCTCAGTGATGCTATCAATTTCATTATGTAAGTATCGTAGCAATGTCTTCTTTTATCAGGCAAAGTTACAAACATTTCCAATGGAATTATCTGAAAATTATCTTTTGGTAATAATTTCTTGAAATTCATGGGATTAGTCTACTTCTAGGATTGAAAGAATGGGTCACCTTGTAATTCTTCCATCTGTGGAACAAACAGTAAGTTGCTGATTCACTTGTTCAATGCAGATAACTTTGACATGTGGTTCTGCCATATGGGATGCTTGAGTATAATAGTTTTCCAAAAGAGCAAAATCATATTTCTCACAGTCAAAATTTAAAATTCATACATTTTATCTTTGTGATTTAAGAAAGCTATCAAAATATGTTCTGCAGGTCACTGGTTGTACTATGCTGTTTGTTGTACGATCTACCTATATGCTACCTGCAAGCTGAGAATTTGTTCTTTTGCTGTAATACACATTTAACTCCTGATAATAAAACTTAATTAATAAATAGCATAATAACTAAATGTATTAAATAACATAACTACTACTGTTAACTAAATTTTGTTCATGCAGATTAATTTTGAATAATAAATAATACATTAACAAGTTTGTTTTTTAAGCTGATAAATATTTAGTCATGTCCCTCCTAGACTTTTCTAATCTTGGGTTCCTAGGACCAAGACATTTCTAAAATCTGGGCATGTTTTTTTTAAGTGAATTTTTAGTAATAAGACATGTTGGACATAATGATACAAAATATACCTTTTCTACAATTATTTTCCAAATTTTTAATTCGTTTTAAAAAGGAAATTTTGCATCCTAAAAGACACGTTACAATTTCTTTTATGCATCCCCTCTCAAATTTCTTGTGCAAATGATACACTATAATGCAGTCACGCCATTGCTAAAATAAATGTTTGTTTGCTTCAAAAATGATTAAAAATTAATTATGATTAATTTAATTTAATTATTATCATAATTATTTTAACTTTATTATAATAATCAAGCAATCCAACACATTAAGTTATTACCTC
Organism: Maratus michaelseni; assembly: GCA_963931845.1. NCBI lineage: Eukaryota > Metazoa > Arthropoda > Arachnida > Araneae > Salticidae > Maratus > Maratus michaelseni. The sequence continues at coordinate 380,708,293 of OZ007591.1, forward strand.
CCAGGCTGCCCATGTTGAAGATGCCTGGTGTACAGAACAAGAGTTAAAATTCATTTTTAATTGAAATTTGAATAAAAAATTTTACATTTAGTATATTTTCATAGACTGCCTACCAACTGTATCAAAAAACATTTTCGGTACTTCCTCATTAGCTGTATGCCAGCAGTTAGTCTCAACAGATTTCTCTTATTATAGAAAGTTTTTATTATTTCAGTATTTAAACACATAGTTTAATTATATGTCTGTTAAATTCATGTTTTATTAATTTTGTTTGGCAATTTAGTTATGGAATATTACACGGAAACAAACAAATACTAAATTGTTTTCATTGTTTTAAGTACAAACGTTAATGGTTATTATCTTCCATTATTGGTTTGCACATTCATTTTTGAGATAGATTTTTAAAAATTCATGCTTGAAAATTATTTTTAAAATCCGTGAAAAAAAAATTAGTAAATTGAGATACAATTTCCAAAAGAATTGCATTTTTAATTTTCTTTATTTGATGGTGTAAAAATTAAAATTGCGTAAGTTAAAAATATTAAAAAATTGCGATAAAAAGAAATTTTCCATCCAGCTAGTTGCCACCATGGATATGGTATCAGTGTTACTACTCATGGACATGTAATGTTTTATAATATAAATTGATTGTTATTATAAAGTATACAGTTATCAAGAAATTAAAAAAATATATATTTTTACAGCAAATTAGATGTTACATACTTGTTTTTGTGTGGTTTATCCAAATATGTTTTCAAAATTAGATTTAAATGTAAAATATTTAAAACTTTTTTTTTTCTGGTTCGTTGCACCACAAATTTAAATTAGATAACAAAATTGTGTTTTAAAAAGGCATTTGTACATTGTGGGAAACTAGGTGGCAGTACAATTTCCATGTGCTACATATCAGGTTTTTTCATTGCGCTTGTTTTCTTTTCCCTCTGTTTTGGAGGAGGAAGTAAATCTAATTCATTAACAATTTAGTTGTTTCTCTGTATAGAATATTTCACCGGAATGCATTCATTATTGGACATAATTAAATTTCATGAGCATCATTAAGCCTAATTTTTTCCGCATTAATTTTAATCTAATTCTGTTGTTTAAAATATTATCTTTTCTTTATGGATTTTTTTTTTTAACTTAAAAGTTTTGCATGTTCTATAACCTTTTAGATTACAAGTGAACTTGGTGGTGCCCTTGATTTCCTGAAACATGTGTATGGAGTCTTTGGGTTCACATTTCAGCTCAAATTAGCTACAAGGCCTGAAGGTTTCCTAGGTGATATCGAAATTTGGAATGATGCTGAAAAGGTAACTGTCCTTTCAAATCAAATTTTTACTTGATATTTTTATAATATTTTCACTTATTTTTTTATGTGTATTGTTATAGTTGTAACTATTTTCTTCCTTTTTTAACTATAAAATAAATATTTAAATACGACAAATATATTGCACTCTTTTTTTCTTCTTTGTAATAGTTAACGTTGTAACTTTGTACAACGTTAAAGTGTCAAGCATTTGGGTTTTAAGAGCAAGTGTTAATTAGTTCTCCCAATAAATTGGCCTAAACTTGCCTTTGATGATTTTTTTTTCTTTTAAAAATTTATGGAACAAAATAGAGATTAACTCTGGAGGATGCATTGAGAACTGTCGAGTTAATAGATCTATTTTTTTAATAGCTCCAAAATCTGTTTTTGTCAATCTTTGGTAAGTGTTATTACCCTTAAATATATATATCTTAAAAACTAAAACAAATTTGTTGGCTGAAATGTTAGATTAGTTGATAGGTCATGTTGCTCAATGTTGTATTGGGTGATTTATGAAAACCTCAATATCATTATGGATTCATGATTCCTAAAGCTAAAAATTATAAGAATATTTAATTAGGGTATTTTATAATCTTATTAATTCTTATATCTTTTATAATTGTATGATAGAGATTAATTTATAAAATTATATTATCTCAGGTTGAATTTTTTTTATCTCTAAAATGCATAGTGTGATTTATAAACATGGCTTAAAATTCATTTTTTTTTCTTAGAGGGGAGGGGGGAGGGCTAAAATTTTACCAACCATACTTAGTTTTTGACTTGCCATATAAAGGGTTATGAATATCATTCGCTAAGCCTACTTCTGAGAAAAACTAGGCCTAGCTGGATTCGGCGCCAATCTAATGAGTTAAAAATGGCCTGAAACCAGGCAGCGGGTTTCACTCTGGGTTTAAACTTTGGGCCAGTCCAGAGCCATGCAGGTAATTTACCAAATATCCACACAAAAAACAAAAGCCTGAAATATAGATTGTGATCTATAAATCAGTAAAACAACAATTGTAAAAATAATTTTTTTTAAGTGCATATTTCATTAAAAAACACAATCATGAAAAACATGAAATCAAAAAACTCTGTCAAAAATAAAAGCCGAGCTGACGAAAAGAGACAAACTTTGTTTTTTTTTTAATCTCTTGCATTCTCCTCACTTCCCAAGAAACTTCATCATCATAGCAGCAGGGTTTAAGGATAATAAAAGGTCATTGTAGTAAACCCAATGTAGAAAATTCTCTTTGGATTTAGTTAGAATCATCTTTAAAAAGTTTGAGTTATCTTAGTCTCTATCAAAATTGGTATAAATTTAACATGTTACAATATTTTGAATATATATTATATATATATATAAGGATAACTGAAAAATTCATGAAAATATTTCTACATTTATAGATAAAGTTATTGCAATTGGAGAAAAATGTTTGTTCTGGCCGAAGAACATTTAAAATATAAAATATTGGAGTAATATTTAAATTAATGAAAAGATATAAATTGTGTAAAACTTATTGAAAAACTTTTTCAAATTATTTGCCTCCTTACTCAACTTCTCTAGAGTAGATAAGATATTCTTGTGTGTTTGCTTGTATACCAGCAAATTGAAATATTATGTAAAAGAAATAATCTTAAGAAATGTAGAGGATTACAATGAAAAAAATCTTACCTATTACAATCTATAGGATATTTCTCATTTGTCTATTTGAAAGTATTACATAAGAAATCTTATATTTTCAACATCATATGGTTGAGAAGTGAACTTTCCTGTTATGAAAAATATCAAAAACATATATAGTTATCCTTCTTTCACATATTAACCTCTTTTCATCTTACAGATTTGCTTAACATTCCTTCACTATTATTTGTTCAATATTTTTTTTAATTAGTCTACTTTGTTTATATCTCTCTAAATTATTCTTTAAATTTTTAGCAATTATCTGAAGGTTTAGATGCTTTTGGAGAACCCTGGACTCTAAATCCTGGAGATGGAGCATTTTATGGACCTAAGGTAGGTAATTTTGGATCATAAGTGAAAATACCATGATCTCTACTTTCTTTGTCTAGTTCATTTCCTGGTTATAATTTTTTCTTTTAAATCAACTATTAATTTTCTTAATGTTTTATAAGCATAATTATAAAAAATAACAATAATAATTTTTTTAATTATTGCACAATATTTTGTTAGAATAAAAATTGTTAATTGTTAAAATAACAAAATTGTTAGAAAAAAATATTTATTGTGTAAATATTTTATTTTCATTTCACTTATACCCAATCATGTTTGTATTTTTATTTGAGAAGAAAAAAAAAATCTAAATGTTGAAATACATCCACACACCAGTGACATAACTTCTGTAAATTGGGAGAGAAATGTTTTTGTTTCATGCATGTGTGCCAGAAAATTTAAATGTTTCAAAAGTGGCGGAGTTGTCAGAAATAAGAAGTGGCAGGGGATTGCAATATATATATATATATATATATATATATATTAAATAACAGATAATATATAAAAACACGAACACCTTACTAGATAAAATCATCATTTATTTTTGTTTCATCTTCCTTGAATGTTGTAGCTTGTAAATAGTTATTATTCAGTTGTGAAATTTTTGTTAAATAGTTGTATGTAAGGGGAAAAAATGCAAGTATTGTGTAAATACAATAGACTCCTGACTATCCGGCCTAATGTAGCTAGAGGATGGGCCAGTGGATCTAGAACTACCCATATATGGCCATCTCCTTACCCCATATCATTAAAAGCACCCTTTGTCTTCCAAAAGCCAAAGTAAAATCCATTACTAAGTCACTTAAGGGCACTTTTATTGAGCCGTTTTTTCCACAGAATATCAGTACTTTTTTACAGCTAAATTTAAATACTTTACACCAAAATTATACACTGTGTTTCAGAAACATTATATTTATCACTTGTAAAAATTTAAAGAGTTTGGACAATAAATTTTTAATTTTTATTAAATGTGTGGCTTTTTACATTTTCAAAATACTTTCTCTTCTCTGGTGGAACCTGCATGCATTGAGTCGTATTCTAATGTTTGTAAACAGTAGCCATTGATGGCATTTTTTACAGAATAAATTAATTTTTTGAGTGGACTCTAACCAGAAATTTCTTTGAAAGGATTTTCTTTTAAAAATATATAATCAAACAAATTTGGGGTTTGTTTGCAAAAGCACATCAAAGCATGCATAGCACGCTTCATGTACACTGCCGAAGGCAGCAAGGTTCACAATATGAGGTTTGTTTGGAAAGATTTTCATTTAAATGTATCAAATTATACAAAATCTGGTTAAAGATATAAAGCCATAAAAATTTGAGGTTTATTTAAAGTTTTTATTGTGGGCTTAGGCCATGCTAAATGGGTCAGCTAGTAGATTATAAAACACAAATCTGTTTGTCGGTAAAGCTAAGCTGAAAAGTGATGTGCTAGATGTGATTTACAATATTGTTTTTGCTTTGATAGCATATATTTTTGCTTCTAAGTGTCTCATGTTTCAATTCTTACTCCATCAAATAGAGTAAAAAATATACTATCAAGGTTGCTTAAAAACTGTAACTTAAATTTACCTTTTTTTTTTTTTTTTTTAATCTATTGCTGAGGATATGATAATAAACATTTCGTTGCTTTATTACTGTAAAGTAATATTTGAGTAGCTTAAATAAATAATGTATAGTGTAATGTATATGTGTAACATAGATAAATGATAATGTTGCAATAAAATATCCAGAACAAAGGAGAAAATGGCAGCATTAGTGCAAGTGAGAATTTATCTGTCATCCAAACTTTAGCAATTCTGGTTATATTCAGGAATAAAAATCTTCCATAGATCTACGTTTTTCTGATTTTTATTATTTTTATAAAATTATTGTTATCCCCTTTTTTTCCACTTTCTTTTTTGTAAAGAAAGTTTGTTGTTTTACAATTTTTTTTCTAGAATTTTCTAACTTTCATCAGTAAATTGGAATAGCAAAAGCAAATACCAACTCTGCCATTAGATTTCCATTTTCCAATCAACTCCTGTCTACATGCTTTACAATATATCTCTCCTGATTTTTTATTATTCTTAAAGAAATTTAATATTTCCCTAGGATTTGTCGAGGAAAGCCATACCATGACTTGCCATGTTCAATTACCTTCTCTATCTACTGCATGAATGTTACAGCAATACACTAGTTGGTTATATGAATGTTATTTTATAATTTTTATAATGTTTTTTAATTTTTGTTTCATTTTGAAATGGGTGGTAAAATTCATTAATAAACCCTTCACTTTGCTCTATATCAATCAGGTTAATTCAAACACTGAAGATTCCTGAAAGCGTAGAGAACAAATTTGCAGTGTCAGTTGTTTATTTTGCCATTTTAATAATATATTAATATATAAAAATATGCATTTATATTTTTCCTTTCTTTTTTTAGCAGTTTTTTAAACCTTCATGTATTTTACTCTTTTCTGAATGCTTGGCATCATTTTGGCGAGAAAACCCCATTTTCTAATACCTGTTAGGCCTAGTGTGCGAAAACAACATGTTAGCTTTATTTTTTTACAAAACAGTTTATTTTATTATTTAAAAAAAAACACAATTTTATTATGAAACATGCACATCTATTTCATTATAAAACACATGCAATTTTTATTATATAAACGCACAAATTACTTTAGTACAAAACACACACAATGTTTAATTTAATATGAAACACACACAATCCAGTCTAAACGGCTGCCAAGGGTAAACCAAAATATCGCCAAGTTGCCAGGCCAGGCAAAAATTGCCATTTTGGCACCAAAAAGAAACTTTTGTGCATGTGCGACATATGTACCATTTCATTTGTAGTATTTTGAGTATGATTATGTTTTACTAATTTCTAAAACAGTGATCCATTATTACATATATACTTTTCTTCCTTTTAAACTAGATTGATATTACTATTATGGATGCTCTTAGAAGACAACATCAATGTGCTACTATTCAGTTAGATTTTCAGCTACCAATCCGATTCAATCTGCAGTATGACAGGTGCAGACTTATTTGATTCTTTTTGTTTCTAATAGTTATTAAAGTTTGCCTTAATGCTAATTTTTTTTTTTTAAATCCTTTTTTAGTGTTTCTGGCGAGAAAAAAAGACCTGTAATTATTCATAGAGCTATTTTAGGATCTGTGGAGAGAATGATAGCTATTCTTACTGAAAGTTATGGTGGAAAATGGTAAACATAATATTGATTCGTTTATACTTTAAGTGGCTGTTCTCAAATCCAACCTGGGTACTTTCTGACACATTATGCAATTCATTTTTGTTTGCAAATGTAAGAAATTCGCAAGGTGCTCTTATTAAGAAATTATATAATCAAACTGTTTTTCAGTAAAGGCAAAATATTTTTCAGAAAAGCTGTCAACGTTTGTATTTTGTACTGAGTTTATGGATACAGCAGTGCAGGGAACCACTTTAAGTGGCATAAGGAAACTGAATAGATCATTTTTTTTTTTTAATAGTGCTAGTAGTGTCACTATCCTCTTTAATAAAAAGCTATGCGTTGCTGACGACTGGGATTTTCGCGATTCGTTGCCACAGATTAATCTCGGAAAATTAAACATTTGAAGTTACTGAAAAAATTAATTGCTCAAAAAGTATTTGTCAGAAGATTGTTAGACTAACTTCATTAGAAAGGTAAAAAATTGTATTTTTCTTGATGTAAATTTCAAATCTAATGATTATGCCGTTTTTTAAATATTGAATTTCAAAAATTACCAAATTTCACAATAGAGTTTGTAATGAAAAGTCGGCACAGGAGATATAGCAAACAGAGATTCTTAAATTGCCTAAATTAAGACAGAGAAATAGAATAAATGTTTGCCCTAAATCCTACTCCAACTCCTCAATACAAGTCGCGCGTATAGTGGAAGCACCAAATACGATGTTAAACCTAGCACTAAGAAAATTTAATGAAAACTCTAAAAATTACAATTTATCTGAAAATTGAAGAATTTGAAAATTTACTTCAATGTGAAATATGAATTACATTTGCTAATTAAAAGATACTTATTTTCATAATAATCTTAACTTTACGATGAGATGAAAATATCTGAAAAATAAATAGGAAAAAATACGACTCACCCAAATAAAGATGATGACAGGAATATGAGTAAAAGAATCGATTTTATTACACACAAAATACTTTATCCTTCATTGCAGTGATCACTTCAAAAACACACAAAATAATAATGCTAGTACAAACCATCTTCATATGAAATTTTTTCCAGTTCAATTCTTATTAATATTTAAAATCCAAAATGATAGTTCCTATTACTGTAATTATTATTTAATTAACTGGTTGATTGAAAGGAATGTTCAAAGTAAAAGGAATTAATTTAGTTCTTTAAAACTGTTATATAAATTGTTCGGGAGATTAAATCTTGCATAAACACCGGAATTAGAGTCTGAAGTAACTGAAAATGCTTGATGGAAAATTTGGAATCTATTACCGCTGCCATTGCATATTCTTTTATGACGAGAGAATTCTTTCAAATAATTAATTCATGTAGCCTGGAGAATAAAGAGTCGTGTTGTATTAAGTAGAATTTGATTATTTCTTGAAACCTCTATGAAGAAACCTTAAGAAGATTGAATTTGCAGAAACTTTCTCATACAGGCCCATAGATCCAAGAAATCACGGATTCATGCTACCGTACGAAAATCAATTTTGTTAAAATACGGATAACTTTACTATTTCTTGAAACGCAGATGATGGAACCAGCAGCAGATTGAATCTGAAGAAATTATCTTATAACACTTAGCAGATGAAAAGAAACTGAAATACAACTATATGAAGAGTTGTATTTGAAAATATATTTCAGATGCCATGAGACCTACAGAACTCTACAACCTAAGATACTATATACATTGTGTTCGGCCTTACGGCCAAACATGAGCATTATTTTTCTTTTTCGACTACATCCAGTCAAGACAAGCCACAGACTCTCTCAATCTCAATTCAAACTCTCCCAAGTCAACTCAGGCACCAACCAAACTATCCAATCAGAAAAGACGAAAATTCCTCTTCATTTTTGAGTCGTTTAACTATCAACCGTCGCCGCTCAAAAGTAAACCCGCGACAACTCAACTCTACACGCAACCGATATGAACGAACTGAAAACAACTTCACCCTAGCAACAAGCGGCGGAAATTAAGATCGCTCGTTCGCGAAGGTTCTAGAAAGAATTTGAATTCCCCTTTTTCCCCACTGAAAATGCACCCTTTAACCTTGGAGGCGTACTTGAATGACCCCCAAACAAAAATGGGTGACGATCGTACTCTAAGTTGTTGTTTTTTGAATGCACGAAGATGCAATCCAAAATGGCCAGGCATCACTCCGAAAACAATTGAAGTAAACATTGAGATTAGAGAAAATGTTTAAAAAATCATATCTGCCAAGATTTACGTTGAATCTTGCTAGAATTTTGGCAGACTGCATAAATAATTATGTTTAATCTTTTGAATAAAGTTTAAAACAAAAATAATTAATATTTAAAAAGTAGAAATTATATATTTTAACTTAGAAGAAAACATCGCGGTGCTTTACCGGAATTGATGTTAACAAACGTAAATTTTTAATTCTCTATCTAGAGATTTAAATGCATGATTATAATTTAATTTAAAAGTGATTATTGATTTTAATTAATAATAAAATATCTTAGAAGAAAATTTAAAAAGATTAATTTTAAAAAGATAGAAAATATGTATTGTATAAATAATAATTGTTAAATAATTAATTTAAATGTTAATATGAAAACTTTTAATTAATGATTAATGAGGATTAAATATTTAATTTAAATAAAATAATTAATGAAAACTATAGAATTTAAAAGTAGAAATGGAATGTATCATAACATTTACCCCTAGAATATGGGAAAAAAAATTAAAAAAACAAGAGGGGAAAATTCTGCTATAAGGCTGAATATAGATTGCCACACACGGCTTTTATTTAAAAAATAAATAAACTAGCTGTAACTCAGAATAAAAACGCAATGAAAACAAACAATTTTAAAATATCTAAATAACAAATAAAAATTCCCCTGTTAAAGTGTTGAGTTGTTCAATAACCATTCGATTTAGAAAAATATTTTTCTACCACTGAGCAATTTTTTTTAATGAAATTTAATTCATGTTGCTATGGCAGCAGACGATAAAACGATATCTTTGGAATAAGGGAATAAATAGAAGAAAAAAATTTGTTGATGTTTGTGATAAAATGTTTTTCTTTATTTTTTAAAAATGTATATACATAATTCACTTTTATATTTTAACAGAATAATAAGTTTACAATAATTCGTTACTCATGCTATGGCATGAGGATACAGGATACACGTCGAGCCACAATGCCTTTATCATTATCTTTTTACGCGTAAAAGTTTCGCTACGGTACTCCATTGTGAAGTTTTGTAATTTTTGAAATCTAATATTTGAAAAACGACATAATCATTAGATTTGAAATTTATATCAAGAAAAATACAATTTTTTACCATTCTAACGCAGTTTGTAAAACAATTTTGTGACAAATACTTTTCGAGTTATTAATTTTTTAAGTAACTTCAAATGTTTCATTTTCCGAGATTAATCTGTGGCAACGATTGATTGCTGTGACTTTTCATAAACATGAAAAATGATAGAGATTGAAAGAATAAGCCACCCTGTGTGTGGCTAAAAAAAATTTGTTGCCAAAGGGGAGAAAAAAAAATTCAAAATGTAGAATTGAACTGATAAACAAGCAATTTACAAAAAGTTTCACAAAGTGAAAAATATAAATTTGACACAGCAATCATTACCTCCATTCCTACAGTTGGCGAAGAACATATTTCATACCAGTAGGAACAGAGTTAACAATAAATCTGAAATAATACTTTAACTTACAATCCTTAAAAAGATATCAAAAGTTTTAGAGTCCAAAATGTCGCTACGGAACCACAAAAGATAGTTCTTAGGAATTACAATTTATACCTTTTATAAAAATTTCACTTTTTCTTTTACAGATTCAAACACTTCAACTCAGTACATAGAAATGTAAATACCAAATTAAGAATATGGATGCAAACAGTAAAATTGAAAACACGATGCAATACAGACGAATATGAGCACAAAATTCAATCAATTGAATAATATATATGATGCAAGTACAGTTTACAAAATACAAATAAAATATATACAAAACAAGAATAGGGTGAGTTTGTAAAATTAAAACCTGAAATTAAACCTATCTAACGATTGCACTTAAAAATTTAAAATTTTCCTACCAGCAAAAAAAAATTATTGAATATCCATGTGCAGATATAAAAAAAATTAAATTCAAAGTCGAATTTCAAAATACCTTTTAAGAAATGTAAAACAGTAGTTACAATACAGCAAAAGAACATATTTATAAATGGGATCGAATTGTTGAGATGTGATATCTAGACAAAAGAAAAACTGAGTACACTTCATAAAATTGTATTCATTAAATAATTCCTGAGAATTGAGAGTCACAGATAAACTAAAATTTTTATTAATTTGTTGAGTACCTGTCACAAATTTGAATTTTTAAAAATTACCACATTTAAAAGAAATAATAAAAAAAAATTTATAATAGCTATTGTCTTTTACTGAACTTAAAATAAAATTTAAAGAGAATTAAAAAAATAGTAAATATTTATTGTATAAATAATAATTGTTAAATAATTAATTTAAATGTTAATATGAAAACTTTTAATTAGTGATTAATAAGGATTAAATATTTAATTAAAATAAAATAATTAATGAAAACTATAGAATTTAAAAGTAGAAATGGAATGTATCATAACAGAGTTCAATAGCGAAAGCTTCATGCGTAAAAAGATAATGATAACGGCAGCGTGTCCTGACGCATATACTGGCTATAGCACGAGTCACAAATTATATTAGCCTTATTATTCTGTTAAAATATAAAAGGGAATTATGATGTCACGAGTGCATGATTTTTATTTAATTCTCGACAAATATTAGATGCACCATTTCTTTTTAGCATATATATATATTAAATGTAAAAAATCTATTAGAATTTTAAATTAAAAAAATTGTTTTCTGCGATGTTCTTTGACCCGGGAAGCCCGAATTTGATTCCCTAGTATTAGAATAATGAGTATAGGTGACATGATAAAGGTTTTTGTTTGCTGCATTTTCATTCCCATTATTTATGTTAAGAATAATGAGCTATTGTTTTCTTATTTGCATCTGGGTTTTGAAAGTTACATGCTTTTGGCTTACTAAAAAAAGAATTAATTTTTTTTTTTTTTTTAAAGATTTGAGTGCCAGTTGCATTCTGATATGTATTTGTTTCTAAATACTTAAAAAATATACTATAAAGCATCTTTAATTGTTTCTCCTGTGTACATTGTTATTAGTTGTGTGTCATTTTGTCTGAAAGCCTATCTTAACAATATTGAAATGTTATTTTATTACATCAAATTTTCAATTAACTTTATTTTACACGTCACTATAGAAATATGTAGTGTAGCTGAGAAAATTTACTGCTTATTACATTAAAAATGTTTTGACTTTTTATATTTTTACAAACACCCATGCATTTTAAACTATAAAATTGAGCGAATTGTTGTAGCATCGATAATTAAATGCTCTATACTAATACCTAACTATAATTTATAGTATAGATAAATTTATCCAGCTCTGCATTTTTGGAAAGCTTAATTACTTCTTGGTTATAGCTGCTGCAGAACCAAACTTCAAAATCTACATTGTGCTGTAGAAATTTCTAAATGGGTTGATTCTTTTACATTTCTTTCACACACAATTAGGTAATTCCATATTGAAAATTTTTTTTAAAAATCATCAAAAGATATTGTCTCTAATAATTTTCAAAAATGTTCTTGAACTGAAATATAAAAAATTCATAAATGTGAATTTGAAGCATTTTAAGATTTGCAGCAGTTCATCATGTGGTTGCACTAAATCATAAATAATTCGTGCAACCTCTGTTTCTTCTTCCATTTTATCCCATAAACAATCCTTATTAATAGAAAAACTTATCTTAATATTTTTATTGCCATGGGCAGGGGTCGGAAAAACTACTTTTTTTTTAGCGAACTACAACTACAACTACTTTATAAAAAATGTAGTTAACTACAGGGATCATTCTAGAGAGTTTCAGAAGGGCGGTCTGCCCTCATGCCCTTTTTAGATAAAATCCCACCCTCCTTGCCCCTTTTCCAGGTAGAATTCTACCCTCCTTGCCCTTTCTCCAGTAGAATTCTACCCTCCTATTATTCCTGTGTAGAATCCTGCCTTGTTTGCATTGTACTTTCAAAAATGCTTTACTTAACTTTTATTTTTAGAATGCTAGTATGGTACATCAAGAGTACTCCTCTTTCTTTATTTCTCTGTGAAATGCCCTGGTATGTCTAATCTTTGACTTTGAACGATTCATTTTTCCCATTGAACAAGACATAAAGGGTAACTAAAGGTCATTGATTAATTTCACCTTGTCTAGTGAAATATAGTATTAGATCAGGCATTCTGGCCTTTGACCACATGATAACTTGCATAAGTTCAATAAAAAATTTGAGAAGTAGCTTTAGAACTTTTATTTTGTAGCTTTTTCAAAATCAGTTTTGCTAGAACTGGGAAAAAGTTATTTGGTGAATAAAAGATTTAGAGAGAGAAGTTTTTGAATATCGTAGGGAAAGGGGGAAATGACTGTGAATATAGTAAACAATTTTACAATAAAAATCGAGAACAAGTTTCATTTTGCTTTTTAATTTTTAATACTTTTCAAACGGTGAAGTTATGGAAATTAGAAATGTTATTGGATTTTTTAAATTAAGGAGTACTTTAAGCTGTTGCCAGACTTCCCTCCCCACCAGTATATTGGTATATGCACTTATTACAAAAATGCCCTTTTTATGAAATGATGTGCCCGTTTCAACAAAATTGCCCTTATTATGTAATGTGCACCCTGCCCTTTTTTATGTTCTAGAATGATCCCTGTAATTACAACAACTTGTTTTAAAAAGTAGCGACTACAAACTACTTTTCAAAAGTAGTCACTACTTCACTACTTTCAGATTTTGCCAAAAGGTTCCATTTACACTAGAAATTAAAGACAAGAATTAAATAATAAAGCGACCCTCGTTATATCGCATCTACCAGGATATAATTAAATGAATGCAACATAATCAAGGGCATTATAAAAGATAACATACAAGAAAATGTTTTGTGTTTGTCTCCAAAATGTTAATTTATACACACATTAAATTTCGTAGCAAAATTAAGAGAGAAATTATAATCTAGAAAATTACAGAAAAACAACTCTAGATGCAAATAATAAATAAATCTGTAAATCAAGAAATTCCGAATAATAAGAAACCGACGTTAAAACATGAAGACTTAAAAATGAGTAAATAGACAAGTGTTGCTAGAAAGAAAATTAATTCATTTGGTGGATTAGTACTTGATTTTAGCAGCAAGTGTCAATTGGGAAAGTCTATCACTTCATGTGATACGTTGTTATACACTGCAGCTGTGATTCGCAAATTGTTGAGCAGAACAAATTTTGCGCACAAGAAGCTAATTTCGGCAACGTGATTTACAGAATTGTACATTTCCTACCCCTGAAGTAGCATCTGTTGGAAAAGCATCGGTTCTTGCGACAAACTACGGATTTTTTATATCGCGCTACTCTTATTCAAAATGTAGCGCACTACACTACAAACTACTGTAAAAAGTAGCAGCTACAGTAGTTTCGCTACTTGTAGTGTTCTACCTCCGACCCATGGCCATGGGATATCACTACCACCTTAATAACAAGCATTGCATCACTACAAGTTCTTGATTCAAATCATAACATACTGACTCAAAAATTATGAATCTCTCTGTCCTTTTATCTAATTTCAACTTCGATAAATTATGTAGCTCAAAAAATGTTTCTTTAAGTTACTGTTTTGCTCTGCAAGCGGAAACAGGACCAAGCCAAATATTTTTGCATAAAATGAGTATTTATTAGTTGTCTCAAACTATGATTGGTTCAAAGCCACTGATGGATTATAAAGAGAAACCGCAATTGTTAATTCATATACATTGACCAATGTTGCCTTAATAAATCATCTATTTAGCAACAATCAGTTTAATTGGCAAGGTAAAAGCATAAATATTTTTTCCATCTCGTCAAGTTTTCCAAATTTTTGAGTACTTTTACAAAATTCCTTGATTTTATTTTACAGATTGATAAGCTTCCCTAACTTTTCCCTGATCCACCGCCACCATACAAATATTGTTGGATATTTATCTGAATAAATTCAGGATAACATATTTTTTCTTTCTTTCCTTCTTTTTTGTTTTTTCTTTTCAATGCTTTCTTCAAAACTGGCTATTTCCTGACATCCATGAAACCATTTTCATTCTTAAATGCACAAAATAATAACTTTTGCAATTTATAATTTAGGCTATACAAAGTAATTTCAGACTGAGAACTGGTTTTATAAAAAGACTTATTACAAGTTTGTTGACAAATAGGGGCACAAACTCTTCATAATAAAATTTACTTTGTCAAGGACTATTTCTGGGGATATCTCACTGTGAATCATGAGAAAGACTAAGAATTGTTTCATTGTCAAGAAGCTCGTTAATTTTTATTTTAAGAAAGAATAAAAGTATCACTGAATAGTAGAAGTGCAGAATTTTCTTTACATTTTAATGGAAATAGCATACAGTTCTACTTACAGAAAGTTCAATTTGATATGTCTAAGTATGAAAGTATGAAAGGTGATTTTTTATTTTTTAACATGAAATAAGTTTTCTAAATTAAAAAATAATAAATTTAAACAGCACATTTAGCAGTGGTAATATTTGAATAAGTATCTGTTTTAGATAAAATTATGCTATTAGTAATTTAGATTTAGTAAAAATCATATTTTATTACTAGCATCAAGGTGTTTAAAATAATACAAAAAGTACATTAAGTTGTTAAAATTTTTAAGCATGCAAATAGTTTAAAAAAATTAATTTGTGTTTAATTTATATGTATGTATATGTTTATATATAATCAAAATGCTTAATTTAAAAAAAAAAAAAAAAAGCTATTTGTACATCTCTAATATTTATCAATTTAATATGCAGTTTATTTCATAATAAATTTCATAATTCATTAGATCAACAGTAATAAATATTTTCTTTTTATAGGCCATTTTGGCTTTCACCTCGTCAATCCATTGTGGTGCCAGTTGGTTTAATGTTTGAAGATTATGCTCGCAAGGTAAGTACCCTGCTATAGCATTTTAACTTTGTCTACGAAAATATTTTTTTAAGTAATGTTTACAGTTTCTACTTTAAAGCAATCTTTACTGTAGCCTAAAGTATCAATTCTGCCTGTGACTTGAAACTAACAAAATGTAGATGTTGGTATCACTTTGTATATTTCTAGCATTTTGGAGGTTTTTAGTTTTTTAAGGTTTTTGATGTAGTGCTGCTAGAAAATATAATTATTTTATGCATGTTTTAGGCAACTTTTCATATTTTCTGTACATTTTATAAAATTTTACATCATTGCTTTTGTAGTGTCAACTTTTTTATTTAAAAAAAAAAAAAAAATTGAATACAGTAGTTCTTTATTATATCGCACATTGGGGAAATAAGAAATATATGTGATATAACTGAGGTATTAAAAATTAAGAAAGGCGATAACCTACAAGCTTCAGGTTATTATTTATATTTGTCTTTAAAATTTTAGTTTGTATGCATATTATGATTTTCTTAACCCCTTGGGGATGAGCAGCACGTATACGTGACGTGACGCATAAAATGCTCAGAATCCTCGATTTTTCCCACCAGTTATTTTTTATTGTAA
Source organism: Maratus michaelseni (assembly GCA_963931845.1). Taxonomy (NCBI): domain Eukaryota; kingdom Metazoa; phylum Arthropoda; class Arachnida; order Araneae; family Salticidae; genus Maratus; species Maratus michaelseni. The sequence continues at coordinate 380,724,484 of OZ007591.1, forward strand.
GCTTTGCCTTATTAAATTCTTAGCATTTTCGCAATTCAATTAGGCGGAAATTTCTATTTTGACAAACCGGTGGTAAAAGATTAAAAATTCTGTAAAAGACGCTCGTCGCGAAGGGGTTAATTACATCCATTGTCAAATAGCTATTTATTTCTTTTTCCATTAAAAAAAAAAAAAAAAAAAAAAAATCAGGATTTACGTTGTTACACCTTGCTATGTTATGGGATTGGATGGTAGTATTTGATTAAAGCTAATTAAATACAATTGTCGCATTCTCGTTCTGCATAGTTGCCAAGTCACAAAATAATCATTAATCCCTTCGCGACGAGCGTCCTTTACAGAATTTTTAATATTTTACCACCGGTTTTTAAAACACAAATTTTCACCTAATTGAATCGCAGAAATGCTATCATTAAATAAGGCAAAGCTTGCAATAAAAATTAACAGGTGGGAATAATCAAGGATTCTGAGCATCTTATGCGGCACGTAATACGTGTCGCTTGTCCCCAAGGACAATAATAAAATGTTAATAAAATTAACAATACAAAATTACACTTATTGTTATTGGAGCCATATATAAGGTTATTTAAAAAGGCAGTTAGTAAAACCTTTTTTTTTTTCCAGGGAGAAAAAAATAAAATAGAGTAATATAACAGAAGACTTCTGTAATTCTAATAGTATGTGATAGTGTGTGTGAATGTTTGGCTGAAGTAAATGTCAAAATGGATGACCTAATGGCCCTGTATCTTTGCATATAGATGGGTTATAAATAACCAAGAAATGAACATAGACTCTGTTTTATTTATTTGTTTTCTTTTCAAATATTTTTCTTAATTTAAAATTTCATTATTTTCATAGAGAATTAATACACATTTTCCCCATAAAATTTAACCATTTTACTTTATCATTGCCAATAAATAAAAACCTAGAACAATAATTTTTCCTCAACAGTTAATTTCAAATGAAAAATTTCCTTGTGGAAAATGCAAAAATAAAATAAATAAAAAAATAAAAGATGATAATGATTAATATGACATCTTATTTGAACAAAAAAAAATTTTCAAATATTTATTATTATTAAAGTAAATTTTCCTAGAAATAATAATTTATTTAATATTATGTCAACTCTATATATTTTTTTTTACTTTACACTGTTCATTTACAGACATTAAAAACAATTTTCACATATAGAACTTATGTAGATGTCATTTACAAAGTTGTACTTAACTTTCTTCCAAGTAGGAGAAGTCAGTCTTTTAAAATGGTTCATATGTGTCTAAAAAATATTTTCACCCACCTAATCACCCATGTAATAAAATTGAAAATGAAATCCACCTTTGAAATTGCAGTAGTAAATGCATTCAGACATATACTCTAATAATAAAATAACACAATTACTGGAAATTATGAAAATAAAATTAAAGTGACAAGGGGGGGGGGGGGCTCTGTCCCCCATAATTGCATAAAATTGTGTTTAATGTGATACTTCTAAAATTTTCGGAAGTTTCAGTAAATCTTATATGCGTATAAATCTACATATAACTTTAAAAAAATAGACTTTTAGATATTAAATAGTATGCCGATTATATTAAAAATTAGTGAAGTTGATAAACAATGATTTGTAGAGCTGATGGTGAAACCTCTGATCTGTAGATTTACTAGTTATTATCCACTTCTGAAAGCTGTCTTTTGACTGGCAAGTAGCAAAAGATTTCTTTAAAACTTTCTATCTTGAACTGTTGCTGACATTTAAAATTCTTCACTGAATTATTTATAAATGTGCTCATAAATTTACCTTTTGAAACAGATTGTGGAGATAGTTTTAAATTAAAATTCACCCGTTTCTTAAAATATTTGATAAAAAATTAGAAGATTTGATTGAAAAAAAAGATTGAATCAATCTTCTATGAAAGATTTTCAAACACAAAGTTACCATGAACTGTTAAATTATTTGTTCTCCCGCCCCCCTCTCCTTCCTCCTCCTTATTTTAGTTTTTTCAGTGATACACACAAACACACATATATATATATATATATATATATATATATATATATATATATATATATATATATATATATATATTAAATTTGAATATATTTATTGATTTTTTTTTTTTCCATAAAAGGTTTCTGAGTCAATACACAGTGCTGGATTTATCTGTGATATGGATGTTGATCAAGGAGATACTATGAATAAGAAAATTCGCAATGCACAGGTTGCCCAGTATAATTTTATTTTTGGTAAGTTTCATTAGAATTTCTGATCTATTCTGATAAACCAAATATATTAGTGTGAAATGTAATCTGATATATTAGTATTAATAGAAATGAAAACATTCTTATTAAGGTTTGAAGTTTTTCTTTATCATTCTTTATGATCAGAGTAATCATATTCATTATAATTTATACTTTACATGTTGCATTATTTTGATACTTGTTCAAATTAATTAATGTAAGCTAATTGGCCTTCTGTTTCTCTCTCTTATTCATATGATTATGTAAACTGTTTCTTATCACCTTTTCTCTCTCCCATCATCTATCTCTCCACTCATTATCTAAAAATCACCACACTTACTCTTAATTTGAAGTTTTTGTTGTATGTCTAAGTGCAAAATACTGCCACTATACTTAAAATCTTGTGCAGATGGGACTTGAAAACTTCTAAAAACCTCAGTCATTTTTTTTCCAAAACTGTAAAGACAAATTCAGCATGTATAACATAAAATATGTCTGATAAGGTCGTTTGCTAAAAGTTTTATTATTTTTAAGGAAAAAAGTTGTGCATTCCCAAGCATTTATTTTTCCTGCTGTGCTTTTTTTAATACAGTCGAACCTCGTTAACACGAACACTCAAGGGAAAGTTTGTTTTGTTCGTGTTAAAAGTAGTTCGATGCAATCGGAAACAGTTCGTGCTAAAAGTAATTCGCGTTAAGCGTGTTCGTGTTAACGAGGTTTGACTGTATAACCATAAATACCCATGGTATATTCAATCAAAAGTAAACTAGTTGGATATGCCGATCCCAAAACTTTCTTCTGTCTCACACAGGTTTCGCATACACTAAAAACAAATCTCAGCACCAATTTGTATCAAGGTCTAACTGAATCTCAAGTTTTATTAAATTCTGTGCATTAGATCCTGAGATACAGTATAGGATCTGTTATCCGGAATGCTTGGGACCTAGGGTATTCTGGATAAGGGGTTTTTCCGTAATTCAGAACACTTTATCATAAGAAATGTACAAAATAACTAATTTCATAACTAGTGATAAACGTAAATAATATATGTAAATACATACTTACAATTTTGTTAATTTCATAACTTATTTACATAGAATAAAAAAACATTCTGAATTACAATTCAAATTATAAAAATATTACATTAACAATTATGAATTAGTTTTGGGACTTGGGAGCAGAATCCTTTGATGAGGATTTTTGGAATATTTCTATTAAAGTTTGTTACTTATGGCATGTCTCTTGCACTAATTGTTCTTGTATCCTGTACATTGACATGATTTGGTGTTCATGGAACTAGCTTCACTGCTGCATTCCACAAATCAGTTGTTCAATGAAAAATATCAGTTGCTCATCTGTTTTTAATGCTTTTTATTGTAATAATTTTTGCACCATAATTTTTTATATTTATTTATTGAAGCTGTATATTAATGAATGTAAGCAGTACCATTATATTTATATTATTTCTTTGTGTTGACTATAGAACAAAAAGGCTGCTAAGCAGGAAATTTTTGAAAAAGGGCACTCTTGCACCATGTTCCAAACACATATTTTGAGCTCAATTGTTTAAAGTCCTTTTCTATCAATAGAATTTCACGACCAATCGATGAATTTCGTGATTTTTCTTGTGACCGATTAATGTTAATTGCAATATATGATAATTCCCTCTCGATTTACAGACAAATTTCGAGATATTTTTCCCTCGACCGATCACAAAATTTCAGGATAATTTTCCGGGACAGACTGAAGAATTTCACAATTTTTTTCAACAATCAAATGACGAATTGGAGAATTTTTTCCTGCAATCGATTCATGAATGTCATAATATTTTGCTACTATTGATTGACTAATTTTGTGGTTTTTCTTGCAATCTATTGACGAAAATCTGGATTTTTTTTCTGGAAATTGATGATATAGATTGATGATTTTTGCGATATTTTTTTTCTACCAATGGATGAATTTTGCAGTTTTTACCTGCGATCGATTGACGAATTTCACGTTTTTCCTTGTGACAGACTGCTGAATTTTGAATTTTTTCCACAACCGATTAACTGCCATATTTTCTTGTGAACAATTGGTGAATTTCTGGATTTTCCCTCGTGATTTACAGGCGAAACTTGCTGGATTTTTTCATGCGATCGATGGACAAATTTCGTGATTTTTTTCCGCAACTCACTGAATTTCTAAAAAAATTTTTAACTTTTTTGAAATGAAATAAATTAAACTTTGGTTATCTTTTTGCATTCTGGTTTTCGGAGCGTTCCGGATACGAGGACGCCGGATAACAGATCCCACACTTTATGACTATCGCTAAAATCGTGTAAATCCTGAAAAATGTAACATAGCAGCGCCCCCTGTTGGGAGTTTTACACCAAAACCTAATCAACAACAACTTATGTGAATGTCTAACTGAATCTGAAGTTTGATGAAAATCTGTGTATTAGTTCTTGAGATATAGCTATCGTAAAAATCATGAAAAAAGTAGCATAGCAGCCAGGGTTGTTTAGGTTTAAACCACGCTGGTTTAAACCATGGTTTAAACCTTGGTTTAAACCAAATGGTTTTTTTAAAAAAACCAGGCTTGGTTTTTTTTGAAATACCAAAACTTTTATTTAAAAAAGAAAAATGGTTGCCCAAGATTTACAATGATGAACTTCAGAGATGTAAAGCTGATTTAGAAAACAAAACAGTTTGCATGGCAATGGATGGATGATCGAACATCCATAATGAACCTATTGTGTGTATAAGTGTTATCAAAGACAAAGAGTGTGGTAAAGTCACTCTTGTTGATACTATTGACACATCCGGCTCATCACATACTGGAAATTATTTAGCAAATTTGGTTTTAAGTTCAGTGCAGACAGCAGAAGAAAAGTTGAAATGTAAAATATCAAGTTTTGTCACAGACAATACTGCAAATATGGTTTCTGCCAGAAACATTCTGCATGAAGAGCTTGGTTTTTCGCGACTTACATATGGGTGCAGTGCCCACATTTTAAATCTGTTAGCCAAAGATTTGGTTAAAAGTGATGTAACAAAACATCTTACAAATATTTAAAAATATTTTCGCAATCATCATCTCCCGAAAGCATGGTATCATGCAGAAGGTGGAAGTGCGTTGGTACTTCCTCTAGAGGTACGATGGAATACTTATTGTGATTCACTTGAATCTTATGTTAAAAATTAGTCAATTCTTACAAAAGTTTGTGAGGATCACAGATCTGAGATTGATAGTGATATCTCCAGTAAAATCTTAAGTATCTGTTTAAAAAGAAATGTTGAGGACATGATTGTGATTCTGAAACCAAATCGCTGAAACTATTGATTTTGTACAGAGGAATAGCTGTTCTCTCGCTGAATGTGTATAACCATGGAAAAAGCTAGAATTGAAGCTAAAAGAAGCATCAACATCAAACAATAAAAAGGCCATATCACCAGCGTATAAACAGAGATATGAACAATCATTAGTAGATGCACATTTTGCTGCATTTATTTTAAGCTCATCAGTATTGATTTCTAACCTAGGAATTGATGTCACAAAAGAAGAGAAAAACAAGGGTCTTGAATTTATCAAAAAAAAATGTGGCTCTGGTTTCTTAGCATTTACATTAAAATTTTTGGGGAAGTTGGAACCATTTCATAATCATGATCAAAATGTGTTTTTTTACCCCAAAGTTGTTGATACAATGTCTGACTTTGAATGGTGGAATAGTTTTTATAATGTTTCAGGTAAATCTTTGATTACGGAGAATGATTTGGAATTTGTGAACATGCTAACTACAGCCAAAGCATCGACTGCCTGTGTTGAAAGGATTTTTTCAATATTTGATGTAGTTCATTCAAAATTGCGAAACAGATTAGGAGTAGAGAAAGCATCAAAATTAGTGGTCGTAATGAAACAAATGAACAATGATTGAGGGTAAAATTTACTATTCATTCCTATTATTCAATACTGCTGTAAGATATCTATTCAAGAAATGTCAAGTTTTTTTCTTCTTTCCTTAATAAAATGTTTGGATATATTTCATTAGTTTGTGATTCTTTATCTTCAGTTTGCAAATAGTTGTTATTTGTGTCAGTTAAAATTTCTTAGTTTAATTTTCTTTAAAAGAAAATGTAGACTAGTGTGTTAGTAGTAGTGATTGATTTATATGTATACATATATAAGTGATAATTTTTATTTTTTATTGTATATTAAAATATTATAATAATAAAAAACTATTATAATGGTTAAATTAAAATAGTAAAAATTTTATTATATAATTGCAACAAAATAATTTAAAGTAATTTTTGTTTAATGCTTGACTTCAAATATTTGAAAATATTAATATTAATCTTTCTTCTAAAATATAAAATCATTTAAACCAAAAAAACCTGGTTTAAACCAAAAAAACCAGGTTTAAACCAAAAAAACCCGGTTTTTGGGTTTTTTTGAAAAAAACCTGGTTTTTTTACAACCCTGATAGCAGCACCACCTGTTGGGATATCTACACCAAAACGTAATCAGCGTCTATTTATGTCAAGGTCTAACTGAATCTGAAGTTTGATGAAAATGAGTGCATTAGTTCTTGAGATACCCCTATTGCAAAAACTGCAGCGCCACCTGTTGGGCAATTTACACCAAAAACTAGTCAGCACCAATTTATACCAGGGACCAACTGAATATAAAGTTTTATTAAATTTCGTGCATTAGTTCTTAAGACAGAGCGTCCACAAAATTTTTGTCACATACATACAAAGTTGCATATTCACAGACAGAAATTTTCTAAAAATAGTCAAATCGTGTTCAGGATATTCTGAAACTTATAAATTTGTCGAAAACTGGAAGTTGAAAATTTTCATTAATTCAATACTTTCTTCTTGTAAAGGTAGAGGAAAGTGAAAAGGTCTATTACATATACATCAGACTTCCTCAAATCCGCACAGCTTGGGTCCAGGGGTTGTATGGATTATAGAATTTTGCAAATTTCTGGTCAGTGTTTTGTTTACATTTTTTAAGTAGTGATTTGACTGTCATAAAGTATTGGAAATTATAATGAATCCTTACAATAAATAAAATATTAAAATAATTAAGTAAAATATTAAAATAATTGAAGTAATTATGTAAAATAATAAAAATTAAGAAAATCAAAGTATATTAAAAATAAAGATCAAGTAAATAATACTTAATGATGCAGTACTAAGTATGCATAATAATGATGAAATATCAATCCTTCTTGTTTCATTCAGCCATGTTAGTCAAAATTATGTACACGATCACGAAAAAATAAAAATCATTAAAGATTAAAACTGAAATTAAATACTGATGCAAAGTGGCTACCGTTGCTAGGAATGCACCAAATATTCGGTATCTATTCAGTATTCGGCCATGATATTCGGTCTGCTGAATATCAGAACTATTCGGCCTACCAAATATTCAGTTTGGCCGAATATTTTGATATTTTAGCCAAACCGAATACTTAAAAACAACTTTAGAAGATATATTTTTAAAAACTCACAATTTCTGCTTTTAACTGTCAATTAATAAAGATATTCAAAATAATTAAAAATAGAATCATATTTAAATGAAAGACATTATTTATTCGCTGTTTAAAAACTATCACTTTAGAAAATTAACCATTAATGATGACCTTCTTAGGAATTAATGATGTACAAATAAATGCAAGTTCCTGAAAACCTGTCTAGTAAATAATCTGTTTCTTTCTTTTTCACAACCATTATGTTTCTAAACAAAATGAAAAAACTTTCACAGGTGATAATAGACATCAAGACAGACATTTTTTTTCTAGAAAACCAGGATCGCAGCACACTTATTCAATCAAAAATAAAGTGCATCTCACTCCAGGACAAATTTGAATTTTTGTTTGTTACTTTAATAATATTGAAGATATTGTAAACAGGGCTTGAAATGCATTTTACTTACCCATCATATGTAGTATAGAATAAGTCTTGTAATTGTTTTGAAAATTAAAAAAAAAATTTGACGGATTTACAAGTTTCAGGCACTGGAGATTCCGAAAAACATATTTTTAGAAGAAAAAAAAATTTACCGTCCGTCTGTGTGTCTGTAAATGCTCTATCTCCCGAAAAAATTGAGATAGAGACTTGCAATTTGGTATGTACTTAGTATGTAATAATGGGAAGAAAGCCTATTGAATTTCAATAACCTCGATTAACCGGAACTATTTTATCCGGACTCACGAAATATTCGTTCTGATAAAAGGTATATAAAAATTTTCGAAATTGTTTATTTTAAGAAGTGAATATAAAAGACAATAAAAGAACATAAATTTTGCATAAAGCATGAAGTCGATCGGATAATGAGTTGCCGAGATATTTGGAATCCTATTTTCCACACTCTTCGATTTTTCATGACCCTGTATTTCATCCAAATTTCACTTCAAAGATATATTTTAATTGGAAATGAGATGCTTAATCAGATGCAATGAATCGCTAGTTAATAGCATTATTGTTTTTGGAGTTATAAGGATGTTTCTTTCAAGCAATTCAGTAATCGAGCCTTTAAAGTTTATGACGTCATCAAGCTACGATTTTATTCGAATTGCAATGCGTTTTATAAGTAGTTTACACATTTGTATTTTAATATTTTACATTATGCATATCCATGATGGATAAGTATTACGGTGGCCCCCAACGACTAGTTTTCGTAAGAGGGGAGTCTCCCTCCCAACTTTTATAAATGAAAGGGATTGGAGCTGTTTGGGTGGGGGACAAAAAAATCTTTAAACCTTACTATTATTTTACATGCTATTTGAAGAATTACATAAATACAGGCATGACAAAATACCATCGAAAAAATTTAAATCAACAATTCTAAATAATTACACAAAATGTTTTTTTTTTTAATTTTAAAAAAGGAAGAATGTTAAGCTTTTGTACAATGTTTGTTTTTTCAATTTTCACCAAATATTATGGGTCCTTAACAATTGGGTTGTTAAAGGAATTTCTGAATTTAGATTTTATTGGATTTTGGACACTAAAGCCTCTTTTACGAGGTACTCTCATGATAGGCAGCACAAGAGTATCTTTTATAACTTTGGAAATTATCAGAAAAAATCTCTCAAAACTTTGCAAAATCTGAAGTGTCTGATTTCAGCGCCATCTTGAATTTTGTTCCTTCAACTTAACTGTAAGTTTCACTGTTTACATCTGCAACAATGTGCGGATTTTAGGGTCGCAGATTTGATGGAGTCTACTGTATTTTAATAAAATACTTGTTAGAATATTTTTAAAATAAATGATTACAATATTTTCTTTGACACAATGACAAATATTTGTTTGTGTATTTTTAATTAAAATCATTTGTCATAACATTTTTTTTTTTTTTTCAGTTGTTGGTGAAAAGGAGAAATCATCAAATACAGTGAATGTACGTACCAGAGACAATATCGTGCATGGAGAATTTCCAATTTCTGAAGTTATTGAAAAATTCAAAATTCTAAAACAGAAACGCTTACCAGACTCTGCAAATATTTTTTAACCTATGTAAATCTGTTCTGGTAATTAGTATAGTAAGCTAAAACTTTATTAAAAAATAAGACACACATGCTTTTTGCACCATTAAGAATATTTTTTTCCTTTTTCCAAGAAAAAATAAATATACAGTCATAATCAAAATAACTTTACAAAAATCATTCCTTGTCTTTAATAATTTTTTATTTATTAAAGTTTTTCATTTTATTTATTTTTTCACTTTGTTTGTATCTTATAGCTGTTCAATGTTGACTTTAAAAAAAAAAAAAAAAAGACAAAAAGCTGTATGAGTAAAAGTAATAAATTAATAAAGTTTTACATGAAAAAAAGTGTTTGTTTATTTTGTCCAGTTGTGAATTATTAAAAAATGTATTTTTTAAACCCAGTTCTATTATCTATCATTATTCTGTTGTTACCTTTTTTTAATATCTAATTATATTTATCGTACCAAAAAATGTTCTAAAAAAAGAAAAGAAAGAAAGGTTGGGAGAGAAGGGGGCTTGATATATATATATATATATATATATATATTAGCCTTTTGACTTTTTTATTTATGTAATTTCTCAATATAAAGAAAGTTTTGATAATTTGTGCTTAGGGCCCTGTGGTTTGCATACTGACCATAAAATGAGGAACTTGTTGAATCATAAAATGAGGCCAATGTTCATAGGTTTGATACCAATAATATCTGTGCAGAGTTTTCTGGGATGTCCTTGTGTGGGAACGGTAAATTTGTCTCTTTCCCTTCAAAAGTGCTTTGAACATCTATTTAAATACCATTTTTATAATTTTTTAACTATTTATCTTTTCGTTATGTTGCTGAATGACCAACTACAAGGTCTTGAAATTTATAAAAACCGAGAACAAGAAAGTTTATTTGATGGTGCATCTTGGAATGAAGGGTTGCAAAAGAATGAAAAATATTTTTATATTCACTTTCTGCTACCACGTTTGGAAGGGGATTAAATCTTGAAATATATTAATAATAAACTTTGTAAAATGCTAATCTCGCAAGGGGGAGAATCTTCCATGTCTTGGAAGATTTCTGTAGTCTTATTCCCAATAGTTTTAGTCTTGAAAGGGCTGTGTTTCAACCTGTTCCACAAGGAATGGCAGTCATCCCCAACTATTGCCAAGAGCAATGAATAAGCTCAAAGTCTTTAAAAATTTCAACCAAATTTGCCACCTTACCACTCAGCAAAGTTTAAATTCTTTAAACTTTTTATTGTCTTTTAAATGTTCTGTTCTATTTGTTACTTTACTGTACCAATAAATAATTATCTAAAACTATCTCCCAAGCCTTCTTTGTCTCTCATCTGCACATCCCCCCCCACACACACACACCATCTGAAACGTACACAATTTTTTTTTTAATTCTGTTCGATTTATTATTCTATAGCAATAATAAATAAACAATCATTTAACTTATTTTCTTCTGTCAAAATGTACACTTATTTCCTTTTAACCCCCTGTAACAGCGTTCTGTTACACTTGATCATTTTGCCTTTAATTTATTTAAATTAACTTTTCTTTATTTAAAAAAAACTTATCAAATTTATGGTTTCCCTATATATCCAAATATCTTACGTAATCTCCTTTAATTTCATTTAAAAAAAAATGCATATATTTTTATAGTAATTTGTTAATTCTGATTTACAATCCTTTACATGTAATATACTAAATCTATTAATATCTTATTTAGATTAGAGACTACACTCTAAAATTTCCTTTGCATCATAAATATCATAACATGTTTTCTTGCATCATTCAGGAAAACCACAAATTAATTTTATTTATTTAGATAATTATGTGTTATTTCTTGTCAAATAATATTTTTTTTTTTTTTTTTATGAAGCCAAATCTTTTGTTTTTTTCAAATTTGAGGCCAAATGTTTTTGTCTAAATGCCATTTCTTTTCCCCAAGAATGAATGTTTGTCAATAATGTGAATTTACTCTCTCTCTTGTTATTATGATGATCATCTGAAGAGGATGCAGCTTGTTGCATCTCTCCTCAACTTTTGTTTCAGACACCTCTCCCTAGCAATGTACTGTTCCAGCCTCAATCTTTCTTCAAGGAGTTGTTTTCCTACAATTAATAATGGAGTTTTTATCTTTGAACCTGGAGATTAAGGTTTCTTGTTTTAATCTACGAAAAACAAAAAAATTATCTTCATCGTGCTCCCTCCCACACACACACACACCTCAATATATATACTGTCAAAAAGAAAGATTTCTAGATATGATTAGTAAAGATGAGAGCTCACATTTCTTTATCTAGTAACTCCTAAATAATGCTCTAAAGATGATTTAAAAAAAGAGAAGCATTAAAAAATTCTCAAATTATTTTCTGTTTGCTTAAATGGTTCTTTTCTTACTCTACAGAATTTGTTCTGGTAGGTAACACATTAAATTTATTCCAGAAAATGTGTTTTGTTAATGAAATCACTTACATATTAAATTTGTCCTGTGAGCTTAAATGTTGTTATTTCCATTGTTTGCATACCAAAGTGAAAGGCAGGTTTTGGGGGGTTATTATACATAATAATGTCGTGGATTTCTGTGATCCAAATAACTATAACACCAAATAAACTAAAAATATATATGCAGTAAAATCTGTGAAAACAAAATTACTAGGAACCAGGAAAAAATAAAGGTATAAAAAATGAAATCTGTTTTAGACAGTTTTATCTGGTATTATTGTATGATAGTCCTTCCATCAGTATCATGAAATTTTCTATTAGACACATTCTTTTTTCACATGTTTTACTGTATATTGACTTTTTTTTTTTTTTTGCTATTGTATTGTTAATAAACATGAGTATATTTTCTGCTGAATTAGTTCTGTTTTAGTGACTAGCATCCTGCCCTTTCTTAATGGTAATGTAAATATTGTGATATAGATTATATAGAATCGAAAAAAATATGGAAAATGCACAAAAAAAAAAAAAAAAATAGTAGTAGTAGTTTGGGCATAAATTTTGCCTTTCAATCTTTTTTTAACACTTTCCAACCTAGTTGAAAAGTGTTTATGACTTCAGTTTGTCTGCCGTATGGCCGTCTGTCCGTGCTCTAACTCCCGTAAATATGCTCGGATTGCTCTGCAATTTTTATATGTTATTGTCGTTATCTATAGCATCTTCCCTATTTCAACGGAAGTGTGTAGCACTTATAGTTTTTTTACAGGGACACTCAAAAGAATTCCGTTACATTGCGGTCTATGGGGAAAAATCATTTGCGGTTTATTTAAATAATGTTTCACTATTTTAAACGCATTGAAATTTATATATATCACTAAGGTGCATTAAAAGAAGCTTAATGTGGAATAGGGTGTGCATAGCACTTATAGTTACTTTACAGGGACAGTCAAAAGAATTCCATTACATTATGTCTATGGAGAAAAATCGTCTGCAGTTTATTTAAATAATGTTTCACTATTTTAAACGCATTGAAATTTATCTATATCACTAAGATGCATTACAAGAGGCTTACAACAGAATATTATGTGTATAGCAGTCATCGTTCATTTACAGGGACACACAAAAGATTTCTCTACTGTCTGTTAACAATAATTCCTGGAAGTGCGTTTTAAGTTACTGAACGCAATTTTAATTTGCTTTTTGTCTATTACGTGGTGTGTATAAATTCTGTAGATCCTATACAGGAAAGCACAAAAGTTCGCGGACACATTTCCGTTTATTGACATAAACTCCAGACGGAGAATTTTAAACTGTGCTACGCGTTTCTTAACTGAACTAAAATTTAGCATCTTCTGTAGTATATATACAAATCTATAGATCGTATACAGGGCTGAATAAAAGTATTCGGATATTTTTCTGAATATTGTATATGTTGGAAATTCCTGAAATTATGTTTTTAAATATGTTATGCGTTTTCCAAATTGTTTACTTAGATGTCATCTTTTAGTTTATTAAACGGTATGATTTGTAAAATTATTTTGGAAGCGTTGGAAAGTGTTACGTAATCTATGCTTGATGCATGATTTTTCATTCTGTTTTTTTTTTTTTTTTTTTTTTTTTTTTTGTAATATTATAAATAAAGTTAAAATAGGTAAAATTGATGAAAATTTATTTTAAAAATTACTCCTAAAATTTATAACCTACTACTTGAAATTTTTAGAGTGAAATTACTCCCTGATTTAGTATTATTATTTATTTATTTCATATTGATGGAAATGATATATGTTCAGTTAGGATGTTTAATAATAATTAAATGTTCTTCTACATCCTTGTATAGTAAGCAACTAAAGATTAATTACTGTTGTACATTGAATGCTGAAATATCAATTGTGGTTTATTTTGAGAACTTTGCATTTTATGCTTTGTATTTGTGTATCTATATATATTATTAGTACAATATTATAGAGAGTAAGTTTGTCTAATATCTAAAATAAGCTATGTATTATGTACTGTTATGCTGCAAGTATGGCGTTGATGTACATAAGGGAAAAGTCTCTCTTCACATATAAGCAACATATCCATTTGTAGATACCTTTGTCTCACATTGGGTACAGAATTGGGATCAATTTATCATTATAAAAATACAGAATATATTGTTTGTGTTACTGAAATTTTAAACGCAAAATTTATCCTAAAATTGATAATTTTTTTTCGGGAGACATACTTTTTCCCACGTTAAATCCAGATTCACAATATATCAGACCACATTATTTCGGCCTTCTACTGCATATCACACTTGCAAAAAAATTAAGTGGCATCTGATTATTCAACAATTATCATTTGTCACTCTGGTTCAGCAGTTTGCAACCATTTTTTCTTTCATGTACCCCTTGCTTAAGCTTTTCATTTAGGAGTATTCCCTTTTCTATAAAATGCCCCTATTCACCCACATAACGCAAACATGCTTGTATTTTTAATCATTCATTTTCTTAACAGAGTGAAACTATAATAAATCAACTCAAATTACATTGACATTTCTAACCTTGTATTTATTATCTTACATTTTAAAATTAATTTTACTTTTTATAATACTCTTATTGTATATTCTTAATTTAAATCTCTTAGCATTAAAATAATTTTTAAATAACTTATGATGAAAGTTTATAACAATTTTGCATCATGATATACAAGTAGTTTGACATCGTTTTTAGCACTTTCCAACCTAGTTGAAAAGTGCTTATGACTTCGGTTTGTCTGGCCGTATGGCCGTCTGCCGTCTGTCCGTGCTCTAACTCCCGTAAATATGCTCGGATTGCTCTGCAATTTTTATATGTTATTGTCGCCATCTATAGCATGTTCCCTATTTCAACGGAAGTGTGTAGCACTTATAGTTATTTTACAGGGACACTCAAAAGAATTCCGTTATATTGCGTTCTATGGGGAAAAATCATTTGCGGTTTATTTAAATAATGTTTCACTAATTTAAACGCATTGAAATTTATATATATCACTAAGGTGCATTAGAAGAAGCTTAATATGGAATAGGGTGTGCATAGCACTTATAGTTACTTTACAGGGACAGTCAAAATAATTCCATTACATTACGTCTATGGAGAAAAATCGTCTGCGGTTTATTTAAGTAATGTTTCACTATTTTAAACGCACTGAAATTTATATATATCACTAATGTGCATTACAAGAGGCTTACTACAGAATATTGTGTACATAGCAGTCATCGTTCATTTACAGGCACACACAAAAGAATTCTCTACTGCCTGTTAACAATAATTCCTGGAAGTGCATTTTAAGTTACTGAACGCGATTTTAAATTTAACTCACTTTTTGTTTATTACGTGGTGTGTATAAATTCTGTAGATCCTATACAGGGAAGCACAAAAGTTCGCGAACACATTTCCGTTTATTGACAAACTCCAGATGGAGAATTTTAAACTGTGCTACGCGTTTCCTAACTGAACTAAAATTTAGCATTCTATGTAGTATATATACAAACCTATAGATCCTATACAGGGCTGAATAAAAGTATTCGGATATTTTTCCGAATATTGTATATGTTGGAAATTCCTGAAATTATAATTTTAAATATGTTATGCGTTTTCCAAATTGTTTACTTAGATGTTATCTTTTAGCTTATTAAACGGTATGATTTGTAAAATTATTTTGGAAGCGTTGGAAAGTGCTACATAATCTATGCTTGACGCATGATTTTTCGTTCTTGTTAATACTCTCAATGGGAATCCTTGAGCTTGTAAAAATCAGATTCAAATGAAGACAGACACAATCTCAAGTCAGGAGCAACGTCAAGCTTATTGCAGAGCTGCCAACTGCTACGAAAAAATCGTAGTTGCTACGATTTTGAGCCACAAACTACGATGCTACGAAAATCTGTCTAAAACTACGATTTTCTGAAGAAAAAAAACGCGAATTTTGTCACAGGATCACTCGAAAAATCACGAATTTCATCACAGGATCGCGCGAAAAATCACGAATTTCATCACAGGATCGTGCGAAAAATCACTAATTTCGTCACAGGATCGAGCTAAGAAATGCGAATTTCGTTACAGGATCGCTGAAAAAATGCGAATTTCGTCAAAAAATTGGCGGGAAAAAGTAAATTTCGCCAAAGTATTGTCGAAAAAACGTGTATTTCATTCAACTGATTGCTGAAAAAATGCGAATTTCGTCAAAAGATCGTTCAGGGGTGATTCTGGTCCGAATTTTCCGAAAAATTAAGGCAATGATTTTCGAAAAAAAAAATATCTGTCATAAATCTGAAAATTCGGACATTAAATGTATCGGTATTTCGGCAAATGATCGCCAAAAAAAATCACTCTTGTCTTTCGGTCGAAGAAAAGTCGCCAATTTCGTCAAAGGATCGCGGGAAAAACGTGACTTTTGTCAGAGAATTTTGAAAAATGGCAAATTTCGTCGAAAACATTGCGAAAAGCGGTGAATTTCGTTAAAAGATCGCAAAAAAACAGCAAATTTTGTCAACAGATCGCAGGAAAAACGTGACTTCCGTCAGAAAATCTTGAAAAAACGGCAAATTTTGTTAAAAGATCACGAAAAACACGGCAAATTCCGTCAAAAACATTGCGAAAAACGGCAAATTTCGTCAAAAGATTGTGAAAAAACGCAAATTTCATCAAAGAGACGCAAAAATCCCGGTTGTATCAGCTTACTCGACCTGATGAAGGACTCTAATTCAGACATTTTTCTCTGGAAGATATACCCGTAGTTCCATCACCCCCTCCCCCCAACCGCCTTGGAATCTTTCAGAAAATTCACTGTTAAGTTCAAAAATTTGGCTTAGAAGTGGACAGAGCATTAATTGAATAGGAATAATTATGTTTAATCAATCCCACCCGGGATGTTTAATCAATCCATTATAATTATGTTTAATCAATCCATTAAAATTTACAGCGTAAAAAACAGCCACCAACCAACCTTCAGATAAATTTGAATTTGATGTGCTACTATTTCTCATTTTCAAAGGTTGGCAGGTCTGTTATTGTCAATATTTGTTCTTACTGTATGGTATGCATAAGACAAAAATGCTCTTTTGACAATCTCTGTATTTGTGAAAGGCAACAATTATCTTAATGCTTTATCCCTGACTTTTTTGGTTCTCTTCAATTTTCGCGAAGATAAATCAAAACATATGTATAACCCAATATGATTAGAAGTAGGAGAAGCTACTTTGAAATCTAAAATTATCAACTTTGTTTATGCGTTTTCAGTTGGACTATTTTTGTGATTTCTGCCATTATCGATATTATTTTCATGTACCCACAGGGGAAAAATACACTTTTTTAAATAAACTAATTATCAAGGGTAGTTTTTGAAGAAAATGTACAGTAATAACTGAATAGGATAGATTTAATAAAATTGATTTTAAATTTGCTAATCAACTATTCATAATGTATTGAATTATTGGAAACAAAAAAAGAAAGAGGGAAAAACTATACTACATACTGTTTGTCGATCACAAGAATAGCTCTCGCCGAGAAGTCTGCGCCTGTCTGTTGCCGTGGAAACAAGACTCGCTCCATTTTCGACAGGGGAAACCAGAAGATAGGCATTCACAATAGTTTACTAAACGCTTTTATTATTGTTTTTTTTTTTTTTGTAATTATTTTAATCGATTCATCGAGTGAAAGAAAACTGTTTCATATATTATTTATATGATAATATTTAAATTTTACAAATGAAAATAAAATATGAATCAATATGAATTAATCATGAAATTTATTACTGTAAAAATGAAATGAAATTAACTTAAATAATTGTTTAAAAATTGATATTTTCATAACCATTAATAATTATCAATGACTTTAAATTATTAATACAATGACCGAACTTCAGTGATTATTATAGATTTCAGTATGCATTTTCAAACAATTTGCAAGGACGGAAATTTTTTTTTATCATTAAAAATAGGAAAAATAATAATACCTTCTAAACTTTTAGAATTTATTTAAGCATGTGAAAATTCTCTGAATCACTCTCAGCAGTCTCGGTTTCTTCTGAATCAGAGTCGTCGGTATTAATGTTAAATGACAGTTCGTCTAATAGATCCTCTAACAGTCCATCTTTTTCCCAGTAATTATTTTCAACGTTTTCCACGTGTTTGCAATGTGCTGCCCATTCTGCCGAAGTAACCTCAGTGATAGCTGTTTGAAGTAAAGATTTTAGATTGTCCAAACTTAAGTCACCAGTAACATTTCATTCTTTTACTTTTCTTTTTACAGAGCACCACACAAATTCTATTGCGTTTAGATCACAATGATAAGGGGGGAGTTGTAGAACTTCATGTCCATCTTTTTCTATTAAATTATCAATTTTATAGACGATTTTCTTTGGACGATTGCTGTCTATAAGAGAGAATAGTTCCGCTTTCCGCATTTGTTCGTCGCAGTATATTTTGTTTTTCAGCCAGTCAATCATAACTTTTTTTGTAGAATACTTTGTAGGAGTGAGGTTTTCAACAGTTGTATGATACGGAGCATTATCCATACATACGACACTGTTTGGTTGCAAATTAGGAAGAAGTTTTTCCAACACCCATTTTTTTAAGTTTTCATAGTTCATTTGCCCGTGATAGTCACCGCTTTTTGTCGATGCTTTATATACTAGTTGAGCATCCGTAAGAAAACCTGTTGATGATCCAGCATGAACAACTATAAATCTATTTTTTGCATTAACATTTGCTGTAACTCCCAAAACTGTGTCGTCTTGCCAACATTTCTTAAATGTCAAGTTGCTATCGACCCAAGTTTCATCAATATAGACAATCGGTCGTCCAGTGTTCCTATGACGTCTCATTTCTCTCAAATATTTGTGTCTCCAAAAAACAATATCTGGCCTTTCCATGAAAACTTTTCTTTTATTCACGCACTTTTTCCATCGAAAATTCATTGAATGTAAGACTTTGCACAATGTGTCTCTTTTCCACGAAAATCCAATTTTTTCTTTCAACACGGGTAATAATTTTCTGAGAGATGGTACTTTTCTTTCTCTTATATAAAAATCTTGAATCGTTTGACGTATAACGCACTTGTCAAAGTCATCTATTTCGCAGTTCCGCTCACTAGGTCTTTTACGATGTTTACCAGGTGATATTAAATCTGTCGATGAGCCCAATGCAGAAACTTCATTTCTTATTTTTTTTATTGTAGCTTCAGAAACTCCACTTGCTCGGGAAGCTCATTTCAGAGCTTGTGGGGGTGGAATTAAAACATCTTTAGATGAAGCTTCACTGGAACAAAATTCCGCAACATTATATATGATTTTACGTGCTTGCGATTTCAAGACTTCACCTTTTCTAAACTGAAAGGGCATCTTTCCAGTTTAACAAATTAGCAAAATTATTTAATCAAATGGGAACAAATAATTTTAAAAAAGCAAAAGCAAAATTAAATCAAAAATAAGATAACGCAACTGCTGTAGATCCGAGAAGACGAATGATGTGATCTAACCTTTTATTCCGCCAATTCCTCACACGCGTATTCCCCATTCGAAATGGACCGGTCTTGTTACTATAGCGACCGCCACCAACCAGACTTTATGGCGGGAGCTATTCTTGTGGTCAGGGCTGCCATTTGCTACTAAAATGCTACTTTTTGCTACTATTTTCAGCTTCAGGAGACTAAGGCAACTTTTTTAAGCAAAAAAGGCTTTAAAAGCAACTATTTCTGACAAATAGGCAACTATTTTATGAAAAAGGAGACTTTTTGAAAATTTTATTCTAACTATTTCAAATACATGTTGCAGGAAATATGAAAAACAATAAAATTTTTTTACTATTCCAGTACAATTTTTCTAGATGTTCAATACCACATCAAACAGCACTTTTCTTGACCAAAAGTCAATTTCACCCATTTTTACTAACAGTAAGCAAAAAGCAATTATATCCTTTGATACCCCAGCATACATAGTTTTAAATCATTAAAATTCTATTTCTCAAAAAAAAAAAAAAATTGCTGTATTTGTTATTTACTAATAGCAATAAATAAATCATCTAAATACCTTCTCCATTAAAAAATTTCTGCTTCCCCTTTACCATAACCCTCCCCCCCCCCCTCTCACCCTCATGCTGTGTTTCAAATTGTTTAAATCTCTTTATTATTTTATTTTTTTAAAGAAAAGACATCTGTCCTCCTATTTACTCATCACTGCTTCTAATAATAATAAATAAATAATGATCATCTAAATTCTCCCCTTCCTCATTCAAAATTTACTCTTCTCCGCCCACAGCATACAAGGAAATTTAAAATCTGTATTTTTATATTTAAAAAAATTCTGCTGTCCTACTTGTTGCTCTCTAGTGCAATAAGTAAATAATCTATCCCTTCCTTCCAAAATTGTTAGTTCTCCCTTTCCAACCTTTCCAGCATGCAAATTTTCGAATCTTTCAGTACTTTATTTTAAGAAAAATAATTCTGCCCTATTGGTTGTTACCTAATAACATTAAATTTAAAAAAATTAATCATCCACCTCTACTTCTCAAATTTACATTTCTTCCTCTTCCCCCCTCTAGTATAGAAAGAGGTTTAAAATATTTATTTAGAGAAAAAGTCTCACCTAATTGTGTTATAATATGGGCTTAAAATATTTAAAAAGAAAAAAAGTCTGTCATATTCATTGCTTTCTAGTAACAATAAATAATTAATCAATCGTCTAAAATACCCCCCCCCCCCCATGCCCAGTTTCTGTTTTCTCCCATTTCTGCAATTTCAAACTTTTTAAAATATTTAAAAATTGAATTTTATATTTAAAAAAATTGCTGTATTTGATACTTCGTAGTAATGATAAATATCAATGACCTAAATATCCCCCCCCCCCCCTGAAAATTTTCATTTGTAAATAATTTTTTCAAATAGATTTTCGTAATGTGTATTGCATCACCCTACATCGGGACGTCAACTATGTTGTAGTAGTCTACAAAAAATGTCATTTCATAGTAAGCAAATATACACGTAACGTAAAAACTTCCCTTATGCTGCAGCTTTAAAATATTTAAAATCCCTTAAATCTGCAGCTTAGGAAAAGTTCCAAGAAAGATTTGTTGGAGTTCATTATGAAAGCAAAAATGAAATGCTGGAACTATCACTATTACATCTGCAACTAACAAGAGCTATATCAGGGGGTCGGAAGTAGTGCGCTACAAGTAGCGAAACTACTGTAATCTCTACTTTTTACAGTAGTTTGTAGTGTAGCGTGCTATATTTTGAACAACGTAGTGTAGCGAGTAGCACAATACAAAAAATCAGTAGTTTGTAGCGAGAACCGACACTACTTTTAACGTACTTCAGGAGAAAAAAAAGTGCCATTCTGCAAATCATGTGGTCGAAACTTGCTTCTTTTGTGCAGAATTTGTTCTGCTCAAAAATTTCCGAATCGCAGTGGCAAATCTCAGCTGCAGTGTATAGCAACGCATCGCATGAAGTCATCGATTTTTTCCATTGACACTTGCTGCTGAAATCAGATACTAACTTCAGAGTCCAAAGGAATTAATTTTCTTATTGGCAACACTTGTTTATTTATTTGTTAAGATGTCTTCATGTTTTAATGCCAGATTTCTTATTATTCAGAATTGCTCCATTTACAGATTTATTTATTGTTTGCATTTAGGGTTGATTTTCTGTAATTTTCTAGATTATAATATCTCTCTTAATTTTGCTACGAAATTTGTTAAGTGTGTATAAACGTTTTCAAGACGAACACAAAACATTGCCTTGTATGGCATCTTTCTTAATTTTTTTAATGCCCTTGGTTATGTCGCATTTATTTAATTGTATCCCGGCAGACGCGATATAACGAGTGGTCACTTAATCCGTGTCTTCAATTTCTAATGTAAATTGAACACTTTGACAAAATTTGAAAGTAGCGAAGTAGTGACTACTTTTAAAAAGTAGTTTGTAGTCGCTACTTTTTAAAACAAGTAGTTGTAGTTAACTACATTTTCGACAAAGTAGTTGTAGTTCACTACAATAAAAAAGTAGTTTTTCCGACCCCTGAGCTATATCAAGTGTTGATCCAAAAGTTTCAGCAAACTAAACTCAAATGTCATAAAAACTAACTAGAATGAATTTACTTTTAACAATTTTGTTACATAATAATTAGATAATATGTAAAAACAGTACTGAATTTGTGCAAATTGTATATAAAATGTTGTATTGTTGTAATCAGAAAAGGGAAATCATTATCTATCCTCATCTCAACACTGACTATTTTGGATAATACTTTATATGCAACTATTTTGCTACTAAATCAGCCATGATATGCGACTATTTTTGCTACTTTTTTTGGCTTCAAAGGCTATTAAAGCAACTATTTTGAATAATTTTTGGAATGGCAGCCCTGTGTGGTCGACAAACAGTACCTGGTTTGTTTACTTGAAGGGTAAAATTGATTGGTATCAATTTATTTTTCTATAAAATATTTACATATAGGAATAGTAAAAAACCCTAAAAGAATTAGCTAATTTCAAAACCAGTTGCATTTTTTATTTCAGATTCAGAACGTTCTTATAAGAGCTAGAGCACAGATGAGCTGGCAAATAAATAAATCATATATTATAATCAAGCTCTAATAAATTTACTGGAGACTATCTGAAAAATACACCCCTTTAAATAAGCTAATTATCAAAGGTAGTTTTAGAAGAAAATGTCTAAGTGAATTAACTAAATGTCCCTTTGAGAAATAAGTTAAAATGTGTCTTTAAAACAGTATTAGATATATTCACTATTTCAAAAAGACAAAAGGAGGGATACCCTAAGTAAGAGAAGTGAAATTTTTTCTGAAACACTTTAATATAAGTGACTAAACTCTGGAATACAGTTCAGCCTCAGACTTCTACTTAGTCATAAATTGCTTTCAAAAGTTTTTAAAAATAAAGTATTTTAGCCTGACTTAGAGGATCTAGGTGCAGTACTTCTGACTTTTTTTTATATATATAAAAAGAAGTCATTAGAAGCAGCTCTTTCCTCTTACAACTAATCCTTTCAGCAGTGCAAAGAAAAACTGAGAAATTTCATACAAACTGTAGCTCCAGAGAAAATGAACAATTCCTCTTAGAAATATAAAACATTGTGGATATTAGGAGCAAACTTGTAAAACACAAGTTTCGAGAATCAGCCGTTTACATATTTAACATTATTGTCAGTTTATATACCAAAAAAAATTTCATGGTGTTAGAGATGAAGTGGGCTCTTGTAAGAAGTTGCATAGGTTACGTCTTCCACGTTATGTTTAAAAAAATAATAATCTGCCTTACGCCCTGTTCGCATTTGATATTTAAGATATCTTAGACTGCCATTTTTGAGGTGGTACCCTTCCGGAATTGAATACCTGTTCACACTGCAAAACTCATGTAAGTTAACTCACTGAACATCACTGTGTCTAAAATCTGAACAAACATAGAATATGTGCATAAGTTAAAGGCAGCCTCAACAGCCAATCGGTTCAACCTAGCCTCCAGAGCCAATCAAAGTGAGTGGTACTGGCTGTATCTAGCAATAGAAAGTTCGAACTCACTGAGTGATTTTATGGAATTCCCTCAGTGAGTTCAGCAGGCTAAGATATCTTAAATATCCAATCTGAACCGGGTATTAGTTGAGTTTGTCCTTAATAATGCAATGCCCCATATACTAGAAGTGAAATTAAAGGCTAATGATGTCATAAAAGAAAGATACAACACTTGTTAAGATAAAAGGCAATTATATCAATTGGTTCCTTTAAAATTCTCTCATTTCTTTATATTTTCCTAAAATACAAAATGGATTTTTACACAATTCAAAATCACATAAACGGCCCACGCAGGTACTAAATTTATAAGTGACCAATAACTTTTCCTAAGATGAAAACTTATCCACTTTAGCACTGAAGTCGTGACAAGTTAATGAAAGATTTAATACATAAGATATGATGATATAAGATTTTGGATAAAAAAAATGTGTGTTTTCCTGTAAGGTGATTTGCTTTGCTGATGACTTAGAGATTTTATAGGAAATAAAATAACAAATTTGGTCTCCCGAAAAAAATCTTCCCATTAGTATAATACGAGTCTAAAACAGTGTCAATAAAAAGATTTCTATCACTTAAGTTTTGATGTAATTCATGAAGTGTGTTTACTTTAAATTAACAAAATTTGGATACAATTTATCTTTAGTGTTAGACAAATGTAACAAAACAAAGTGTAACTGGTTAATCAGTCAAAACATATAAAATTCTGTACTGCTTATAAATGGCATAAAGAGTCGGGTGGAAGTTCATATGCTATTTTTAGAGATTACAGTACTAGGCTTTTGTCCATCTTCTCTTGAGTTGTGCCAATTTCTTGGAAGTATCTATGTTATAAAGGACAAGCATATATGTGCATAACGCTGACATCATTTTGCGAATGGCGACACTTGACGAAGCAATTTCAGTTTTGCGATTTTTGCTACTGCAATTTTTTTTAATTTCTAAACATCGCATATTTTCATTTTTACACCGTTATATAGGAAAATAAATCTACTTTCAAATGTAATTTGTTTGAAAACTGTATCGCCATTTACTCATTTATACAATTACAGCATTTAAATAAAATTTCAAGCATGATTTTTTTTTTATCTATCTCTATCACTTGCAGATAATTATAAAATATTAATACATTTGCACTTTAAACAACATAAAAAGTTCAGCATTTGTTTCCAGCTGATATTCCGTAACAAAATTTAAAACTTCATTAAGCAATAAATAAAACACAAATTTAACAGACATGTAATTGAAATAAGTGCTTAAAACTGCTGAAATTATCAGAATAAAAGAAACTGCTGTAGATAACGAAATTTTTAGCGATTTCTTCGGCTGTTAACTTCTGGCACGAAACAAAAACAAAATTACCGCTTTTAATAAATTTAAAAAGTTTATTTGAATATATAATTGACATATTTCATATTAAAATGCTTTTTAAAGTTTTCTTAGGAGGCAATAATTCTAGCATATCAGGAAGTTAATGAAAAACAAAGGATCAGGGTCCGTAAGCTGTGTTTTTGGCCCATGAAATAGACTAAAACTTGATTTTGTTATACTGACTTAATTATTTCACTTTTTAATATTAGAAGGTTTATCCTATACGATTTCAACAATATTTTTTGCATTTCGTTCAGATTTATATGACTTACACAAGCTCAAAGTTCGTATTATTCGTAGTTTTTTTGAAAAATACACAATTTCTCCTAATTTTACCTCAATTATTTAGATGAGCGCAATCGTACAATATATGTAAAAATAAAAATGTTGCAAAGCTGTGCTCATAGTAAAATATTAAAAATATATTAAAAATTGAGGTGAAATTGCATATTTTTCCTCAAAAACTACAAATAATACGAACTTTGAGCTTGTGTAAGTAAAAACGAACAAAATGCAAAAAATATTGTTGAAATCGTACAGGATAAAGCTTCTAATATTAAAAAGTGAAATAATTATGTCAGTATAACAAAATCGAATTTTAGTCTTATTTCATGGGCCAAAAACACAACTTATGGACCCTGATCATTTAAGAATTCTATCTTTATACACATTAACTTAGTTAAAGTTAAATAAAAGAGTGTAAAAACAACCTTGCAAAGTTAAGTAAGCATGTAAAAGTAATTTTTAATGTATTTTAATTAAGTAAAAATTTACATGCAAAGTAAGCATGTAAATTTTAGGAATTGTCAACTTTCGCATCGACAATTTTCTATATTAAAAAAAAAAAAAAAATGCCAACAATGTGATTTAATGTTGATAATACAAAAGAGTATTCAAATGCAGTACTAGCACACT
This sequence comes from Maratus michaelseni, assembly GCA_963931845.1. Taxonomy (NCBI): domain Eukaryota; kingdom Metazoa; phylum Arthropoda; class Arachnida; order Araneae; family Salticidae; genus Maratus; species Maratus michaelseni. The sequence goes on from OZ007591.1 coordinate 380,750,458, forward strand.
ATGTACATATTCCATTTTTGTTTATTTTGTGGATAAGCCAGTTTAATTTATCCAATGAAGGATATGATATAAAAGTTAACTGCTATTTCTCTATTTTTTCTCGCATAAAAAAAAAAAAAAAAAAAAAGATTGTAAAGAAATATGATCTCTAATGAAATATGACCCTCTAATCTTGAACTATTTTCAAGATTTGAAATCCAGTTTTTAAAAAAATTGTAAGGTAAGCCTCCTGCTCATAAAATTTCACCAATTCAATTATTATGAAATTAAGGCCACAAAGACTGAATTAAAACCATTTATTAAATACACATAATATTTGATTAAAATTTTCTGAATTGTTGACATAAATTACTTCAATGATACTTTGCCATGTGATTTAATACTTATCGTTAAGGTGGGTAGTATGTTAAAATAAGAGCAAGAATATAAAGATTATTTTTTTCCTCTTACTAGAAAATAATAATAATTTCAAGTTCTGAATTATCTCTTTTTGTATGCAATATTTTATTATCTATAACAATATATTTTTTTAATAACTTCAAAGGAAAGATATGATTTACAGAAAAAAGTATACTATGAATCTGACATATTAAATTTTATTCTTTGAACATAATACTTTGCAAAGTGATAAATAATTTTTTAATAATATAAATTCTAATTTTGTTTTAAAGCAAAGAAATAACACAATAGAATCTCATTTTCTTGCAGGTATCAAAGAAGTAAAACATAGAGAATGGGAAATGAAAATTTAATGCAATTTTTTTTTCATAAATTCCAGTAAAAAATATAAAATTGAGATTGCACTTTATTTTATTTGAATAATAATAACAATTATTGCTTTGAGATATAAAACTTATGAAAAATTTACCAAAAGTAAAAAATAAATAAATAAACCTTCCAAATCAATTATCTACAATAAATGCTCGTAACATAAAAAAAATATCACCATGGATAAAAGGCAAAATTAGGAAATTTCATTAGTGACCATTATTATTTAAAAGGGCTAAACAGTAAACTTTTGCTAAAATTTCTATTAGAATTAATCTAAAATTAAATATAAACATATTGAGACCAGCAAAAGTGGAATCATTTATGGCAAATTTTACTCTCTTGTAGGAAAGGTGGCAGATAATTTTTTAATGGCCACTTTTTTTCATTAGTGGCCAGCACTAATTTTTCCCTTTAGCCATGGATATACATAGAGAAGAAAAAAATATGGCCTTTGCCACCTACTGAAAGGTCATTCAGGAATGTACTTTAAAAAATTTCTCTAAAATTAAAATACCACTTTATTACAAAGACGCAGCTGCTGTTTCTTTTAGATGGATATAGCAGTGAATATCACATAGTGTTCAAGTGAAAAATAAAATTAGAAATACATTGTTCTGTATGCCAATCTATACAAAATATGTGACTGCCTAATTGCACTTACTATTCAAGAATCTTTAAAAGTTGATTTTATTTGAGTAAACAGTTTTATTGTGTACTTTAATATCTTTTCTGATTCTTTTATATCCTCCATTTCTTAAATGAGATGTAATGATTATTTCTTTAATTTTCTTCTTCATCCGCCAAACTTTAATCATCAGCGACTTTTTACAAAATTATTGGAACAGGTTTGGCATTCGCGTGCGGTCCGCCATCTTGTTTCTTAAATCAAAACATATTTGTTTTGTTTCTCATTTCCAAAATAATTTTCATCCATATTTACTTATCATAAACACGTTATTTAATTTTATTGACTAATTTATTTATATTTAATAATAAAAGTTAAAATGTTTTGATTTAAAAAACAATATGGCTGACCGCAGGCGAATGCCAAAGCTTAGCCAAATTATTTTATCACTGACCATGAACAGTTTCATTACTAAAATTATTGCTAACTTCAACAATGTGGTCATTAACTTCTGATTCAGCATCTGTACAACTGTCACATTGCACAAGATGGTTATCTGTTTTTTCATTTGAAAGATAAGAACAAACATAATGTATATGTTGGCACATGTTCCATCTAACACTATTATCTATGCAAGAACAAGCATATCTATGCAAACATACGTTGCATTCATTACAAATTACTCCACAATTGCAGTTTTTCACATTGTCTCTAATGTAGTGTTTTTCACTAGGAACTGATGATGTTTCTACAAGCCATCCATTTTCTACTTTTACAACAGGTCCTTTAATATACATAATCAATTTATGACGATTTTCTGTCACTTTAAGCTTTTGAGATAGTTTACAATTATACAGCATTGTAAATCTACCAGCTAATTTATCTCGTACAAATCTCATAATAGCTGGAATAACTTTGTCTAGTGTGAAAGATTTTTTTCCAAGTAAAAATAAATGTTCCAATGATCTGTGCATACCTTCCACATGCAGATTTAAATCTAAACCTAATTCAAGATTAAAGCAGTTTGCCCAATTTGAAACATTATTTTCAAAGTATTTTTCAAAATATTTCCCAAATTCTGATGACTTTGGATCATCCAATAACTTTTCTAAGGTACATTTTAGCATATTTTGAAATGTATCACAATCTGTTGCCTCAAGTAAAGCTCTCAGCAGTTTATAAGTTTCTACTTGTTTATCTGAACCTTTAATCATTTTCAGATTAGTCCTCCAAGCTTTGTCAATATGCCAAGAGCAATACAATCTCTTTATTGGTGGTGAATTCATGACAGATAACCATGAACCATAAAAAATTTCTTGAAAGTCTGACATAAATACATGAGGGGTAATATTTCCACATTTAAATTTCACTTTGTCATAGAAAAATGACAGAATATATTCATCACTTCTATTTGAAATTAAAAAAGCACAAGGAAAGCCTTGTTTAGTGTCATCTAACACTAATAAACTTACAAGATGAAAATTGTGATACTTAGAATCATAAATATTATCTATACAAACATAATCATTGTTGTATTTTTTCAAAATTTCGCACTGTGCCTCGTTCATTATAATTAGCACAAAATCTTCTCTGGAAAAATATGAACAATGTTCACAAACAACTTCTAGAGGTTTATAATATAATATACAAGAATTTTCTGCATGATACATTTGATCAATCCATGAATCAATGGTTTTTTTACCTTTATTATGGACAGTAGCATACTTGAGATTATAACATTGTTCGATATTATATAAATCCTTTTTTGTTAACAAGTGTATTCTCTCAGCCTGGTTATCTCTAACTTCATCTCTAATTTCATCTAGAATGTCATCTAAAGGAATTTGTGAAGCTAATTTAGAAGCAATAATTTCTCTTTCATACGACGAAAGTTGAAGATGAATTATGTCATTCCCGTGCCCAATATGTGTTTTAGTAAAAATCACATGACACTTGCCATCCTTATTGTCCTTTGATACTTCAAATCCAGCAGGACAATAACCATTTATCTTGCAACTGCCTTGTTTTTTCAAATGTCTAATACCTTTGCCTTTACTGGTATAATATCCTGAACGGTGGCAGTGAAAAGCTACTTTTACAATACCGTACTTATCGATCTTTTCGCCTCTTTCTTGAGAATATTTAAAATTTGTACTACGTTCGACTTGCTCTTTCCAGTATTTGAAGTCATCAAATGACGAAAATCTACATTCCTCAGTTTCTATATTTATTTCATGAATTTCTTCACAATGAACGAAATAATTTTTCTTTTCAACATTCTGATGACATAATGGACATGTAACAGTCTTTTTGTATATTTTTATGGCTTTGATTTTGTGATTATGTAGATAATGATAATCCAAACCATTTTTTAATTTGTACTTTTTACTACAAACATAACATTCATATTCAGACAACTTATCTACTTCATTAGGCGACGGATGCTGTAATCTAAAGTGTCGCCGCAATGAACTGTTGTTCAAATAAGTTTTATCACATTCTGAACAGGAATAAGTTTTCTGCCTACATTCAACACAATTTTCAACAAAATAAGTTCTGCTTGATGCATCAGAAAACATCAAATCATTATCATTAGACATAGCAAAATGTATCACGAAACCATATCATATGCTTAGAAGTTATATTATATTTGTTATTTGTTTATTTAAGTTGGTTGGATGGTTGGCAGAGAGTAAAATATATGCTACACATGAACTTGAGTTGCAAAAAAAAGTTATAGACACAGGAATAGACTATTTGATTGGTTGAGACCATAGACCTTCTAATATCTTTGCTCTGAGGTTGAGACAATTTTGAACATAACCAAATCAAAGACATTTAAGATGTCTTAAATGTCTTTGAACCAAATCGCAAAGCAACTTAGTCGCTAAGGTGCCTCTATATCGGAGTGGCGGCAAACGCACAGAGTGCATGCTCAGTGTTCACACAGCCCTTTTTGTCCAAACTATACGCCGCTGAAGTCGTGACGTCATCAATATGGCGCTGGGCATAAACAGACTGAAGTGCCCATTGAAATAACATAGACGTAAAAAATAAAATCTTCTAGGAAGAATAATTTTTATATATAAGAACTTTCAGGCACTATTCTACAATGTTTAAGGTACGCTTTTCATTATGAATTCCCCAAACTTCTGATTTTGTGATTTAAATTTGATCAATTTATTAAAAAGTCATTAGCTTGACTCCGGTTAGACAAACATTACTGTTGTTTGCATCAGCTGAAGTGGTGATATTTACATTCATGTCTGTCAAGATATCTCTGTCTTTCTCTACTTATAAGTAAAAAACTTTTATTTAATTTAAATTAATAATTTTACTAATTTTATATTAAAAAAAATATTTTATAATTTATAAATTATTATAATACATAAATTACAAATAATATTTAAATTAAGTATATAAATTCTATATTATATATTAAATAATTTATTAAATATGTAAAATAGGATATATTATAATAGTATAAATAATTATTAAATATAATATATTAAATTAAATATTAAATTAATTTAAACATATCAAATTATTTATATATTATATTAAATTAATATTATGAATAATTAATACTAATAACAAATAATTATTTATCATTTTAAATGATTAATAAATATAATTGATATTAATAAATAATAGAAAATTAATTAATAATAATTATATTAATTAATTATATCGTTCATTAACTTAATTATATATATATATATATATATATATATATATATATATATATATATATATATATAATAATTAAATAATTATTATTAAAATTATTAATAATTAATTTCATATTATTTATTAATATAAATTATATTTATTAATCATTTAAAATGATAAATAATTATTTATTATTAGTATTAATTATTCACAACATTAATTTAACGTAATATATATTTAATTTAATATGTTTAAATAATAATAATAATTATTATTATTATTATTATTATTATTATAGATTATATCATAATTTTATATTATATTATTATCAATATTTATAATTATATTAATATATTTATATTTAATATAAATTAATAACAAATAAAATGATTACAAATTATAAATTTAAATTATCATAGTAACATAATTTAATTATTATTCTTAATTAAAATAATTATAATATAATAATATGAACTAAAATATTAATTATTTAATAATTATATTTAATATTAAAAACTATAATTAATATTAATAATAATAAAATATTTATAATTATAATTAGTATTAATCTTACTAAATAATTAATGTTGTATATATAAATAATATAATATATTAAATTAAAATACTAAATTTTAATATATTAAATTTATAGTATTATAATACGTAAATTCTTAAAAATATTCCAATATTTTTTTTAATTTAATATGACTTTCTCTTTACTTATAATTAAAACATCAAATTACTTATATGTAAAGAGAGATAAATACATCGTGACAAACTTGAATGTAAAGATTCAGACGATGTAAACAACCACCATGTTTGTCTAACCGGAGTTAAGCTAATGACTTTTTAATAAATTATTCATATTTAAAGCACAAAATCGGAAGTTTGGTGAATTCATAATGAAAAGCATACTTTAAACTTTGCGGAACAGCGCCTGAAAGTTCTTAAATATGAAAATTATTATTCCTAGATGATTTTATTTTTTACGTCCATGTTATTTCAATGGGCACTTCGATCTGTTTATGCCCAGCGCCATGTTGAAACGTCACACTTCAGCGGCGTATGGCAAACCTACATTCACCTAAAGACTCAACCATTCGCCGATTTGCTTTGTGCTGATTTTGGAAGGGGCAGTTTGGCGTCACAGATTATATTTCGAGGCTAACGAAAAAGACAGGCTACCGCGGTAAATTCCACTTATCCTTTTTTACAGACCGCTAGAGTGACGTAATGCTCTTTTCGTACACATTCATTGGTGCATTCGAGCATCACGTGACTCCAGCGGTCTGTAAAAAAAGATACGCGTAAAGAACCGCGGTAGCCTTTCTTTTTCGTTAGCCTCGTTATATTTAATCTGTTTTTGGTGTCTCGTGATCAACACTAGAACAACAAACTATAGTTTATAGAACACGTGAATGATATAGTGATATGATTTTTTTTATTCTGGTTGTATATCTTTACAAATATGAGGTGTTGCGTGCCTTTCTGTAATATTGACAGTCGAGCAGACTATTTCGACCCAGGTGATAATAAAATATCCATGCATTATTTTCCGAAAGATGAAAAAATTAAGAAAGCATGGTGAGTTGGTAACAAATGTTATAATTGATCTTTAAAAAAGGGAAATTTTTGATGAAATAACATATCAATGTTAGTTATGTTAAAATGAATTAATGAAATTGCAACTGGGCCATAGGCACACCTGTTAAAAAATTTTGCCCCTCCCTAGATTTTATTTTGCCGGTGCTCATATTTTTTAGTATTTGTCCGCAACAAAATTAACTCTCAATTCATTGTGTTTTGTTTCCTTTTCAGCTCTTTTTTTAAATTATCATAATATTTTTATAAATTGCTGAGCATCAGTAACAGTACATTTACAATTCATATGCACTAAAAAATAATAAACATGTTTATTAAAATAGCACATCTGCAAAGAATTCTAATAATTGCCTCATATCCAGTGCCATTAGTTTTTGGATAGAATACACAATTACATACCATTTAAAAAAAGACTTAAATAAGGTGAATATATTGAAACGTCTTAATAGATGGGGGAGGGGGTGCGTTGGTAAAAATGATATAATCGATCCTTAAATATAGGACATTTTTGATAAAATAACATATCAATGTTAGTTATGTTGTTATGTTAAAAATGAATTAAAGAAATTGCAACTGGGCCATAGACACACCTGTTAAAAAATTTTGCCCCTCCCTAGATTTTATTTTGCCGGTGCTCATATTTTTTGGTATTTGTCCCCAACAAAATTAACTCTCAATTCATTGTGTATTATATATATTATATAAGCGATAATTTAAATTTGTAAAATCGAAGCAATGATAACAATAATAGAATAGCCTTGAAATTACTTTTATCCTAAAATAAAGGGGGAAATTATAAAAGGATATATAATAGAACCACGCCAAAACGCAATTTCTGAGATGGATCTTTAAATTATTGATATATTGCATTTGTCTCAAAAATGAAAATCCCAGATATTGTAGAAATATTTGAAAACTTATCTTAAACGACCTCTTACATCATATCTAGTAGTTTACTAATCAGATATCCTTTTTACACAATATGAAAATTTTATTAATAAATAAACACTTTTTTGCGATGAGACTTTAATTCTCGACTTGAAATATGTTATTTTCATCAGTTTCATCCATCCTGAATAGAAATATATGCTAAAAATATTAATAAACAGAAAACATTATTAACGTATTTAAAGGGAAAAACCCGGAATGTTGTTCTATTATTCTACGCTATCTGCTAGCAGACGACGGAGAAATGGGCACGTTTTTATGAATGGAAAGACGGCGAATGGTCAGGTCTTTAGGATCATATGTTGGTCTAGCACCAGGGCAACACTAGATACCGGGCTTGCTCATTCATTCTCATGACGTCAAAAATAATGCCTGGCCGCGACCAGCGATTGGTACAAAGTGGCGCGCCCATCGTTTTGTGACAATCGCTGCATGTCTTTTGTCGCAGCTAGTCCCCATTTGTGACGTCATGATAATGAATGAGCAAACCCGGTGTCTAGTGTAGGCCTGTACTCACCCCAGGCTAACGAAACAGACAATCTACCACGGTGCATTCCACTTATCTTTTTTTACAGACCGCTAGAGTGACGTGTGCTCTTTTCGTACACCTGCATTGGTGCATCACGTGACTCCGGCGGTCTGTAAAAAAAGATATGCGTAAAGCACCGCGGTAGCCTTTCTTTTTCGTTAGTCTCGGTACTCACCTGGATTACGTCACTGTTGTTTAAATTTTTGTTGGATAGCAAGAAAAACATTTCTGTTCTTTATGACTCCTACTGTACACATGGGATGGGGCGATTTGATTAGTCTACATTAAACGGGTCTATGATATGATTGGCCTACGTCGCCAAGACGATTCCTACAATGATCGCTACGACAAAAATTTAGTGGTAGATTGGTTGATGGAAGTGTTTGTTTGTAACACTAGCTCAGTGGTTTGTAAACATGCCCTTTCCTTATATGAGAGTGGTGACATACGATGTTCAGACTGTACGTAGACATTTGCGTTTGTCCAAACTAGGGCAATCCTAGGCATGTTCTATTCCAGAAGTTGGCGATACTCACCTGGAAAAGTTCGATTATACGACTGAGACTAGTGTTGGGCGATTCTCGAAATTTCAACAATCGATAACAATCGCTATCGTAAAAAATACTATCGATAGCAAAAACTATCGATAGTCGAATTCTACAATCGATATGTTCTACAATCGATTGTTTCACCGACAAGCTACAAACAGTAATTGCAAAACTTAACAACTAATAAGTTGACTAGTTTCACATTATCTTTTTAAAATCACCTCTGGAAGCATTGCAGACCTAGTTTAAAGTTCCAAGAAAAGCCAAGGGTAGCCAAAACGCTCAAGACAGGTTTTATCTATCGAATGCGAGTCGAAAATAAGAGCTGAAGACAATATAGACTTTTAATAAAGGGAACTGCAGCCCCTGGTAGAGATGATTAGAACTAAAATGATGGTGGGATAACCAAGGAAATAAATCAAAATGAGAATGGTCCAAGTTGTATGAGTATCAGACCCATAGAACCTGAGATATTGAATAAATCATAAATATACACTATACAGCAGAGCCATCACATAGTAAATAGAGTAAAATACTCAAATATTATTTAAAATGATCCGATTTTCACTAAAGTCATATAAAAGTTAAATTAACTTAAAAGAAGTTTAGCAATGATAAAAGAAAGACTGGGGGAGGGCATGGGGAAAAATGTAAAAAAAATGCCTGTTTCTACTTTAAATAAATATTTCAGAGGTTCAAGTTTAATACTGGACATGCGTCAAAGGTCGTTGGGAGCTAAAAGTTAAAAAGTTAAAAGCTAAAAGTTTAAAGTAAGTGGAATGTACCGCGGTAGCCTGTCTTTTTCGTTAGCCTCGCGAAATACACAGCCGGTTCATGACTTTTAAACCGTCACAGTGGTTCATCTTTCCACGGCGATTGACACAAAAGGATGGGCACGATTGCGACCTACGTTATATCGCGACCTATATTATACACGGCCGGTGCATGACGTATAAAACGTCACATGTAGTGGATCCGAGGCTAACGAAAAAGACAGGCTACCGCGGTGCATTCCGCTTATCTTTTTTTACAGACCGCTAGAGTGACGTGAAGCTCTTTTCGTACATCTGCATTGGTGGATTCCAATATCACGTGACTCCCGCGGTCTGTAAAAAATGATACGCGTTAAGCACCGCGGTAGCCTTTCTATTTCGTTAGCCTCGTAGTGGATCGAAGGCTAACGAAAAAGGCAGGCTACCGCGGTGCATTCCACTTATCTTTTTTTAGCTAGAGTGACGTGATGCTCTTTTCGTACACCTGCATTGGTGGATTCGAGCATCACGTGACTCCCGCGGCCTGTAAAAAAAGATACGCGTAAAGCACCGCGGTACCCTTTCTTTTTCGTTAGCTTCGTAGTGGATCATTTTTACACGACGATTGGGGCAAAACGGTCGGCGTGCCGCTTTGCACCAATCACCGTGTAAAAATGATCCATTCCATCTGACGTTTTAAACGTCATGCACCGGCCGTGTATAACGTAGGTCGCGATCAACCGCGACCTACGTTATACACGGCCGGTGCATGACGTGTAAAACGTCACATGGAGTGGATAATTTTTTCACGGTGATTGGTGCAAAGCGGTGCTATCACCGTTTTGCACCAATCGCTGTGTAAAAATGATCCACTTCATGTGACGTTTTAAACGTCATGCACCGGCCGTGCGAGGCTAACGATAAAGAAAGGCTACCGCGGTGCTGTACGCTTATGTTTTTTTACAGACCGCGGGAGTCACGTGATGCTCGAATGCACCAATGCAGGTGTACGAAAAGAGCAATACGTCACTCTAGCGGTCTGTAAAAAAAGATAAGTAGAATGCACCGCGGTAGCCTGTCTTTTTCGTTAGCCTCGCCGGCCGTGTATAACGTAGTCACCTACGTTATTGCTCTCGAACTATTGCTCTCTACGTTATTGGCCAACGAAATACACGACCAGTTCGTGACTTTTAAAACGTCACACCGAGTGGATCATCTTTACACGGTGATAGACACAAAATGACGTACCAATCGCCGTGTAAAGATGATTCACTCCGAGGCTAACGAAAAAGACAGGCTACCGCGGTACATTCCACTTATCCTGTTTTACAGACCGCTAGAGTGACGTAATGCTCTTTTCGTACACATTCATTGGTGCATTCGAGCATCACGTGACTCCAGCGGTCTGTAAAAAAAGATACGCGTAAAGAACCGTGGTAGCCTTTCTTTTTCGTTAGCCTCGATTCACTTCATATGACGTTTTAAACGTCATAAATCGGCCGTGTATTTCGTTGATCGCAGATCAACACGGCCTGATTACCGCGGCGCATATTTTTCCGAACCAAGTTTTAGCCTTGATCAGAGCTTTGGACATCAAAGTAGCATTTCTTGGGGCGCTCACGCTTGCCGAAAACCAGCAAAGGGATGTGTATCAATAGCAAAAGTGATTTTAAGCTTTCGCTACTTTCCTACTCTGAGAAACTATAGTATCATAAAAACTAATAGAAATATATTACATTTGTTTATAAAAATTAATAGAAATATATTACATTTGTTTTCTATGTGGTTTTTTTAATCCAGTCAATTAATTCGAAATATTAACCAGCGTTTTTTATCTTTTAATGTGTAAGTATTACTCCCTCCCCCACGGAAGAAAAAGAAAATCCTCTTATCAAATGCGGGGGGGGGGGGGGGGGCTGGGAGAGGGAAGGGGAATCTTCTTTATTTTTTATGTTTCCATAAACTTCTACTAATTTTTAAAAAATCATCTAAATTAGGGTGAAGGGATTTGTAGATGATTATTTATTATTACTATAAAATAAGAAATAAGACAAAAGATTAAGGAAATACATGTATAAACTTTGTGTATTAGCAAAACTTGCTTTGTGTGCATCAAAGGATGGGGAAGTGTAAATTTCAGATGGTAGGAAGGATTTAGAGAATTGATTACTTACTGTAACTATGAAGTAACAAGGACAGAATTTTAAAAATAACCACCATGTCAATTTTCAAGTTTCTAGCCAGGGTTGTCATTAATCGATTACTGTTTTGGTCGATTGATTAATTGACTAAACGTTCAATTATACGAAATTTAATCAAGATGACTGTAATCATGATTAAAATTGAAAAAGTAATTACCCTTTAAAAAAATTTCATGATTAATACAATCTGAACTAATTCAATCGCGATTACTTTAATCATTAATCTAATTATACAGACGAAAGTTAAACATGACCGCCATTTAACTTTCTTAAATACTCTTTCATTGCTATGAGACTGTTATTAAGGGTCACTAATCGATTTTCTTTATTGAAATTTATACAGGGTCACATAAAATTATCCAGACACACTGAGGTAAAATTTGTAAATCATTTAGTGGAGAAGAATTTCATAGCTGTTATCAAAGCCAATGATTCATCAGGAGAGTATTTAAATGTCGGGCATCTGGCCTTTTGAAAGATTTTTTAAAAATTTAGTTGCTTTTTTAGGGTTTCCAGATATTTTCTTTAACATACCCGCATAATGTTTTTGTCCAGATTGTCTCATTTTTAAAAATGTAGTTCATCTAATACGTGTTCTAAGAATAGCGATTGCATCTTTCTTGTTTTTGATTTTAGTTCATTTGAACAATTTTTTTTTCTTTGGGGATCCAACTTGTTTCTCGTAGTCATTATTACTTCTGCCTGGTAAAAAGAGATTCTTATTGTTATATTAGAATCTTAATCAGTCTCTCATTTTTCTGTAATAAAAAAAAAGTGCTTTATGCGAGGCAGCTTCTCCATCTTCAATTAATGTCAATAATAAATGAATGGACCAGCCTCTTAATCTGATCTAACATAAAAAAAAAGGAGTAATGTTGAAGATTGTATTTGTGTAATAGATAGTCTATTAAGATATTTTCAGAATTCACAGGAAATGATTCATGTATAGTATAATCATTTCTCAATATCTCATATAATTCTCTATTAGAAATTTACACCTGTAAAAAAAAAAATTATACTGAAAGTTGAAAATAGCTGCAGTTGAGACTGATTTATTTATCCTAATCCTAATAATATTATAAATCTGATTGTGTGCAAATGTTAGGCTGAAGCCAGCGTCAAAATGAAGCATTTAATGATCCTGTATCTTTGCATATAAGTTGATTATAACCCTCAAATGAATATAGGCTGGTTTTCTTTTATTTTATTTCAATATTTTTCTTAAAAATTAAAATTTTCATTATTTTCATATAGAATAAATGGACATTTTTTCGTATATTTTACAATGGTTGGTTGGTTTGGTTGGTTTGGCCCAAAGGGCGCGGTTTTGCAACTTTTTTTAGATGGTTAAATTTATTTTACCGTTGCTAATACTTTATCGTTGCCAATATAAAATAAAACCCCTGAGTAATAATTTTTAATCAACAATTTATTTTCAAGTGAAAATTTTCCACGTGAAAAATGAAAAGGAAATGAATTATTTAAGAATTAAACAGAATATGAAATGATGTCATATTAGAAATAAAACGTGCGTTTTCAAATATTTGATAATAATACAATGTGCATAAATACGAGTAAGTATGGAAAGCAAGCGAATATGATGTCATATATAGAAAAATAAAAAAAAATTGTTTTGATGTTGAAATAAAATGATCTTGGGTTATGAAAATATTTGTGATTAATTTCTCTTTTTGTTTCTTTTTCACATGAAAGGAATTATTTTAGATGTACGTAATATATGTATTTTAAATGTATGCGTTGTAAATTAAAGTTCTGTGTTTTAAATGAAATGAGTGAAAGATTTATATTTTTAATGAATTCAATACGAATGATGGGATAGGTTGGCGATTTATCGTCTGCACACGGCTAACATAAAGATACCATATTTTTAATTTAAATTTAAAAAAAAGAAAAAAGAAAAATTGGATGGCAAATATCAATGATATGCATCGCAAAATTATCCGTATCGAAAATCAGAAAATCTTAATAAAAATAACTATATTTTTTAAAAGAAAGTTGCTTTTCTCATAAAAGCTAAAGGTTTAATATGATTGTGTCGAAGTAACAGCATTTTTCCTCTATCATTTTCCCACAATCGAAAACACATTTGTAAATCGTCGTTTCGAACCGGAATTTAATTTTACATTTCTTTTAGTTTTAAAATAGGAAAAACTTTGTTGTCTTTTTTAAATATATCTTTTTTTAAAGTTGTTTCATAATAGATTTTTGTAAAGTCTTGCAGGATAAGAAAAATTGCATAGATTTTAAAGCAATTTTTAAGTAAAATTACAATATTTTTTAAACTTAAAAAAAAAAAACAATGTTATCGAAAAGAAAATCGATTTTACCAACAAATTCGCGTAATGCAAAAGCAAGGAAGAAATAAAAAAGTAATGAATCTTTTCTTCCAGCCGAATTGTGTAAACTTGAACAAACCGATCGTGCCAATTCATAACATTATAAACGTGAAAGCGCGTTCTATACAGTAGAATTTTTTTTACATATAGGTAGAACATTTCTGAGAATAGGAAGGTTAGGGGTCTGTAATTAGGTCCATAGTCAATTTGATTTTTTTTATCAAATGAAATTTGGCGCAAAATTAAATACATTGTTGTAACCAGATTTGTTTTTTGCGTGGTAAACTAATGGTATTTTAGATGATCATTTCCCCGCTCACCTTTGATGCCAACTATGACTGTAAAACATATTAAAAAATATTAGCCGATAATTTTCTAATTTTCTTATTGCTTCATGATGTAAATAGACTTCCTGGTTCATACTTTAAACCTGAATCGGTCATGCCATTGTCGTTCAATTTTTATTCCTAATCCTAACCCTAATCGTATCCTATCCTAATCCTGATAATAACTTTAAAGAATATTCTTTAACACAAATATGTAAATTAAATCAATATCCATAAATGGAATGAATGGAAAATAGAATAAATAGAAATGGCAAAATAAAATAACAAGAAAGTACATTTATTCGACACCTAACCCTAGAGAAAACGTAAAAAATTTCAAGCGCATGAAATAAATCAAAATAATCCTATATATACTAACAAAAATATGTAAATTTAGATTATCAGATTTGTGTCGTCGGTATTTATTTGCTTATAGTGTTCTTGACGCGATAGAGAAAATATCGAGGTTAAATTGGGCAGAATTTAAAGTACTTTCTAGCAACCTTTATTTACATTTTATAATCGCATCAGATTGTTATATCTTTGTGAAATATCTATCAATTTATAAAATCCACAAGCAGTTTGTTCACTATTTACACCACTTAGCGTGAAGCACTTAATTTAATACACTGCTCAAAACAATTAAAGGATATTGCAGTTTTAGGTGGATTTTGTATCTGGGAAACTTTTTAGCTGATTGATACATGGTCGACAGACATAGTAGGTTATATGAGAATAAATTACACATGTTTGGCAGAAAAAAATGCATTTTATTGCGCATTTGTGTACAAAAGGAAAAAACACAATTTGTGCATATGAGAAAAAAAGAATAAGAAAAGGTGTTTTCTTCAAAGAAAATCATTTTCAGTAAGGGGTATGGTTTCCACTGGCGGCCAGCAACGTTTAACACCTTTGAGGCATGGACTCAATGAGGTTATTAATGACGAGTTGGGGTATTCTGCCCCACTTTTAAAGAAGAGCTCTTTCCAGTTCTTGGAGAGTTTGTGGGGGTTGTTGGCGGTCAGAAACTCGTCTTCCTAGAGCGTCCCAAACGTGCTCGATTGGATTCATGTCTGGAGAACACGCTGGCCATTCCATTCGAACGATTCCTTCCTCGAAAAGGAAATCCTCTACCAGGTTTGCACGATGTGGCCTGCAGTTATCGTCCATTAAAATGAAGTTATCTCCGATTGCTGCAGCGTAAGGGTCCTCAATAGGTCTGAGGATCTCATCCCTATATCGGCGACCAGTCAGAGCTCCATCTCGAATGATGTAGAGGTCAGTGCGTCCGTCAATGGAGATGCCACCATACACCAACACTCCTCCACCGCCAAATCTGACACTTTCGTGCACGAACGCAGGATTATTCCTACTGCCACGGTCCCTCCAGATGAAAATACGCCTATTATCCGGATGCACAGAAAAACGGGACTCGTCAGAAAACATAATATTGCTCCATTCATTTCTCCTCCAGTTGACATGCTCGGTTGCCCACTCCCTGCGGTCGCGACGATGCCTTGATGTTAATCTAACACATACCATCGGTCGGCGAGCATACAGACCTACAGCATGGAGCCGGTTTCGGACAGTCTGAGTTGAAATCGTGGTGCCTGTAGCCGAGCGAAGGTGTTGTTGGAGAAGAGTAGCGTTCATGTTTCGGTGTCTCCGAGCTGTTAACGCTAAATACCGATCTTCATTGGGCGTTGTTGCCCGTCTACGACCTTACCCTGGTCTTCGGCCTGCACATCCACTCTCCAAAAAACGGTTCCAGATCCTGGAAATGACACTTTGTGACACTCCAATGGCTTGCGCTACTTCGGCTTGAGTTTAGCCCCCTTCTAACCTACCAACAATTCTCCAAGCTTCTGAATCTGTCAAATGACTTCGCTGAGACATCGTACTCATCGAAACAAAGCAATCACTGAATGCCGATCATCCTTGTCTTCATTCTCTTTTATGCAGTTGAAAGTCAAATTTCATTCGCTGCCGCTGAAGCGACGTTTTTGACGTCGAACTCAAAATTTGCATACTCCACAGTTTGAAAACCAGAAAAATTTGCATTTGTGATTCTCTTCTTCTATTTTTGGCAAAAAAAATTTCGTTTATGTCTTTATTTTATATAAAACTTCAAATATCCTTTAATTGTTTTGAGCAGTGTATATACATAAACAAGATAATGTAGTAAGAAATATATAACATATGTCTATGCAAATAAACAATATAATAATGCCCATTTAGCAATGCACACATATACAAAT
Source organism: Maratus michaelseni (assembly GCA_963931845.1). Classification (NCBI taxonomy): domain Eukaryota; kingdom Metazoa; phylum Arthropoda; class Arachnida; order Araneae; family Salticidae; genus Maratus; species Maratus michaelseni. The sequence continues at coordinate 380,767,047 of OZ007591.1, forward strand.
TGTACACCAAATACCACCTAAAATGCACTGTTGTATAGAAGAATTCTGCCAGTGTTGTTTTTCGTTTTACGAAGAGCGATTCGTCGATTTTCACGATTTTACTTGGTCCTCCTTTTTTCATTAGTTGCAGTTTCATTTTCGCGATTGTATATATTATTTGGCATGAAATTTCACTTTTTTAAGACTGGGTTATGTCAAGGCCCCTATAGCAAAGAAATACCGTACGGTCTCCTATAAAATGTGATAAAGCTTTGGTTAATTATATATGTTGTTAATTATCAAGTGAAATGTTTTACTAAGTTAATGCATTTATTCTTTTTTTAATGTTACGTGAACGAAGTCACGGGTAACAGCTAGTAATATTATAAATCTGATTGTGTGCAAATGTTAGGCTGAAGCCAGCGTCAAAATGGAGCATTTAATGATCCTGTACCTTTGCTCATAAGTTGATTATAACCCTCATATGAACATAGACTGGTTTTTGTTTATTTTATTCAAATATTTTTCTTAATAATTCAAAATTATCGTTATATTCATAGAGAATAAATGGACATTTTTTCGTATAATATTTTAAAATGGTTAAATTTACTTTACCGTTGCTAATATTTTATCGTTGCCAAAACTAAATAAAAGCAGGAATAATAATTTTTACTCAACAATTAATTTTCAATTGAAAGATTTTCACGTGAAAAATGAAAATTCAAAAGAAGAGGAATTTCCGTGATATTTGAAGCAAAAATATGGAGTATTTGTTATTATACATTAAGTATGAATATTGGTTACGTTGAGAAGATATTTTCTGCCAAAAATTGAGTTATAATTACCGTATAATACCGTAATTGCGTATTAATTAGTTGTCTTGAACAAATATGACGTCATAAATAAAACATGTATTTTCAAATATTCGTAACATTACAAGGAGCTTGAATATCAGTGTATAATATAAAAGTATATACATAATGGACGTCAGATTTAAGATGAATAACTGAAATATGTTTTTTGATACTGATTAATAATAAGCTTGAAAATCAGTTACATACAGATGTGATTTTTCTGATAAAATTCCCGTCATGATTGCCAGGAAAAGAAAATTAACAAGAATTGTATCATTGAAAAGAGATTTCTCTGGAATCAAAGTGACGTCATATTTCAAACAAAACGGGATTTTTCAAATATGTTTCAAATGGTGCGTGAATCAATTTCAAACATTAATAATTACAGAGTATGTTTGTTTGTTCGTTTGTTTATTGAGAACATACATCAGACTTGTGTGCTTGACATCAAGTGCCCGCTTATAAGTCATCGTCAATATACAGGGACGAGATAGCCACAAGGAAATTTACAACACCAGAGAGTTACACCCGGGAGCTCCACAAAGTGTGTGCAACGGAGCTGGCGGGAGTCGAACCCGCCGACCTGACTCCTACGCTCACAAGCGATTAGCGGAATAGAGAGGCAGTGAATCGTCAAATCGGCTTGCAATATGAAGCCGGTTATCGCTCAAATCGTTAGGCCCAAGGGCTGACTTCATTGGACGGGGAGAGGTTTTCAAAGCAAGCCGCCAGTTGTTTAGGCCAACTGTAGGGTTGCATTTTCAGCATCACGCCAAACATAAACATTTCATATATATTTATTCTCTGAACTCTGCGATTAATAATACAAGCATCAGTAAGATTATTAGGAAAAGAAACTTGAACCAATGTCTATTATTTTAAAATCTGACTGTCTGTTTGTATTTCGCAACTACTACTCTTAATGCAATGCGATTTACTCAACACCATCATTGATCTACGGATGTCATATAAACTCTGAGAATTTAAAATTTTGAATTAGATACCGATATATTATTTATATATTTATTTATTTATTTATTTTGTAAATTTTAACGAAATTTTTCTAAAAACGGTAATTAAATTACTCCATTTTTGTGGATAAAAAAAAAGAAGAAATAAAACGGATTAATACATTTTTATGCCATTTTCTCATTAAAACTGAAAAAAAAATTTATTTTCAATTTGAATAGTTGGTGAAAAAAAAATCTTGATTACAGCAGAATTTCCGAAAATTAAAACATATTTCCACATATTCAAACTTTATGAATTAATTTATTCTGCAGAACAAAAATCGTCTGTCAGCATATTGTCAAGAAATCAAGAGTTGTTTCAGCTATAGATTAAACCAAGGAGGCAAATTTGCTGTTACATGCAAACGCAACACTTGCAATTGCAAACCTTTTGGCAACCCCAAATTACCTGCAAACGTAACATTTACATGTAATTTGCTCCCAAATTAATTTTAATTTGAACCCTTATAAATGTTAATTTGCACTGAAAATTACATACAAAAGTAATGTTTACATATAATTTTGGGTTGCAAAAAGCTTTTCTATTGCAAGTGTTACGTTTGCATGTAACTGTTACTGTTACATGCAAAAGTAACACATGTAAATGTTACGTTTGCATGTAATTTTGGGTTACAAAAAGCTCTGCAATTGAAGTTCCTTGCATTTAGGTGTAGAATTATTCTTCCATATTCACAAGAATTGAATTTAAACAAAAAGCATATACTATTTCCAATGAATTATTTTTAAATGATGGCTGTTAAAACGTTTTTCAAAGTCGTTAAAAGTAAAATGGTTTATCAGGTAAAACTGATATTTGTTTTTTGACAAATTGTACTTTTTTAAAACTGAGCTATGTCAAGGCCCCTATAACAAAGAAATGCCGTATTTTCTCCTATGAAATATGATAAAGAGTTAGTTAATTATTTACGTTTTTAATTATCGGGGGTGAAATATTTTGCTTGATTAATGCATTTATTCTCTTTTTTTTAATGTTACGTGAACGAAGTCACGGGTAACAGCTAGTTATCTATAATCTATATGCATCTATATAAAAAAATTAATTGTCTGAGTGCAACGAAGACTCATACACAGCGCAGTATTACTTTGCCCCATATATAGCTACGATGGATATTAAAACCTTTCGTCAAGCATAACTCAAAAAATATTTAACGGATTTCGTTCAAATTTTTACAGCAGGTACCTATAAAGGTGACAACGTCGTCTATTTATTACCAAGAATAAGTGTCAAACCGTTTGGAAGTTATATTAAAAAAGTAGATAAAAAAGCACAATTAAAGTACATACGTCACTAAATTTTGTGCGTACGTCATTTTCACCGGCGGGAGATTTTCGTAGACAATCGGAATTGAAAAGTTCATGGAATACATGGAGCAAAAAAATATGCAAGCACTAATATTCAGCACAATAAAATATATTTCAATTTAATAAAAATGGAAAGTTAATCTGGAATTTTTTCTGTTTGAAAAGTATTAGAGATTAGTAAGAGTAGTATTAGTATTAGAGATTTGGCGTAAATCACACCATTAGCAGCTTTTTTATTTCGCGTGTGTATGTTAGGAACAATTCTTTGATGTTTAAATAAAAGGTTTCGATTTGTGGCATTATTTCTTATTTTCTTTTCCTTTTTAGTATTTTAAATGGAATTAGTGAAAGGCGTGTATTTTAAATTAAATGAGTGAAAGACGTGTATTTTTAATGTATGTATTTCAAATGAAATCAGTGAAAGATTTATATTTAAATGAAATGAATGCAATATGAAGATGTTATGAGAAAAATATTTGGCGATTTATCAACTGCGCCAAGTTAACATAAAAGTACCAATACATATGTGGGTACTTCTCTATTATACCGTCGACCACTTTTCATAACAAAAAACTATCGCCAAATAAACGGGAGAACGTTGTCATTGAAATATCAAAATACATAAATAAATAAAATATAAGAATTTAAGGACACAATTGTTATTTTAATGGATGAAATAACTAATAAATCAGTAAAACATAATGAAAAATACACGCAAATGTCGCGTTAAAAACCACTTGATGACGTAACAAACACGTATAATGCTTCTGATATCAAGTAAATGGGACTGCATTTTTGGCGTTTAATCTAACAATTTGGCGATAGTTTTTTGTTATGAAAAGTGGTCGACGGGATAATAGAGCAGTACCTCTATGTGAAATGAAACAAGGCACAGATGTCATATACGCACCACGTTGGCGCGATTTTTCCCTCCAACAGCTTGGGGAAAACTTTGTTTTTGAATATTAGTTACAAATAGTGTGACAAATAGTACACGTGATTTTTTATTTCAATATAAAAATAAAATAACGTAATAAATGAAACAGCTTCTATTATTTTAAAAAAGGAAATAAAAATAAATAAATAATAGTTTGATATAAATAAAGGCGCGGATGTCATATACGCACCACATTGGCGCGATTGCAACAAAATGGCAATTTTATGCCTCACATGGTAACCCGGTTATTTTGTTTCAATTGTTGTTTATTAACTTTTATTTTTTATTTTAATTCTATAAATTGTTTTTATTATATATATCAATATTTATTTATATCAAACTATCATTTATTTATTTTTATTTCCCATTTTTGAATAATAGGAGCTATTTCATTTATTACGTTATTTTATTTTTATATTGAAACTAGGGGGCCTACCCCCTGCGAGCTACGCTCGCCAACCCCCGTTCAGACTTCGAGGCCTCTAAAAACATGACAGCGTGCTTTATTTTAAAAATATTGGTAAATATGTAATTGGGTTGCCATGCTTTTAACATTTTAATGGGACATTTTTCGATTACCATGGCCTCATACACAGTTGTTGCGACAACTGACGACTGTTTTCGGGATTGATAAGTAAAATCAATTACTACTTGAAAACCAGCTTGTATAAAATGGTTAGGTTTAAATTGTGACTACCTCTCGGACTTTTATAACAACAATCTCTATTCTATTCTTCCTTTGCGTTTAAGGATGAGAAAAATTACATCTGCTTGTGAATAACATTAAGAACCACGGCATTGAAAAGTTCTATGTTATAGACATTTTCAGTAACAGGTTTTAATTTTCTCTCTATTTTAGTGCACCAGCATGCATATTTTCATGTTATTTTAAATATGTAAATTATTTTTTTAATTAATGTATATATGAATTTTCTAATAATTATTTATCATACAAAATTAATTAAATATTTTGTGCATGCATGCCTGCATTTATTCGGCATCAATTGATGAGATATTTAAACAAATTTGCTATCCGCGGTAATTTTACACCATGTTCTGTCACTTGAATATTGTCCATAAGAAAATCGGGTACTTTTCCATTATAGGATCCTTTGCTTTTAGGTTTGGCGTAATTCGAGCTTCAAAAAGGGATAGATTCGTTAATATACATAGATTTGTTGCCAAAAGTTATGAAAATAAACCCAATGAACTTTTGGTGCTTTTCTATTATAGGGGTCTTGACGCTTTTTTAAAAATCTTGGCGGAAAAAACCAAGCAGGATATTTTATTCTTCCGTTCAGTTGGGCAAATATTATTTTATATATTAGTTTCAAATATCCGAATTAATGATTTTATAAATTCGTTTAGTTAAATTTTACAAAAAAATAACAAAATGATATCAATAATTAATAATTACTATTAATTCCTTTTCCTCCCTTTCTTTTGCGTTTACCTAAATGACGTCATTTGGACGAATTTATTCAAAATATTTTCAGTTTATAAATTTAATTAAATGCTGACAGACGATTGAATCCTGACGATAGAAATGTGATTTTTTTTTTTTTTTTTTTGAAATTTTCCTGAAAAACATAATTTAATCACAATCTTGTCTTCATTATCTATTTAAATAAAAGATAAATTCAATTTCAATTTGAAAATGACGAATAAAAAGAAATCAATAATCCCTATCGGGATCCTTTTCAATTTTTTTCCTTTTTTGTCACAAAAAAACTGAGTAATTAGTTGCCATCATTACAGAAATGTCATTAAAATTAGAAAAAAATTAATATCTCGAAAACTAATTCCAATTTCAAAATTCTATTACCAGTTTTGACATCCGCGGATTTTTATGAACAATTGGTATTAATTTCACCATCAAGCGTATAATATTTTATTAAAAATAGCCTTGAAACATAATCAGTCGTTTAATCAGTCGTTTCATAAAATCGTTTCATAAATTCGTTTCATAAAATCGTTTCACAAATTCGTTTCATTAGGATTTTATATATATAGGGTAGATAAAAAATTACATGCTATTATTGTATGGTATTTGTAACTAATATTCAAATACAAAGTTTTCGCCAAATTGGCGGGGGAAAAATCGCGCCAATCTGGTGCGTATATGACATCTGTGCCTAAATTAATATTGATATACATATAAAAATAATCTATAGAATTAAAATAAAAAATAAAAGTAAACAAACACAACAAACAGTTTTCGCCAAAGTTGCGGGGGAAAAATCGCGCCAACGTGGTGAGTATATGGCATCTGTGCCGGGATTTTTACCCTTTTATCTGTGCTTTCGGAAATATAAAAAAATTAAAAAATTCTTATATCAGGTGTATAATGTTTTGCATTTTTATACGGACCACTTCTCCATTTTAAGATTTTAAATGCTATTTATATCAGATATTTCTTTCTTGAGATTCCCACAAGTTTTTTCCGGTAATTTTTTTAGTTCGCTTATTAATTGTTTACAATTTGCCCCCCTGGCAATAACAATTATTTATCACAAAAAATGGGTACTTCTCTATTATCCCGTCGACCACTTTTCATAACAAAAAACTATCGCCAAACTGTAACGCTAAATAAACGGGAGAACGTTGCCATTGAAATATCAAAATAAATAAAATATAAGAATTTAAGGACACAATTGTTACTTTAATGAATGAAATAACTAATAAATCAGTAAAACATAATGAAAAATACACGCAAATGTCGAATTAAAAACCACTTGATGGCATAACAAATACGTATAATGCTTCTGGCATCAAGTAAATGGGACTGTATTTTTGGCGTTTAATCTTAGTTTGGCGATAGTTTTTTGTTATGAAAAGTGGTCGACGGGATAATAGAGAAGTACCCAAAAATGGCTTAGTTTTGTTTAATTTGTTTGTTATGTATTTTCATTTCTTATTAAAATATCGAAAATGGCAATAAAATTTTATTTTAGCACCGTACTTAATTTTTTAAAATGGCTCAAAAACATGGTTTAATAAACGTATATTTGTAAATATTTTAAAAAAACATGTTTTTCCGCTCTCTAGAAAAATTTGTAAGATTCTACAACTGCCTTTGGCACCAACCAGTACATGATACGGAACTTTTCCCTATTCAGATACACAGAAGAGGTTGGTCACAAACAAGAGTAATGCTAGCAACAATATTGTTTTAACTCTATAAGAGTTAGAAACAATAATGATATTAAATTCCCCGATTAGCTTAGGGCCCGATTACGGAACTTTCTCCTAGAAAAAAAAAAACTGTAGAAGTCTTTCACATTTGTTTCGAATGAAGCTCGATCAACAAAGTATTAATTGATAATACAAACAACACTAATATTAACATGGGGGCAAAAGTTTGAATTTAAGTGTATATATTTGGAACCCTCCCCCCCCCAACCACCCACCAAAAAAAAGAAAAAGAAAGTTACAGAAATGAATTTAAAATGGCGTGAAGCCACCCTTTCTGACATAAGAAATTGGCTGCGAACCCGATTACGAAACTTTCACTTAACTTAATAACATGTATCTAATAGCCCTGAGGACAATTCCCCTTCCCAGTTATAAGGACCTTGGGGCGCTTTTTCAAAAAGCTTGACGCAGTTCGGGTTGAAGAAGTTGAGATTTACTGTCAAATGACATAATCTACTATGAAAATAAAACTGGTGAATTATTATGCTGGTTTATGTATGTATTTAAAAAATTGCATCTGATTACACTCTTTAGATAAATTACTCCTGTTTGCATTTAATAACAGATAAACGGCTTCCGTTTACTAAATTGTTTAAATATTGGGAAGAGTTGGCGAGAGATAGATAGACGTGTAAACAAACGGGTAGAGAGACGGATAGCGACAGAGATAAGCTAACGGGTAGCGAAACGAATAGACAGACGGGTAGCGAGGCAGGTGCAAAAAAGGCTTGACAGAGGGGTAGTGAGATGGGTAGCGTGGTGGATAGAGAGACGAGTACAGAGACGACTTGACAGACGGGTAGAGAGAGGGGTATATAGACAGACAGACGTGTTGATAGACGAGTAGTGTAACGGGAAGCGAGACAGGTAGAGACACGATTAAAGAGTCGGGTAGAAAGACAGACGGACACTGAGACGGGTATACAGAAGAGTAGAGAGACAGTAGACAGATGAGTTCGGAGAGAGACACAGCTAAGACATACGAGTAGTTAGACTGGTAGACACGTTTGTAGCAAAGCATGTTATCAATGTGGTTTGAAGTATACGAGTTTCTATAAATAGTTATACAAATAAACAAAGGAAATTTTTTAAATTCAAATATTAAATATTTGATTTAATATTTCAATATTTAATATTTTATTTTTTAATATTTTATTTAGATATTTGTCACAAAGAAAATGTTGCAAAAATTAAATTAAATTTGCGTTAAACTACGCTTGCTAAAATACGCTATTGGCTGCAAATCTAATTATGTGACTTTAAAAATATCGTTTTAAAAGATCCGGCGGTTTTTTTTTTAAAGTTTTGAGCAATTCCCGCTTAAGAAAATGAGATTATTTGCCAAATGTTATAAAAAAATGCATATGAAAACATAACAATATATGAATTTATATATGATATTTTGTAATTATATCATTTAATTTGCTATTTTTCATATGCTGTATCTTTATCTATCTCTTGTCTATCATATGCTGTATATTCACTTAGATTCTTGTTGATATCTTCTTTATATCGTAATTGCTAACTTTATGTTCTCAGCAATATCACTCAGACTAATCCCTTTGAGGGAAGTCCTAGTAATAAGTTACAATGTACAGTGTGTACAAATTTTTGGGAGCTTTATTAATTTATCACATGCTATTAATTTTTCAAAGATTTTATATGTTAGCGTACAAGTTTAAAATTAAATTGTAACATTTTTAAATAATTATCGTAATTGTAAAATACAAAGTATATACCTTCAGTGGCGTAGCGTCAGGGGGGGGGGCACGATCATTTTACTATTAGTATAATTATATACTACATCTGGCCTTATTTAATCTTTGAACGGTATGAATTAAATAATGCCAAATATAGTATATAAAAATACTGGTAGTAAAGTGATCCTGCCCCCCCTTGACGCTACGCCTCTGCATACTTTGTTGAAAATATTCCATATAATCATAAAGAAATATTTACAAATTAAGTCTATTTCTTTAATGTGACATTTCGACAAAATTACAAACTGCTTGAGCACATATCCTTACTACGTTGCCTTTATATGGCACGCCACCATCTAATTACCAAAGCATTTGACAATATTTGTATCGGGACGCATTACTTGGAGACTTATCGAGTAAGGGGCCAAAGAATTTAATTACTAAGTTGCATATGTAAATATAAGAGCAAATGGTAAATTTCACCCAGTGCCATATGTGGAACAACCAATTCTATTGTTCACAGTGCCAAATAAATAAACAAGTGGGTAAGTGTGATCGAAGATCGCTCAAAGGGTTTCGTTTAATATTCCTTTCAAAACGCTTTATCCTTTCTTTAATAAATCCAAATAAATTTCATTTAGCAACAAAAGAAAAAAAAACCCTCATGTTTTTTGTTTTTTATAAAGTAAAAATTTACCGGTCTATTTTTTCGTTTTTCCGAGTATCCAAACCAGCCCGATATCGACATATCGAGAATATCGATATACTAGAGGGGGGGAATATTGGTTCCGAGTATTCAAACCAGCCCGACAGCGGGCGAAGTCGGCTGGGCGAAGTGACAGGCCGAAGTCAGCGAGCGAAGTGACTTTATTCTGTCATAATAATATCTGTCACGCAGGCTAAATGCGATATAAAAAAATAAGTTCATAATTAAACATGTTGTACACCTTCAAAATGTTAAAATATGCGAATATTTCCATAATCGGATTTTTATCATGATTCAATATGTTTCTCAGACTCATATATTTACTATTCTCTATTACTCATATTGATACTCGCTTTGTATTATTCTCAAACATCTGAACAATTCGTTCGACTTCCAATAAGACGTCAGATTTTTTTTTTAAATTCTCTAATGACGTGATATTAATCTGTTTCGTGTACATACACATACTCATACTCTTTGTATTATTGAGAAATCTTTGAAATTTTCCGTTTTATTACCACTATGACGTCATTCATTTTTATTTCATATTAATCTTTTTTTTAATAGGTGAAACTTTTTATTTCATTTTCATTTTTCACGTGGAAATCGTCTGATAGAAAATTAATTATTGTAGAAAGAATTTCTTCTTGGATTTTTAATTTTTGGCATCTGCTATAACGAAAAATGTTTAAATTTAATAGGAAAAGGCTGTTAGAATTTTGGTTTTTTATCTCTATTTATTAAAATAAACGAATTTTTTAAATTTTAATATTTTGAGTTCTTCATAAGCTGGTATTCAGCTATATACACAAATTTTCAACTCTGTAAGTTACATAGTTTCTGAGAATAGCTCTGTGACGGACAGACAACGGAGCGGGAGTAATAGAGTTTCGTGAAATGAACGAAACCCTAAAAATACCAATGCACCCGCCCCTACTAATTTCTTACAATGCTTTTCAGTCAGCGTTCATTCGCATCGCTCCTCACAGTGGCGTGGCGTTGCGTAGGGGGAGAACATGGTGAATGGTTGCCCCGGACGTAAATTTTTCAAAGTCGAAAAACTTTTTTGCATTAAATAATAGAAGTCTCTAAAAAGGGCACTTAGCCCCGTAAAATCAAAATTCGCCTTACGCACTGTCTCCTTATGTTGTCCCATTTTAATGAATTAGAGCAATGACAGTATCACTTAGCTGCCAACTTGTACACATTTTTGTTACCACTAAAATTTAATAGAAATTGTTACCTTATTGAATCACATGATTTCGGCTATTTAATAAGATGAAATTTACAATTAAATTCTAGTGGTAGTATTGGGTATTTCCTTAATTAAAAAGTTAAGTTTAATGCATCTTATGACTATAATCTTACATTCTACCACTTCATAATATTTAACTTCAATTCAATTATACAAGAATTTAAATTTAACATTACACCAGGTGAGAAAGACATACCACCAACTGAATATTGTTACCATAAATTTATTACAAACACCAGGTAATTAGATTTAAGAAGGGGCACCAAAATTTAGTACAAGTTAATACATATAATACAAAATATAAGAGAAGGGAGAGAATGGCAAAATAAATTCATTTACTTTTAAATTTTACTTTTAAATAAAATCAAAGGAGGTAACAATATTCTCATATCTTTCACAACCAAAAAAAAAGGAAAACACCCAATACTTCTAAATCTCAAAAATATAAAGTATTCATAAATGATGACGAATAACAGTGAAAATTACACTAATTTTGAATAACTGAATGGAGACAAACTCTCATATTTGAGAGGATAAAACTCAGAAAATTTGCAAGTTAAATCCAAAATGACATTATTTTATGAATACATTTATACCTTCAAAATTTAGGGACCAAATGAAATCGTATAGTTGAGCACATTACGTATTTTATAAATCATTTGAAAAGCTGTGATTCAAGATGATAGGACACATTTTTAATTACCTAAACAATAATATTTCACTTAATAGGATTCTCTTAATACTTCATAAATTTATTAACTCTCTTTAAAATATATAAAATTTCACAATTAACTTAATTCAGAATAAACAATTTATTTTAAGTGCATCAATAAACTTTAATCTATAAAATTTACTATCATCTGTTTAGCTATTTAGTTCTATTTACATTTGGATATTTAGGTTAGGTCTACACATTTCATCTTCAATCCACATTAATTTAAAATTATATTTGTCATATACATATATCTCTTACAGAATTAATATTTTTAAAGAAAACATGTGTGATTGAATTTCACTCCATATGAATTCTGTTATCAATTTAAAAAAAACCAATGAAGGTGGACTTTTTCACAGAATATAAATATAAGGGCAACAAAGCAAAAAACAAGGAAAGGGGGTTTAATTTACTATTAATTTACAGATTTTAAACTTAAAGTGTAGAAAAGAATTACTTATTAAATAATATTTATAAACACATTTGAATAAAACAATAACAGAATTCTAAATTCAATTTTTTTTACACATGTATTTGCTGTTATTATAATCGAGCAGACTACTATTAAAGTAGAATTTAACATTACCATTTAAAGTTTGATAACTTGAATAAAATCTTTTAAGCTACTGTTATAATACATGAGAAATGTGTTTAAATTAATCAGAATAATAGATGCAAATTAATAAGGGAAAAACAGATTCTTGGTTAATTGTGGGTTTATTTACAATTAAACATTTTCATATCAGTACTAGAAAGAATATTATAATTATAGTAAGACATTATAGACAAACCAAAATTTACTCACATATATTTTTCTTAGACCACAACAGTTATCTCATCTATAGAGATTTTCATCAGGATGACAGATTAACAATTTTATATCAGATCACCACATTATCGTCGAAGATGGCCTCTACTTCATCGGCAGTCCCCACTTTGCCGAAAGAGAAATTCTTCACCACCTAAAACCGCATCTCACTGGTCACGTACTGCTTTCACATGCAATTCGGGGTTGGTACTTGTAATACCGATGACACTCGTGTCGATGATGTCGAGAGAAATTCCGCTTACACTATCGGGGCCGGTACTTGTAACACCGATGACATTCGTGTTGATAACATCGAAAGAAACTCTGCTTACACTAATTTAGTTCTAATGTATCAGCAGGATTATTAGAAGTCTAACATTAATTCCTCCTTCTGCTCTTTAATTCGATCCTCATTCAACACATTCCGAACTTTCATGTACTACCTCGGCTCAAAGTTGAGGAAAGTTCATATCTCCGAAAAACCTCAGTAATGGAGATAGCAACAAATACTTATAGGACCAGCATCCTTTTTAGTTAGCCTCTTCTGTAGTACAAATGCCTTTCTTTTTTGCGCTCATGCTTCGGAGCTCAGGGGTAGCGGGGCGCATTTTCCCGCCAAAAATCCCCCTCGCCCGCTCCAAATTTTTTCGACTCGCACCTACATCATACGTTGTTCTCTGCTTACTGACTGACCTTCTCGTATCACCTTTACTCCTCGAACCTATATGGGGTCTACCCATTATAAAATTAAGGGGAACGGGAGCCTTACGCTTCTGTTACTATGCGCTAACCACATGGTAACAGGAAAATTTTCGAAGAAACGGGTTGCTAATGGTCCTTTTTTGACCGAACGTTTATTTGAAAGGTTGACCGTTTGTCCTACAAGGTTAAACTTTGCGGGTATTTTTCCTGGAATAAGTGGGGTTGAACAACAAGGTCACAACAATTTACACTTGGGGTTGATATTACGAAAAGGGAAAAAAAAAAGAACATTTAACTAGAATTTGGAAGAAAGAACTGCATTACTTACCATGTTATAGATTAAAAAAAAAAGAAAGTGAAAGAAAAATTAACTGAAAATTTAGAGAAATGAAGGGTTATGTTAATATAAGTTAAAAAATTAGAATTTGCGAAATATTCTACAACAAGACTCCCCTATCCTGAATAAAAAAAATTTTTTACTAAAAAAAATTTTTTTTTTTTTTTTTTTTTTTTTTTTTTTTTTTTTTTTTAAAACAAAAAAAAAGAAAGTATAAAGCTAACTCCCAATGGAGAACTCGATTTCCTACTCCAAGTTAGTTAACCTAGACTTGTTAAAACCAAAAAATTGGAAAAATGAAGGTAAAATGGTTTACTGTCTGCTGGAGAAACACCTACGTGGGTCCAAGATACTCGAACAAATCAAACAGCGACTCGAAGAGCTTCCAAGCATCACATAGTTGAAACCCCGCTCGTCAGACTCCGGAATGTGCAATTCGAGCTGCACACAATGAACCGTCCACCTGACCACATCCCTAAAAGAAAAATGGAATTGAGTTTAAAAAGGAATTTATACATAAGTAAAAGCTGTGAGCCATATAAGTAACCATGGGGTTTATCACAACCAACTGAGCCTCTATCCTTGCCTTCAGATTTGCCTACAGTTATCTGTATTAGATGATACCTACTGAAAATTTTCACCAACTTCCCGAAACAGACCAGATATCCAGACGGTGAACTCTCATTTCACCACTACTACCTTCTACAAGTGAGTATGCCAGTCCACCGTAATTGCCATGTGTAACTGCAAGTAGGCCCCAAAATTGTTGCTAAAATTAAATAAATTTAAGTTTAAGGTTAATTAACATGTGAAGGACTGCCAACTGGTAATTTTCACAATTTACATACACATCAAGACACAGGCTGGAGATGCAGATGTAGATATATATATACATAATACACAAATAAAATCTTTTACTCGACATATAACAGTGTGTGAGTCAAAGGTAATAAAAAAAAAGTATTTAAATCAAATTCATAGAAATAGCACTAGGTTACATACAGGTAAATAGCATAACACACAAAAAAAAACACAACAGAGATGCAATATTTCATTTTCAGTTAAAAATGCTTTACAAAAAAAAAAAAAATACATGAATGCAAGTTCATTGTATTAGCAGGAAACCCCTATTCATTTGAAAAGTTCATATTTTGATTGTTGGGGTTTTACTTGGAGTGTACAAATGCACTTACAGATCATTGTGCATACATTAGTGTATGTCTGCAACTCTGTATTCCTATGGGAACAATTACCATAGCCTAGACAACTTTAAAAATGCAGAAACTAAAAACAACATGCAAAAAAAAAAATGTGAAAAACAAATTCCACTACTACCAGGTAACTCTGCCAACAAGATATAAAAAAAAAAAGGGAAAAAAGAAAATATAAACACAATTACCCAAATTTACAGAAGAGAATAGAATATAGAAGGCATAAAAATGTACACACCGAAAGTGTATATGTACGGCTGTAAATAAGTCACACCCCACATACAGAAATGTATAAAATATCTCTGTAAGATTTGCACATATACCCAACAAATTACAACTTCCGAGAAGGTAACACAAATAAGTAAACTAAATAAGTGTTAGAATTAGCTATATATATACAATACAATTATATTTTCAAAAGGAAGTAAAAAAGGGGAAAAAAAATTTACCCAAATCCCTTCGCTTGCATCACGTAATTTTCAAAACATCCCCCAAAAAACTCCAAACATCCCAGAAATAGCACGAATTTTGGTTAAAAATTTATAAAAATTTACAAAAAGTGGGTGCGGAGCGGTATGCATGCCAAAATATAATATAATACCCAATACCCTTCTAAAAAAGGTACATATAAAGCTCCAAAAACGCTTACTAACACTTCCGGAAAGCAATCAAAACAAACCCATTTTAAGTTGAAAAATTTTCAATTCCGAGTTTTAATTTCGATAAATTTCCTTTAAAACACATATAAATACAAATTAATTAGACTATATACAGAAAACATTGAGTGAAAAACAGATAAAGTCGTTACTCTTTATAAATGGGACGAACGCTTCTGTCCCGAAAGGAATAATCGACCCGTGGAGTCGATCTAGAACGACCGAGGCGTTTCGATTTCGCGACAGGCCGTATCGAATCACCCTCAGTTGCTTTTTCGTTGCTATCGGACTGATCAACCTCTCTGCCTCTTTCAGCAATATTAGGCTCCTCTTGTGTGCTACCCGAACTTTCCCCTACCGGAGCAATCTGTGGATGTGACTCTTCCCCTCCCGGACTGACCTGTGGTTGTGGGGAAAGAGCACCAATTTCGGTTGAAACGCTGCGCGCCTCCTCCTCGTCTTCCTTAGTTACGGTTTCAGTGTTGCAATCATTCTCGTTTTCTTGCGCTAAAGGGGGCGGAACCCATGCGAAATATCGTCTATGTCTAGTAGTACGGAGGTGGGTTGGTTGCTCGCCACTCTGAATCGGTTCTGTTTCATCGATGGGCGGATTGTGGATCGAATTTCCGTTAGTCGTTTGTTGTTGTGGATTGTTTTGGTTAGTAATCTTCCTGTCTTTGAATAACGTTAGTCTATCAACATGGACAACTTGGGTATTTTTCGGGTTAGCAACTAAAGCGATCTTAAAATTTACATTATTTAATTGTTCAATAATAGTAAAAGGACCGTTATTTAATTTACTTAGCTTTTTAGTCTGTCCTGGCTCAATTCTAGGTGTGTAAAGCCACACTAGATCACCTACTTTTAGATTTTTACACACTGCTGTTTTTTCTCTGTATTTCTCCTGAGTTTCAGCTGCTTTAACTAGATTGTTATGGACTTCTGCATATACTTTTTGGAGAGCAGGAATTACAAGTTCACAGAAAGACGGTGCATCGTTGTAATTAAGTTTAGGTGGTTGTGAAAATACATGATAGGGAAGATTTAAGTTTCTACCATACATGACAGCTGCCGGTGTTAACTTTGTTGATGAATGTACAGCGGTCCGCATTGCTAACAGAGCAAATTTAAGTTTAGAGTCCCAGTCTGTTTGATTTTGATTTACAATATGAGAAAGTGCATTCTTTAACGTTCTATTTTGGCGTTCCACCTGAGCATTTCCGGGTGCATGATAAAAAGATGTTCTGATATGTTTTATGCCAAACATACTGTATACATGCTCAATCGCATCCGATATTAGGTTTTTTCCATTATCTGTCGTTATATAATACGGTGCTCCATATCGAGATATGAAATCTGCCAACGTGTCCGCTATTACATCAGAAGTAATTGAACTGACAGCATACGCCTCTGGCCATTTGGTAAAAGAGTCTATGTATGTGACTATATATTTATTTCCTGAAAATGTTTGTGGCAAGACGCCTATGATATCTAAGTGTACTTTATTTAGAGGAAATTCAGGGGTGGGCATACGCTGAAGGGGGGCAAGCTGATTTGCCTTATGGGCTCTTTTCTCTTGACAACTAACACAAGATTCTACCAGGTGTTTGACATCTGCCGACATCCCTGGCCAGTAAAAGTGCTCTCGGATGCGGTCAATTGTTTTCTGGAAACCTTGATGACAAGCAGCTAGAGAGTCGTGTGTTAGAGTGAACACTTGCAAAACCAGTTCCTTAGGAACCACTAACTTGATGGGGTTGTTTAAAATCAAAGATTCTCTAGTATCCTCACATACCAAGATATCGTCTCTAAAAAAGAATTTCATATACCTAGGTGAGATTTCCAATTTCTGCTCCAATTTTTTTTACAATTTCACAGCATTTCGTGTCCGATTTTTGGAACTCGCAAATTTTTCCCATAAGGTTTGAGTATGGTTCAAAAGATGTTTCTTTAGCTACCTGAATACTAAAATTGCAGCTAACTGCACTTGTAGGCTTCTCTACATTAGCAAAACGCGATAGGAAGTCTGCCACACTGTTACATTTTCCCTTGACATAGTTTATTGTAAAGTTATAGTCTGATAAAGTGCATATCCACTTGGCCATGCGTGACGTGGGATCCTGAATCTTCAACATAAAGGTGAGTGGAGCATGATCTGTATAAATGGAAAAATGTGTACTGGCTATATAACACTTAAAATGTGCAGTGGCCCAGACAAGGGCTAAAAGTTCTCTTTCGGTGGCAGAGTATCTTGTCTCTGCATCTTTCAGTCTCCTGCTAGCGAAGGCGACAGGGTGTATCATTTTGTTATTATCCAATTGTGATAACACTGCCCCTAAAGATTCACTACTTGCATCAGAATATATAATGAATTCTTTGTCAAAATCAGGTAAAGCTAAACAAGGTTTTGAGATAAGAGCTTTCTTAAGATCATCAAATTCCCGCTGGGCTGCCTCGTTCCAGACAAAACGCCCTGTTTCTTTAGTGAGGTCTATTAAATTAATTGCTCTTTTAGTAAAATCTGGGATAAAGCGTCTGTAAAAAGACAATGTGCCGATGAAAGATCTGACACCTTTACGATTTGTAGGAGGTTGTAACTTTTCTATAATTTCAATATTTTTATTAATGGGGGATACTTGACCACCATGAATCTCAAAACCAAGATACTGAATTTTGTCTGTCAGGAAATTACATTTGCTGGGTTTAAGTTTTAAGTTATGTTGGCGAAGCCTTTCGAATACTAAGTTAAGTTTGGTAAAATGAGACTCAATGTCTTTAGAAGATACTACAATGTCATCAATATACACTAATATACCCAAATTTCCGAGATCCCCAAAAATGGCATTCATTAATCTCTGAAAGCTATTTCCTGAATTAGCCAATCCAAAACAGTTGCGCGACCACTCAAATAATCCTTTATGCGTAATAATAGCAGTTTTATGCATGTCTTCAGGTCTAATGACTTGTTGAAAAAAACCACTAGTAAGGTCGAGAGTTGAAAAATAATTGGCACCTGAAAGGGAGTCTACAGAGTCTGTGATATTAGGAATGGGGTATGCATCTTTTACCAAGTTTTTATTTAGCTTCCTAAAATCAACAGCTAATCTGTATGTACCATCTGTTTTTTGTACGAGAATGACTGGAGAAGAAAATTCTGACATTGAAGGTGACAAAATATTAGCTTCTAATAAAATGTTTAATTGGTCCTCCATTTCCTGGCGCAGTTTATAAGGGACTCTATATGCTTTGCAACGAACTGGTTTATCAGAGGTTAGATTTATGGTATGGGGAATAGTGTCACAGCCAGGTAAATCTAGTACAGAGGCTGCGAACACATCTTTGTTCTTATCCAGGAAATCTTGCATTTGTGCTTTTAAAGGGGTGTCTAAGTGGTCTAAATTAATTTCAGAGCTCCA
The DNA here is from genome assembly GCA_963931845.1 of Maratus michaelseni. Taxonomy (NCBI): domain Eukaryota; kingdom Metazoa; phylum Arthropoda; class Arachnida; order Araneae; family Salticidae; genus Maratus; species Maratus michaelseni. The sequence goes on from OZ007591.1 coordinate 380,785,851, forward strand.
TTTTAAATCTGCATGGTCGAAATCTGCAATTGGGGGGTCAACATTTACATTACAATTTAAATTACATATCTCTGGGGTTAAATTTAAGTTGTCTTTACATTTAAGAATTTTGGCAACATATGTTCCTTTATTTAAATTAATAGAATTATCTGAGAAATTAGCAAAAGATAAAAATAAACCATGCTCTTGTGTGCAAATGGTTCTAGAAATAAGGAGGCCTTGATGCATACTTCTAGCAAGGGGTTCTAACATTATAGGGTCATTAACATTTACATTTAATTCTTTATTACACTTAACATTAGCTAAAATTTTAGTTTGGGGGGGAATTGTAAGTTTGTCATATAATGCGGCAATGCCTATGATAGTCTTGTCATTACTCTCATTGCTACTCATTCTATTTTCACTCATTACTTTGTGTGTTCCCACTTAATTGTTCCTCCATATCATAAAAAACAGTCTCATCAGATTTGCTAGCATTATCCGCATGTTGTGCAATATGGTTTACTTGTTGAGCCTCAGTAGTCTGTGGTATACTGTAGTTATTTGTGGTACCCTCTACTTTTTCACTTTGCAAGACACTATTACTTTCACTTGACACCTTATTCTGCCCACCATTCTCGAATTCTCCACTAATACTACTTATGGTACCCTGAACTGTCTTTACATTATTACTACAGTCTACCTTCTGCTCCCTTTCACCTTTGTTGACATATTTGCACTGGGAATTTTCAGGGTCACAATTATCACAATTACACATTTTTGAATCATTATTATACATATATTTACAATTATATTTACAATTATTTACTATAACCCCTACATTATTTACAGAATCCTGACACTGTTCAGTATTTTCCTCGACGTTTTCCACACTCTCAGTAGACTCACTAAGATTATGGCAACCCTTGTTTGTCTCTAATTTGGAATGACTTTGCATATCAATTTTTTGTTTACATTGGGTTTGTTCAGGGCTTCTAAGAGTGATAGCATTGTCTGAACAATCAATGAGAACTCGATACTTTTTTAAAAAAGGCATTCCCAAAATAGCAGAAAATTCCTCCGCCAGCTGACCTGGTACAACAAAAAACTGTGCCTTGCACAGCGTATCATTAATTTTAAATGTTGCGAGTACACTTTGATTGAGATGAACTTTTTGACCAGTTACTGTCACAATCGGTGTGCAACACTCTTCTATAGGGCTACCCGTGAACAAATTGAGCATAGTGCTACTCAACAAATTGATAGCCGATCCCGAGTCACATAACGCAGTAATATTTTTATTATTTACAGTAATTTTAGTAACTGGGAGACTATATAAATGGGGTGAAAACACACTATATACAGGGGGTGAGTCGTTTGGCTTTTGGGGGATCAATTCGACCATTAAAGATCCGGCCTCTAACCGTTTAAAGGCCTCGCAGGAGTACCTTGGGCATTAGCATCATTACTCGGTTGGTTTCCATTACTGTTTTCATGTCTGTCCCTATTATTATCTCCTCTATTTATGTAGTCATCACTATCTCTATAACTGTAGTCATTTCTACCCCTATAATTATATTCATTTCTATTTCTATTTCCCCTATAGTTACCATTCCCTGCTTGGTTTGAATTTCCTCTATAATTACTGTTATAGTTTCCACGGCCCCTATAGTTATTATGCCTGCTCCTACCAAAGTTATACTGGTACCTCGCCTGTGGGCAATCTCGTGCATAATGTCCACTTTCTGAGCACAAATGACACTGAAAATTTCTGAATTGTGCTCTTTCCTGGCTCTGGACCTCACTCTGCCTTTCCTGAATTCGAACTAAACTGTCAATTTTTGCTGACAGCAAATCTACCTGGTCTTTCAAATTGCTGATGTCCTGCTGTGATTGTTTATACTCATTTTGGGGATACATAGCTGCACAGGCTAAATTTTGTGGTACAGATTCAGGTATAAATGGAGCACTAATTTCATTTTGGAGGTTATAGAATGGATTTATACTCCTGCACGCTTTTTCCTCAAGCAATGCAACAGTGAGGATTTCTTCAGGCGTTTGTGGGTTTTTCGTAATGACCCCTTTTCTTATTTCTGGGGACAGATTTCCCAAAAGCATTGAGTGAAAGATAGCGTTTCTACTTTTGTTAACTACCTCCCCTTGTAATCCATCAATAACTAGGGCTTTAAGCGACATGTCGTAGGCTCTGTCATAGAAGTCCTGCACCGACATTTGAGGGGTTTGCTTGAAACTAAAAAAATTTGAAAGGGCTACATCTGGAGAAACATGACTGGTGTATCTTTCCCTGAAAATTTTAACAATTTCATCTACCTTTTTATCTTTATGAAGCTTAAATAACCTTGCCGCTCCCCCGGTAACTCTGCTAAACCAAGCGAATTTTTTCTCATCCTCCCCCCATTCGAAAAAGGTAGCAAGGCTATCCCACTTTTCAAAAAATTCACTAAAAGAAACTGAATTTTCAACACCGCTAAAAGGTGGAATTGAAGAAATATTTTCCATAAGGGAATTTTTCTTTTGAATATTAGCCAAGTTTTTTGCCTGATCTTCTGCCATGATAAGTTTTATCAATGAGAAAAAAAAATTAAGTGGGGGGGGGGTGCAACTATACACAGAAATACACATACAAAAGCATAAAAACAATAGAGAATTTAAATTTGGAACTATCTAAGTGCAGAGATGTCAAAACTTTAACCAAATTGCAATACAGAGTCACAGACTTACCTTTCACAACCATGAAAATTAAATCAAAATACCTTTTACAACCATGAAAATTAAATCAAAATACCTTTTACAACCATGAAAATTAAATTAAAAACACAAAATACAGCTTCATATTTTTTAAAAATTTTTAGATTTTTATAAATCTATAAGCATAAGCCAGGTTTGAAATGTCATGGGCACCAATCTTATTGGGTATTTCCTTAATTAAAAAGTTAAGTTTAATGCATCTTATGACTATAATCTTACATTCTACCACTTCATAATATTTAACTTCAATTCAATTATACAAGAATTTAAATTTAACATTACACCAGGTGAGAAAGACATACCACCAACTGAATATTGTTACCATAAATTTATTACAAACACCAGGTAATTAGATTTAAGAAGGGGCACCAAAATTTAGTACAAGTTAATACATATAATACAAAATATAAGAGAAGGGAGAGAATGGCAAAATAAATTCATTTACTTTTAAATTTTACTTTTAAATAAAATCAAAGGAGGTAACAATATTCTCATATCTTTCACAACCAAAAAAAAAGGAAAACACCCAATACTTCTAAATCTCAAAAATATAAAGTATTCATAAATGATGACGAATAACAGTGAAAATTACACTAATTTTGAATAACTGAATGGAGACAAACTCTCATATTTGAGAGGATAAAACTCAGAAAATTTGCAAGTTAAATCCAAAATGACATTATTTTATGAATACATTTATACCTTCAAAATTTAGGGACCAAATGAAATCGTATAGTTGAGCACATTACGTATTTTATAAATCATTTGAAAAGCTGTGATTCAAGATGATAGGACACATTTTTAATTACCTAAACAATAATATTTCACTTAATAGGATTCTCTTAATACTTCATAAATTTATTAACTCTCTTTAAAATATATAAAATTTCACAATTAACTTAATTCAGAATAAACAATTTATTTTAAGTGCATCAATAAACTTTAATCTATAAAATTTACTATCATCTGTTTAGCTATTTAGTTCTATTTACATTTGGATATTTAGGTTAGGTCTACACATTTCATCTTCAATCCACATTAATTTAAAATTATATTTGTCATATACATATATCTCTTACAGAATTAATATTTTTAAAGAAAACATGTGTGATTGAATTTCACTCCATATGAATTCTGTTATCAATTTAAAAAAAACCAATGAAGGTGGACTTTTTCACAGAATATAAATATAAGGGCAACAAAGCAAAAAACAAGGAAAGGGGGTTTAATTTACTATTAATTTACAGATTTTAAACTTAAAGTGTAGAAAAGAATTACTTATTAAATAATATTTATAAACACATTTGAATAAAACAATAACAGAATTCTAAATTCAATTTTTTTTACACATGTATTTGCTGTTATTATAATCGAGCAGACTACTATTAAAGTAGAATTTAACATTACCATTTAAAGTTTGATAACTTGAATAAAATCTTTTAAGCTACTGTTATAATACATGAGAAATGTGTTTAAATTAATCAGAATAATAGATGCAAATTAATAAGGGAAAAACAGATTCTTGGTTAATTGTGGGTTTATTTACAATTAAACATTTTCATATCAGTACTAGACAGAATATTATAATTATAGTAAGACATTATAGACAAACCAAAATTTACTCACATATATTTTTCTTAGACCACAACAGTTATCTCATCTATAGAGATTTTCATCAGGATGACAGATTAACAATTTTATATCAGATCACCACATTATCGTCGAAGATGGCCTCTACTTCATCGGCAGTCCCCACTTTGCCGAAAGAGAAATTCTTCACCACCTAAAACCGCATCTCACTGGTCACGTACTGCTTTCACATGCAATTCGGGGTTGGTACTTGTAATACCGATGACACTCGTGTCGATGATGTCGAGAGAAATTCCGCTTACACTATCGGGGCCGGTACTTGTAACACCGATGACATTCGTGTTGATAACATCGAAAGAAACTCTGCTTACACTAATTTAGTTCTAATGTATCAGCAGGATTATTAGAAGTCTAACATTAATTCCTCCTTCTGCTCTTTAATTCGATCCTCATTCAACACATTCCGAACTTTCATGTACTACCTCGGCTCAAAGTTGAGGAAAGTTCATATCTCCGAAAAACCTCAGTAATGGAGATAGCAACAAATACTTATAGGACCAGCATCCTTTTTAGTTAGCCTCTTCTGTAGTACAAATGCCTTTCTTTTTTGCGCTCATGCTTCGGAGCTCAGGGGTAGCGGGGCGCATTTTCCCGCCAAAAATCCCCCTCGCCCGCTCCAAATTTTTTCGACTCGCACCTACATCATACGTTGTTCTCTGCTTACTGACTGACCTTCTCGTATCACCTTTACTCCTCGAACCTATATGGGGTCTACCCATTATAAAATTAAGGGGAACGGGAGCCTTACGCTTCTGTTACTATGCGCTAACCACATGGTAACAGGAAAATTTTCGAAGAAACGGGTTGCTAATGGTCCTTTTTTGACCGAACGTTTATTTGAAAGGTTGACCGTTTGTCCTACAAGGTTAAACTTTGCGGGTATTTTTCCTGGAATAAGTGGGGTTGAACAACAAGGTCACAACAATTTACACTTGGGGTTGATATTACGAAAAGGGAAAAAAAAAAGAACATTTAACTAGAATTTGGAAGAAAGAACTGCATTACTTACCATGTTATAGATTAAAAAAAAAAGAAAGTGAAAGAAAAATTAACTGAAAATTTAGAGAAATGAAGGGTTATGTTAATATAAGTTAAAAAATTAGAATTTGCGAAATATTCTACAACAGTAGAAAAAAAGCGTAAAAGTTGGCAGCTATGGTAACAGTATGTAACAACTATAGTATCAGTTAATAAAATACCTGACCCCGTTTACACGAGTGGAACTCACTACGCCGCAGACCTACCCCTTTTTTCCGAATAAAAATAATCTTATTTAATCAGAGAATTTCTGTCATTAAATAAGGCAAATATTACTTTTCGCAAATAATAGTAAATACGACTGATTTATATCAAAATTCTCACTTTGAGATTAATCCGTTACTAATATTACCAAAAGTGCCAAGCTCCCACTAATCTTTGACCCAGATTTAATACGTTTCATACCAGAAATTTTTTTATGAAACGAAATTAGATAAATTCAACGTAGAAACTTGACATAGAATAAATAAAGATTAATTAAATACATTTTCTGGTTCAGAATGTTATTAAACTGTGTCAAATTAATCCACAATTTACGAAAGATTAGTTGTAGCTTGGCATTTTGATATTACCCATGACATTTTACTGAAAACCAACATAAATAGTAAAATAAACGACACTTTACTGTGAAATAAACATCCACGCTAAAATGCTCTGAAAAGGTATCTTTATTAGGACCAGAAAGCCAATAAACAAAATTACTTGAAGATCACAACACAGAGGGTAAAGCCAAACTGGGTTTAAAAAGTTGCTGGTTGCGTTTCATCTAAAAGTCTAAACAATTTAGAATAAAGACCCCATCCAAAGGCAAAAAAATTGGAGGCTCCAGAATAAATGCTATTGTAATCCACTAGGGTTATTGAATTGATGATGAATTATTACTGTACATTAGGATGCCGGTATATATATTGCAAGATATGATTGAATATTTAGTAGGTTGTTTCATATCCGTGATGAACGTTGTGAAATACAGGAACGAAATAATTCTCCAATCCGCGATCTCTTTCTTCCAATCCATCCAAGAATACGCTGACATCGACTTTTTTTATTTTCAACTTTTTGAGGCACATTTTCGGTCTCGCTATTCGACTCTACAGCATCTTCAGTAAGATCACGCGAACACTCATCTGTTTCTTCTTCTGACGACAGATCTAAACTTTCTTCCGAAGATAATTCATAATCGGATACTTCATTATTTATCTTTTTCATTTCTAGTAATTCTTCCACTCCAAGCAATGGATTCGGAGCATATAGACCGACCATCTTTTCGATCTCATCAGGCTCGACATATGAATTCCAAATTTTACCTCCTCTTGGAGCTGCTTTCGTGCCTCCGAACAGTGGATGGTTCAAAATTTCCTTCACTTTTGGTCGAGCATTTGGGTCTATCGCAAGTAAACACTTGATAATATCCAATATATCATTTACCAACTTCAAAGAAATATTTGAGCTGACATAATTGAAGTTTAATAAGGTTTTAAAACGATCAATTTGCAGAATACTATATAATTCCGGATAGACGTCACATGACCATTTCATATTAGCTGTATTTTTACGTCTTTTGGTCATCATCAACTCATGACTGCTGAACGTTTCCAACATTAAGATACCAGTAGTCCATTTATCTAATGCATATCCATCGACTAAAGATAAGCCCTTTGCTGTATTAATTGCTTCTGGGGGCCTGTAAATATAAGGTGATCCATAACTTTCTACTAAAGTTAGTGGTTTCCTGGCATAACCAAAATCACTCAGTAGAGCTATGTCGGAGTCGTCAATTAATACATTATTCGTTTTAACATCCAAATGACAGATGCCATGTTGATGTAGGTAGTTCAGTCCGGATATCACATTTTTTGACCACAAAACTAGTCGAGCAAATGCATTTCTATCTTTACGAAAATCGTCATTTGATATAAGATGAGATAAAGTATTTTTATATAGTGGCATTAAAAAAACTGACGTTTTCAAATTTTCGAAATAATGAGATTCTAAAAGGGGAACAATATTTGTGTGCGCTAAACTTTTCCAAATAATATTTTCTCCGACTGAGATATGAGAAGAAACAATAAACTTTGCAGCCAAACTTTCAGCGTATTTTGGATGCTTCACTTCTACAACTCTTCCAAATGTGCCTTTGTCAATATGTTTAAGACATCTGATGTCGATATCTTGTAAACTATTCATTGTTTCATTAAATTCTTCTTTGTCGAATATTACGCTTACTGTATTTACTTTAGATGTCATTATCACGGTATATTTATGAAAAACTTTTATTTTTGTCCAAATCTTATCAATATATTAGCTTTTTATAATATTTAAGCACAGATACAAAATATGTTTTGTGCATTATAATAGCTTTGCAAAATATCTGCAATGATTGTTACTTTTTTTTCATCGTAGGTTATTGCTAAAAGTATTGTTAAAAAATCTCATTGTTTAAATGTTTTTGCCAACCTTGAAGTCAATTTCCATTGTTATATTATTGTTTGAATTTTAACAATGGAGACTTTTCGTTCTGCTCAGAAAATTGAAACAGTTGTTTATTGTTAAAGAATCTCATTGTTTAAAAGTCTTTTGCCGACTGTCAAGTCAATTTCTATTTCTATTTTATCGTATGAATATTAACAATGGAGTTTTTCTGCTGTCTCAAAACATTGAAACAATTGTTTAATGTTATTGACGATGATAATTTTTTTTTGATGCACTAACACAGGATAATCAAGATAATCAAGTAAAAAAAAAGAGAAAAATATAAAAATGAGTGTCCCGTGTACAGAAAGCGAATGAAATTTAATATTGACTGTATTATGGTACCCAAATATCGACATATCGAGAATATCGATATATCTAGAGGGGGGAATATTGGTTCCGAGTATCCAAACCAGCCCGATAGCGGGCGAAGCTGGCTATTATATTCTGTCATAATAATATCTGTCACGCGAGCTAAATGCGATATAAAAAAAATAATTTCAAAATTAAACATGTTGTACACCTTCAAAATGTTAAAATATGCGAATATTTCCATAATCGAATTTTTATCATGATTCAATATGTTTCTCAAACTCATATATTTACTATTCTCTATTACTCATATTGATACTCGCTTTGTATTATTCTCAAACATCTGAACAATTCGTTAGACTTCCAATAGGAAGTCAGATTTCTTTTTTAATTCTCCAATGACGTGATATTAATCTGTTTTGTGTACATACACATACTCATACTACTTGTATTATTGAGAAATCTTTGAAAATTTCCGTTTTATTACCACTATGACGTCATTCATTTTTATTTCATATTAATCTTTTTTTCAATTGGTGAAACTTTTTATTTCATTTTCATTTTTCACGTGGAAATCGTCTGATAGAAAATTAATTATTGTAGAAAGAATTTCATCGTGGATTTTTAATTTTTGGCATCTGCTATAACGAAAAATGTTTAAATTTAATAGGAAAAGGCTGTTAGAATTTTGTTTTTTTATCCCTATTTATTAAAATAATACGAATTTTTCAAATTTTAATATTTTGAGCTCTTCACAGCTGCTATTCAGCTATATGCACAAATTTTGAACTCTGTAAGTTACATAGTTTCTGAGAATAGCTCTGTGACGGATAGACAACGGAGCGGGAGTAATAGGGTATCGTGAGATGAACGAAACCCTAAAAACAGAGACATATAGTTTGCATCGTATGAAAATCAAACAAGACGTAAACATTTTATTAGAAATGATTGGCTAGATAGCAATCATGCTGTACCTAAACGTGGAGTTTGTTCAAAGAGTTTATTTTTCGTAGCTTGAAATGCTTGTTTAAGTGAATTCAAATTTCAATAAAAACTATTTGAGCAGAGTTTTAAATGTTAAAAAAAAGTTATATGTTCTAAAAATTATACTCTAAAGAAATGTAACTATGCTCTTTGCTCTTTGTTATGTTAAGGTATTTCTACGTTTCTTTAACTGAACGTTCCAGTTGTGTAACATTGTGCATGTGCATTGACCATATTGTACTCATGCATGCAATTATGATTTTATTTCTATTTTTTCTTTTAATAACGAAGGAATTCTTGTGTGAAGATGATATTTAAAATAATTTAGTCTTATTTACGGGAAGTGAAGATAGCCAAGATTTTTCTTTAAAGTATTTTTATAATCTTTAAAATATTTTATTATCTCCTCGACGTTATTGCATAAACTTGTGATTGTTGTACGGAAGTTCTGGAGAGCAAATCAAATAAATGCCAACACCGCTGTAGCTGAAACATTTTTAATTGGATGTAGCGAAAAATCTTTGTAAGTGTAGTTCATCGATAAAATTAAGAAAATATGTTGACAATCAACGCAGATTGGAATGAAAAATTAAAGGAGAAATGTGGCGATTCTTCCTCCTCATGATGTAGGTTGTGGTAGATTTGAGCGATTCCTTCTGAAAAATCTGAAATCCCAACCTATGTAAAAAATGACAAGTTTAACTTTGTTTGAATTAAGACAATAATCGTTTAAAATTTTCACGAGTTAATGAAATTATGTTAGGAAAAATTGGTCCGAAACTGACTCCTTCAACTGTCATAAATTTTACCATTGTCCTTCTGTACCTATAATGGCGAACATTTAGACTAGCTGTCTCTGTACTCAAACAGTAGTAGAAAAGATATTTAATTTGACATTACGGGTCAATGGAGACACATATTAAAGTAATAAACATATATAAAATATCAATTAATAAAAGTGAGATTTATATGTGATGAAATTGATTTGACATTACGGGTCAATGGAGACACATATTAAAGTAATAAACATATATAAAATATTAATTAATAAAAGTGAGATTTATATGTGATGAAATGCTCGATAAGAGCTTGAATATGAAAAATCAATCATCTATTTTCGATGAATAGTTCTGAAGTTGTGAATTGTAGAAAGTTCAATTTCTGTCCTTTTACGCTGTTCATCGGAAAAGATGCGCAAGAGGAATATTTACAATATCATTTAAACAAAAACAATCACTGGGTGCAGCAACCTCGCTATGCAGCGAACTAAAAAATGAATGAAATTCGTTAAAGCCGCGACCACTAACACATGTATGAACGCTTCGCACCCAAGCAAACTAAAATAAACATCAATGGATGCAGCAACCTCGCTGTACAGCAATCTAAAAAATGCATGCAATTAGTTAAAGCCGCGATCACTAATGTATATTTGAGCGCTTCGCACCCATGACAGCAAAAAGCCTCCCATCACTGGATGCAGCAACCTCGCTGTGTAGCAATCTTAAACATACATGAAATTCATCAAAGCTGCTATTACTAAATGCGTGTATAAATGATTCGTGGCCATTAAAAGAAAATAAATACATAAGTGGATTCTATTGAATTGTTGTGCTGGAATCTCTAAAAATAGAAAATTTGTTGAAACCGGAACCACTGTAAGAAATATTAAAAATATTCACATATATAAATTATTAATATTGTTAATAACTGTGTAGCAACAAAAATATACATTAGTGATCGCGGCTTTAACGAATTTCATGTATGTTTTAATACATGAAATTCGTTAAAGCCGCGATCACTAATGCATATTTGAGTGCTTCTCACCCATGACGACAAAAAGCCTCCCATCACTGGATGCAGCAACCTCGCTGTGTAGCAATCTAAAACATGCATGAAATTCGTTAAAGCTGCTATTACTAAATGCGTGTATAAATAATTCGCGGCCATTAAAAGACAAAAATACATAAGTGGATTCTGTTGAATTGTTGTATTGCATTCTCTAAAAATAGAAAATTTGTTGAAACCGGAATCACTATAAGAAATATTAAAAATATTCACATTATATAAATTATTTATATTGTTTCAAACTTAATAGTTTTATAACTTAGTTAGTTTTATAACTTAATTAAATATTGAAAATTAGAAACTTTCCTTTTTTCATTCAAATAATTTTTATAACTTAACTAAATATTGAAAAATAAAAACTTTTAATTTTTTTTTTCAATTTTTCCGCTGCTTGGATTCAAACCCAGAATTGGAGACAAATGGTCTACAGAATTGGAGACAAATGGCATATATACCACATAGCATAACTACGCACTCATTCCGAAGCACCAGACAAAAATTTTAATCGTTGCATGATGCAATGAATCATCGCTTTCAAGACATTAAGAGTCAGTATGGACTGGATATCCGATTTTGAAGAGCCAATTAGAACAATGCTAACGAGCTACGCGCCATCATCCAATAACAGAACGAATGGTCATTGGTATTCTAGCCGCCTATTAATTAACCACCTTCTTTTCTGTCATTGTATATCATTTGTTAAATCATAAACTGTTGTAACCATAAAGCATATTTGGCGATTTATCTTCTGCGGCAGGCTAATGGAAAATCCTTTACTAATTTATATTTAAAGTTCTAAAAATATTAAAATGTATTGTCGTATGTCGGTGTAAATATTGTTTATAATTATAGCTTATCATAAAGTGAGTGAAAAATCGATTATAAAATTCCATCTTTACATACAAAAACCAAGTTGAGTTAAATAAAAGTGTTTAAAGATAGTTTGTCAATGTAATGACATGTCTTATTATTAGGACGCCATACTCGAACGGGTTAATGCCAAATTTGTCAGACCATGAAAGAATATACATCTATTTTTAAGTACCACAAGTTGGAACATTTATTTCTCCAAATACATTCATTTCATACAAACACGCTAAAACAACAAAAACGGAATAAATTAACAAACAAGCCAAACCAACTGCTCTGTTGATTTTCCAATGCGCCAGATGAAATACTAAAACAAACGCTATCAAAGTCAGTAAAAGAGTTGCGGTTGTGTAAGTAAGAGCATTACTGTACACTATAAGGTATTTTTCGTTTGAAATGAGCGTCTTCAGCAGCCACGGGGCTCCAAGACAAAATGATATGTCGAAAGTGTTGCTCCCGACTAGGTTGCTGATTGCCATATTTCCAAGACCTGTGTAAAGATAGATAAAACAAGATCAGAAAACAAATAATTTTGAAAAAAAAATGAAAACAAATGCAATTGACTGTTATTAATCTAGAACTTACTTACAATTGTATAAAAATATCATTATTAAAATATCATTATCGTTATTATCATTGCCTTTGTTCTTTTCTTTTTGCGCACCAGTTGGCGTAATTTAGCGACAGTTGTTTGGAGCAAACAATGACCTATACAATAGCACTAATTCCCTTTTCTGTTACACTGAATGCAAGAGTCCGCCCATGAATACAAAATGCCAAATTTCGGTGGTAAAAGATGGCAAAACACTGATTTACACTCTTATAGGATAGTATGGAGATAGATGTTTTAAAATATGACGAAGTTGCTACAGTTATCACTGATTTATATTTATTAAATAAAATTTTATGTTAGCTCAACAAGAGATAAGAAAAATTTTAAAGTATTGCTCAAAACAATTATCGAAAAGGTATAGCAACAACCAAAAGTGATAAAAAACATGTGGAAAAGTTTGAACAAATGGCGTTAATATTAAGAAAAGTTGCTGGCTCTGTTACTTGCGCGCATTAAAAGGGTGATCTTGATCCAGTCGCGACAGAAAGTGGACCGCTGAGTTAGCGTTGAGTTCTGTTATTAGAGTTACAAAGACTAGAATAAACCCGGTTTAAACCAGAGAATAAACCAGGTTTTTTGGAAATAAACCAGGTCGTTTGGGTATAAACTTAGGAATAAACCTGGTCTATTGGAAATAAACCTGGGAATAAACCGGTTCTTTGCAACTCTATCTATTATGCAGTTCATTGGGCTCAACAAAGTATTTTTTGTAACAACCCTTTATCGATACCTACATTCAGTTTCTATGTTGTTTCCAGTGGAGTACCTTTATAAAATGACTAGCAAGCTACGCCCGCTACGCTGGTCAATTTCTTTTAACGAACCTTTAATCAAACAAAATATTGACATTTCATAAATAACTTTTATATTTTAACAGAATAATAAGGCTACTATAATTTGTGACTCGTGCTATAGCCAATATACACGTCAGGACACGTCCCCTTATCATTATCTTTTTACGCATGAAGGTTTCGCTATGGTACTCCATTGGAAAATTTGGTAATTTTTGAAATTCAATATTTGAAAAACGGCATAATCATTAGATTTGAAATTTATATCAAGAAAAATACAATTTTTTACCTTTCAAACGTAGTTTGTCTAACAGTTTTCAGACAAATACTTTTTGAGCTATCATTTTTTTCAGTAACTTCAAATGTTTCATTTTCCGAGATTAATCTGGTGCAACAATTAGCGAAAAACCCAGTCTTTAGCAACGCATAGTTTTTTATTAAAGAGGCTGTTGGAGCAGGGATTGTCACCACCAATTTGCCACCATCACTTTTGAAATCGGTTCCGTGGTTTCAGAGATTCCATAGAAATTGTAATTTAGAATGACTTCAGAACGCTTTTCGCTCATTTCACTCATTTAAATTTCGATTTTTTTTTTTAATTTATTCTTAGAGAGAATTTACATCTTATAAGTAACTACAATGCTAAATTTCAAATTTCTTGCCCCTTCAGTATAAAAAAGTCGCAATTTTCGAACATTTTTCGATCCTGCACCCCAATGATGTTAGTGGCACCGACATAAAATATAGCCTATGTTGTAGTAGGGATTGTCCCCATCAATTTGCCACCATTACTTTTGAAATCGATTCTGTAGTTCCAGAGATTTCATAGAAATTGTAATTTAGACTGTTTTCATAACGCTTTTCGCTCATTTCACACTTTTAAATTTAAATTTCTTTTTAGGTGCGTTCGTAATTATATAAATACGTAGCACCTATAGTCGTCGTTTGGTCCGTCCGTCTGTCCGTCCGTCTGTCTGTCTGTCCGTCCGTCTGTCTGTCTGTCCGCATATAACAACGCAAAAACTACCCAACCAAATGGTTTGCAATTTGAAATATATTATCTTTGCATAAATTTGTCGAGACATTTCAAATTTTATCAAAATCGAATCAAAACTTTAGGAGATATTAATAAAAATATTTATTAAGAAATTTGATTTTTTTTTTAAATCGGTGCTTTTTTGTTATATGAGCTTCTGATGGATGTTAAATCGTCAAGCGACCGAGATACTTATTTTATGACAGAAATTAATCTGCAGACGATATAATTCATTTCACAGAATTAAAAATCATCAAGATCTGAATATTTATATAACTAGCTGATACATATATATCTGAATATTTATATAACTAGTTAAGATATTTGTATGAACAGTGTCATAAAATATATACTTAACTAGCTGTTTAACCCGTTCTACGCACGGGATATCATGAATTTAATTCTAAAACGTGCGTACGAACGCACCTCGTTTGTAACGTTTGACGTACAATTTCCAACTTGTTTATTTTGTTCTTAGAGAGCATTTACATCTTATAAGTAACTACAATGACAAATTTCAAATTTCTAGCTCCTTCAGTATAAAAAATAAAAATAAAACTGCCCAGTTAAACTGAGGGCATTGAGTTCGAAGGCTATTCACACTACTTGTATATTATACTCTTATTTCAAAGAATTTGAAATAAGCCGATCGAAAAGTAAAGAAATAAACAATATATTAAGGGGGGGGTCATCCCCCCGTTACCCCCCGCATAGTTAACTAATGAACCCCTTAAACTCATCAGGTAAATCTCTAATTACAATGAATATATATACAAAATTTGAAGAAAATCGGATAATTCTGCATGAAAAACCCATTTATATAAATTAAGGCGGGATTAGCCCCATCCGTTCCCCCCCTTTATACTTAACCAATCAATCCCGAAAACTAATCAGGGAAGCGTCTTAACCCAATGAACCTATAAACAAATTTTGAAGCAAATGGGATAATTCTGCATGAAAAACCCATTTATATAAATTAAGGGGGGTATTAGCCCCCCGTTCCCCCCCTTTATACTTAATCAATCAATCCCGAAAACTAATCAGGGAAGCGTCTTAACCCAATGAACCTATAAACAAATTTTGAAGCAAATGGGATAATTCTGCATGAAAAACCCATTTATATAAATTAAGGGGGGTATTAGCCCCCCGTTCCCCCCCTTTATACTTAACCAATTAATCCCGAAAACTAATCAGGGAAGTGCCTTAACACAGTGAACCTATAAACAAAATTTGAAGGAAAACGGAATAATTCTGCATGGAAAACCCATTTATATAAAATAAGGGGGTATTAGCCCTCCGTTCCCCCCTTTATACTTAACCAATCAATCCCGAAAACTAATCAGGGATGCGCCTTAACACAGTGAACCTGTAAATAAAATTTGAAGGAAATGGGATAATTCTGCATGAAAAACCCATTTATATAAATTAAGGGGGGTATTAGCCCCCCGTTCCCCCCCATTATACTTAATCAATCAATCCCGAAAACTAATCAGGGAAGCGTCTTAACCCAATGAACCTATAAACAAATTTTGAAGCAAATAGAATAATTCTGCATGAAAAACCCATTTATATAAATTAAGGGGGGGATTATTCCCCCGTTCCCCCCCTTTATACTTAACCAATCAATCCCGAAAACTAATCAGGGAAGCGCCTTAACACAGTGAACCTATAAACAAAATTTGAAGGAAATGGGATAATTCTGCATGAAAAACCCATTTCTATAAATTAAGGGGGGGATTATCCCCCCGTTCCCCCCTTTATACTTAACCAATCAATCCCGAAAACTAATTAGGGAAGCGTCTTAACACAGTGAACCTTTAACCAAAATTTGAAGGAAATGCGACAATTCTGCATGAAAAACCCATTTATATAAATTAAGCGGGGGATTAGCCCCCCCCCGTTCCCCCCTTTATACTTAACCAATCAATCCCGAAAAACTAATCAGGGAAGAGCCTTAACACAGTGAACCTATAAACAAAATTTGAAGGAAAACGGAATAATTCTGCTTGAAAAACCCATTTATATAAATTAAGGAGGGATTAGCCCCCCGTTCCCCCCTTTATACTTAACCAATCAATCCCGAAAAGTAATCAGGGAAGCGTCTTAACCCAATGAACCTATAAACAAAATCCCCCCCCCCCTTTATACTTAAATTGTTCCCCCCCTTTATACTTAACCAATCAATCCCGAAAACTAATCAGGGAAGCGCCTTAACACAGTGAACCTATAAACAAAATTTGAAGGAAAACGGATATTTCTCATTATCGCATTACGTACGTACAGTCGTGGAAAAAAAAACTGAACACCCCCCACTAACTCTGCAACAAATTATAGTAGAAGGAAGTGACTGGTACCAAACGATTGGAAATAAAGTCTACTTTTAAATGATGTATATAAAATTTTCTTAGGGGGCCATCTACATATAAAAACACACCCAAACTTTGTTTTTTTTCAATAGCAAGACCCAAATTTGACAACATATTTGAAATCTGCAGTTCAAACTGTGCCTAGATACCAAATTTCATTAAATTCCTACGATTAGTTTCAGAGAAATTAATTATTTTAAAATGAGCATATTATAGGGGTTGTATCCAAATTGAAGTTCGGTACTCGATTGTTGAAATGCTGCAGAATGATTGAGGCACTCTTTTTAATGTATTCTTTTTTTACCAATATGACCATTTTACTCACTTAATAAGTTTCGGTTAATGTTGTATGCAGTAAAATAATGTTTACAAGTGTTGAATTATCCTACTTTAAAAAATATAAGATTATCTGTAATTAAAATAGTTTTCGAATATGTAAATGTGATTGGAAATTTACAGGTGTTTTTACAAAGCTTTTTCTCAGATTTTGAATGTATTTAGCTCGCTTTTTTTAAAAATTTATTGGCAGAAATGTGAATAATATAAAAAGTACAAAATTTAAAATGAAAAATAGTGTGAAGCAGCGTAAGGAGACAAAGCAGGAAAAACACAGACAAATTACTGTTTAATCAGAAAATAAATCCCAAGTCGAATGATAATGGCATATTTGAAAAACATTTTTTCGATATTGCTTTTATTGAGGGGGGGGGGGGGGTGTCTTGTTTTGAGATATGTTCGTATGATTTATATTCCGGTTTATTTGAAGAACTAAAATTAAATCTACGTTAAAAAGACATCTGAATAACTTTACATTCCATCATCATAATATCAAATCACTAATTATCATTAAGATATAGATATAAATGCTTAAGTGGTTCAAACAGAACACAAAACGGCTTATAAAAACATTTTAATCTAATGATCGACGTATTGCGAACGCACAAACGGTACCATTAAAAATATCTAAATCCGATAAACCAACTATTCTCACAATTTATTTAAAATAAACTTGAAAAACATAAACCACGAGATCATATACTTAATAAAATCAGGTACTGAAAATAGTCAACTTGTAAACGTGAAAATTAATATTTCCGCACTGCTTTTTTTAAATTGAAATATACCTCTTGCAAAATTTTAGGTAATTAAAACGAGGTTGATGCACAAGTTTATTTTCGAAAATTTGCCAAAATAGTTTGTTTATCGTTGTTAGATCTTGATAATGCTTGTTTATACTAATATAATAACTTGTTTGACATTCAAAACATGTCGATCATTATATAAAAAGGTTTTTATGAGCCTTTTTTGTGTTCTGTTTGTATCACTTAAGCATTTATATCTATGTTTTAACTTTACATTCGTTATTCTCTTTTTAAATAGTGTTAATAATCCTATGATTAAACCTATTCTGCTAGTTCATTTGAAAATTTACAATTAACTCATTAATGCCGCTTGGCAAGAAAACCTGCCACTCCACATTTTTATTTTTTTAATAATTTAGATTATTTTGCACACTGCTAGCGATTGGCAAATAAACTTACATAACAGAAAATCCTAAAAATAACTTGTAATGTTTTTTTATTAGCATGCGTAATCGAATAGATCTACATAAGAAAGTTATAGAAGAGAAAGTTAAATTATTTAAACTCATTATTAATGGGTTAAAAACTGAAAATCGATACTTATTTGTAAAGATTACAATTTTTGACTGCTATACAAAAGTTAATAAAAGATAAAATTATCATTTTTAAATAGCAATCTAATACTTTCGTGGGAATATTTTATCTAACAACCATTTAGTGTAATATTGCAAACACTTTAATAAGATTTGAGTAAATTGAATTAATAAGTATGAATATATCAGTGATTATATTTAGATATAATAATGGTTTAAATGATGTAAATTCCTTTTTGACCAAAGTTTTGTAGATATTAAATGTAAGAATTACATTATTTTTTTGTCGTATAAATACATCATCAGAATCTATTTAAAAAGAGCAAAAAACATTTTCACTTGTCTTTCTATTTTGTGGAATACATTGAAATGAATAATTTCGTGTATACACCACAAGATTACCTTTGATCTGTGTGTTAGCCTCATCTTCACATTTTCTTGAATATTGATATGGACTACTATATAATTTGATGTATTTGAAATGTTCTAAATCTGTGTTTTAAAATTAAAGATTTAAAACAAATAGAAAGTTTTATAATCATATGGTATTTTTTACAAACTTTATTAAATTTCTATGTTCTCTTTCGTTCTTTCCAAACAAACATGATATACAAGGACAATCTGGTCCACATAATAAAATCAAAAATCACCAATGGAAGCAACTTGCAACCAAAATTTTAAAGTACTGAAATATATATATATATATATATATGATTATGTCAATTAAGGAAATGATAGAACTTTAACAAAAGAGTAGAAGAAAATTATGGGCTGGTTAGTACAAAAACAAAATTAAAAAGGCAAAATTTCCACTAATAAGCCGCATCTTGTGCTTGAATTAAAAAAAAAAAAAGGAGAGGGGGGGAGGGGGGATTTGCTAATACGAAGTATAACAACCATTGTTATCAATAACCTCTTGCAATCTGCGTGGCATTGATTCGATGAGGCTGTTAACAATATCAGGATCTCTTTTAATGGTTTGCCAAGCATCAGAAGCTGATCTCCATAACTCATCAGACGTTCTAACTCCCTCCAGGCAAACTTCATTCTTCCACAGAGCCCAAACATTTTCCATTGGGTTTAAATCGGCGGCATTGCTTGGCCATTCTAAATTTATTATGCAGTTCTCTTCACACCAAGTTTTAACAATAGCACTTCTGTGGATAGGACTATTATCCTGTAAATTCCAAACAAAATTATGAATCATGAAGTATACTTAATAAATAATGATTTCTATAACATTAAAATTTATATTTGCAACAAAATTTTTTAATGAAATCATTATCTAAATATATTCGCAAATAGTTTAGCGTAAAGTTTGCGAAAAGTTTTTTATTTTTTAATTGAAAGGTGAAGAAATTTTAAATGTTTTTTCTTTATTATTTATAGTAAAAAATATTATAATTCAATAAAAGATTACAACCTGACAATTGCAAAATTTCTGAAAATACACAAAACAAGGAAATACGTTGTTTTAAAATTTCTAATCCAATAGAATAATATATATATATATATATATATATATATATATATATATATATATATATATATAGCTTTTGTCTTAACTGTCTTTTAAAACATTAACGGTTATTTTCATTATTATTTTTAATAAGTTATATGCATTTTGTTTTCACACCGATTCACCTGCTAAAATCTTTGAACATGAAACAAAAGCATATTTTCATTACTGAATTTCTATTGAAAATTTTCGTTCAGTTCTGTAATGATGGGGGAAAAGGCGTTTTTTAGCGCTATCAATATGATATTTGTGTCAAAGCTGAGATGTTAAAGGATTTATATCTGCACACCTGTCAAAATTGAATATTTATTGCGATTAAAAATAACTAGTTATTCTTTAAAACTGAAATTTATTCTAATGGAGTAAGCATATCATATAGAGAAAGGTGCTTTTAAAAATATTTTCCTTATTCATTTAATGAAAAATCGAGTAACATTCTAGAACAAGCAGTGGTAATTCGGATTTGAATATTGAAGTATTCGTGTGTGTGTGTGGGGGGGGGGGATTATATTTTGAGAAAATAAACCAGTAAAAATTATAATCTTAAGACGCTCAAAACTATAAAATAAATAATTTTAAACATACTTTAATTATTAATATTAATATATAATAGTATAGAGTACGCTCTAAAAGCCTTATTGTTTAATAATACCATTTTATAAATAACAATACATACCTGTTGGAAGAGAAAAAATCCATCTGGAAAATGGTTTTCTAAAACATCAGGGATCATTGAATGTTCTAATATATCACAATAAGATACTCCGTCTAGATGTCCCCGAATGCGTGACAGAGATCCGATGCCCTGCGCCGACATGCAGCCCCACACCGAAACTGCAACTCTTCCGCTGCGTTTAATATTCTAAATCCCAATGGACGGTATACTCGAACCGAAGAACTGGAGACTGACTGGATACAGCTTTCATCTGTAAACAAAACAGAGCTCCATTCATTTATTCCCCAGTTAACATATGTTTGGGCAAAGTGAAGTCGTTGAAGTCGCTGGTTTTCGGTGATTGCAGGTTTTTTAGCCGCCACCCGACTTCGGAGACTGCTTCTTTGAGCGTTTTGCGAATAGTACGAGTAGATACCTAATTAAAAGAAAAATACGCCGTAATTATATATATATATATATATATTCATAATACAATCTATCGCCTCTTAGTTATATATGCTTACTTGCAATTGCAAATCATCTCTAATTTGATTAGAAGATATAAATGGATCTACTGTAGCCATTGCAACAACTTCTAGAGCTTGGCTGTCTGATAAGATCCTTGGCCGACCACTACCACATAGACGGTCTATCGAATTTGTATTTCGAAACCTTAAAAATATCAGTCATATAAATTAAATTTAAATAAATTAAATGGAAATCTAATGTTTTTTTTTTTTTTTTTTTTTTTTTTACAATAAACTGCCAATATAAAACTTACCTGTTAATCCAATTCGAAACAGTGTGAACAGACACTTGAAAATGCCTAGCTATATCACGAAAACTTCTTCCAGCATGCCACATACCAATCATTTGGCCTTTCGTTGCTTCAGTTAATTGTGGGGCCATTTTATTTCAGCAAATACACTACGCATACGCATAAGAAACTTCGCTTCAAACATATATATCGCAGAAAAAATAAAATAGCTTTATTAGACTGTATAAGAAGGTATAAATTCATTTAAAGGTAACAAAAATGATAATTTTTTTTTCTAAGAATTGTTCATATTTTTAAAAAATGAGCTTTATTAATTAAAAAATAAAAGCGAAACTAATTTGCATAAATGATGTAAACATGCATCTCATGCAAATACGTTTTACGTAATTTTAATGAAAAATTTAAAAGTAGACATTGAAAAAGTAAAAAATATATATATATATACAGTGGAACCCCGATTTTACGTAACCCGTTTCGTACGTTATCCCGCTTCCTACGTTATTTTTTCGTCAGTCCCAGAAAATTCCTATTCCGAATTCCGATAATATTAAAAGTACCTCGATTCTACGTTATTTACTCTTAGCATTTCACGCTTGGTACGTCATTTTAGGCGAGGTACCTCAGGAAATTTTATCTTTTTTCACTCATGGAAAATTTTTTAAATGAACAAAAAAGGAGGATGTCTAAAAGAAAATGTTTCTCTGTAAGCCGAAAAGGCAGAAATTATCGAAAAATCCAAAGTTTCCAAAGGAATTAAAGTGGATCACATAAAATTGTTCGATATCGCTTATTCCACGTTACAAACCATCCTAAAACAAGAGGTCTCTGTGAAATTTAAATCTGAAAAACTGGGATATTTGTCAAAGAAAAGAAAAACATTGAAAACCTCTCCTTTTAAGGAACTGGAAAAGATTTTATACGAGTGGTTTAAACAAGCCCGTGCTGCCAAGATTCCAATCAATGGCTCAGTTTTGTAAGAAAGGGCTCTTGAAATTTCTTCTTGACTTGAAATGCAGAATTTCATGGCATCCAACGGTTGGATCGACAGATTCAAGAAGAGGTATAATTTATCTTACAAGTTTACTTGTAGTGAGGCAGATGGAATAAATACTGCGGTCGCTGAGGAATGGATGGACAAAAACTTTGCCTTCTCTTATGTGTAAATACTCAAAACAGCCATCTTTAACACAGATGAGATTGGATTTTTTTTTATCTCTTCCCTGATAGAACATACACCGTGAAAGGAGAAACGTGGCACAGTCGGAAGCTATCAAAAATGCGATTAACAGTTTTGTTATTACGGAACTGAGAAGCTAACACCCTTTGTGATTGGTAAATCCAAGAAGCCCCGTTGCTTCAAAAACATTAAAAGTTTGCCGACAGATTACAATGCCAACCACAATGCTTGGCTGACCCTAAATCTTTTTGAAGAGTTTGTAAGAAATCTGAACATAAAAACGAGCTTACAAAAGCGAAAAATATTTTTATTTGTAGACCAGTGCACTCATGTTAATCTGAATTTGAAGAATATGCATATAGAATTTTCCCCACCCAACTGTACCATTTTACTTCAGCCACTTAACTTCAGAATAAACAGATCGATCCTCCAAAATGCATTATAGAAAGAAACTGGTAAGAAAACGTCTTTTTTCACTTGATTAAATTGAGCTTCAAGATGCTTAGAAATCAAAGCTAAATGTGCTGGATGAATTTCATTTCATCTCATCGGCGTGGAATGGTGTAGATGAAAAATGCATGTCAAACGCTTTTCTGAAGGGGGAATTTTCAAAATCCGCAATTAACAGTGAAGCGCCGCCGGAAGAGCTCTTTATGGAAGACTACACAAAAGAGTATGAATTTATACTTGTAGATATCAATGTTGATGAGTACATTGATTGCGATAAGGATGTTATCGCTACCACAGACATCGACTATTTCCGATTTGATTTCGCAATATTGAAGTGAGGATGATATTGATGAAGATCCAGAAGACATCGTGCCCTCATCGGCAGACGCCATTGCGAGTTAAAAAATTTTAATGAAATTTTAACTGGAAATGAAAATTAAGAAAAAAAAATAGCAAAAACTTGCATGTATTGCAAATAGAGTATATGTGAAATTACACTTAAAAAGAAAACGCAATAAAGAATAACAGACTTTTTTAAATACTAATATGGTATTGGTAAGTTTATTTTTGTATAATTTGTTTACTTAAAGTAAGTTTCTCTATTTGACCCCGATTTTACGTTTTCTCGTTTCGTACGTTTTTTTCTGCTGGCCCCATGATAAACGTAAAATCGGGGTTCCACTGTATATATATATATCCTAATGAAGGTTGGGATTCTGTTGTTTCGCTATCTTATATCTTACTCCAATCACAGGTCGTTGTCAGGTTGGTTGTGCTCGCGCGTGCATTCACTTGCGCTTCAGTTTAAGCAAGCTTTCAAATTAGCGTAATATCGTGAAGCACTGAAATACGGTTTACGCGTTGTTTATATCGTAAGACAGACTTACGCTATTAGTTTATCAATGCACTGTAATCCCAGCCTATGTGTAACATATTTTTTTCAAACAGGGATGAGAGCGCTCTGACCCGAATATCGATTCTTACCACTAAATTTTAATAGTATTCTCCAGCGTAATGAATTTCAGAAATTTTGTCCTTGAATAAGGTAAGAAATACTATTAAAATTTAGTGGTGTCAATCGGGATTTCGAGTCGGAGCGCTCCCATCCCTGTTCAAACTATGCTTTAATGCACATCATAGACGGCCCCTTAAAGCAGCATCTTGCCGTTTTTTAAGCGTAATTTGAAAACTACTTGGTAGAAAAATTTAAAATTTTGAATACACATAAAGCAGGACATAATAAATATAAATCTATCAAAAAAATTGTAGGTTGCAATTCATAATTTTTTCGAATATTAACCCCTTAATCGTCGAGCCCGAGACATTCACGGGCAGCCTAGGCTACGCCTGTTTTATTCAGATTGCTTCATTCCCACCAGTTTTTTAAAATAGCATAATTGGCTTTATTCTCGCATTATTTTATCTACCCATTAAATAAGGCGAATATTTCTACTTAAAAAAAAAACTGGTGGTAATTAAGCAATCTGAATTTTTAAAAAGTAGCCTACAGTTATCGGGCGCGACGATTAAGGGGTTAATTTCATAATTCATAATTCATATTATAAAATTATAAAAATTACAAATTTGACATATTTATGTTTGGGCTTTTTAGTATTATAACCAAAAAAAATTAACACATTAGAATTATAATCTCAGGAGATATTAATAAAAATATGAAAATGTAATTTAACATTAGAGGCTCTAAAATTTGAATGTTTATAACTCGAAAACTTATCATCCAAATGACTTAAAATTTTGTATCTAGGCATAGTTTGAACCGAAGATTTAAAATGTCATGTCAAAAGGGGGTGTTGCCATTGAAAAAAAATAAATTTTAGGCTTGTTTTAATATGTAGATGGACCGTTAGGCAAATTTTAGATATATAATTTAAAAGTAGACTTTATTTCAAATCGTTTGGTACCAGTCACTTCCTTCTACTACAATTTGTTGCAGAGTTAGTGGGGGTTGTGCAGTTTTTTTTTCCACGACTGTACATACATACATACATACAGAACCGGCTAGCAAGCTCTCAGGGCTTGATAGCCAGTCTGATAGCTAAAAAATCGCAATTTTCGAACGTTTTTTGCTCCTGCACCCCCTGGGGTTAGTGGCACCGACATAAAATATAGCCTATGTTGGAGCAGGGGTTGTCACCATCAATTTGCCACCATCACTTTTGAAATCGGTTCGGTAGTTCCAGAGATTACCCCCTACAAACAAACAAACAAACAATCTTTACTCCTTTATAATATTAGTATAGATGGAGAAAAACATATAGAGTGTAAGGTATAATTGGACGCTATTGTACAGATTACAGCAACCGACATTTCAGAGCTTGGTAATACCACGACCTACGTTATACACGGCCGGTGCATGACGTTTAAAACGTCACACGTAGTGGATCATTTTTGCACGGCGATTGGTGCAAAACGGTGGGCTCGCCGCTTTGCACCAATCGTTGTGTAAAAATGATCTACTTCATGTGACGTTTTAAACCTCATGCACCGGCCGTGTATAACGTAGGTCGCGGTAATTACTCGCCTGGAGAAACTCGATTAAGCGACAAACTCAAAGCAATAAATCAACAAACATTATGTCTGCGATAACAGCAGGTTCTAGAAATTTTTGTTTAGAATCTTCTCGACCAATCAAATTTCATTGGTCGTATTTCGCCATTCTCCTACTTATAAAGGTACTCTAATTGGCCGCATAGCTCGTGTTTGATTTGCGGTAGACAATTATATATTAAAAATTTTGACGTGACCCTTTAAAAAAAAACTTCACACGATGCAATATTTTCAGCTTAAAACCTTTTCCTGTACTAGAATTGGAGAGTAAAAGGTTACATTCACATCCGTTCAGTGGTTCTTGAGAAAAGGGAGACTTACATACATATCTATCAAAATATAAGTTTATTTCCTTGAAGTCGCTAAAAAAACCAATATTATTGACATACTTTATTTTCGCGTCAGAGTGGTTAAAGTAAATGAGCTAAAACCTCCCCGACGCTACAATCCGCGTAAGGTGAGCATGTGCCTGGGTTGGCATATATTCTGGTGAAGTGGTCAGCCTGATGCAAAACACCCAGGGTTTAGCTCCTCAAGAAAGCTTCGTACTCATTTTACCGACCCTGCTGAAAGGAAGATTGAGTGAACTTTGTCGAAATTAGAAGGTGAACTTTGGACCTGTAGTGCGGCAGCCCAGTGCTTTCTAACTATTGCGACCAATACATTTATTTTAATTTTTAACCTTTTTGATTACTGTCTGGCGACTATATTTTATATCCAACCGTACCACAATTTGAAAATTTTTTCTTTGCCTTAGATTTTTCTTGAAAATGTCCTAGTCCTAGTATAAGTGTATGACAGAGATTACTTCTCAAAAAGTGGTACGAATAGAATTAAAAAACAGTCGCTGGGACGACATATGTCCCAATCTCTTAATCAAAGGTTTAATCTAACTTCATGCTCAATATTTGACACTTAATAACTTACATAAATATTTCCTTACTTATATGTTTGCAATAACCATCTTGTATGCTTATATCCATCTTAAATATTTATATCCATCTTACATGCTTACAACCATCTTAAATATTTATATCCATCTTACATAATTACATGCATTTTATTTACTTGCATCCATCTTATATGCAACAAATTGTAAGGCATGCAATAACTATAACAATTCCTTTTCAGCAAATGTAAATAATACTGACTAATGAGGAATTTCCCATACCCTAAATCCATAACACTGCAATTGCCACAGCAATATTTTTTTTAATCAATGATCTGGAGGATTTTATCATAAAGCCATACGTTGTTCTTTAGGTTATTGAAAGCAATAAGAAATTTTGTCGTTTAAAATTGGTATTAACCACGACGTATGTCTTGAAGAAAAGTATTCACTCCTTCTAATTCTACTGCAAATCACATGAAAATTATACCAGTGTCAATTTCGAATGACGTATAGGACCATATAGACACTTTAGAGAATAGATGTAACATATCCAATTTTGATTGTTCTTGGAGAATCGGAAAAGAAGTTGCATAACTCGAAAACTAAAAGTAATATTCCAATTTTAGGGTGTATTATATACATTCCAAACATTGCAGAAGTGTTTTTAAAACCAGAATTAGACGTTTAGAGTAATTTATACCTACAAAATCACCTATCGTGATTTCCAGCCTATATTTCCCCGGATAAAAATAATGTACTTAGAGCCAGAAATTTACTTTATATATGAAGTCAAATAAATGACTCAAAAATTCAATCAAAGCCGTATGTATAGTACTATTGTATCCAGCTTTGTATTCAATGTCAATATCTGACAAAAAATATTAAGATTTTCTGGACATTGAATAATGATTATGAAATCAATTAAAAATAAAAGATCTTACCATTTTTGGCGACTATTATACTTGACATCACTTCCGGCACACTCGTGCCTGCTGCTAGAATTGTCAATCCAGACACAGAATCAGGAATTGAAAAGGTAAATCCTGACAACACAAATAAAATACCAAAGTTAAAAAAAATCTTTTAATGTAACAGTTTCTTTATAGATTTGGTAAAAAAATATCATTATAGTTTCGTCCAAAACTTTTGCATGTTGAATTTTTCAATAGAAATAAGTTAAAGTATTTTACACTATCTCTGTATTTAATGAATCTGATGGTTATGAACGACACATGTATGAACTTAATACATTTAATGTTTAATTTAAAATAAAGACACAGAACGAGAGAATAATAACGCTTATAACTCACATTCTGCAAAACGGAATTTTATGGGACATACATTGACATTGACAGTTTGGTCATTTTTTTTGTGTGTGAAGGGAGGGTTTAGTACATAATAGATCGTTCTACGTTGCTTAGTTGTAGAGCTGTGGGACAAAGTTCTATAATTAGGTGAACCGGATTATGACAAATTAGCATTTCTTAAAAGTTCTACTGAAGGGATTTAGATGGGAGTTTCCTTGTTAGTTAGACAAATTAAGCAAAATGAATTTTAAAATTGTAAGTAAAATTAGCATTCCGAATTGAAAAACTTACAATCTACGTAAGTGGAGCCGCGGGCAAAAGCTATATATATATGTATATGTAGTGACTGGAAACAGACTCTGTACCGCAAAGCCTAGCAGATTTCTTAATGAGGCTCTTGATGGTAAACCTCAACTGCCGAACAATAGATTTTGATGAGTTCAGTAATTTTTACTTCGTGAGAACGAGGTAGAAGGAGTCGAGAAGCAGACTTAGTCAGACGGACCCGGAGATGCTCTGAAATCTCCGCGGCCAGCCTTTACGAGCTGAGCTGAGTAACGTTTTATCAGAAAACGTCCTTTACGAGCTACAAATCTGTCATGTTGTTAAAATTTTATTTAAACTTGTAAATAGTTGTATATTTTGATATATATATTCAAGAAAATTAAACTGTGCAAGATTTCACCAAAAATATGCCTGGAATTATTTATACCCATCTAGACACCAGCATATAATATAATCTACAAATGGGGACTACGACTGGGATCTACATGAATTTCTAATAAAGAAGAAAAATGATTTGTGCGTATAAAGAGGAAAAGGAAAAGGATTTGTGCATCGTTTCTGTGAGGTGTTCAGTGTCTTCACGAAAGGGGTTTTTGTGCTTCGAATTTTTTTCTTCATCTGCGTATTACACATTGAAGTGTATTTGAGTGATGATCCGCTATGATCATGTGTGCGATCATGTGTCGGTGATGTGCTGTGATGAATCACTGATAAACCGATAAAGTTCTTTCAGTAAAGAGATAATAAAATATTTCGAGTTTCGGTGGAGAAAGTCTGACCCATTGAGATCTTCGTGTGTTCTTCTCTGTGGGGAAAATGTTTTTTTTTCCGGGTGATATTTTTTTCGTGTTGTTTATCAGCAAATAGGCGAGTCAGGGTGCACCCATAAAATAAAAAATCTGCTGTGTATTTTTTTTTGCAGACTGAAAAAGAAAAAAGTTCAGTGCTTCATGTTTTTTTTTCTCTTTTTCTGAGTTTCGTATGCTTATAAAGAGAGGAAGGTGTTATTTTTACTGCTTTCTCATTTAACTGAATGTTTCTTTTTTCTAGAATGGAGTGAAGTGGTATATTATATTGGTATAACGATATATTTATCTTGTTATTTTTATGTGAAAAGAAAGAAATATATATTCAATTTAGAATATTTAGATGGAAGAAAGTGTATTTATATAATTGTTCCATATTGTTATATGTATAGATATATTTGATAGATCTTTTTTCTAGAATGGAGTGAAGTGGTATGTTATATTGGTATAACGATATATTTATCTTGTTATTTTTATGTGAAAAGAAAGAAATATATATTCAATTTAGAATAGATGGAAGAAAGTGTATTTATATAATTGTTCCATATTGTTATATGTATAGATATATTTGATTCATCGGGTGAATATATGGAAGTAAGTGTGTTTATGTAATTGCTACATATTATTATATGTATAGATATAATTGATTCATCGGGTGAATATACGTATATTATTGATTTATTTATTGAGATATTTTATTTTTATGTGTTAATTAGTTTAAAACAAAAATGGCACATTTAATAAGGTCGAAAAAGATCGATCTGGCTACTGTGGCAATCGAATTAGGTTTAAATCCACCAGAAGGAGCCAATAAAATTTAGTTAACTGACTTAATTGTAAAATCCGAAGGGTATAATGAAGATTTAGTGAAAAATTTGTTAGCGGGAGTAGTGAGCGAACGCGAAGAAGCTGAACGGTTATTAGAGCAAAAAGAAGCTGAGAATCGCGAGTTTGAATTAAAACGATTACAATTGGAAAATTCACAAAAAGCCCAATTACATAACTCTGTACCTACAATCGCCGGAAAGGGTTCCGATGTTTTAAAATTGTTAAATAGATACAATAACGAGGAGGAAATCAGTATATACTTAACCCTTTTCGAACGCCAGGCAAAGCGTTTAGAGATAGAAAAAGAAGAATGGGTAACCTATCTTCTCGCATTATTACCTCTCGAGATAGTCAGTTTAATAAATCGCGAAAGTGAGGAACAGTCCAGTGACTACGACTATGTAAAAAAATACTTTTAAGACGCTTTAAACTTACACCGGAGCAATTCCGGCAAAAATTCTTCTTACATAGAAAGCAAAATTCGGCTTCGTGGAAAGATTTCTCTTTTGAACTCTCAAATTTCTTGGGTGAATGGTTATCTGGCCTGCCTATATCAACGTATGAACAATTAAAAAATATTTTACTTATTGATCAAATCAGAGAAAATTGTCCCTAGAAATGAAAGAACACTTTTGTGATGAATTACCCAAAATTACGAATATAGATGTTTTGACTAATAAGTTGGATGATTTTGAAACTGCCCGAATTAACTTACGGAAGGCTGAAATTAAGTCCCCAAATACGGAATTTCGAAAACGTCAAGGTATTGAAAATAATAGAGCGTACCACCGAAATGATATTAGCCGCGTACCATATGAAAAAAATTAATCAAAAGAATTCAAATAAAAGAATACGTTGTTTTAATTGCAATGAATTTTCTCACCGCTGGAGGGATTGTCTCCGAAAAAAAGAAGGTCCGGTGTGCTGGAAGTGTAAAATTCCTGGCCACGGGTCTGACAAGTGTACAAACAATTCTCCTAAAAATGCAAATGCTGCCGTAAGCAACAACTCTAATCCAGCAGATAAAATAATAAAGAGCGTGAGGATTTTAGGAAAAAATATAGATGCCTTGATAGACACAGGAAGTGACGGGGATATGGGGAACAACGATACTTATATTGCCCTGGGATGCCCTAAACTACATGAAAATGACTTGGTTTTGTCAGGTATTGGTGGAAACCAAATAACACCCATAGGATTTACGACCGTAAACATTGAAATAGATGGTTACACAGTAAATTCAGATTTATACATCGTAAAAAATTTGAATCATTCTATAATTTTAGGGAATACCTTTTTGAGACAATTAAATTTCAATATTTCAGAAAAAGGATTGCAAATTATGGGAAAACGGAATTTAAAAGAAGTTAGGGTAAATTACGTCACTGCTTTCCCACAAGAAAGAGCCATGACGAAAATCAGACGCGTCAGCTATGTCACACCCAGATTTCATGCGATGTTGCGGTCAGAAAAAGAAAACAATCCCACGATAGGAAAAATGATTTCGACAGCTGAATTAGTGAGAAAGGAACAAACTTATCAAAATGAAACAGCTTTTAACTTTAGTGAAAAAGTAAACATGCAATTAAGTACT
Source organism: Maratus michaelseni (assembly GCA_963931845.1). NCBI lineage: Eukaryota > Metazoa > Arthropoda > Arachnida > Araneae > Salticidae > Maratus > Maratus michaelseni. The sequence continues at coordinate 380,817,110 of OZ007591.1, forward strand.
GAAAAAAGTTGTTTATTAGAAAGTGAACAGTGTTCTATCCCACAGTTAGACTTAGCGAAAACCACAGACATTTATTTAGCTGAAACAGCCAATTCGATTAATTTTCAGGAAGTTGAGATAAATCATATTACAAACAACACTATTAAGAAAGAGTTAACGGAACTGATTACTAATTATAAGCCAAAAAAGGTTAAAGACACAGAGTTAAAAGTAAATATAATATTAACTGATGATATTCCGATTGCGCAACGACCCCGTAGATTGGCATATCCGGAGCAGGAGTTTGTGGACAAACAAATACAGGAATGGTTGGAAACGGGAATTATAACGGAGAGCAACTCTAATTATGTGTCTCCTATAGTGTTAGCGAAAAAGAAAAATAATTCTTGGAGACTTCGCGTAGACTATAGATTGCTAAATAAGAAAATAATTAGAGATAATTTTCCCTTGCCAAGAATAGAAGATGTTTTAGATAAGATTGAGGATGCAAAGGTTTTCACTACATTGGATTTAAAAAATGTTTTTTTTTCATATAGACGTAGCAGAGGAGAGTAGGAAATATACAGCATTTGTCACGCATAACTCACAGTACGAGTACTTAAATCTCCCATTCGGATTATCGGTTGGCCCACAACAGTTTCAAAAATATATTCAAGCTGTTTTTAAACAGTTAATTAAAGAAAAGGTAATATTAATTTACTTAGACGACGTCATAATACTAGCGGAAACTGAGGAAGAAGCCTTGGTAAAACTGAAACGCGTCCTAGAAGTTGCATCGGATTACGGATTTGAATTTAATTTTGCAAAATGTCAATTCCTTAAACGGAAAATTGAATTTTTAGGCTATATTATCGAAAACGGAACTACTAGACCCTCGGAAGCCAAAACTTTGGCAGTAAAGACATTTCCTGAACCCCGCACCCTTAAACAATTACACAGTTTTCTGGGTCTAACTTCTTATTTCAGAAAATACATCCCACATTATGCAACTATAGCGAGACCTTTAAATGATTTATTAAAAGCGGGAAATAAATTTAAATTCGGAATACTCGAAAAGCAAGCTTTTGAAACTCTTAAAGAAAAATTAGTTAACCCCCCAGTATTGCAGATGCAAGCGCCATAGGTTTTGGTAGTGTCCTACTAAAAGAAGATGAGAACAAAAACTTACATCCTATTCATTACATGAGCCGTAAAACTACACCTACTCAAGCAAAATTTTCGAGTTACGAATTAGAGACCCTCGCAGTAATAGAATCGGTCAAAAAATTCCGAAACTACTTATTAGGCACGAAATTTAAAATTGTGACAGATTGTTCCGCGTTTCAAAAGACTATGGACAAAAAAGACATTACGCCAAAAGTAGCAAGATGGGCGCTATTCTTACAGGAATTTGATTATGAAATAGTACATCGAGCGGGAAATCAAATGAAGCATGTCGATGCACTAAGCAGAAATACAATATTGGTAGTAACACGTTCTTATGACGAATTAACAACAAAAATTAAATTAGCGCAACAAGAAGATGAACATATTCAAACCATCAAAAAATTAATAGAAAAAATGAAAGCTCGGAATATTTTAATCGAAATGACATACTGTATAAATATGAAAACGACAGAGAACTGTTGATGATTCCCGTAAATATGCAAAAAGAAATAATACGCAATGTTCACAATAAAGGTCATTATGCGGTAGAAAAAACCGAAACAATTCTAAAAGAAAACTATTTTATACCCCAGTTAAGGAAGCAAATAGAAAATGTCATTGCGAATTGCGTAGAGTGCATTTTGTGTAATAAAAAGCAAGGGAAAGGAGAAGGTTTATTGAAGCCAATTCCAAAACAAAATATCCCCCTTGAGACTTATCATATTGATCATATCGGACCAATGCCATGCACTCGCAAAAATTATAATCATATTTTTACCGTCGTAGATGCTTCACAAAATTTGTCTGGTTATACCCAGTTAAAACTACTGCTGCCGTAGAAGTTATAGATAAATTAAAATTACAACACAACATTTTCGGAAACCCGTCCCGAATAATAACCGACAAAGGACCCGCTTTTACATCCGACGATTTTGAAGCATATTGTAGCGAACAAAAAATACAACATGTCCCAATAACGACAGGTGTTCCAAGAGGAAATGGCCGGATAGAACGGATGCACAGAATCCTGATACCAATATTAGCGAAACTTAGCATAGAAGACCCCAATAAATGGTACAAATATGTAGCATCGGTACAGCGAATTATAAACAGTACTATATCTAGAAGCACAAAATTTTCACCATTTGAGCTTCTAACAGGAGTTAAATTGCGACATAAAAACGATTTGCAAATAAAAGAGTTGTTAGACGAAGAACATGTAAATTCGATTATGTCAGAGAGAAATTTCAATAGGGAAATTGCAAAAGAGAACATTTTAAAAATACAGGAAGAAAATCGTAAAACCCATAATAAAAAAAGAAAAACGGCCAACACTTATAAACTCGGTGATTTGGTGGCCATTCAAAAAAACGCAGTTTGGGACAGGTACCAAACTAAAGCCTAAGTTTTTTGGTCCCTACGAGATTACCGCAGTAAAAGAAACGATCGCTATAATGTAAACAAAGTTGGACACCATGAGGGTCCAAATGTGACCTCAAGTGCTGCAGATTACATGAAACCATGGACTTCTACTGTCTGTAACGAAGCAAATGTGCTTTTAGGTGATTTTGTGTTTTTATTATTATTTTTTTTTACTGTGTTTTATTGATATTTTTTTCGACTAATGTAAATAAACTGTGAAAAGAAATGCGTCCAAATGACAAACAAAAAAAAAAGAACTGTATTAGTTCCCAAACTCAAAAATTTTATTTAAGGACTAAGAACTGTTCATTCAGTAGTATTTAGTGATTGATCTTGCTATTACTTTATTTTTATGTTTGTGTGTTTTTTTTTGTTTTGTATCTTATACGTTCTGGAAAAGTAGTCCAGTACTCATGTGGTATACAAGGTAGATGATGACTGGGAGGACCCAGCCCTGTCAGGTAGGCCGAATTGTAGTGACTGGTAACGGACTCTGTACCGCAAAGCCTAGCAGATTCCTTAATAAGTCTGTTGATGGTAAACCTCAACTGCCGAACAATAGGTTTTGACGAGTTCAGTATTTTTTACTGCGTGAGAACGAGGTAGAAGGAGTCGAGATGCAGACTTAGTCAGACGGACCCGGAGATGCTCTGAAATCTCCGCGAATAGCCTTTACGAGCTGAGCTGAGTAACGTTTTATCAGAAAACGTCCTTTACGAGCTACAAATCTGTCATGTTGTTAAAATTATATTTAAACTTGTAAATAGTTGTATATTTTGATATATATATTCAAAAAAATTAAACTGTGCAAGATTTCACCAAAAATCTGCCTGGAATTATTTATACCCATCTAGACACCAGCATATAATTTAATCTACACACACACATATATATATATATATATATATATAATATAGCATACATATATAATAATAATAACTTTTATTTCATTAGTACACCTTCCAATAGAGTACATTATAATAATATATTTTGAACACAAATTATACCATTCACTGATGATGTCATATAGTTGAAAATAATTTTCATTTGCACAATGAAGGTATAAACTTTCGGAAAAACGTAAATTACGCAATAACCTCAGTTTTTATATTATAACTATAGCGTACAAATTGCACATACTAATATTAGCACAGAACTAGTCGCCATTAGTCAAAATATCAATCATTATCAGGAATTTTGTACTCGTATATAGTTACTATTTTCATAGTGTTTAGATATAGCTTTATTTGTTTTTAGTTCTACAATTCTTCAGAGCTAATTAATAAGTGGTCTGAATAAAGATTACAAAAGTTTGAGCAGGAAAGATTTTGGGAAGCCATGAATTTTTTAGCATAAGTTTTATTGTATAGATGATGTATGTATTTTTTAACAAGAAAATAGGATATATCTTCGACACTGTTTGATTTACGTTTGTTTGCAATATTTAAGATATCGCTAAAAATTGTGATGTAGCAATTTTATACCATATATTTCTATAATTTCGGAGCATTGGAGAGCTTATTATTGGCTTTGTTTCTTTCTAGTTCTTCAGAATCAGTGTTATAAAGGCACTTCGAATAAAACTATCACAGGTTTGTGAAGGGAAGATTTTTCAAAGCATTTAATTTTAAGTCAAAATTCTTGGTTACTGCACAGTATTATGAAAATAGCTATTTGCAATAATTACTGATAATGATTTATATGTTGACTACAAGTTCTTAGATGACATTAGTAGCAATTTGTTCTTTGCTATTATAATACGAAAACTGAGTTTATTGCGCAATTTACGCTTTTCCTAAAGCTTATGCATTTATTGTGCAAGTGCAAATTATTTTCAACTATATAACATCATCAGTGCCGGCATAATTCTTTGTTGCTGGCAATTTATATGATTTTAAACAAGAAATTATCATGTTTTCATTATTATTTGTTGTTTTCAATATTAAGATTTTCCCAAGTAGCACAGGTAGTTGGCCCATCGTTGTCAGTTTGAGAAAACTATTGGGAAATGCCAAGGTTGTTATGCCAAAAATAAGCCAACAGAGGCTTCTCTAATTGGGAGCATTATTCAGTCAACAAAAAATAATTTTGTGGAGACACATCGAATTGTATTAATATTTCAACAACCAACGGTTAGGCCACTGTTGGGCCTTTCTTGGCTAATGGTTCGTCAGCCAATGGCACGGCAAGGCGGGCATTTGTTACTATTGAGCAACATCAGACTCCCCAATCAGCCAAAGTTGGTCCAACAATTTTGTGCTACTGGAGTGGACATACCAATTATAGTGACCATCCAAACGGCTAAGTATGACAATACTCCTATCCATACAATGGACATAAGGAAAGTGACAGGGTACCATCCGGAAAGTTTGTTCTTTCTGCTGTCAGGAATGGTCAGGAAAAATAGTATATTTGCCGGATACATTAGAACCCACCAGACATAGCTCCCAGCGCCTCCAGTAGGCGGTGAACACAATGTTCCTTCAGTAAACAAACTTCCGTCCAATTCGTCAAACATAACTTCATCTGGAAGACAAATAAGGTTGAGTTAATTAGCACAGATTAGAAATCACTATTCTCAACATCCACTAAAATATTTCCCTCTAGATACCAACTCAAATCCCCTTTGTTTTAATTTACTACTCATCCCACAAAAAAAATTAGTAACGCCACCTATATTAATGATATGATATAGGGGGCGTTGCCTAGTAAATAAAGAATAAATGGTACTGAGTATATTTTTCTAATTAACATGAGTAACATCCTGTCTCTAAGAGACAGCATTCTGATTTAAAATGCTAAATGTGAAACTAGTATTTCTGTTGTCTAAGAGAAAATATAACAAAAGTCAAATAAGTGTGCAATTTAATATTCCCCTTAATAAAACCCCTTACAAAGTTTTAGCATCTAATAATCCCCTTGACGAGAAAACTTCTCTTTAAGTCTAAGGGGTATCCCACCCCTCACCAACATGAACTTTTTCATTTTCAGTGATATATTTAAGTAGCAACGTGGGGTCAAGCCCTAATTACTGCCTAGGCAAACTTTTCTACTGTTTAAAAAAAATCACATTATTTAATGGCAGGACACCAGTTAAATAAGCCAAAAATTTCTTATGAATATAAAGTGATGGAAATTTGCCTAGGAAGTAGTCAGGCTCTGGGGACGACAGTCCTACTCCTGGAGCATCAATATGTTCCCTCCCGTGGACGATTTATGAGATTTTATGCTTATTAATGGTCTAAAAAATTGGTTTCTAACGAATACGGATTTGGTGTCGCTCCTAGTGAGCGTTGTAGCCTTCCAGGGGGGAGGGGGGTAGCGGGTCCAGAGGCAAATGGGAGGCGTTAAGACAGTCAAGGGGTGCGGTCGTGGCGAACCTTACCTATTTAAAAAATTAATATAATAAAACTAGCTGATCCTCTTCCCTGTCGGCGATTCTCGGGCCCGTGATAAAAACCTCAAATACACCTTTAAATAAAAATCTATACAAACGAACATAGAGCTGGGGTCCCCAAATCGAATTTCTTTTACGAATACTATCAAAATATTGCCGTGGAAAATGCATAAACGCTAAAACTCTCGGAGGAAAAAAAATTATTATTGTGGGCTAAAACATTGTAACCGCAGTTCTTTCATGGATGTCAAACGGATGATGATGCGCCGCGGAACGCATAAAATCGTATTAAAAATCGTTTAAAATTAAAAAATCGAGTGCAAAATTTTCTATAATAGGCTGGCTGAAAGTTTGAAACCGAAATCCTTATTTTTTTTTTTTAACAACCTGTATTTCAAAAAATATCAGAGAGATTGCCTGAATATACCAGAACATAGCTTTTCAAATGAACCTGTGGTTTCAATCTGCCCAAGAAATGCGTTTGTTCTGAGTGAAAGTGATAGAAGTCATTATAGCCATTATTATTTAAAGTTAGACCATTCAAATTTTGTATTTCAGAAAACGCCTGAATGTAAGAAGAAATGTTGGTAGTATAGTATTGAGTATTTAAAATATGGATTTATGCATTCTCCTACAAACCAATCCTTACCTATGTGTTTAATTTGCCAATAAGTTTTTTCAAGTGGAGTCATGAAGCCTTCTAGGCTACAAGAGCATTTTAGTAAAATGCATGCTGATAAAAAGGACAAAGATTTATCTTATTTTCAGGGACTGAAAAAGAAATATTTAAAACAGTGAACTGTATCAAACCTTTTTGAGTTGTCTTCTAAACAAGAAGATAACGGTCTACGAGTCTGATATAATATTTAATTGTTAATCGCAAAGGCAGGAAAATCACTCACAATTGGCGAGAAATTAATCTTGCTGGCACTCAAAGAGGTAATAAAAAATATTCTGCATCATAAGACACCGTCAAATATCATCAGAAAAATTCCTCTGAGTAACAAGTCGGTGCAAAGAAGAAAGATGAAATGGCTAAAGACGTTGACTATTACTTAAAGACTTGCAAATTTTCTATTCAATTCGACGAATAAATTCTAACAATTAACGAAGCAGTACTCTTATCATAAGGATCGATTCATAAAAGAAGAAAAAAATTGTCCAGAGTTATTTGCTAAAAATTTGGAAATTGATATAAAGGGAGAATCGATATTTAACACCATGAATACGTTTTTTTCAAGAGAAAGAAATTTCTATTCAAAATATTTTGTCAGCTGCTACTGATGGTGCTCCAGCAATGATGGGACGTCATAAGTGTTTCATAGTGCATTTGAAACAAGCAGCACCAAATGTACTCGCTGTACATTTTGTTATTCATCGTCAGCATTTGGTTGCAAAAATCGGAATGAACGCCGGCATATGTCGTTTCATTACGTTATTAGAGCAGTCAATAAGATTAGAAACAATTCATTGCATGACAGATTATTTGGTCAATTTTGTAGTGAAAATGATGATGATTACAATTGCTTGCTGCTGCGCACAGAAGTTCGTTTGCTCTCCAAATACATTTGTCTATATCGTTTTTTCAGTCTATTTGACTCAGTACTGGACTTCCTCGAAAACAGAGACGAAAAACTGCGCGAAAACCTGATTACATCATAAAATGACATCGCTTATTTGATATCGCCTGTTTAGAATATTTAATGAAGTCAATTTACAATTTCAAGGTGATGAGTTGAATTTAATTAAAGCAAAAATCGTCATAGCTGCTTTTTCCCATATTATCAGCAGTCTCTGCAAAACAGGAAGATTTACCTAATGCCAACATTTGGAAGTTCTTCATGCTTATTTTACGGAACGATTCCAGGAAATTTTAAACATGAATTACGGAGCTCAGTGTGTATATTATATGTCTCACTCTCGTCCCGACCTGGTGTATATATTACAGTGAAAACCCGAATTAACTGGGAAAAACGTGTTTTAACTGAGAGCTCCAGTTAAAACGCGTTCTAACTTAGAGCTCTAGGAAAAACCCGTTTTATTCGGGTTTTGACTGATTTGTTAGACAATATTATTTGTATCTATAAAAAAATGTTGATATAAATAAGATAAAACGCGTTTTAACTTATTCATTCAGTTAGAACGCGTTCTAACTTAGAGCTCTAGAACTACTAGACTACTAGTAACATATATATGTTGCAGTGAAAACACGAATTAACTACACTGTAAAAAAAATGGATCGATCTACTAAAAACATTTTAGTTTTTCTCATTGATCTTTGCAATTACTAAAATTTTTTTTGTATTCTTACTCAGTTATAAGAAAATGTGTAAGAATTACTAGAAAACAGCTAGCAACATTACTAGAAAATAGCTAGCAACGATTCCGGTTTATAATACCGGTTACTAAAAATTTCTGTGGAATACAAATATACTAAAAAAATTTAGTAACCTCAGATTTTTCTTTTACATTGTAGGGAAAACGTGTTCTAACTGAGAGCTCCAGTTAAAACGCGTTTCAAGTGATTTATTCCTGTTAGAACGCGTTCTAACTTTAAGCCCGAGGAAAAACCCGTTACAGTATTAGAAATCATGAGCCTACCCCCCCCCCCCCCCCAAAAAAAAAAAAAAAAAAAAAAATGCTATAATGACTTATATTGCGACCAACGAAATACATGGCCGGTTGATGGCTTTTAAAACGTCACACGGGGAGGATCATCTGTACACAGCGATTGGCACAAAACGATGTACGCGCCGCTTTGTACAGGGTGATTTTTTTTAAAGTTGTGAAAGTAAAACACTATAACAAAGGAACCACTGATCCAAATTACCTGAAATTTCACCAGTATGCTCCCAAAGAAATGGGAATTTTTTAGGCATGGTTAAAAAAAAACTTAAAATTGCACCGAAGATGGCGCTGTAAGGTAGCAGAAACAAAGAATATTGTCTGTGGGAGGAAAACAATGGACGGTACTTTGAGAAACCATCTTCTGTAGGCTCTCTGTAGTCATTGGACCTTTTCTTAAATTCTTAAGTGTCCTAAATCTCCTAAGAGCAGTTGTTGCACTGTCATTATTCTGATAATACAGTTTCACTAACAACGCACGGTCCGTCAATGGCGCAGTCATTGCTAGGATTTCCGTAGAATAATGAACACGAGGTGTGCGTACTTCACGTTTTTATCGCCAATGAGCGTGTGCCGGGCGCAAGTTCGTCTCCCGATTTTACTGCATATACAGCGCCATCTGTCGGTGCGATTTTAAGTTTTTTTTAACCAGTCCTAAAAAATTCCCATTGCTTTGAGAGCAAGCATACTGGTAAAATTTTATGCCATTTGTATCAGTGGTTCTTCTGTTATAGGGTTTTACTTTCACAACTTAAAAAAAAATCACCCGGTACTAAGGCTCCTACAATCCGGCTGATTCACGACGCCATTTAATTACCCGTAGGAGAAGAACGATTGGCCACGCAACGCGGTCAACAGTCGCTGATTGGTCTAAGTTGGCAACAAAATTCTTGATGATTCAGCCTGTATTATTGTAGCCCTACTTTGTACCAATCGCCGTGTAAAGAGGATCCACACCGTGTGACGTTTAAAACGTCATGAATGACTTGTGTATTTCGTTGGTCGCGCTTATATGGGTTTAAGATTTCCATAATGTAGCATGTTCAACATGTGAATAATATTAGTTAAAGTTTTTGTACCAACAGGGGTATTTAGTACCCACGGAGTCCTGGCGAGATTTCATTAAATGCCCAATACGAGTGCTATCTTCTAATGAAATTATTAGGTTTTAATAACGTATGCCGTATATTTTCAGTCTCTTAGCTTTTAGCACGGTCGTCCGACCTTGCCAAAATAAAAATAGTGAAATTTATAGGATTTCATACCAACTGCTACTCTGATCTGAGCATTTTGCAGAATATTCTCTTTTCCGGTGAATTCCACGCTGAAACTGTCTCTTTCCGACTGTCGCCTTTTGGGTCGAGATTCTAGAAGTTCTGGTACCAGGATCTGTTGACTAAGTAAAGGAGCTTTCTCATCCTTCGTTGCGTTATCACAACAGGAACAACAACATTTTCCGATTTTCTGAGCCTGCCAGAATTTTTTTAGTACATTATAATGTTGTAAGTGTGGATTTTAATGACATTAGATTATTTTATGTTAATTATTATATTGTTAAAAACGATTTACCCATATTCGTTATACTTAAAAAAAACAGGACCAAAGGTCATAAGAATCTAAATATATATATATATATATATATATATATATATATATAATCTATTTCTTTTAAATGCTAAAAGGTGTAAATTAACAACATAAAATAACTTTTATTAGGTTGTTTTACATGTTTCGCCTCACTCCGAGCCATTTAAAAAACAAAACAAATGAGAATATTCCATAATTGCACGGTCTTGAAAGTTACTATTTAAAATGCTAAAATTTAATTTTCGTGTACTTTTTATTTTTACTTGGTTGTTTATTTTCATATATGTAACGAACCATTTCTATCAACACATTCTACAACACACACAATATGAAGAGATCAGGAGGAGAGCAACCAATCGAAACAACACAGCCGTCGTCATCCATTTATCGCTCTATTGGCATTAAAACATTATAATTCTCCACAAAGGGGATCTTTAAATATTTAAAGGCAAATTATACTCTAATTGATAAATTGATTGAGTCTTAGTTAGTATTAGAAATATCAGGCATTCAGAATCAAAGAAAATCAAGTACTACATAAAACATTGTCCACAGATATTTGGAGGGAAAGTGAATGGACACTCGTGTATTTCATTCAGAATCATGGGAGATTAGCGCCATTTGTTGCTCATATTTTCAACCTAGGGCTTGGTTTGTTAAGTTGTGACATAGCTCTCGGGGCTGTTCAGTTGAAAGGAGGTCAAACAATAATTAGGATGAACGAAGCGAATCCTCTACTAGGCTACACAAATTACATATTGTCGTACACTTTACAAAAAAACTATTCAGTATTTTGACTTGAAATTAAACATAAAAATAAATTATGATCTGTAGATTTGCCCAATATTATTTTTTTTTTTTTGCAGAATAACCTTAAAAAAGTTATTATTTTAATTAATTTATTTTACATGTATTTCCATGTTTGCAAATAAAAAATGAAACACGTATATTTTCAGAAGAAAAAATAAATCATGGAGTTAGTAATTATAGAATCATGATTAATTAAATAAATCCGCCAAAATATCTCAAAAACTGTTTTTTAAATTTAACTAAGGAAAGAAATATTTTTGGACTTGATAGAAATAAAATATGATCTTTAGATTCTGACAATATTATTTTCTTATCGAATTATTTAAAAAAAAACTTTTAATTCAATTATTTACATTCAATTATAAAAGTATTTTTCAGTGTGAAGAATTAAAATACACAATTTATTCTTATTATGTGAAATCATTTACGCAGGCGATATTTACGCATTTTAAAAGAATTATATTATGATTTTTTTTGTAAAGTGGCAACAAAAGAATTGTAAACAAATAAAATTAATTGTTAAATTCGTTATATTAATGAATCGAAGCTTACAGTCTCTTCCAAAAAGCGAGCAGCATTTATTTAAAGATGCAATTAGACGGTTTTCAACGAATAAAGACGTAAAAGAATATAATAATGAAAAATTAAAAGAACTACGTCAACCTGTTGCCTTGATTGAAGCTGTTCATAATTGTACTAAAGTAAAGTTGGCCGATTCTGAAATGACAAACGAGCTTGAACCATTTCTTAGTTTATCAATTGGGTCTAAAGTTCCCAAGTTACGTTCTAATTTGTGGACCGAAAAAGGTTTGGTAAATGGGGCTTTAGGTGATGTTAAAGATATTATTTATGAAGAAAATCACGGGCCATCAGACCAGATCCCCCGAATAATCATGGTTAATTTTGAAAACTACAGTCATTCAACTTATGAGAATGGCTGCGTTCCAATTACACCAATAACTAAATTCTGGAAAAATGGGAATATAAATTGCTCAAGAAAACAATTTCCTCTGCAGTTAGCTTTTGCTGCTACAATTCATAAATCCCAATGTTTAACATTAGATAAAGCAGTTGTAGATATTGGGAATAAAGTGACATCAGTTGGCTTAACTTACGTAGCGTTGTCGAGAGTGAAAACCCTTCAAGGTTTAGCATTCGATAAAGCAGTTGTAGATATTGGGGATAAAGAGACATCAGTTAGCTTAACGTACGTAGTGTTGTCGAGAGTGAAAACCCTTCAAGGTTTAGCATTCGATAAAGCAGTTGTAGATATTGGGGATAAAGAGACATCAGTTAGCTTAACGTACGTAGTGTTGTCGAGAGTGAAAACCCTTCAAGGTTTAGCATTCGATAAAGCAGTTGTAGATATTGGGGATAAAGAGACATCAGTTAGCTTAACGTACGTAGTGTTGTCGAGAGTGAAAACCCTTCAAGGTTTAGCATTCAATAAAAAATTTCCTTACGAGAGATTCTACAATATCAAAAATTCTCATATGCTAACATGCAGAAAAAAAAAGAAATTAGAATGAAAAGTTTCACAGTTAATAATTCTTAGTATCAATGAGAGCAGATTTCAAATGTTTTTCCAGAAAATAGGATTTTGAAGAAGTAACTTTCTTCAAGCTCTCTTATATATTATTCTAAGATTGCTATCAAAGATTATTTGATGTGAATTACAAAGAATGGAAACATACCTATTTCAAACCATTTGAAAAAACACCAGAGGCTATTGGAAAATATAAAAATATCTTTAAAAGAGCTTTTAGTTGAAAATTTAAAAATATTTTGTAAAATTTTGGTTCGAAAATATTTTTATTTATACCAGTCTTATATCATAAATAAAAAAATCACAAGAAATTCTTAGTTATTTGACTGAGTTTACATTTCTAAAATTGAAATGCGCCAAAACATAAAATAACGTTTTTGCCTAATAAAGATGCAAAAATAATATAAAAAAATATTGTTACTTTTAAATATTTATCTTATGAAATAATGCTTCGCGAATCCAAATAAAGTATGGCTTTTGCTAGTTTATTTATAAAAGTAAACAGGGAATTAGCAATGGAGCAGGTAGATTTAAATCCAGACGATCAAAAATAAGCTCAATTTTATGAAATACTGAGAGGGGGCAAATCCTTCCTGAAAACTTATTAAATTTTACTCACTTAAATCGGCTTCAAATAACCTCGCCGTCAGTTCTGTAAGAACATAAGAAAGTCACTTTAGTAAAAAATCTTATTATAAAAAGAATCCCATGGATTCCAATGTTTCTCTTTATTCTAAATAAAAATGTAAACTTCTTACCAAATTGACGAAAGTTCGCAGCCGATAACTCTACCCGAACTGCTAGTCAGTAACCCTACTTGGAGTTAACACGTGGCTCGAATTTCATGACAAAAGTCACAAACAACAGGGTGGAGGCTTCCCATAACCACTAAATCAATCTCCTAACGTACTATGTATAGCGCTACTACACAACCACAGTTACCTAATTAGCATATCATTGCAAAAATAACCATGGCAATCAGAATACTACATATCCATACGTATTTGTGAAACTTAAAGAAATGACAGAATAAGTCTCATACACGCACAAATTTTAGAATTTAGGACACCACGATCGTACGCAAAATCTCAAAACTTACTTGTTCAATAGAGTAACTTTATAAAAGAGTAGATAGATACGCTGCCAAAACGTTGTCGAACAATTGATTGTCTATATAACAAGAATTCATCATCAACTTGGTTAAAGAAAAAAAAAGGACTTGATTTACTATGGTTTTGAATGTCTCATATGTCAATGACTGCTGGTCTTTCTTATGCCTGAAAAGCCATTTAAAATCGCCTTTGTCATAACAATTCCTTAAGGAAAGATCCTATTTGATTGATATGGAGGTAAATATCGAGTCATATTATTGGTTTAATAAAGTACGTTTCTCTAATAACAAAGTAGTAAAAGAAAGATCTGTTGAAATAGAAGTTCACAACGAAAGGAAAATTTTTTACTTTTAAAACAAAATTTTGTGGCTCTAAAGAGGACCTGCACCTGGGGTAGCACCTGCCTTAAACTTTTAGAGAAGCCTCCAGTGAAACAAAAATACATAAAGTAATTTTGAGTCACCAAATAGTTTTTGCACTTCAGGCCTTTTAAAGAAGAGGCCCTCCTTTTTACGAAATCATGCTTGATCAATGTTAAAAAACAAAGAAAAAAAAAACGCTTTCGGGGAAAAAAAGTTGAAATTTTACTTGATTGATTTCTAGGTGGAAGTTATAACGATTTTGATTTTATTCTATCAGAAGCATACAAAGCTTGAAAAGAAGAAGAAACAAAATCTGATGATGATGGTGATGAAGTCGCTACAATGAAAAATCATAAATTATGATTATTCAAATTGCGCCCCCCCTCCCACAGAAACATGTTTTCAAGAAAAATGAAACTGAATTTCTGTTTGACCGAATTCTGCTTGGAAGTTAAAAAAATATTTTTTATTTTATTTATAAAGGCATACAAAACTTTAGCAACATTAATATATTATCAATAAAAGTTTTAAAAGTAATCAATAAAGGTAAGCATTCACCTATATTAGAATTTCAAATACCATACATTTTACGAATATATAATATATATGTGCTTGGTGATGGTGCAAAGATGAAAATTCCTTTAATGTGACTTACCAAATTTTTTGTCCATTTTTCTACTCTCTGGTTGAAAATAATAATTATTATATAAAGAAGGAAAACTGCCAGTAAAACAAGAGATTCCCACCTAGAGAAACCATGAAAAATTACAATTAAAAAAAATATCATAGTGAAGGAAAATTTTGTATGCTGAATTTATTGTTACTAAAATAAAAATTACCATGTAACCACGTTATCGTAAATAATCCAGATTAGAATACTTATCGTCAGTCCATAAACTGTACAATCTCTTGCTATCGGATACCAATCAATATCAAGCTCCTATAAAATGCAATTAAAAAATATTTATTTTTTCTATATTTTCAGTTAAAACAAACAGAACAACCGTTTTAAATGTACAGTTTACGCATAAATTGAACTTGAAATTTTGAGCATAATTGACAATTACACAACTGTTTTTAAACTGTTGCCATTTTAACTATCATGCTGTTAAATTAAACAGGTTGCGACTTCAAATATAGACGATTTACATTTCTGCCATTGTGATTTAAAAATTCTTAAATTTTTATGCCGTTCATAATGTTCATACAGATAGATACATAGTTTTTAAGCTCACATCAGAATTTAAAGATTTGTTTATAATTTGGGTCAAAAGTATGTCAGAATTTCAAGGAAAATACAAATGAAAATCATTCATGTTCCTCGGAGCAGAGAAAATATCCTTACACGAAATACTGAACAATGAATGACAATAATTCTATTTCATATATTTTGACTTGACTTTTATACTAAAAAAACACACACACATATTTTCATCAGAAAAAAGGAAAAAAAGGCGATTCAAGTTTAAAAAGCCGTTATATAGATATAATATGGCTTTATTTTTCCATATTTTCAAGCTCCCTAACTGTTCATTGAGACAGTTAGCGAGACTAAACTAATACAGCAGAAATTTTCTTCTTCATCCAGCGTTTTCTTGGCGTTCCATTACCTGCGATTTATTCTTTTCAGCTTATTCAGATATAAGACCAGATTGTCATAATCAATAAGGTTCTCAAAGTGAATTGTATTCGCCAGATTTGTCCAGGATAGCTCAGTTGCCAGAGCATTAGCAGCTTACTCCACTTTTTTAACACAGTTGAAAAATTACAAGTCGTGTGATTTATTTATCAATTAGAATAATTGTGTTAAAATTAATATAGACTAATAAATAATTCCTCTAAGAAGTTTTGAACAATGAACAAAAATTGTACTCAAATTTGATTAAAGTGTGACATTAAAAAGTTAAAAACAAATAGTCTGTTCCCTATATATTCAAAGTTTGAATTATGCAATTTAAACATTTTTAAATGGTCCTATGATTCTGCACTTCCGCTTACCTCATCCCAAAGAACAAGCCCAACAACACCAGTAACTGCCAATATGTTAAAAACTGCTGATCCAATAATTGTTCCGACGCCTATATCTCCTTCTGTGATAAAGGAACCTTAAATAAAGAAGAGAATGACTTGAATGAAATGCAATTTTAAAAATGTCGAATAAAAGTTTAAGTTAAATACGCATTGCTAAACTTGTACCAATTGAGAAACTGTAACGGATCAAGAATTTTTTTTTTTTAAATCTTATTTGTGTTGCTTTGAACTTTTCTTTTATTTCAGTGTTTTATAATACCTTTTTGACATGTTATTAAATGGCTTTATGAAGGAAAATCATGATGTAATCAAGATGTTTTCATGATGCAATCAAGAAAAAATACAATTCGTGTGATAAAATTTGATATTTTTAAATAAATTTTAAAAGTCTCCTTCTACAATTTTAAGTTTCTTGATTTTTTTGCATACTTTTCTTACAAATGTGTTAGTTTTCCTAGAAATCGCCAGGGATTGGATTTCCAAAAAGTTAATTAATTTAATAAAAAATAAATAAAAGTCATGAGATAAGTAAAAATATAGGAAATCTAATTATTTACATAACATTTTTATTTAAAAAAAATAAACTGTATATATTCCTGAAAATCCCAATTTTATGAAATGAACCTTAAGGATGGTAAAAAAAATAGCGAGACAATTGAAAAGTATAATGTTGAAGATTTAGCATTTTGCTCATACTTATAATAAAATACACAAAACTGAGAAAAGTGAATTTAAAGAATACAACTCAGTTTCATTTAAAGGGAAATGGGTGTAGTAGAAAAGTCTTTTTCAGAAATTTAAAATAATCATCGGATCTTTACGTAACTTCGCCAGAATGTACTACTAGGGACGCATTTTAAGCGAAAAATTGGAAAATTGATATTTTCGTCCTTTGTCGTGAATTTAGGGAAGTGAGTCCTTAGAACTGTGACTCCTTTGAACCGGATTTGCAAAACCAAGAAGAAAACACCCTAAACATGTGAAATTAGCGGTGAACTAAATGTAGCTAAAATGTGCAAATTACAAAAATTTCAACTCCGGTAAATGATATGTGAGAAGAGCTTGAGTAGCATAAAATGTATAATCGAAAGTTGTTTTGTTTTGCCATATAAAATAGTAGAAATCGGTTTAAGTTTTATACCATGATTGCCTGATAGCTAATATTAATTGGCATGCAAGTTATTGTCAGTAATCTCAAACTTTCAGTCAATAAATACTTGAAATCGCAGATGAAGGTTCATTACAGTTATGTTTAGGGACAGTATCTTCACAAAATGCACTAAGCACAAGATTCTGTTTCGATCGCTTCTCCGATCGGTTTTCAACTCACGTTTCTCGATCGTTGGCTTTTGCGTATGCGTTTAGACTTGTTTGTTACAGTGCGCATTTTCCACCAATATTTTTAAAGTTTGCGTAGACTTTCTATCATATGCAATCTTGATGTTCTCGTCATTCATGTGTAGCGAAATCGTATGCCAGTTTTGTGAAGCTTTAATTATTATTATTTTTATTATTTTATGATAGCTCCGAAAACAGGCAATTTGCCGACAGGCTTATGTTTTTCACTCTCTTAACAAGAGTTTACGAGTTAAATGAAGAAAATTTCTGATGAATAAATTTCTTAAATGAAGATAAAATACTTCCTCTCATTAAAAGATTGACTTTTTTTTTTTTTTTTTTTTTTTTGAAAAGTGATAGATTTGTTTTTGTTTATTATCTACTAGCCAAAGTAACCGGCATTGTCCGGGATTTTAAGAATCTTTGTGTAGAAATTCAATTTCAAAATTAAACATGTTGTATAGAAAACTTCAAAATGTTAAAATATGTCAATATTTCCATTCCTCTTCCTTATTGTTCTGTCAAGATATAAAGAGATGTATTTACGGCCACTTTGAATAGTTGTAATGGTTTGTGTCACACACAAAAACTTCGTGCTTCTCGTTATTTGTGTTCTGTCCACTAGTTTCTAAAGAAATTGAATTCTAATTTCTAACACTTGTTTTGAAAAAAAAATAGTAAATTTTAATTATTCGTTGATAAAAATTGAGATCTTTAATAGAGAAATGATACTTTGAATAGAAATTATAAGGAATATATCTTAAATTCGTTTTAGATGTAAAGAGAAAACTGCAAATTTCTCAAAGTCATGACAGCAAGCTCAAAAATATCAGAAAAATCTACTCCAGCTGAATAAAAAAGCGTTGTGTCAGTATTATGTCAAATATAAGCCTTCATTGTGAAATTGAGTTAAAGTTAAGATAATTAGTTAATGTAATTCAAAGATAATTCAATAAACACCTGTTATTGACGAAAATAATTCAGGAGCAGAAGTTCCAATTGCCATAAAAGTAGCACCAGCTATATCGGAAGGCAGACTGAGTCCTGAAAATGTGAATAGAATTAAATTATTAAAGAAAAAAACTTCAAATCAGCAATACAAAAAATATAGCTAAATTACATGCAATATTAATGTTGCTTAACTGCCTATTAAGCCAACTAAAGCTTGAATTGCAATATTTTGAAAAAGCCTATCTTTGAATATTCATTTTTCTCTAGTTTAATACGAACAAGAAATAAAAATGACTTCACACGACATAGAAATCAACAATAACAATGATTTATTTAAAGCAATAATGGGGATGTATAGCAGTGGAGCGAGAACTTTAAATCTCAACGATGATTGAAATTAAACTCGAGACATTAAAAGAATGAGAGGGAGAATGCTTTCCCCAAGACATTTCCAAAATTCTAGCACTGACTCAAAATAAAGTGGATGTACCGATCGTTCATGGGAATCTAAGGAAAGATCATTTCATCTTACGATAAAAATGCCAGTAGGAAGACTATAGTCTGCACTATAAACTGTCACTGAAAACCCTATAAATATTATTCCACAATACTGCAATAGCACTAACAAGGAAACCCCATGGACTTCAACATTCTTTATCTGAGATACCAAATTTCACGACCTTACCATGCTGTCGAAGTTCTCAGTCGAAGATATAACTCCTAAAAAGCCCTCAAAATGAACACTGATCATTCAACATGTTGCAGATTCTATCTTCAAATTCCGGAAGCAATGAAACTCGAATCTGATTCTCCACAAAGGGTGATATGCGACCAAATGCACTGGATCTAACCCTTACCGCCATTTTTATACCAGCTAGACGACCACAGATACCTAATTACAGGGGTCGGAAAAACTACTTTTCTATTGTAGCTAACTACAACTACAACTACTTTGTCGAAAATGTAGTTAACTACAACTACAACTACTTGTTTTAAAAAGTAGCGACTACAAACTACTTTTCAAAAGTAGTCACTACTTTGCTACTTTCAAATTTTGTCAAAATGTTCAATTTACTCTAGAAATTGAAGACACGTATTGAATAATCAAGTGACCCCTCGTTATACCGCGTCTGCCGGGATACAGTTAAATAAATGCGACATAACCGAGGGCATTAAAAATTAAGAAAAATAACATACGAGAATATGTTTTGTGTTTGTTTACAAAACGTTAGTTTATACACACTTAACAAATTTCGTAGCAAAATTAAGAAAAATTTTATAATCTAGAAAATTATAGAAAAACAACCCTAAATGCAAACATTAAATAAATCTGTAAATAGAGCAATTCCGAATAATAAGAAATCTAGTGTTAAAACATGAAGACCTAATAACGATTAAATAGACAAGTTTTGGCCAACAAGAAAATTAATTCTTTTGGCGGGTTAGTACTTGATTTCAGCAGCAAATGTCAATGGAAAAAACTTTGACTTATGCGATGCGTTGCTATACACCGCAGCTGATATTTGCCACTGCGATTCGGAAATTGTTGAGCAGAACAATTCTGTACAAAAGAAGCAAGTTTAGACCACGTGATTTTCAGAATGGCACTTTTTTTCCTGAAGTAGCGTTAAAAGTAGCGTCGGTTCTCGCTACAAACTACTGATATTTTGTATCGCGCTACTAGCTACACTACATTGTTCAAAATGTAGCGCGCTACACTACAAACTACTGTAAAAGTAGCGACTACAGTAGTTTCGCTACTTGTAGCGCGCTACTTCCGACCCCTGCCTAATTATCATATCATTCCTCGAAGTAACCATGAATCAGATTTCCATAGATTCAGACGCACTTTCAAAAGTTAAAAGGAACGTCAGTAAAGAGTGCTTGTTCACGCACAAATGTTAGAAGCAGAATAACACAACAAAACTCACACACAAAACTCAGAAAACCATTCGACCCCAGACTACCTTCATAAGAGAGTAGCTACGCACTTATGCTACAAACCTACGGGAAAATTTAAATTTATTACTCATTACCTAATATAATTACCGAAATACTAATAACCAGTTAGCATCATCAGAAGCATCATCATAGTTACCATCATCAGTAAATAAATATTAGATGCTGAGGAATTGCATTTATAAAAATTGTTTTCTTAAATCTTATTTATTTTTAAAAAGATAATATATTTTGAAAATTTTGCTGAAGTGAAAATTTTAAAGTTTGTTGTGTTTTTAAAGATACTTAAAATTTAGCCTAATAATTTTTGGGAGCAAAGTATGCCAACGTTTAACCGTAAGTGATTAAATGTAGACGACTAAATGCCTACTTTCTGATTTTGAAAAACCATATTTCGATAATTATATTAAATAATGAGTAATCGCATTTTTACATTTCCCCATGTGTTAATATGGGATTTCAAGATCGGCGAGGGAAAACCCTGTATCGGTGAAACATCCCTTTTAGACTATAAACATGTTGGGATTCCCGGGTTCAAGCGCAGTGCGCCTGACAGGAGCGCCTGTTAGAAAATCGGACGCCTGTTGAAAGACACCTGAAATGTTGAACGCCTGTTAGAAAATCGTCATTAGTATCTACTTAACTCAATTCTAACACCCTTAAAGTGATCAGTGACCTTCATTAGGACGTACAATAATATTTGAAATCTGATTCGAAAAACCTCATTTATTAACCTCAAAGCAAGTAAAAGAAAATATACTGAAATTTAAAATGGCCTGTCAGGCCATTTTACATTTCAAGACTAATGGTTTTAAGCTTCTACAGAGTAAATCTGTGAAAAATGTTACAATTAAAATTACTCGTCAATATTCCAGGTTCCTATATGATGGAGAATTCAGTGACAAAGACGACATCTAAAATGTAAAACAATTTTTGCGTGGCAGTTGTTAAATTAATAGAGGTCTATCACATGAAATGCGTAAAACTATATTGATCGAAATAAAATACTCACTAGCTGAGATAGTGTCTAAAGAGGGTATAAAATAATCATCGCATACTACTGCAATCATCGCACATATGTAGGCTGTGAATAGCAGGTGAAAGATGACGCCACCTCGGAGTCGTTGATCTTGGGTGAGGAAATCGTCGGGAAACGACGAGATACCCGAAGGAATACATCGAAAGAGACTATCATTTTCAGTCGAGTTAGCTGGTTCTTGTAACAAATGTCGACCTAAAGAGAGAAAATTAAAAATAACTCTAGTGATGGACACTTGCTAGACACTTATGACTCGACAAAATGCATAATTGTAGCAACCCACGTGGTAATACAGAATAGTTCAATATAACATGTACAGATTTCTGGATGAAGTAGGTTGCAAAAGACAAATCGGAATCCTACAAAGAGGCAATACAGGGTGTCCATAAAAGAACTGCGGGGTTTTGAAGCAAAATTCTTTAATTCAATCATAAAATTTGGTTAATGTTATATATATATGTACTTAAAGGTAAATTTATCAAGATTTTTACCATTTAGTAGATTTCAATGTGTGCGCCGTTTGTGGCACGGCACACATCCAAACGGTATTCAACCTCTTCCCATGTCCTGTCCAACATTTCTGGAGTAATGATTGCCGCACAATTGATTAATCTTTGCCTGGGATGGTTTACAACAGATCAACGAGTTTTTCGGACTTCGTTCACATGATGTACGGATTCTATCTGACGTTCTCTTCTGACACTTGTGGCTTACCAGGCGACGCGACGTTTGTTTTAACACACTTCCCGTTTCTTTAAACGCACGTAGCCATTGACGAATGGTTTTGTCCGTAGTCGCATTACCACTATACTCGCACCGAAAGTTACGCTGTACAATGGTAACAGATCCAGTTTCTATAAGCCAGATGACACACTGAACCTTTTGTTGTGGCGTCGCCATCGCACTGAATTAACTGATTATGAGGATGGAATGAGCGTCTGCTACGTTACTTCAAGGTCAATGACGCACAGCGCTACCTAGTGTTGAAAAAAAAACTGAAACTGGTGTGGATAAAATTTGATGAGCTACTGATTTCTTCTAAATTAACTGACCTGACCTAACTCACACCGTTAACGCGATATGATTTTTAGAACCCCGGAGTTCTTTTATGGACACCCTGTATAGCAATATATGATTAAAAATGAAGTGTTGATGTTCTAGAAAGTTGTTGAAAAAGTCTCACTTTATGTACCACAAGGTGGAAATATTTGACGTTGCAAAAGTTCCCAAGGGGCATCTGCTAAATGTGAAACTAATTCAAGTCTTCAGTATATAATGTAAAAGTGAAAAATAAATTAAATTTAAGCTGCTATTTGATAGGCTTTAAGTGCTGATTTTAGCTGGATAAATTAGAGTAATTGTTAAATTTATACAAAAAGATAGGTACTAAGACTAAACTGCCAAATGTAAAACAAAAGAAACAGATTTGTCAAGCGCTTAGTTCTGTAGTTAAGTATTTGGAACCAAATCATTCATACAACTTGAAAGTATACTTAGCGATAACCAAAACAATGATTGTAGGTAAGTCTTCTGATACATTTTTAAAATGATTGATCTATTTTTAAAAATTTCTATATGGTTGTTGGAGAAAACGTTCCCACTTTCTGTACCACAAAGTAGAAATATTTGATAAAAGTTTTTTTTATAATATATTTGTGTAAAAAATACTCATGTGAAAGGAAAACATGCAAAAATAATAATAATAAAAATAACAAACTTAATTTAATGCTAAAAACATTTTAGAGATACCACTTTAATTGTTTCTTTCGAGGAAGCTCTTGTAATTAATTTAAGCATAAAATTAATGTAAAAAGTATTCGCATACCTCTGGTATTTTTGAAGCTATTTGAATTAATAAAATGTTGTTCCAAACATATTCTACACAGTTTAATAAATCGAAAGACAATTGGGAAAACATTAACTTTTACACATATTTCACATTAAAAATAAGTTTTATTTACAGTCGTTACAAAAAAGGAGAAGGAAAGGAAACACCCCATGTAACCCTGCCGCAAATCAACGTATAAAACTGTGACTGGTATCAATCGATTAGTAATAACGTCTACTAATTAATCTATACTTAAATTTTGCTTAGGGGGTCTACATATAAATATTGTACCAAACTCGCAAGTTTGCAATACTAACACCTTATTTTGACATCATATTTGGATACTCCGGCAAATCTCATCTTAGGATACCAAACAAAAAATCATTCGGTCAAGCATTTTAGAAATGATGCAGGTTTAAAGTTTGGAGCTCATAATGTTTAATTCATTTTTAATCTCGCAAAACGATGATGAAATTGCAACGTGGATAGTTTTTTAAAGCATAACTAAGCGAAATTAACTGTAATTTTAAATTCACATATCTGAAGCTTCTAGAAATCGATTTGTGTTAAAACAAATTATAGGTTACAATTAATGTTATTTTCGAAATATAATTTAAAAAAATGTAATTTCAAAATTATTTTGCTTGACCATGGCCCCGTTGGCACGTCTTTTAACCTTTTATGCCCTGGAGATATTTTTAAATCCCATAAAAAACTTGTTATAAAATTCATTTAACACATCAATTGCCAGTCATACAATTTAGGATGACTTCTAAATGCTTTACTTTATCGTATTTCAAAAGCATTATTCGTAGTACAAAGCAAAAACATTTTTAAATGGATAATTTCTTTTTTGTTGCTTTTTAGGTGCGTTCGTAATTATATAAATACTTAGCACCTATAGTCGTCGTCTGGTCCGTCCGTCTGTCCGCCCGTTCGCATGTAACAGCACAAAAACTACCCAACCGAATGGTTTGGAATTTAATATATATAATCGTTGCAGAATTTTGTCGAGTCATTTCAAATTTTAGGAAAATCAAATCAAAACTTAAAAATATATTAATAAAAGTTTTCATTATTCTATTAAATCATATCATACGTAATCTATATAGTAAAAGCGCAAGTCATGTGACTAAGGAAAACAAATACGGGCTAACCACATCTTTTCCATATGACAAGCGGCTATTTTTATTCAAAATTATTTTTTCGAACAAACTTGCATAAAAGTTACATTTTTAGAAGTATCGTTCAAAAAAATTGTTTGCTTGAGAGATGCGTTACATTAAAAAATGTATAGATTCTGAAATAACTTCAGTGGAAATTAGGTAAACAGCCGAATATCTCAATCCATTAACCCTTTAGCGGGCGGTTGTCACAAAAAAGGACACTTAATTTTAATGCCAAAACTGACAAACGGCACCAAGAATATTTAATTAAAATTTTCCTTTTATAAAGTAAAGGAAAATCAGCAAGTTATTCTTTTCTAAGGAAATCGTTTGTAAAATCTGGTGTCAGGCCATTATTTCATTATTTTACAAACAGATTTATTCCGCGCCGGAAAGGGTTAAAGTAAATAAACAAAAGATTCATTCATCGTGAGTGATAGAAATATTAAACCATGGAGGTATTCATTCGCAAAGCGAGATCTCCATGCTAAGTTTTACAGCGCCGTCTGGTGCCAAAAAAAATCGCATCTGTAAACATGACATACGTAATAAGAAAAAAAAGGCATCCTCATTTCGCTCATAGCAGACGCTATAATTTATTTCACAGAAATAATAATGATGATTTTTTTTACATTGTGAAACTGGTTATAGCACGAAACGAACGCACCTCATTTGTAACGTTTAACGTACAATTTCCAACTTGTTTAGATGTTAAAACAACATCGTAAATAATTTACAAATCGTAAATATTTTACAAAAACCCCATTGTTACCGATTTAGTTTATTAATTTTAATAGACGAAAATCTTTCTGAAATTTATTTGATGATTGTATGTATAACGTATTTTCAAAAATTCAGGAAAAATGCATTAGAAAGTAAAATTTTCATAAATTCATAATTTAGAACATACAGGATTAATCAGATCACGTTCAACATAACTGACATATCTAATGCGAAGCACTTCACAAATATAAGACGGCTAGTTTAACCCTTAAATTTTGTGACAGAAATTGTCGCCTAGCTACTGTGAGCGGTCTCTGAGACCGCCTGATCGCGAAAAATGAGTAAAGGTTCAACTAATTCATAGGATAGCGTTTATGTGCTGAACTATATACACAGAACTATTATAATTAAAATTCACCTATTCAAAAGTTACAAGCAATAGTATTAGAGATCCAAAAGAAACAAAATTTCACAAGTACCTATAATTAAACTGAAAATTACAAGTTAAACTGTGAAATTTGAAAAAGAAAAGCAGCAGTTTTTGCGAGACCACTAACAGCAGTTAACGGTTAAAGTACACAAAAAAAATATGTAATTTTGACAAAAAAATGTTGTGTTTTTAACAGACAAAAAAGTTTTATAGAAAAACAGTTTTTTTTCTGTAAAGAAAATGGGGATTTTGTAACTTTTACAGAAAAAAACTGGTTTAATGGAAATATACGTATATTTTCTGTAAATTAAGCGGCTTTCCAATGACGCCAAAATTGACAGTTTTTTTCTTTCTATTTGGGATTTTTTTTTTTTTTTTTACAGTGCAGGTTCTTTTTTATCTTCAGATAGAATGTCACAATAATCCCCAATGTCCCATAGTGCATGATATTGCTGATAATAATGAGTGATTTTGATTGTTGATGAGTGATATTGATAATAATGAGTGATATTGGTGATAATAATGAGTTAAATTAATATAATCACGTTCAAATTTAGAATCAAATTCATATTTATCGGTTGAAGGGCTTGTTTATTATTTTAATCTTATCGCAATAGTGCAAAAACTATTCATAAGCACCAGTGATATAAATTTTGGAAAATAAAAATAGATATACAGATAAATACTTTATCGCTCTGTGTTGTTTAGGAAGTACATGTTATCAGTCAAATGAGATGGTAAGTGATTGTTATTTCCTGAAGCTTCTGCGAAAAATTATGACATAAACTTAATCAAAAAAAAAATTCCTGTGAATCCATTTTAAACTCAAATTTCAAGTTGTTCAAGATAAGTCATAAATTGCTGCAATAAGTCATAGTTTGAGGCCAAGGTGGTTGGGGTTGGGTTTCTGGATGATAAAAATTAGTTTATCAAGTTCGGGGTCGGATCTCGGTTTCATTTCAGATAGAACTTAAATAGACAGTTTCGGGTCGGGTACAGGGAGCCGTTCAGGACTATATTGCACATTAGAAGTGGTTCTTACAGCACTATGGTGAACAGACTTCAAACAAACAAATGAACAAACAACTACCGAAAATCGTAATTTATTTATTAATAGATCCGCTACTATCGTCATATTTTCCCATGCGTTGGTAACACTGGTCTGCAAAAACAAATAAAACAAGTGAGTAAGTGTGATCGAAGATTGCACAAAGGGATTCGTTTAATATTCCTTTCAAAACACTTTATCCTTTCTTTAATAAATCCAAATAAATTTCATTTAAAAAAAAAAAAAAAAAAAAAAAGTCATGTTTTTTACAAAGTAAAAATTTACCGGTCTGTTTTTCTCATTTTTTCGAAAATCTGAACCAGTCCGATAGCGGGCGAAGCTATTATACTCTGTCATAATAATATCTGTCATGTGGACAAAATGTGGTATTAAAAAATCAATTTCAAAATTAAACATGTTGTTGTGTATAGAGACATTAAAACTGTTAAAATATGCCAATATTCCCATAATTGGGGTTTTATCATGATTCAATACGTTCCTCAAACTCATATATTTACTATTCTCTATCACTCATATTGATACTCTCTTTGTATTGTTCTCAAACATTTGAAAAATCCGTTAAACTTCCAATATGACGTCAGATTAATTTTCTTTTTAATTCTCTAATAACGTCATATTAAGCTGCTTTCTGTATTTACACATACTCATACTCCTTGTATTATTGAGAAATGTTTGAAAATTTCCGTTTTATTACCAATATGATGTCATTTT
The DNA here is from genome assembly GCA_963931845.1 of Maratus michaelseni. Classification (NCBI taxonomy): domain Eukaryota; kingdom Metazoa; phylum Arthropoda; class Arachnida; order Araneae; family Salticidae; genus Maratus; species Maratus michaelseni. The sequence goes on from OZ007591.1 coordinate 380,844,362, forward strand.
AATCTTTTTTTCAATTGGTGAAACTTTTTATTTAATTTTCATTCTTCAAGTGGAAATCTTTCAATAGAAAATTAATTATTGTAGAAATAATTTTATTGTGGATTTTTTAATTGTTGGCAATTGCTATAACGAAAAATGTTTAAATTCAATAGGAAAAGGCTGTTAGATTTTTGGTTTTTTATCTCTCTGTATTAAAAGAATACGATTTTTTCAAATTTTACGATTTTGAGCTTCATAGTACATATTTAGCTATAAGTACACAAAATTTCATGCTTGTAAGTTACATAATTTCTGAGAATCGGCTCTGTGACGGACAGACAACGTAACGGGAGTAATAGGGTTTCGCGAGATGAACGAAACCCTAAAAATTGCCTTCCTGCGAAGCAAATATGTGAAATATTTGGATCTGACATTCCTAAAACTAAATATGACAACGTAATTGTTCCAATACGAACCATTTTCCCGAGAAATATTTTTCTAATAACAAATAATGAAGGACCAGTGGATCCGTGCAAAGATTTCGCACTGCAGTCTAATATTTTATTTTTAGCAATATCTAATATTTTTTAAATGCAGGTTTAAACTTCTAAAGAAAAATTAAGGATAAAAATAACTGAATACAGCATTAGTCAATCCAGAATATCATCTGATTTATTCCATCAAAGTTACAGTAAAAACTGATCAAATATAGCAAAATGTGCGCGCAAGAAAAAAAATAGCAATAGTATTTTAACTGCGGCAGAAGACGACGTTATGTATTAAAAAAAAAAAAAAAAAAAAAAAAAAAAAAAAAAAAAAACTTGTGAAAAAAAAAGAAAAAAAAATTGCAATTTAATTTAATATAACAAAGCATACATTTTAGGCTACACGTCAAATATCACTGCTTTGATCAAATGGTGGTGTCTTTTTCTTCTAAACATCTGATTTTCAATTTTGCTTTTTAATCATAAATATAAAATAAGCTCGTGCGAAAATGTCCCACTTTATTATTATTTTTTATGTACTATTTATTTATTTTTTATAATCATTGTTGAGTATTATATAATGCGGTATTTTTATTTTTCTGGCAACATGTATTTGAGAAAAATATTTCATTTCATTTATGAAAATAATGCTGATTTAATTTTTAATTAGCTGGAATTTTTAATAAAGAAAAAAACATGTTTTAACGAAGTGTACTATGACGTACTATGTCAGAATCTGGCGGTTGAAAAATCTTTCGAATGATATCTCATTCATTGTTGTGAGTTTTGTAAATGCATAGAAAAAGGGATGTTGACAACAGAAGTGTATATATAAAATGATTGTTGCATTAATTTAGAATGCTAGATAAAAATGAAAACATAAAATAGGTATTTTCACTGTCTTAGATAGCAAATCTGTAAATTATATCATGAAAATATATTTTGTTGATGACATGTTATCAGTCAAATGAGACTCGTGCATTGTTCTTTTGGTGTCTCTCCCCCCCCCCCCTCCTCTTTCGTGTACAGCCACATCTAACATATTTCAATTCCTTTTGCCACTGTATTTTCACTAATGTTTATATACATTTATTTATAGGTTATTTACTTATCAACATATACATATTTTTGTAGAAGCAATTTCCATTTATATTGTAATAAGACATAAATTACCTTAATTTTAAAAACAAGCCACTCTACCTAAAAAATGGTACGTGATACGTTAGTTTTATTGCCATATTTTTATTTAGTGAGCTGAAATCTATAAGAATCAGATATTATTTTTACAATGAGGATTATGGTGCTGACTAATGTAATAACCTACAATGATTTTTTAAAAATTTCTATATTATAAAGGGCAAACGTGTCCGTGCGTAACGCTGACGTCATTTTGATGTTAGCAACACCGGATGATTAAATTTCGTTTTTATTGCAATTTTTTAAACTTCTAAACATCGCTCATTTTCAATTTTTACTCGAATAAACAAAAAAAAATGTACTTTCAAGTGCAATTTGTTTGAAAACGGTATCGCAATTTACTCTTTTTTTATATAGTTTTTAAAATAATTTTGAAGCATATTTTTTTTATCTATCTGTATCGCATTACGAAAGATAAATCCGTTTGTACTTAAAATAATATAAATTGTTGAGCATTTGATTCCGGCCATGAAAGTATCGCTTTTAATAAATTTCTAAATTTTATTTGAATACGTAATCGCTATTTGTCATGTAAAAATAATTTTTGGTGTTTTTAGTGGGCATTCTGAAAGAAAAATATATTAAATGTAAAAAATCCGTAAGAGTTTTCAATAATAATAATAATAATAATAAGTTTTCACCCATATTCTGTAAACCGGGAAGCCGGGTTGGATTTTGTAGTTTTCATTAAGGGCATTTCTGGTGTATATTTTAATGAAATTTTCGGTAAAAATACTCGAAAATTTCTACCACGTAAAGTTTCGATACAAATTAAGAATTTTTGACTGGTTGGTAAATCAAGAAATTAGTCATAAAACATCAGAATTTTTAATAGATAAATTATAAATTTAATTATAAGGACAACAAACACCACTAAATATAATAGCAGACCACTGCTTTTTTCTACATAAGAAGCTGCTGCAAGTAGTTTATCAGACAAAAAGTTCTAAAAGAAAGGGGGGGGGGATCTTTCGGTACTTTTCCTTCCTGTCGAATTAAGTCAAATAATTCTGATTGTATTATTTTAAAACTTACATTTGATGAACTTATTTTTGTTAACAAGTTTTAAAAAATGTTTATTTCTGACTATTAGGGGATAGAAAAAATGCGGTTTTGTGTTCGCTTCTTAGGTCAATTTTTGTACAAAACTAAAAAGTTCTGATTTTAATTTGGAGGATTTTTGTTTTTCCTTATGTAACTTAATCGCCAGTAAGCCGCATTTGTCAAGCCCTTTCTGTAGATCATATACAAGGTTGCACAAAAATTCTCGAGTACATTTTTTTTGTTTATTGACAGAAATTGCTGAAGGGGAATTTTCAACTGTGCTATGTGTTTAAATGAACTAACTTTTAACATACTATTTAGTATGCATAGAAATATTTGTTGTTGCATATCCCCTTAGTCCAGCAGGGCTAGACCAGGCCCATGATATTATACACCCTGACGAAATCCAGCACCATCAAGGGATTATCAGCCAAATCCTGCTTGAAGAGCCCCAGGCACAGGCACGCAAGGATATGATCAGTGGAACATTTGGTGCATATTTCAAAACACTTGGTGTCCTCAGAAAATTTCATAGTTCTAAGGTGCCCTCTACAAAAGCGAGCAACAGTGGTTTGTTCCTGCCTGTTATAACCAAGAGCAAGAGATCGATCCTCCCGGTCGAATACTCTGGTACCAGTGGTGCTCTGGTGGAACAATCCAAGTGAACCTATTCTTGCTTTTTGTTCTTGAGTAAGTCTCCAAATATGTGAGGGGTGCAGAAGGCACCGAGACATCACATGCCTTGGTCAAAGTGTCCGCGATCTCATTTCCCTCAAGATCGACATGGGAAGGAATCCACTGTAGTGAAATTTGGTAGACAGCAAAAAATTCTAGTAACAGATATCCGATGGAACAAGGAAAGTCGTTTCAGTCTGTTAAGAATAGTCACTCCCATATTATCCCCCACACTATGCCAATTGGCCAAGTGTTGGATTGAACTTCTGCTATCGGACAAAATCCAGATTTCATTTCCATGAGTGAGTGATAAAAGTGAACCAAGGCTTTCATAAGAATAAGACATATATTTAGATCATTATACAGAACTGCACCAAAATTATTCGGATATTTTTTCGACTATTGATTGTAATTTCAGAAATTGGGTTTTTAAACACGTTATGCGTTTTCCAAATTGTTTATTTAGACATCATCTCTTCCCTTATAAACTGTGAAGTTTTGTTACAGTATTCTGAATATGTTGGAAAGGGTTTCATAATCTATGTTGGGCGCATGAGTTTTCATTCTTCTTTTAAGAATGGACGAAGACTTTTGTGGCTTTTTCAGTGGCAAAGTCTTATATTTAATTAAAGTAATTAAATACTTATAAAGTAAAGTACCAATAATCAGAATATTCTTATAAACAGTATATCGGTGAAGTATTTTGTTTATTCATTGCTATCAGATTATCATCGACATGTAAGAAGTTTTTTATCTGCCAAGTATGAAAATAAGAAATAAAAGATATTACATAAGTATGAATAAGTGTTTTTTGATTCAAAAGAAAATCTTCAAGTAAACAAAATAAAAATAGGGCATCTAATCAAAACTTTTTAGGAGATTTTTTTTTCAAAAAAAGAAAGACTTTTGGTGTTAAAACAATTGAGAAAAAAATATTATCACTGTGGTGCAGAGAAATTTGTATTTTTAAGTACATATCCTACGTCAGATTTCAAAATTCAGATATTCACTTTTTTTTGGAGGCTCGATAAATAAACCAAATGAACTCTGAACAATATGCACATTTTATCTGTAGACACGAATTTATCTGCTTATCTGAAATGAAATAAATAACAAAAACGAAAAATCACACGTCGAGCATAGATTATAAAACGCTTTCCAACACATTCAGAATGCTATAATAAAAATTCGCCGTTTAATAAGATGAAATATAATAATATTTCAAATTTTAATTGCTTAAAACGCGTATGGCCAATATAGTGAAAAAGTATCCAAGCCGGGACTTGAACACGGGTCATCAATATAGCGCACTGACGTTCTACCAACTGAACCACTTTGAACGATACCCAGCCTGGCACTTCTCACTGTCAGGTATTGGGAAGGCTACAATCGCAGAACAAGATGGAATATTTTTCCGTGAGCTACCAACCCGGGGCAAACAAACTAAGAAAATTTCCCACGCGTATTTATCACGTAAATTTATTCAATCATTGATGCTGGAATCTTTTATACACACACACACACACACACATACACACACACATACACACACACACACACACACACACACACATATATATATAATACATCCATTTTTACTTTAATGTAATTGGATATTTTAATTTATTATTTCATTTCATTTATTTATTATTTAATGAATTATTATCACTTTAGATACATGGTTTCAATACATGGTACATGGTTTCAATTTTAAATATTGATTTTCTTCCACTGCTTTTTTTTAATTCATTGCATATTCACTTTTGCTATCATAGATGGCAGCATCATGGTTTGTGTTGCTTTACAATATTCCATGGTAATTCATTTTCTAAAACTTATTTTGGCAACATAGTTAATCATCTTCTAAAACTGATTTTGGCAACATTTAAAGATTTTTTGTAATTCATTGCCTCTGTTTATTTATCTTCATATATCTGGTCACTGATGTGCACCAACATCCTTCTTAATCTAATTGTTTTTAGCACTTTACGATTTAATTTCAAGTTTTTATCTCTTAATTATGAGTAAGGTTTCTTTTCTTTTTAATATTGTATTAATATTGTATTTATTTTTTGAACTTTTTCACAGGTTTTATTCTTTGTTTATGAGTGGTAGTCCCAAAATCATATTCTTTAGCAATGTTATGGCTAATATGATGATGAAACCACTCATTTTATTTGTGGTATTTAGGCATTTGGGACTTGATAATTCTGTCTAAATTCCACAAATTTCATTCATTCAATTTTTAATTTAATTTCTTCTTCTTTTAAATAAGTTTTTGGTATCTATATTCAGTGTGTTGGGGAATACTTTCGTTGTCAATAAATTATTACTTACTAAATCATAATTTCATAGTTTCTGTTGGTGTTTCGGTAATGTTTCATTAATGGTTATATATATATATGCAAATTTTATCTTAAAAACGTCTCTGACAATTTTGACGAAATTTTGCATCCTACCGTTTTAGGGTACCACAAAAACATTAGGCTAGGTCACATGTTCGAGAAAATTCGATTAGTGGGTCATTATGGGTCAAGGTCAAGCTAATTTTATCTAAAAAACGGCGCAAACGATTTTGATTAAATTTTGTATCCTATCATTTTGGATTACGAGAAAAGAATTGGGCTAGGTCCCATGTTCGAGAAAATTCAACTAGTGGGTCATTTTCGGGTCATTACGGGTCAAGCTAATTATATCTAAAAACGGCTATAACGATTTGGACTAAATTTTTATTCTACGAGTTTCGGGCACGAGAAAATCATTGGGCTAGGTCACATGTCTGAGACAATACGATTAATAGGTCATCTTTTGGCGACTGTGGGTCAAGCTAATTTTATCTAAAAAAACGGCTCAGACTATTTAGACTAAATTTTGCTTCCTACGGATTTGGTCAAATGTTCGAGAAAAATTGATTAGTGGGTCATTTTGGTCATCGGTCATTATGGGTCAAGATATTTTTATCTTAAAAACGGCTCAGAGTATTTGAACAAAATTTTGTATTTTATAGTTGTAGGGAACGAGAAGACTATTGGGCTAGGTCACATGTTCGAGAAATTTCGATTAGTGGTCATTTTGGTCATGGGTCATGATATTTGTACTCAAAGCTAATTTTGACCGAGCATAAGTTCGGTCTTCCCTGCTCGTGTCCTTTTAAATGAACGATAAATGCTATGTATACCATATTTTATAGTAAGCATCTTGTACTGCACCTCGGATATAACATCAGATCAATTTTAATATGTTTGAAATTGTGTAACATCATTAAAATACACCGCAAATGATTTTTCCCCGTCGACTGTAATGTTACGGAATTCTTTTGAGTGTCCCTGTAACCGGGCTATAAATGCTACGCACTTCACTTTCAATACCAAACATGTCATAGTAAACCCAAAGAACATATTTCAATTTCATGGAAATCCGAGTACATTTAGCGCGGCCAAGCGTCAGATAGACAGACAAACCGAATTCATAAACACTTTTCAACTATGTTAGAAAGTAAAAAAAAAATCGTCTGTCTGTTTTTAAGACCGGAAAGCTACAAAATTTCATAAAATTGAAAGTAGCATATCTGGGTGTGTTTTCATCGTAGAAGAATGGCATTTTTATTGTTTTACTAGTCAGAACATAATTAAAAGTTTTCTAACTTATCGGATTCAAAAACCATGTAAATATTTAAAAAGTGTAAATTTTTGAAAATTAATGACAGGAACTACAATTTTATTGACATAATCTTAAATCTTACCTTATTTTGAAACCTTTTGCAATTTACATTGCTTGTGTATCTCCAACAGGTAACATTAATGCGTGTTTCAATCTTTTTTTGGGTCAATCTGTAGAGTGAAATGCATTCTTTATTCCAAATCGAACTACGGAAAATGACCTTTCAGTGCATAAATATTAGTTAATACTAGGGAGCTCACGCCTCCTTTTCTGCATTTTCCTTGCTTTTTTTGCGAACGATTCTCCATTGGAAACAGTTAAACATCTTTTCTCTTCATCATTTTACTTATTTTTCTACTTAATTCTTATATTTTAATGCTTTTTTACCATTTTTCTATTTTCTTCTCTTCCTGACAAATTGTTATAGTGAAGCCCCGCCTTTTCTACTGTCACTTAAATTTGATTGGCTGCTTTACGCTAGTTAAATTTCATTGGCTGGCTTTCTCTCTCCTGATTGGCTGATGAAGTTTTCAGTCCTATCCTTTACTTTTCTTTCCTATTATAGTGCAAATGTGCTCATTTAAACTTTTCTCCCCTGGCTCCTCTAAGATGTGATATACAACTACTCATATACAGAAAGTGGAGTTGATTACAATTGGGAATCTCATTGAAACACTGAACTATTTCTGTTTCTGAATATCACATATAACTGTTTAAGGTACTCGAAATCCTTGGATTTGAACTGCAGTATAAATACAGAATTTTTCGCCTTATGTAATTACAATTTTTCAGCTATTGTACCGAGTTTTAAATTTTGATGAGTGTTCTTAGTTTTGCATGATTTGAATCAGAAATTTAATTCTATTAAGTGTAGATGCTTTCAACGAAATGACTATATGCTTTTATTTATTCAGTTTAAATTGTTATTTAATTCTGGTTCAAAACATAAAAAACTTCAAAATTCTGATCTTGGTGCAATAGCTGTTGCACTCTTATGCAAAAATGCATGAATACAAAATTTATTTTATGTGCAGATTTTCATATTATAGATATCAAATTTATTTTATGACATTAATTTTCAATACACTTTTACAAACAATTCTGTTACATTAATATTATACTATGCGCAAATATCCAATACAAGACAATGTAAAAAATCATCGTTATTATTTCACTGAAAAAATGAATTATATCGTCTGTTATTATAATACGATTAATTTCCGTAATAAAATAAGTACATTTTAAGTTGGCAAAATTTTATCTTTTGTTGACATTTACTGAAAATTCCAATGGGAAAATTAAGCCTAGCTTTGAAAATTTCAGAACTTGAAATCCATATTTAGAGATTATAGAAAAGTTTTTCTAAGTTTAATTTATAGAACCTAGCAACCGTATAAAGACTTTGAAAAATAATGTCAGGAACTATTTATTAACATAATCTTAAATCCTAACTTATTTTGAACAGTTTTGCAATTTACATTGCCTGCGTATCTTCAACAAATAAAATAAGAACGAAAAATCATGCGTCAAGTATAGATTATGAAACACTTTCCAACACAGTCAACAAACTCGAACGAAACTTCACCGTTAAATAAGGTGAAAGAAGATATGTAAGTAAACGATTTAGAAAACATATAACACATTGAAAAAACAGTTTTCGAAATTACCTTCTATTGTCAAAAAAGTAGTCGAATTATTTTGTGCAGACCTGTATATGATCAATAGATTTGGATATATAGCATGATAAATTTAGTTCAGTTAGAATATTCACATTTCACAATTTTCGGCAATCGATGGAAATGCACTCGAAATCTTTTGTACAACCCTGTATATTATCTGAAGACTTTTGTACACACCACATATTAAGCTAAAAGGTAAAAAACGCATTAAGATAAAAAACGCAAAAGGCAACTTAAAACTCATTTCCAGCAATTACTAACCGTAAACGACAATGTATCTTTTTCTTTGCGTAACCCTGTCTATGAATGTATTTATATTCTACAAACTTCTATTAGTCTACTAAATATAGTTCAGCCGGAAAATGCGTAACACAATTAAAAACTACCCTTAAGCAATTTACTCCCATAGTCTGCAATACTTACGAATTCCCTTGTGTAGCCCTGTATAGGATCAAATGAGTTTATAGACGAACACGTACTATAAAAAAAAATTAGTTAAACTTAAAAACGCAAACCAAAGTTGAAACGCACTAATCACACATAGAGTGGAATTAACACACGTGTAATGCACCCGATATATTTTGTGTGTCCCTGTAAATGAATGATAAACGCAATGCACACCATACTTTTAAGCGAGCAATTTATAGTGCACCTCAGTAATGCATATAATTTTCATTATGTTTGAAATAGTGTAACATCATTTAATTATACTGCAGACGATTTTTTCCCATAGAACAATGTATAACAGAATTCTTTTGTTTGACCTTGTAAATGAATAATAAAAGCTTTGCACCTCATATTCTACAAAAAGCATGTTTTAATGCGTTTCATAATTATATCAGTTTCAACATGTTTCAAATGACGTAGCATCATCAAAATGCACTTGAAACGATTATTTCCCATGACTGTAATATAACGGAATACTTTTTACTGTCCCTCTAAGAAACTATAAGTGCTACATATTTCAGTTTCAATAGGGAACATGCTATGGTAGACGACAATAACATACAAAAATTTCAAGGCAATCCGAGAATATTTACGCGAGTTAGAGCACGGTCAGACGGTAGACTGCAGACAAACCGAAGTCATAAACACTTTTCAACTAGGTTGGAAAGTGTTAAAAATTAAGACGCGCTTCAATCATTTAGGGTCATCCTGTAAGAGTGACACGTATTTTTTTTATTCCAAATCGAATTCTTTGTCGAGCTACAAAATAATTATACTTCATGGCATAATTTTTAGTTAATACTACGGAGCTCATGTCTCTGTCCGTTGACACTCGCCAACCCTTGGGAAATGTGAATTAACCCCTTTGCAACTGAGAGTCTTTTACCCTTCTTTTAATTTTCTGACACCAGTTTTTTTTTCTAATTGTAATTTTCGCCTTACTTAATTGCTTAAAATACGTGATTAGGAAAAATAATTTTGAATTAAATTACTGGTGTTTAAATTCAAAGATTTCGTGTACATTAAATGGCAAGTATTACAATGAGTATACATACCGCTCGTCATGAAGGGGTTGTAATATCAAAATAAATGGTATTACACATCACTGAAAACTTGATTATAAAAGTTTCTACTAATCAAAAGAATTTTTTTGTACACTAAATTATTAGCTTTTTTTTTTCTCTCTCTCTCTGTCAAACTAACCAAATATTCACACCAAATTTTTCAATAAATTGCAGGGAATTCAGTCTTATTATGTGGAGTAATAAATATGAATACATTTTAACACTGCGAGATTAAGGATCACTTAACACAATTGTTTTAAAATGCTTGAGTTTATGACGGCTAATAAAACTTTTCTTTAAACTATGACGTCATTTTCACATATTTCGCGCGCTTCAAATTGGTGAAGTGTAATCAGGTAAATTAAATTTAATATTATAGAAAGAGATCATACGAAATTACCATACTTTGCAGAATTCTGGGAATAATTGTAAAGATACAGAGTTGCATATTGTTTTTAATCACCGAAAAAAATATCGTGTCAATTATGATTACAACAATAAGATAAAAAAAAACACCCCTATGCATATATATTTGTGTATGTATGTGTGTGTGTCTTTATCTGTGATTTAAAAAGTACACTCTAAAAAAGATTACCTCAAAAAAAAAAAAAACAAAAAAAAAAACAGCAAGTTTCTGGAACAGCCGTGTGATTAGGAGACATTTTTCTGTTATTTGAAATAAATTCCGTTTTTTGACTGGAGAATTTCAGGAAATTTTGAGCTTAGGTTCGCAAATTATTTATGTTTTGATAGTAAAAGGATACACGTGAATATTCTCTTTTTAATACGAAATAGTGCTATGCAGCAGAGTTGCCTGTGATTTGAAGAAAATGCAGCTTAGATTGGTGAATTTCAGGTAATTTTTACGTTAGATTGATGATTTTTCTGAGTTTTGATTGGAAAGAAGTCTTCTGAGTCTGAAATAGGCAAAAACAAAGAGGAAATTTTCGTGTTTTAACAGAATACAATCAACGGAAAAATGCATGTCAATTCACGAGTTTTTATTTTTATTTTTAGAGTGTAGAAAGACAGAAAGAAAATATATGTGCTAAAGTAGATGCTGCCGAAATGGGATTCGGTGGTTTGAGTCGGTAGTTTTCATTGGTACAAATATAAAAAAGGGTACCATATTTATCTGCTTATCTAGTTGTTCCTTCGAGTTATAATGTTTACAAACAAGATGTAGACGGAATCCCAATGTGATTATGCGTTGAATTGACATATGTTCAGTTCTTGAAAAATTATACGAACATTGTTATGTTTACTACAAGGATTGCACTGTTCGTTTAATTTTAGAGAGTTTGTTTCTTAGTAAAAACTAGTGTTGAAATGGTGTATGTGATATAATAAAAAAAAGTCGAAGGTCATTAGACATTTTAAAATAAACTAAAATAAATGCAAAGGATGGCTATAACTTCATTTCTAATAACACAAAACAGAGTCCCGAAAAAAGTATCGTTATAATTCATTTTAAAATTCTTTGCAATTGTATCATAAGAAAACATCTACAATCGTAGAAAAACAGACTATCCCTATACTAACTCTGCTTAAAAGCATTGCATAAACATGTGATTCGTGATAACGTCCGCAAATTAATGGTACACTTCGGGGGTTGTCTACATATTGAAATTGTAGCAAATTAAATTTTTTTTACATTAACGCCTAATTTTGACATCATATTTGGATTCTTACATTCGGATAATAAGCAGGAAATCATTCAGCCAAGTACTTTAGAAATTGTGCAGGTTTAAAGTTTAGAACTCCTAAAGTTAAATTCATTTTTAATTGTTTCAAAACAGATTGCAATGCAGATAAGTTTTTTAAGCATGTGTCAAAACTATTTGGCGGAAGGAGACTGTAATTTTGTATTCTCATATCTAAAGCTTCTAGAAATAGATTTCTGTTAAACTATTTAATGGTTACAATACATATATTTCTTACTATTAATTACAACATATGGAGCGTTCAGAGACAAAGCGGATCAAGTCCAAAAGTATAAAAAAAATTGTCTGTTGTGGATTAATACTTGTTAGAATTTATACTTGTTATACTGAATACTTGTTAGTGAACCAAGTCAGTCCCATTTTCAGTGTGTCGTATTCATTTGATCGACCTTATGTAAAAAAACATTTCAGTGTCAAAGTGGATCAACTCTCGTAAATTCTTATTTAAAACTGAATTTCCACCTTAATTATTGTTTTGAATTTTGAAATTATGACTCATATTTAAGTTAGTCTTTATACTACAACAATAAAAAGAAAATTATCCTCTAAATCACTTTAGGATTCAACTAGTGTTAAAAAATATAACCTTGATTACCTCAAAACGATAATTTATGGACTTGATCCACTTTAGCTGTGAACTGAACGCCTCATATATCACTTATGAATATTTGGAAAATAATGGAAAATTATCAGTTTTGTTACAATGTCAGCTTCTGTTTTATTTTAATTTATTTTATTCCTTATTTTTTATGCATATGATGTTACTTTTCGCTGTAGAAAAGTCTAAATTATTATCTTACATTATAAAAATAAAGATTGTTTGCAAAACACATCTGAACTACATCAATGGTTCGGTTTTATGGCACTTGAGGATCTGTTTAACTCAGCGGACCGTTTCACATAGGGGTATTTGATGTTTAATTCCGAAATAAGTTCAAATATAATAATTTTTTAATATAAATTTAATTAGTTTGCTTAAATTAATCTCTATTTTGCCACCGTCCTATATATAGCTCAGGTCTATAAATTTTTCAAAAGTAATATCACTTTTTTTTTTTACTGCTCTACTACTAAAATCTACAATAAGACTGTTACGTACCACTTGAAATCACATTAAGTTCAATTATAATATTTTATTATACAAATTTAACACCTTAAATTTACCCATATTATCACACCGTCCTATATATATAGGACATATCAGATTTATCAATTTTTCATATCACATTTATTTTGTTGCCTCTCCGCCACTAAAATATACTTTTAGATTAATAATTGCCACTTATAATTTTAATAATTTAATTTTTTATAATTTATAAATATAATTCATTATAAACATAATTCAATATAAATTTATCAATTTAATCCATGTTTTACCATCGTCCTATATATAGAACAGCTCAGATTTATCGAATTTTCGTAAGTAATATAACATTTTTATGTTACTGCTCTGCTACTAAAATATATTTAAAGATTTCTAAATGCCACTTGTAATCATATTAAGTTCGGTTTTAATAATTTTTTTTATAAATTATAAATTTAATTCAACGCTTAAATTAACCCATATTTTACCATCGTCCTATATATAGGAGATATCAGATTTATCGAATTTTAAGGAGTATTATCACATTTGTTTGATACTTGCCCCGCTGCTAAAACATATTTTAAGATTGCGAAGTACCACTTGTAATCATATTAACTTCAATTTTAATAATAATAATATATATATATATAAATGTAATTCAAAGATTTAAATTAACCCTTTTTTTACCATCTTCCTATATATAAGACTAATCAGATTTATCAAATTTTCGCAAGCAATATCACACTTTTTTTACTGCTCCGCAACTAAACTATATTTTAAGACTTCTATGTGTCACGTGTAATCATATTAAGTTTAATTTTAATAATTTAATATTTTCTTTATAAATTATAAATTTAATTCAAATGCTTAAATTAGCCCATATTTTACCATCGTCCTATATATATTATAGATCAGATTTATCGAATTTTAACAAGTAATATAACATTTTTAGTGTTACTGCTCCGCTACTAAAATATATTTTAATAATGCTAATTGTCAATTATAATTATATTAAATTCAATTTTAATATATTTTTTTTTACTCAAAGACATAAATTAATTCGTAGTTTACAATCGTTCTATATACAAAACATCTCAGACTTCTAAGTCTCACGTGTAATCATATTAAGTTAAATTTTAATAATTTAATATTTTGTTTATAAATTATAAAATTTAATTCAAATGCTTAAATTAACCCATATTTTACCCTCGTCGTATATATATTATGGATCAGATTTATCGAATTTTAACAAGTAATATCACATTTTATTGTTACTGCTCCGTTACTAAAATATATTTTAATGTTGCTAATTGTCAATTATAATTATAAAAAATTCAGTTTTAATAATAAATTTTTTTACTAAATTATAAATTTAATTCAGAGGAATAAATTAAAAAATATTTTACCATCGTCCTATATATAAAACATCTCAGACTTATTAGATTTTAACAAGTAATATCACATTTTTTTCTGTTACTGCTCCGCTACAAAAATATATTTTTAAATCGATAAGTGACAATTGTAATCGTATTAAGTTCAACTAATTATCCCATATTTTACCATCATCTGACATATAGGACAGCTCAGATTTATCAAATTTTTACATTTTTTTTTTTGTTATTGTTCCTGTACTAATATATACTTTAAGATTGCTAAGTACCACTTGAAATCATATTAAGTTGAATTATAATAATGTATTTTTTTTCTTTATAAATTACAAATTTAATTCAAATGCTTAAATTAACTCATATTTTACCATCGTCCTAAGTATAAGACAGCTCAGTTTTATCAAATTTTGACAAGTAATATCACTTTTTTTTGTTACTACTCCGGTACGGTACTAAAATAAGATTGTTAAGTGCCACTTGTAATCGTATTAAATTCCATTATAATAACTGAATTCTTTTTTTATTTTTTGAAGTTGGCTAATTTTGACTAATTTTGACTAATTTTTCTGACATGCCTTTTTTTTTTTTTTTTTTTAAATAATTGTGTTGAAATTGTCTAAATTCTCTTCAAATTTAGTTATGACAAGTTTTATATATTATTGCTTAGTAATTTTAAAATATAAGCACACAATTTATAGTAGTTTATTGTATCAATAACATATACTTTAATAATAATACTTTAATAATACTTTAATAATAATACTTTAATAATACTTTATTAATAACTCTTTAATAATATTGTATCATCATCCTACATATAAGACAGTTTGTAAAAAAAAAGGAAACAATAAAATTTTATTAAGTTTTTGAATTTAATATTTATATTTTTGCCTTATTAGTCTGTAACAGCAATTTTTTTGCGAAAATATGAATTTTTTCTTCATGGGGTAAAATACGGGTTAAATAAAAAAAATGTTTTAAATAATGATTACTTACTTCCGTAATGATAATCCTTTCTGTCACTTTTAAAACCTACTTGTGCTGCAGTTATGAACGTCGAAATAATAGCAAAGCAGGGCAATACGTACAATGCTAAAAGTTTTCTGGATCTCAACGTCCGTGACATTTTATGCTACTATTACACTTCCAGTAACAATACACACAAAAACAAATATCATAAATTCGACATATCCAAAAAACCACCAATAGAACAAACCAGTAAAAGCATCCTTATATCACATTTTGAAAGTTTTGTCACCGATTGAAATATTTTGTTTAGTGTTTATAAGTCCGATAAAAATTCCAATTGTGTTCATGCGCCCTTTGTACCTAAATCAGGTTTATTTGACAACACCTTTCTGTTTTCGGAAGCATGTTCATCGAGTGATATAGTTGCCGCTTTGGGAAAACAAGTTCTTATCACTTTCATTTATTGAGCAATGATTTCATATTAGAGTATTACGCTATACTTGTCTTAAGTGAGGTTGTTTAGTATTATCACAAACTAAATTTACAAATCATACTTTTTTTTGTTACATATTCTTCCGTAATCAAACATAAAATATTACATTTCATTAAACATTAAATAAAATTAAAGTGAAAAACATAGAATGCACCCACATCACAAGATCGAAACGCCTGCAGGAAGGTCTCATATCTCAGGTTTATGCCGCTGAAACACAAGTCGAAAGAAACTAGTTATGGAACAAATTATACGTGAAGAAAATGTGTAAGTGAGTGATTAAGCTAAGTGGCCTTGTAAAGTGATGCCAGGTAGATTCATATTAATCATTTATTATTAGTGTCTTCAAATTATTTCAAACTATCGATACACCGTTTTAAAGACATCCATAGTCGTGAAATATTGGGCAAAAAATATTCGATATATCGGAATATTTTCATTGTTATTATTATTTTTTTAATACTGTTTAAATTTATGGACTGATTTATTTCTGTTCATGTTAAATAATATTTTATTAAAGAATATAAATACGAAAAAAAAATCCACATGTTTTTATTAAAATTCACAAAAAGAGTCAACTTATATTATAAAGCACAAATGTGTGCGTCTCTCAATGATAATGTCATAATAATGATTCGGGCAACAATGGGTTTATGGATGAGTGTTGCAACAATGGAGCTATTTTTTCTTTTTAAAAAAATAATATTAAACAATCGTAATGTTATTTCTATGGGGAAAATGCAAGTTTTGGCCCAACGTTGTGCCTCCCCACCCCTCTTAGGATAAGAGTATTAACAAATCAATATCCAATTCATGTATTGCCCTTGCCCTCAGGAATACATACAGGGTGAATCTAAACTCTTGGGCAAAATTTTAAAGGGTGATAGTACACATCAAGACAAACAATATTAAATAGGAAACTAAGGGTCGAAAACGTCTTCTGAAGGAGATAGGCGCCATTAAAGTTTAGGGTACAAAATTTCAAATAATTATAAAAAGCGGAAAAATTGGTCGATTTGTTTGGGGTTTTCGCTAAAACTATTCTTTATGTCAGTATTTTCCTAAAAATAAATTGTAAAGATAAAGTTCAAAAAATGCCGATAGAGGGCGCTTTAGACTTTGGAGTAAAGAAAAACTATTTTTTACCGCTATTTTTTGTATTTCATTAAATGCTTTCAAAAGCAAAGACTTAAACTTAAATTTTGAGCTCAAAATTTGAATCGTTGGGAGTGATTAAGTAGCGCAAACTGAACTGCGTTCAGGAGTTGAAATTTGAAACAATATTAAATAGGAAACTAAGGGTCCCTGGAAGGCATAATTCATCCAGTTCATACCCTCCAGATTCAACCGGGATAGCTCAGTTGGTAGAACATGGCATCTTCAGCCAAGAGATCGCAGGTTCGAATCCTGGCCCGGACATTTTTCGTGCAGTTGGAAAATTACAGCTCATATGATTTCGTTACCAATTTGAATAATTGTGTTAAAATTAATCCAAGCAGAAACTACTATCCCCTACACGTAAAATAAACGATAGAGTAATGACAAAATTAAATAGAAAATTTATTCATAAAAAACATGAGCAATTTCTCCGCGAAAAATAAAAAGAAACAATTTGATGTATGCATTTAGTGCGCAATATGAATGAAGGTTGACACGTAGAAAATGGTACACGCATGATGTTCGGGAGGAATCACAAAAACTTCTCGAAAGAGTGCCCAAAAGCAACGATGCAGGCCTCACGCTGCCGGCGGAGGGAGTTGCGAGGCATCTCCCGGATATCGCCTGCTAAGACCGCAATCCTCGCAACCAGGTCGGAGTCTGAGTCGACGGTAAAAAATAGTTGTTCTTTACTCCAAAGTCTAAAGCGCCCTCTATCGGCATTTTTGAACTTTATCTTTAAAATTTATTTTTAAAATAATTTTTTTATTTAATTTTGTCATCCTTCTATCGTTTATTTTACGTGTAGGGGGTAGTAGTTTCTGCCTGGTCTACGACTCCAAGATCGGGAATAACTGAACTGTGTTCAGGGGTGGGGGGGTGGGGGGTTCAAATTTCAACTCCTGAACACAGTTCAGTTTGCGCTACTTAACCACTCCCAAAGATTCAGATTTTGAGCTCAAAATTTAAGTTTAAGTTTAAGCTTTTGAAAGCATTTAATCAGATACAAAAAATAACGGTAAAAATGAGTTGTTCGTTACTCCAAAGTCTATAGCGCCCTCTATCGACATTTTTAAAACTTTTTCTTTAAAATTTATTTTTAAGAAAATACTGACATAAAGAATAGTTTTAGCGAAAACTACAAACGAATCGACCAATTTTTACGTTTTTTATAATTATTTGAAATTTTGGATCCTATATTTTAATGGCGCCTATCTCCTTCGAAAGACGTTTGTGACCCTTAGTTTCCTATTTAATACTGTTTGTCTTGATGTGTACTATCACCCCTGAAAGTTTTGCCCAAGAGTTTAGATTCACCCTGTATATATTCCAAATTTCAAAGCTCTATGTCAATAGGAAGTGGGTTAAAAATGAGTAACAAAATTTGATTGCCACATACATACTAAAATGTAAATTAAAAAATATATATATTAAAAAAAAAAAGAAAGAAAGAAGAGTTTTTAGCTTTTTATATCTATGTTTTTAAAATTTACGTTTTGGAGAAAAGGGATTAGGGAAATTTGCTTTCTTGCTAGTGAAAAGTGTAATAAATAATTAAAATTTTAATTTGTAGTCTATTAAAAATTATTCAACGACTATTTAATATTTCACTTGATTAGTCGCTGCACTGCTACTCACCCAAGTTAATCACAGTAAACCATATAAGAAACATGTGTTAGATGATATCTACAGATTCAGAAAAAGGAATTACCACATTGACACATGCGTTAAACTCTTATTCAGCATTTTTTTCAATTTTTAGACCATTTGTATTTTGAGAGTTTATTTATTCACCGGCCAATTATTGGCGGAAAGTTCTTTCTGCTTGGGACAGCTGATTTGCACCGGAAAATTCTATCATTTAATTATTAGAGATTAATTCCGATATCTAATGTCTAATAATTGACGGGAAGCATTTGCCAGTACGAATTGGTTTTCCCAAGCGGAAGGAACTTTCTGAACATCCCAATAAATATCCTTTAAAAAAAAAAATGTTTTATTGTAAAATATCAATTCTTTAATTGGTATTTTTATTAAATGCAACAGAAGGCATAAAATATTTCATCAATATACTTTTTAATATAATTTATATTAATTTTTTAATATTATTTTGTACAAAATAAATGTAAATAATTATCCCGAGTTATTTTCATTTTTTCTAAGACAAATATTATCATTACTTTCTAAATATATAAATTGATATCCTAGAACTACACAAAAATGAAAACTTACATGATTTGTCGTATATATAATAAAAATCACATGTAACTTTTGAACTTTTCTTGAATTTCTGTTCCATGAGTCTTTTCTAAAAACATTTTTCTCATTCTTTCCGATTGTTCATCAGAAAAGTGATTTTTCCAATCCCCAACAACTCCTTTCCTAATAAATTGAATTTTTTCTGCACAAGGTGGGTTCAAAGATCGAACATACTTTGCAATATGTCTTTGACCTTCTAACAAATTCAGGTCATCTAGTTCTTCCGCTTTCAAAATTGAAAAATGATCATACAAGTCAGATATATTTCTTTTCAAGTACTCAAAACTACTAAATTTCAGGATATTGTTTAACACATTATTGTCTTTTTCGATGGCGTCGAGATATTCCTCGCCCAAAAATTTCGCGACTTTCAAGACGATATCCCTCGTATCCTTCATATCTTCGTAAGTGGTGAAGAACACGTTATTGTCATCACGATGTGGGTACCACGACATCAGATGGTCGAAGTAATCATTATACATGACTTCTCCGGTAATGAACAGCTCAAAGAAATCGTCAAAAGTTGCTTCCCAGTAACAATATCCTGGATTCAACTTTATATTATAGTACATAGAAACACAGCAGTCTTTGGGATTACGGTATATATTGATGTATTTTGCATCTGGTGAATAAGGAATGATATCATATCGCATATGCGTTTTAAATGCCCCCGGGCGAGGCATGAGGTTTATACCTTGATTTCCTACTAGATCAATGTAGGGTGATATTTTACACCACTCTGCCGTGTTCTCTAACTCTTTACCTTTACGCAAGATATATGTTACAATACTCTGCATCCAGGTTGTGCCGCATTTAGGATAAGTCACGATAAAAACGTCTCCAGGTTTCGCCTTGTAATTCATAGCTTCTTTAAAATATTCTGCCGAAAACATTGCAGGAAAGGTAATACCATTCACTATTTGATGGTGCGGTTTATATGTCACATATGTCATTACGATGCACGTGAATGTTCGGTTAATATCTGAAATAAAAAACAACATTTAGTGCAATTAAGCAAGAAACACCAAGAAACGGGTAACAAAAAGAAGTATAAAATACTTTGCATAAAAAAAAACCACCATGCACATTTCACAAAAATGAAAAATCATGCATGCATCAAGGCATAGATTGTGAAACAAACACTATTAGAATATTGTGAAGGCATTTCATTTTTATTCATATAAGGAAATATCTAAATAAACATAAAAATAAAAACCACATACGCATTAAAAATTCATTTTCAGGACTTGCTGTCCATAGCCGATAATTTGTGCGATTTTTTTTTATGTAGCTCTGTATATGATGTACACATCTCGTAATACACTAACAATCAGTTCAGTTTTAAAATGCACATCACAGCTGAAAATGCCCACCCAGCAGTTATGGCTCATTGTCAATCTGGTAACTGAATTATTTTGAGTGTCTCTGTAAATAATCAATAAATTCTAAGTACTCAATAATTTCTATACATTATTGAGTACTTAGAATTTATTGATGTAGCATGTAATGTATATCAATTTTCTTGAAATAGTGTAACATCATTAAAATACACTGCAAGCGATTATTTTCAATGGAGCATAATGTAATGGAATTCTTTTGTGGGCCCCTGTAAATGATCTATATTTTAAACTTACTCTATACTCTATAGAAAGCATGTTGCTACCCACCTCAGCGATGTATATAAGTTTAATTATGTTTGAAACATTGTGACATCATTAAAATGCACTGAAAACGATTCTCCGCATTGACTGTAATATAACAGAATACTTTTGAGTGCCCCTGTAAACGAACTATAAATGCTACTTATTCTATACTTTACAGAAAACATGTTTTAGTCTTCCTCAGTGACGCATATGAATTGCATGATTTTGGAATAGTGTAACATCATTAAAATGCACTGACCGCTATGTAACAGAATACAATAAAACCCCGGTTTCCCGAAAAGTATGGGACCAAAGGATTTTCGATTGACCGGGGTTCCATAGCAATTTTCGGATAACCGGGAGGCTTCCTAATTTTATTCTACCAGATGGCACTACTCATCCTTCACACTCCCCCACAGTCAGGTAAAGTGTTTGTGCTTGCAGGTGTTTTTATAAGCATGAAGAGCTTAACCAGTTGAAAAAGTTGATACTGGCACCTCAATATATTGAAATGCAGGAAGGTGCAACAGCATCAGATGTGTTGTTGTTTAAAAGGTGGCGTGATAAGGCAGCATTGAAGCAATGTAAAGTTGAAAAAAAAATCACAACATATTTTGTAAAGAAATGAATGAATGCAATAAAATTCCTGTATTTATGCAATGGTCCAAATAAGTAAGTTGACGGTGTTTATTTATTTCATAAACAGCATGCTTGTTTAAAACCTTTTCAGCGTTTGGGGGTTTTCCTATATTTTCATAAGTATGCTTGTAAATCCCAGGATATATATATATATATATTAATCATAGTTTGATGCTATAATATCTTTCATATCCATATATCATATCTATAATATCATTCTATATACGGTACAAAAAATTATTTTGTTAAAAATATTTTTGTCTACAGCCATTTTAACATGACTTCTAGTAACGGAAAAACACGGGCTTAAAGCTCAAAGGGTTTTAAAATTAAAATTTTTCATATTTAAAAAAAAGTTTTAAGGTCTTTCGGTTAAGCCAATTTTCGGATAACAGGAATTCGGATAATCAAGGTTCTATTGTACTTTTGAGTTTCCCCGTAAGCTAACCATAAACGGTACACACTTCATTTCCAATACCGAACATGCCACTCTAAACCTCAATAACGTATATCAATTTACTTGGCAATCCGAATATATTTATGTGACTTACTGTACGGATAAGCGGCCAGACAGACAGACAGAAGGGCAGATAAACCGAACACCTTTTTCAACTATGCTGGAAAGTGTTAAAAATCACCACGAACGTTTCGGTCAATAACACTGGAAAATCTAATCCTGTTCAAAAATGCTAGTAACACACCTCAAATGTTAATGCATTTGGCATTCGCATTCGATTAGAGTTGCAAAGATTGGGGGGGAAAAATCCAGTTTAAACCTGTGAATAATCTGTTTTTGGTGAGTAAACATGATTTTGGCGGGAGAATAAACAGGGTTTTTAGAGAGAAAAACTGGAACTTTCTTTTATTATAAACTAGCGGAACCGGACGGCGTTGCCTGGTGTCGTGGTAATAACCTGAAACAGAACTCAAGTTTGTATGATTTTTTTTAAAAAGAAGCTGTACCAAGGTCCCCAATAAGGAGATTAATATTCAAAATTGGAGGTAGCTGCGCTCCGAGAAATTTTTTGTTGTTCAAGTAGTTGCTGGAAATCCTAAGAAATTGTTAAAAAAAAAAAGGCTAGTGAATTGGTCGATTTTTAAGGGAGCTATAGCCCAAATGGGTCCAACTGATAGTTTTGACTAGGGTTTTAAGAGGAAAACATCTTAGAAGCTCCTAGTACTTAGCACTTTAGATCTTCAATTAATCGAAATTAAGCATTGGGTATAAATTAATCATTAGAATAAAATTTTTAACAAATGCTTAAAAAAGGGCCCTAGAGCCCCAATAAAAATATGAGGGTGATTGTCCGGGGAGAGGAGTCCAAGACTCAACTTTAAAGTTATGCATTGAGAGGGTGACACAATTAAGGGTGGGTGAAAAAATTCATGGCGCAAAAAAAGTTGAAGGGCCCCACATCGGGCACAGGATCCTAACTGGAATGTAGAAATGTGAGAATAACTAAATAGAGAAAATCCCCCAAAAAGAAGAATATCGGATTAAAATGGGGTAAGTTACTAACAATTTAGGGAAAAAAACTTAAAGGGACCCTGTACCGGGCAACTGGGGGCCAGGGTCTTAACTGGAATGGAGAAATTGGGGAATAACTAAATGAAGGAAGTCGCCCCAAAAACGCAGAAGATAGGATAAAAGGGAGCAGTTTATTAACAATTTAGGGCACAGAAACTTAAAAGGGCCCGAGGGTCCGGGTCTTGTCCGAGAATTTTTTTGTTGTTTATGTAGTAGCTGGAAGTCCTAATAAGTTGTTAGAAAAATAATCTTCTGAGTTGCACGATTTTTAAGGAAGCTATAGTTAGGGGGGGGGGGGCAAAAGGGGCCAACTGAAAGTTTTGAGCAGGGCCCTAAGACGAAAATATCTTAAAAGGTTCTAGTACTTAGTGCTTCAGATCTTCAGTTAATCGGAATAAATCATAGGATATAATTATTCAGTAGAATAAAATTTTAAAGAAATGCTCAAAAAAGCGTCCTAGGGCCCCAACAAAAAGATGAGGGTGGTGGCAAGGGGAGAGAAGACCAAGATTCAACTTTAAAGCTATGCATTGAGAAGGTGACACAATTAGGAAGGTGACAAATATATTGCCCACAAAAAGTTCAAGGGGCTCCGGACTGGGCCCCATGGGGCCAGGGTCCTAACTGGAATGTAGAAATAGGGGAATAACTAAATAGAGAAAATGTCCTAAAAACGAAGATGATCGGATCAAAAGGGGGCAAGTTATTAACAATTTAGTGAACAAATATTCAAGAGCCCCGTACCGGGTGCCAGGGTCTTAACTGAAATGTAGAAATGGGGACCAACTAAATCGAAAAAGGGACCCCAAAAACGAAGAACATCGGACAAAAAGGAGACGTTATAACCAATTTAGGGCCCAAAAACTTAAAGGAGCCCGGAAAGCTCGGGCCCAAAAAATTAAAAATCTGAGCCTCAGGTGCATCAGCACCTGCCTTGGACTATCCGCACTCAATTTTTCAGACTTTTGCTTGCGGTATATTTAGCTAGTCATCGCACACACACAAACACACAGACACACATACACATACAGTGAGCGAAACTTTCTTTTTTTAGTATAGATAAACCCGTTTTTTTTACTCTATAACAGTTGGAATACCTTTTGAATATTGGCAGAGCCACTATTGTGCATATACTAAACTTGAGGCACAGAAAAAAAAAATTAAATAAAAACAGGAATTGTTCTTTTAATGCATTTTCATGCTGAAATTTATAACTAATCATGTGTAGGTCTCATTTCATAGCATAAAGGATTACTTTTAAATACTTTATATAGTCTAAGATCCAGTATAAGAAATATATACCCTCATTTGTTATTTAATGATAATAAAGAATATATGCTAGATAATGTATACATTGATACATCGCAAATAGGTTGCCTAGCTAAACCACGTGCCGATAATGTTAAACAATAAAATTTTTAATTAAATTTTTTTGATCAACTTCCTCGATTATTTATTTATGAAAGTCGAGAATCAGCTGAGAGAATATACCGCAAGGAATTGAAAAAATAAAGGTTGCCTACTCTCCCCTCTTGCCAACTATGGAGTTGCCAGGTATAAACAGGTAAGTAAGCGTTATTAATATACAAGTTATTTAATCAAATTACACATCAAATGAAAGCTTATTTTATAATTATATATTATTTTATACTTATTATTTTATACTTATTTTTTACTTATTATTTTATAATTATGTATTATAATTATGAAATAATAAGTTTTTCCGTTCAAAATGTACGTCTTTCAAAAGGAGATTTTTTCGATCGTTTAAGCGCGGATTAAATACTGGTAAAAGTTAAATAAAATATCACATAATGATATAATTTTTTTTTTATTAATACATAAATTTATCAATAGCAAAATACAAATTTTTTATACAAAACACTTATTCAGATTCATAATCGTCAGAAGTGCCGATGTCACAATCTAATTCTAATTCTTCATCGTTTTCTTTGTTTCTCGATTCTCTTAATACGTCGTTAACTTGTAAGGGTATTGGGTCCCCTTTAAACCACGTAGGCTTCAAATAGCCATCCAAAAACCAACCACAATCTTCAAGATTGACTTTAACGCAGCATGCATCAGTTGCATGAAGCCAGATAGAATTAACATATATTGTGCGCAAAATTTTCTGTTTCAGAGAGATCCATCACGGTGGAATCATATTAGAGTCTATGCCTTTAATCTTCATCATGAAGTGCACTTCGTCTTTGTTCATTGAATATGTTTTTTGGAACAGGTGATATCTAGCGTCATTGATATTATTATATTGCTTGATCCCATAAAGAAATGCAGTTAACTCCTGAACCGATTGAATTTTATCTTCTAGAAGTACATCTACTGAATCCGTCAATGATGGGAATATTTCCTGGAAATTCGTTCGTCTTGAAAATATTTTAAAAGGCTTGACTTTCCCTTTATTATAAAAGCCGCTGTGTAATCACAGCTCGTAAATGCGTTGAAAGCTGGCAGACCCAGGTATAAAGTAGGTCCCAATTTCATTGCAAGCACGGTACAGTTAATGCAATGATGATCTTTCTTGTTTCTTTTCTTTGATGATGAACCCGCGAACCAAATTTGAGTCTGCGGAATTTTTGTGGATAGTGGCCAGTAAAATTACCTAGCCATCGGTATCATTTGCTTTGACCAATATTTTCGAATTAGGTGGCGCTTTTGATATATGAAACATTATCCGCGTATCTGCCTCTTCATGTTGACATAAATAATCTTCTTCTTCACGTTTCACGACGTGATTTCCGACAGTATGGTAAGAAAAACAGTGTTCTCCAACTGTTTAAAAAAATTTTGTTTTGGATTATTGAAACTAGATTATCAATTTCCCAGTAATTAGCCAAGAATTGTACCAGGGCTTCTTTAAAACGGTAATTTTCGAGATTTTCGAGAAAATCGCTAGGTCTTGGTTGAAGAGGTCCTTTGGTGACATACGGTCTATCGAACTCCAGCCGATTTTGACGTTCACAGTTTTGGATTGAGGGTGTAATGTATCTATCAAAAATTATGTGTATTTCAGAGGCGTTACTTGAGCACAATATTATTAAGATCGATTCAGCAACCTTGTAAAATGGCTGCGGCATAGATTGTCCGATAATATACAGGTAATAAAAACCGTCTATTATTTCAATATCGATACCAGTAGGCTCAAATGTTTCGCGTTAGACTTTAATATTTGGACTAGTTTGGATTTGTCAGTTTTTAGCAAGTCGCCAGTACACGAGAAAAGAGCAGGCGACACAGGTGCTAATGGAAACGTTAAGCAGTACTCTATGTTGATGTCTTTTTCTCTACTAATCGCAAGTAATCGGCCAAAGATGTCTCGTTCCATTTTAAGAACGGCCTTTTGAGTTTTATCTTTGCTGGTTTGAGCTTTGATGACAGATTGTGTATTGAAATTCTGGATTTTGTTACACTTTATCGGTTTTTCGAATCTTCCGGGAGTAGAATTGCATTTTGAAATAAATGTAATTTTTTTAAAATTTCCAACCGACTTAACGTTGATTAGAAAATCACAAACTTCAATAGATGCTGCCTTACCAGTTGAAATATTGGACAGAACAATTTTTGTCGATACTCTCAACGAACGGATTGAGCGTATTTCTTAATGACACTCTGAAGACTTTTGTTATCCTTTTTGATTCGACTCTTCTGCAAGGCGCGACAAGTATCTTTTTGCGATAGACCGACATGCTCTTTAACAGTGGATACAATTTTGGCCCTTATGCTGTGATTAATTGCCCATCTTTGTCGCAGTGATATAGACTCTGCTGCAAGATTATAGGTTAATTGATTTGAGGCATCAGCATTAATGGTTTGTTCTAATGTCAAGTCAACGGGTGATCGGGAAAAACCAGATTTGGTACATCGGATACACTATCAGAGAAATCTTTAAAAAGAACTCGCTGCATTTTTGCCTGTCAAATGGAATTGCGCGCGCAACGCTTCTTTGTCACTCTTAACGCTCGCGCAGAAAATTGAACATCTTAAATCTAGGCAACCATGGATTCAACAAACTTTTTGATAAGGCAACCTAATACGGTTGTATTGGGAATAAAATAAGTTTTCATTTGATGTGTAATTCGATTAAATAACTTATGAGGGTATATTAATAACGCTTTCTTACCTGTTTATACCTGGCAACTCCATAGTTGGCAAGAGGGGAGAGTAGGCAACCTTTATTTTTAACACTTTCCAACCTAGTTGAAAAGTGTTTATAACTTCGGTTTGTCTGCCGTATGGCCGTCTGGCCGTCTGTCCGTGCTCTAACTCCCGTAAATATGCTCGGATTGCTCTGCAATTTTTATATGTTATTGTCGTTATCTGTAGCATGTTCCCTATTTCAACGGAAGTGTGTAGCACTTATAGTTTTTTTACAGGGACATGCAAAAGAATTCCGTTACATTACGTCTATGGAGAAAAATCGTCTGCGGTTTATTTAAATAATGTTTCACTATTTTAAACGCATTGAAATTTATATATATCACTAAGGTGCATTACAAGAGGCTTACTACAGAATATTGTGTGTATAGCAGTCATCGTTCATTTACAGGGACATACAAAAGAATTCTCTACTGTCTGTAAACAATAATTCCTGGACGTGCGTTTTAAGTTACTGAACGCGATTTTAAATTTAACGCACTTTTTGTTTATTACGTGGTGTGTATAAATTCTGTAGATCCTATACAGGGAAGCACAAAAGTTCGCGATCACATTTCCGTTTATGGACAGAAACTTCAGAAGGAGAATTTTAAACTGTGCTAAGCGTTCTCTAACTGAACTAAAATTTAGCATCCTATGTAGTATGTATACAAATCTATAGATCATATACAGGGCTGAATAAAAGTATTCGGATATTTTTCCGAATATTGTATAGGTTGAAAATTTCTGATTAAAAAAAAAATACGGTATGCGTTTTCCAAATTCTTTACTTAGATGTTATCTTTCAGCTTATTAAACAGTATGATTTGTAAAATTATTTTGGAAGCGTTGGAAAGTGTTGCATAATCTATGCTTGACGCATGATTTTTCGTTCTTGTTTCAATTCCTTGGGGTATATTCTCTCACCTGATTCTCGACTTCCATAGATAAATAATCGAGGATGTTGATAAAAAAAATTTAATTAAACATTTTATTGTTTAACATTATCGGCACGTGATTTAGCTAGGCAATCTACTTGCGATATATCAATGTATACATTATCTAGCGTATATTTATTATCATTAAATAACAAATGAGGGTATATATTTCTTATACCGGATCTCGCACTAATAGTTTCTGTATGAACACACTGTTCGGATATTTTGTACACCCTGCCATGAGGGGGGGGGGGGATATTTATTCAACAACATTTAGGATTTTGTTGTTTTTATACAGCAGGATTTTAGTGCTGATTTGAATTACTCATAGAAGTTCGGTTTGTGTTATTTTATAATATGAAACGCTTACGTTTTTCTTTGAAATTTTTATGAGAATTTTCTTTCTTTTACTCATTTATTAGAAAATATGTTATTTATACCCTCCCACTGGCATATATTTACAAAACTCATAATTTTTATTATTTTAAAATATCATTGTACCACTATGGCAGGAAGACATGAGTTCTGATTTCCAGTAATCCATAAAAAATACTACAAAGAGAAAGCGAGTATAGACAAGAGATATCCCACGGCTTCTTAATGTTTTTAATACTGGCCGTCCAAAGCACCAGAATCAGAAAGAATATTTCTCTTAATATATCTTATCAATATCATTTGAATTCCCTTTCAAACAGATTTTTAGAGGAATGTTTTTAGAGGAACACTTTAAGAAACCCAGACTACACTCTTGTTTTACAAATAGCATCTGTCAAGTTTTATTTTTCATTTTTTTTTCAATTTGTAAATAAATAAAAGTCAATACTTTGAGGCCGACGGCTGGTAAAAAAATCTACCCCGAGTCCGTTTCGGGCCGGGTTTGGTCTGAGCCCGCCTCATCTATAGTGGGCATAATTGATCAGGGATTATAAATAGTTTTCTCAAGATGTGTAATAGATTAACAAAGTTTACCATTTACACACAATGTGCACCATTACACTCCATTCATTTTTTTAAATAATATTAATACACTAGCTGACATGCCCGGCGTTGCCCGTGCCTATGATAATAACCTTAAAAATACCTAAAATCAATGTTGAATGATTTTATATTTTTAAATGAAAATCTATTCAAACGAACTAAAGGTCCGTCGTTATAGTTATTGCCTATTTAATGTCGATTTAATTTCTGACGTTTTGATATATTAAACTTTCAATTCTGAACAAAAGTTCCTGAGGAAACCTAAATAATATAAATCGCTCACCTACCTTTCCTCTTTTAAACTCAAAATAATATACAGTATTAGCCAAAATTAGTGTATTCGAAAAAATTTCCCAAAACCTTGTTTCTAAGATGATTATATTAAAATTAAATAAAAATCTTGCACTCGTAATATCATAATTCACATTTATATTTTAACAGAATAATGAGGCTTACTATTATTGTCAGGACATATTGCCGTTATCATTAACTTTTTACACGTGAAGGTTTCGCTATGGTACTCCATTGTGAAATTTGGTAATTTTTGAAATTCAATATTTGTAAAACGACATAATCATTAGATTTGAAATTTATATAAAGAAAAATACAATTTTTTACCTTTCCAACGCAGTCTGTCTAACAATTTTCTGACAAATACTTTTCGAGCTATAAATTTTTTCAGTAACTTCAAATGTTTCATTTTCCGAGATTAATCTGTGGCAACGATTATCGAAAATCCCAGTCGTCAGCAACGCATACCTTTTTATTAAAGAGGATAAGTGGAGAATGTGTTTTGCATCCAGTTAAAAAGAATTCATGCATGAGAACGTTAAAACTTTACGTCTTTATTCACTGTAAAATTATAGTGAAACTAGGGGGCCTACCCCCTGCGAGCTACGCTCGCCAACCCCCGCTCAGACTTCGAGGCCTCTAAAAACATGACAGCGTGCTTTATTTTAAAAATATTGGTAAATCTGTAATTGGGTTGCCATGCTTTTAACATTTCAGTGGGACATTTTTTGATTATCATGGCCTCATACACAGCTGTTGCGACAAATGACGACTGTTTTCGGGATTGATAAGTAAAATCAATTACTACTTGAAAACCAGCTTGTATAAAATGGTTAGGTTTAAATTGTGACTACCTCTCGGACTTTTATAACAACAATCTCTATTCTATTCTTCCTTTGCGTTTAAGGATGAGAAAAATTCCATCTGCTTGTGAATAATATTAAGAACCACGGTATTGAAAAGTACTATGTTATAGACATTTTCAGTGACAGGTTTTAATTTTCTCTCTATTTTAGTGCACCATCATGCATATTTTCATGTTATTTTAAATATGTAAATTATTTTTTTAAATTAATATGTATATACGAATTTTCTAATAATTATATATCATACAAAATTAATTAAATATTTTGTGCATGCATGCCTGCATTTATTCGGCATCAATTGATGAGATATTTAAACAAATTTGCTATCCGCGGTAATTTTACACCATGTTCTGTCACTTGAATATTGTCCATAAGAAAATCGGGTACTTTTCCATTATAGGATCCTTTGCTTTCAGGTTTGGCGTAATTCGAGCTTCAAAAAGGGATAGATTCGTTAATATACATAGATTTGTTGCCAAAAGTTATGAAAATAAACCCAATGAACTTTTGGTGCTTTTCTATTAGGGGTCTTGACGCTTTTTTAAAAAGCTTGGCGAAAAAAACCAAGCAGGATAGAAAACCAAGCAGGATATTTTATTCTTCCGTTCAGTTGGGCAATTATTACTTTATATATTAGTTTCAAATATCCGAATTAATGATTTTATAAATTCGTTTAGTTAAATTTTACAAAAAAATAACAAAATGATATCAATAAATAATAATTACTATTAATTCCTTTTCCTCCCTTTCTTTTGCGTTTACCTAAATGACGTCATTTGGACGAATTTATTCAAAATATTTTCAGTTTATAAATTAAATTAAATGCTGACAGACGATTGAATCCTGACGATAGAAATATGATTTTTTTTTTTCAAATTTTTCTGAAAAACATAATTTAATCACAATCTTGTCTTCATTATCGATTGAACTAAAAGATAAATTCAATTTCAATTTGAAAATGACGAATAAAAAGAAATCAATAATCCCTATCGGGATCCTTTTCAATTTTTTTCCCTTTTTTGTCACAAAAAAACTGAGTAATTAGTTACCATCATTACAGAAATGTCATTAAAATTAGAAAAAAATTAATATCTCGAAAACTAATTCCAATATCAAAATTCTATTACCAGTTTCGACATCCACGGATTTTTATGAACAATTGGTATTAATTTCACCATCAAGCGTTTAATATTTTATTAAAAATAGCCTTGAAACATAATCAGTCGTTTAATCAGTCGTTTCATAAAATCGTTTCATAAATTCGTTTCATAAAATCGTTTCACAAATTCGTTTCATTAGGATTTTATATATATAGGGTAGATATTATTTATAACTACAGATTTTAATTAATTCAAAAATATGTGATAAGGTGAACAAAATTCATGACCAAAGTGTACAAAATAGAATTTTTAGAATATTTTGTAATGCAGTGTTTCCCAACCTTTTATTAGCCACACCGCACCGAAGAATCTGTAAAATCACAATGCTCTCCCCCTCCTTCCTCCCTCTCCCTTCGCACTCTGTAATACATATCTCTTATTTAAAAAGTGAACTGTATTCACATGGAGAAAGCCTAATAGAGCCTTAAAAATAACTATCCATTTGACATTTTTACTTTCGTCTATCTTTACAAGAAGAAAGTATTGGATTCATGAAAATTTTCGACTTTCGGTTTTCGACGGATTCATACGTTTTAGAAAGTCCTGAACACGATTTGATGGTTTTTAGAAAATGTCTGTCTGTGAGTCTGTGACTCTGTCTGTCTGTCTGCATGTGACAAAAATTTTGTGGGCACTCTAACTCAAGAACTAATGCACGAAATTTAATAAAACTTTATATTCAGTAAGTCCCTGATATAAAATGGTGCTGATTAGTTTTTGGTAAAAATCACACAACAGGTGGCGCTGCTATGCTGTATTTTTCGCTATTTCCGCAATAGCTCTGTCTCAAGACCTAATACACTCATTTGCGTCAAACTTCAGATTCAGTTAGACCTTGACATAAATAGACGCTGGTTGCATTTTGGTGTAGATATCCCAACAGGTGGCACTGCTAAACCACATTTTTTAGGATTTTTACGATAGCTATATCTCAAGAACCAATGCACGAAATTTCATAAAACTTCATATTCTGTTAGATCTTGACAAAAATAGAGGCTGCTTACATTTTGGTGTAAATAGCCCAACAGGTGGCACACTTTCTGTCACAAATGCCTTTTTAACATTACTCTATAAATGTAATGAGGTTATACATCTCCACCTTTATAAAAAAAAAAAGTGTTTTGTTGTTTCTTTCCAACATAGCACATGTCAAATAAAAGTGTTATATGATGTGCATTTTTATCGCCAGAATTCCACTGGAGAAACTCTCACATTTAGCATTAAAATTGAAAACATTGATGCATTTTATAATGATTCATTTTAATAAAGTATTAAAAGTGAGTGGAAAAGCTTTAGATACTAAATTATCTTTCTATGGATACATAATACACCAAGAAGCATTTCAACGTTCTCTTTATTAATTTTAACTAGCCATTTGTTATGATTTAAAAATTTGACTCTTAATTTATTCAGTATTTTTACATTTAACTTTAATTTATTCATCAATTTAATTAAACTCATTAAATTCATTTAAATTAATTAAGCTAAATTTCATTTTTGCATTTTAAATCAAACATTCTTTTTAAATTGTTTACTTTTGGTGAGAATATAAATTAATGTCAGAATCTTTCCATTACATATGTTTTAGGATATTTATTCATTCAATTTAATTTACATATTATTCACTTTGCAATATTAATTAAACTTCATTTCAAATATCTAAAATAAAAATATTTCTGACTTACTTTTTCTAACTTTTAAATAATGTCCATTTTTCTTAAATAATATACAGTCTAAATTTAATAAATTATTCCAAAATATAGTGTATTTCCTTTTTAATAATATTGATTAAAAATTGGTTAATTGTTAATTTTATTCTTTTCAGAAAGTTCAAATTCATTATTTTAATTCACGCAAATTCTTTCAGAATAACGAACTTCCAATAATCATTTTTCAAAATTTCTTAAATTAAATATTTTACTTTCAAAAACATATCTGGTGGAAAGAAATTTTAATTTTATTTAGATTGCTAAAATTTCATTTGTTTTCATCCATTAGTTTGGCAATTATAGATTTTTAATTACTTTCGTTTATTTTATTTTGATGATCGTCAAGATTTGCGATGAGACGCCATTGACAAGCTTTTAGATGTTTCGGGTAAACAAGCAGGCGTTATTTCCGAGTTCCCGCGCATTTGTATCTGGGTCAGTGACTCACGAGAGGCAAGGTCATTATCAGTCCGATTCAAGGTGACAGATGGAAGCTCATAGAACATTCGCAATGACGTGTCGTCAACAGTTAATATTTGACTTTGACCGCGTGGGTGAGCTTCTTCAAAAAATCCATCAGGTGGTGTCACGAGCGCGACAGTTAAATTTGCAACCGTTGGGAAATGCTGCTGTCTGATTGGAGGGATTTTTAAAATCGTAAGTTTTCCAGTATTATCGGAAGTGCCGTGTGAACTGACTTCTCAACGAAACACCAGCATGTAAAGATCATCCTTTTTTAAGCTGCCAGGCCTCTGGCCTAGCAGCGGGCCGTAGAATGCCGATCCAGCGAGCGTCAATTTAACATTTTATTTTAAGATTCTCAACATTTAAGAAGATCTCTGTTTCATCTTTATTATTCTAGATGAATGATTATATATCAATCATCCTACCAAGATTCGTTTTTCAGTGTCATTCAGCATTGCTTTCGATGATGTGATGGGTCCACAGCTTATAGCCACCTGATGATTAGGAGTTAGTTTTTTTTCTGGATGCTTTCTGAACGCCTCATCTACGCCTATATTCATTTCCCAGTGAGTGTGTTGATACTCTGCTTAGAAGTTCCTAATAACAACGTTATGGTTGGTTCTACTGAGTCTTATCTACAATGATCCTCCATCCGTACAAATGTCTTTCGACATAGCCCATTTAACTTTTATAATAACTTTTGCCTCCTATGAACTTAATTTTCTTCATATGAACATTCGGAAAGCTTCTAGTGATGCAGCTACAATTTTCAGAAACTAAATAGATAACCTCCACGATAAATTGATCAATTTGAACTTTGCAGAAATCAAATTATTATTTAAATTAACTGGAAAATTAATATAACGAATTATCAACTTACTTATGTGAACTGAAAACTCCAAAATTTTAATATGGTTATAAATATAAAAAAATGATTGATTTGAGAAATATTATATGATATCTATTTCTATGGTGAAACAAGTGATTTTATTCAAATGAAATATTAATATTTAAATGCATTGAAGATGTCAATAAAAGTCTGTGTTTCTTACATCTGGTGAGTTCTTTTGTTTTGTTTTTATATTCTCCTTTTACACCAGGATCAAGTTGATATGCAGATAGACTTCAGAATAATTTTTATGATGTACATGTACTGTAAAATCTAGTCTTTGATTTTATATGCTAAATATATAACTTTAACTTTGCTTAATAGGTAGTTAAACGTAGTAC
Source organism: Maratus michaelseni (assembly GCA_963931845.1). Lineage (NCBI taxonomy): Eukaryota > Metazoa > Arthropoda > Arachnida > Araneae > Salticidae > Maratus > Maratus michaelseni. The sequence continues at coordinate 380,879,266 of OZ007591.1, forward strand.
TATGAATTTTAACTTAATATTTTTATTACTTCTCATGGCTTCGCAACGTGTGCTGCTACTTACGATTATGCCTATAATGGTGTTTGGGGATAGTGTTGAATATATGTTTTGTCTAAATTTTTCTTGGTACTCGTAATCACTCCGGTGCCAGTCGCTGGTGATTCACTTTTCTTTTAGTTTTTCCTATATATTCATCGCGATCTCCAAATACCGTTATACCATTATTATCCATCCAAATATATTTCTCTGTGTTCCCTTCCCCATTATCGTTAATTGATTGCCATGTATTATCGGATTTTATAATTTAAAATGTGTATATCATGATGTATATTTATTTACTGTGTAGGAGGCCTGCAATAGAGCCATAGATACGAGATAGGGTCAATAAATTCCCGGAATGGTCGCCTACATTCACGCAGGTGTTCGTTGGAGGGGAAGTATCTTTTTTGGAGGTTGGCAGCACTGATAAGGAAAACACACAGGCATCTGGAATTCCTTTCCGGTACTGTTTGTGTTAGCTGCAGATCATTTCTGACAAAGCGAATTTTTCATTTGTCGGATTTTGAAACGTCGTTTTTAGAGCAGCATGCAAACATCAAATTATGCGTTTTGCTCGAGAAATTGCCTTCTGAGACGCTCGAGATGCTGAAGAAAGCATACGGAAATGATGGCATAAGCGTTTTCGTAAAGGTCAGCAAAAACATCACCAAGGAAGGAAAAATTTCGCTTGGACAAAAGTGGATGGAAAGTGATGTTGGAGGTGTTTTTCGATTACGAGGGCATCATTCACTACGAATTTATTCCTGAAAGCAAAACTGTCGATAAATAACTTTACCTGGAGATACTTATAAATACTAAGAAATGAAATCAGACGAAAACTACCTGAAAAATGGGCAACAAATGATTGGTTTCTTTTACAAGACAATGCTCCACCACATCGCGCTCTGATTGTGAAAAATTACCTTCAAGACACAGTGTTACCACTCTGGAACACCCTCCTTATTCTCCCGACCTAGCACCAGCGGATTTTTACCTGTTTCCACGGCTGAAAATGAAATCGAAGGGACACAGTTTTATGGATTCAGATGAGATGATCGAAAATGAGACGAAGCTATTGAAGGACGTCTCAAAAAATGGATTCAAGGAGTGTTTTGAATAGTTATACGAACGCTGGAAGAAGTCTGTGGATGCAGGAGGAAAGTACTTTGACCAATGAGTAAGTACGTTTACCAATAAGGTAAAATTATTGTTCTATTTTTTAATAATTTGTAATTGACCTATTCCGGGAACTCTTTGATCCTACCTCGTATTTACTATTTACCCATTTTTTTTGTTTATGTACATATTTAAACTGATAAATTTATTTTAATATAGCCGAACCAACTGCCTTCACCCGAGTTAACCTTGGCCTTTCGAGTAACGTAACTAATAATGTAATATCCTAAAAATAGGCCGATCACAATAACGCATTCGCGTCCGTAAACCGTCAAAATGACAATCAGAAAAAACTGTTATATGTTATTTTGACGCAATCATATTACATCCCTCGGCTTTATACATGATTAAAAAAAATACTTTCAAATATGTCATGCAAAATATCTAATCAAAAATCAGCAATAATTGTCTTATTCGTCTAATCTTACATAATAGGATCCTATCCGATATTTAACACCCTTAGTGGGTGAATTTCTAAAATCACTGAAATACGTTTTTAACTATTTTTTTTAGTTGATTTGTTATCCTGAATTTCATGCTCCAACCTAAAATTGCTGCTGAGATATGGTGAAATGACCTAAAAAGTTCAACCGACCATTTAAACCCCTCCGGGCAGGCATGCCAAACTCGTTTACCACCACTGGCCAAATTAACCATTATTTACAAAGCCGCGGGCCACGTATGAAAAAAATTGATAATATTATTACCATTGCACAGGGTAAAATTTGTACGTACAAAGCACAGCCATGTTAAAGAAATACCCACGCAAAGTTCCAAACTTATTATTATTATACATAGTTTATTTCATCTCATTTTTCAAAAAAATATTCAGAATTACTGTTTATCAACCAATTTTTCAAAATTTAATTGATTTTTTTAAATTGTATTTATTTTAAAACTTTATTGGACACGCTGGCCAGTTAATCTTTATCTAGCAAAGGCATAGCTGTCAATCTTCCGGAATTTTTTCATGTAAAATATATATATATATTAACAAAAAAAATATTTAATAAAATGTGTCTTGTATCTATGCGCTATTTAGTTGATTTCATTTATTAAATACATTTTCTGTTTCAAATTATGTTTACTAGACTTGAAAAATAACAAGAGGTTGGTAGCTACGCAAAGATGTTGCAATACAGAACACTAGTCGATCCCGCGCAGAGCATCTGCACTCTAATGTCTACTCTTATAAATATAAGCATATTAGAATACGAATTTCAGCATTATATGTATAAATACTACGCATAAAAACTTCTTCACTTAGGACTGGGTACTTTGAAATTAAAAAATATATACACATCATAAGATACGGACGCCATTTAGAAATATGAAAACAGAGGTACTTTTTCAGCATCAAGCATATTCTATATTATAAATCACAAATATGTGCATCAGTAACATTGGCGTCATAAAGATGCGGACAACAATAAGGTTAAATTGCATAAGGTAAACAATGGAGCTAATGTTTAAATTGGTATCAAAATGGCGCGTTTTTTGGTTTGACTTCGCACTTTATTTTCTTTCCTTTTTAGAAAGTAGCTAGTTTTTTGCAAAAAATAAGAAAAAATACAGCCCCATTTTTACAAAAATCGCATTTTCGATGCAGAAAATTTTTCTACATAATGTGTGATGAGTTATAAATCGATACCTCAAATACTTTTCTTAATATTTGCAAATTAGTGAAAACAAAACACTTGTTGCCACCGGCAAAAAAGAAATAATCGCGATTTCTGTGCCACGTACGATAGCGTAATATATATATAGATACCTAAAATATACCTAATTGCACACTATAGTTTAAAAAAATCTGATGATTGGTGAATAATTACAGGAATTTGGAACCCCATATCCATATATTTTCGCTCAAATATGGAATCGCACTGAATTTTCATTAATTGCAGCAATAAATTCTGAAGAATAATTTCAACATCAATCATCATAGAGTTGAAGTAAATAATTTAAACTGATTTTCATATTCTCGAAAAATTTTCTTTTGAATTCATTTACCTATTACTCCCGCTCCGTTGTCTTCCATCGGAGTCGATCTTTCCGCGTGAAAAGTGAAAATGAAATAAAAAGTTTCACTAATTGAAAAAAAGATTAATATGACGTCATATTGGTAATAAAACGGAAATTTTCAAGCCGCTCTCAGAAACTATATAACTTAGAGGCATGAAAATTTGTGTACATGTAGCTAAATAGCAACTATGCAGCTGAAAATATTAAAATTTGAAAAAATCGTACTATTTTAATATACAGAGATAAAAGTCCATTTTTCTAACAGCCTTTTCCTATTAAATTTCAACATTTTTCGTTATAGCAGTTGCCAACAATTAAAAATCCACAATAAAATTCTTTCTACAATAATTAATTATCTATTGAAAGATTTCCGCGTGAAAAGTGAAAATGAAATAAAAAGTTTCACTAATTGAAAAAAAGATTAATATGACGTCATATTGGTAATAAAACGGAAATTTTCAAACATTTCTCAATAATACAAGGAGTATGAGTGTGTGTATGTACAGAAAGCAGATTAATATGACGTCATTAGAGAATTGAAAAGAAAATTAATCTGATGTCATATTGAAGTTTAACGGATTTTTCAAATGTTTGAGAATAATACAAAGCGAGTATCAATATGAGTAATCGCGAATAGTAAATATATGAGTTTGAGGATGGTATTGAATCACGATAAAAACCCGATTATGGAAATATTCGCATATTTTAACATTTTGAAGGTGTACAACATGTTTAATTTTGAAATTGATTTTTTTTTTTATAATATCGCATTTAGTCTACATGACAGATATTATTATGAGGTATATTATAATAGCGGCTTCAGCCAAGCGATCCCAGGTTCGAATCCTGGCCCGGACATTTTTCGTCCAGTTGGAAATTTACAACTTGTATGTTTACTTTACCAATTTGAAATAATTGTGTTAAAAAATAATCCAGTGTATTCACGTATCCAGCGTTTACTGGAGTTCCTTTACCTGCGATCTTTTCCGTTGAGCTGATTAAAATATCAGACCAGATGCTTTGATCAATAAGGTTAACTGGATGAATTATGCCCTTCAGATTCGACCGGGATAGCTCAGTGGTAGAGCGTGGCGGCTGCAGCCAAGCGATCCCAGGTTCGAATCCTGGCCTGGACATTTTTCGTCCAGTTGGAAATTTACAACTTGTATGTTTACTTTACCAATTTGAAATAATTGTGTTAAAAAATAATCCAGTGTATTCACGTATCCAGCGTTTACTGGAGTTCCTTTACCTGCGATCTTTGCTGTTGAGCTGATTAAAATATCAGACCAGATGTTTTGATCAATAAGGTTAACTGGATGAATTATGCCCTCCAGATTCGACCGGGATAGCTCAGTGGTAGAGCGTGGCGGCTTCAGCCAAGCGATCCTGGCCCGGACATTTTTCGTCCAGTTGGAAATTTACAACTTAACTTGTATGTTTACTTTACCAATTTGAAATAATTGTGTTAAAAAATAATCCAATAGCGGGCTTGCCGCTATCGGACGGGTTCAGATTTTCGAAAAACGAGTAAAATAGACCGGTAAATTTTTACTTTATAAAAAACATGACTTTTTTTTTGGAAAATGAAATTTATTTGGATTTATTAAAGAAAGGATAAAGTGCTTTGAAAGGAATATTAAACGAAACCCTTTGTGCGATCTTCGATCAAACTTACCCACTTTTTTAATATATTTTTAATACTTTCCAACCTAGTTGAAAAGTGTTTATGACTTCGGTTTGTCTGCCGTCTGCCCGTGCTCTAACTCGCGTAAATATGCTTCGATTGTCCTGAAATTTTTGTACGTTATTGTCATATACAACATGGTCCCTATTTCAAATAAAGGATGTAGCACTTATAGTTTTTTTTTTTTTTTTTTTTTTTTTTTACAGGGACAGTCAAAAGTATTCCAGTCAATGGGAAATAATCGTTTCAAGTGCATTTTGATGATTCTACGCCATTTGAAACATGATGAAATTGATATATATTTATGAAGCGGTTTAAAACATGCTTTTTGTAGAATATGGGGTACAAGACATTTATTATTTATTTATAGGGTCAAACAAAAAAATTCTGTTGCACATTGTTCGATGGGAAAAAATCGTTTGCAGTGTGATTTAATGATGTGTCACTATTTCAAACATAATGAAAATTATATGCATTCCTGAGTTGCACTATAAATTGCCCCCTTAAAAATATGGTGTGCATTGTGTTTATCGTTCATTTACTGGGTCAAATAAAAGAATTCTGTTACACATTGTTCTACGGGGAAAAATCGTGTGCAGTGTAATTTATGATGTTTCACTATTTCAAAGATAATGAAAATTATACGCATTACTGAGGTGCACTATAAATTACTCGCTTAAAAGTAGGGCGTGCATTGCATTTATCGTTCATTTACAGAGCCACACAAAAGAATTCGATTACAGTATACGTGCGATAATTACAGTCTATGTGTGATAAGTGGGTTTTCAAATTTGGTTTGCGTTTTTAAGTTTAACTAAATATTTTCATATTACGTGGTGTGTATATATTCGGTTTATCATATACAAGGGAATTCATAAGTATTACGCACTATGGGAGTGAATGGCTTAAGAGTAGTTTTTAATTGTGTTACGCATTTTCTTGCTGAACTATATTTAGTAGACTAATATAAGTTTGTGGAATATAAATAAATGAATATACAGGGCTACGCAAAGAGCAAAATACATTGTCGTTTATGGTTGGTAATTGCTGGAAGTGAGTTTTAAATTGCCTTATGCGTTTTTAACCTGAATTTAATTTTAGCTTAATATGTGATGTGAACAAAAGATTTTAGATAACATACAGGGCTTACAAAAGATTTCGAGTGCATTTCCCTCAATTGGCAAAAATTGCTAAATGTGAATTTTCAAACTGAACTAAATTTTATGACGCTTTGTATTATATATCCAAATGTACAGATCTTATACAGGGCTGAACAAAATAATCAGACTACTTTTTTTGCAATGTAAGGTAATTTAGAAAACTGTATTTTTCAATGTGGTATATGTTTTCTAAACTGTTTACTTACAATGTAAGGTAATTTAGAAAACTGTATTTTTCAATGTGGTATATGTTTTCTAAACTGTTTACTTACATATCTTGTTTTACCTGATTGAACGGTGAATTTACGTTACAGTTTTCTGAATGTGTTGGAAACTGTTTCATAATCTATGCTAGACGCATGATTTATCGTTCTTGTTTAACATACTTTTAGTACATTCTAAAAGTTTCCCCTTCGATGATTTTTGTAATAACGTCTGGCTACATTTTCAATGAAATACATTTTCTTTTTGAAAATTATTTTATCAAAGTAATAAATTCTATTTGAAAACGTTAATAATACCAAAAAACAATATAGCATGAAATTTGTTTTGAAATTTACATTTACTCAGGTGCTATGTAATTTCAAATGAAAACAGCAAGTACTTTGCCTATTCGAGATCTTTTAATAATCCACATTCATAACTTGTCGCTTTGAAATGAAAATTGTAAGCTTTTTTGAGCAGTTCGAAATTAACAGTTAAAACTTTATGATGGAAAGTCCTCAAATATCTGTATAAGAAGGTAGATTTATTTATCTTCGCAACCCATATTTCCAGGATATTTTCTGGATTGACTATAATTAAGCATGTGGGTACGAATATAATATAAGTTTATAAGTACTAAAAGTTTTTAAGTACGTATCCGGTATTTATAAATCTATCCGTTTTATCCTTTATTATCCGTTATTATCCTTTTAATATCTGTAGCTTCTAGATCTTTCTAGAAATGATACTTATGCTTGCAGTATTTTCACATTTTTTTACTGCCCAAGACATGTTTTCTTCAATTTCGTAGTGAATGATTTCGACTCGAGAGACATTTAATGTAATAAAAACAATAATTAGTTTCTTAAAGCAAATGTATTCTATTCAATTAGCACTATGAAAAGCCCTTTGATTCTCTTTTAAGAAGTATCAGTTTCAATTCTGACGGTTTATCTTTCCGATGTTTAGCCAGATTTTTGAGACTTTTCTTTATACTTTGTGTACTTTTAATTCACCTCCAAATGTTACATTATTTCCAAACTCCAACAGTATATCGTCAGCTTATCATATTTATTCATAGACGTAAAGAGCTTTAGGATATTTTTAATAAATACTGGGATGTATGAGTATGGGGGAGTTGTCGTGTTCCTTTATGCATATAGAAGAGTTATCGTGGGAAAGTAAGTTCAGGGGGTGATTATTGAGAAGATGTCAAAGTTGGCGAATCCTTTGAAAAGACCTAAAGGATTTACTTTTACGGAGTGAAACAATTTGTTAAAACAAGAAGGTATAGTGGCACTTGGTTGTTTTGGCAATCCGCAGAGTGCGTTTCCTGGGTACTGAAGTACTAAACTGGAGTGTAGTTTTCCCTTTTATTTTGTATGGTGAAGCAAGGAAGACGAAAATCACATCATTAGAGTTAATAGTCTTTAATTGGAGAAACATGTCACAATTCAGAATCTTCCACAATAGTGAGATTTTGATCAATCGAAGTTTCAGATTTTTTAAATGAATCTGATGAATATTGGTGAGGTGACATTTTAAATTTAAAGCCAGAGGTGAAGAACACAACGCGATCCAAAGAATAATCCAGAAATGCTGTTGAACAGGTCCGATCAAGTTCACGTAATCCAAAGAGTTTTTTAAGCCATCAAGAGGATTTTTCATTATAAAACCAAAGGGGCCAAGACATTTTTAGATGTTTATGAGATGAAGATCAGAGGGCAAGTGTTACTATCCGATATGAAAGTGGGCGCAAGGAAAAACACGCCAAGCGAGATACATTTCAAGCCAAGAGAATCGCATTTTTTTGCGTGGGAAATGTAACCGTTACTTATATACATATCAACTTCATAATTGACGTCATTGGAAGGGAAAAATCTTTTGGCGAAGATTGCACTTTGGCTAAAAAGAGAGATTAAGAATTTTACCGTTAATTATTGTTTTGGGAACAGGGCTTTCGAGGAATGCAGCAAAGGCGCCGTTTAAATGTTATAGACATCTGGAACAATATGCGAGACAAAGCTGACCATGAAAAGGAAAACATTTTATGCCTTGTATAATTTCATTTCTTTTGATATGTGGGAGACCGAATAAGTACGATTATGCAGAAAGGGGAAAATATATTTGATAAAATACATAAAATATAGATTGCTTTAATTTTTTGAAAGGAATATATATGGTATCTTTACCATATATATATCACCCCTTCACAAGGTTTTGAAAAATTTAGAATGTCACCCTGTAAATATAATACAAAATATCAAAGCAGAAAAATAATAATAAAAATAAAATAAGTATGCATACAATAATGTAAATAATAATATGTAGTACTACAATAATATCTTCATATTAGTATGATAAATGGCCATACATTTTTCAAATTGCAGCAAAATATACTTTTAAAGTCTTTGAAAAGTCTTTTATCCCTATTAGAACTAATGTTAGCTGCAAACATATTTTTTTTGTTTGTTTTCTTGCAAGTTTATTCATTTTACAATATGATGGTGCACCTATATAAATAAACTCTTAATTGTTCATTTTTCATTTTTTTTTTTTTTTTTTTAAACACAGTCTTTAAAAAGAGTTCAAGAATGAAAAATTACAGCTGCATTTTTCTTTGAAGGTTTTCTCACGTGATTTTATTTATCAACAAATATGAGCATCATAAATGAGTCTTTAGTGCACAAAATTTTTTTGTATTTGCTTAAAAAGTTCACAAGTTTGCACTATATTATTAAAAATCTTAAATGAAATGTAAATACAAAAATTTCAAAATAAGAGAAACACAATTACAATTATACAATGATAATATAGAGATTATAAAGATTATAAAGATACATATATAAAATATTAAACGTAAAAAAAGTTTTCGTGTAAAGACACAGGAGAGATAATAATGATGCAAGACATGGGCATCGAAAAAAATATCTCCCCTTAAACTTGTTGTAATAACAAGGAAGAGACCGCAGTTTAGGACATTGGTCATATTCGGGACAGGGCGTATTTAGGGAGAGGGGTTTATTTTTGGTAAACCCCCCTTGCTCCGCACATATTTGGAAACTCCGCCTATGATTGGAGCGACTCGTGTTCATCTACGTGTTTGAAAAAAATAGTAAAATTGGGTATACCAATTTTAACAAAGTTTTGCTCTCATACACAATGGAATAAAGACCCCCACATGGGTAATAATTTTGAACGGGGCTTATTCCGCAAGGGCGAATAAAAACTAAAAAAAATGCAAAATAAATCAAAGTTTTTTTTGTTCAAAAACCTAAAAATCCTTCCATAGACACATTCTAGACTGATGAGAGCATAAAGTCACATTCGGGATAAATATATATTGTTTCGAAAATTAAATTCTCAAAATAATTCATTTATTTTAAGTTATTTAAAAATTCAAAGATTAAATTAAAAGGAAAATGAGTATTAAATTCAAATGAGATAATTAATTTGATTTTTTTTTTTTTACAAAATGCTAAGTATACTTACAAATGCAGAGAGTGTTAATAGAATTATCAAATGTTTAAATTTATAACAATACCTATTATTCTTAATTTATATTATCTATATATTTTATTTATTTATTTATTTATACATTTATTTAATTATTTTTATTTTTATTTTATTTTTTTTAACAGGATTTTAAATTATACGAACTTGCTAAACAAGAATATGGGTGGAAAAAAATCTTTTGCCAAATAAACAAGTTCTGCAGTACTGCTACATAACACATAAACAATGGACCAGCCATATCACAATAAAAACAAATAATACATTACTACATAACATGCATGCATAAATACACCTGTTACCATGGATAAGGAGCATTTATGAATCTGGCAACATAAAATTTTATATTCATGTTAATATTTTATCACCTTTCGAGGACGTAAATTATAGGAATGAGCACTTTGTTCAATATTGTTATTACTAGGAGTATTGTTATGAACATTATGATAATTTAAGTCAAATAAATGGTTATTTCTAGGAGGTGCAAGTAAAAGTCTGTCTATATGAACTCTGAAAATTGAATTGTTAATATGAGAATTCAGTTGTTGAATTGAAAAAGAAACAGGTGAGTGTTTCTTTACAACTACATAAGGTCCTGTATACCTTGGCTTAAATTTATCTGATGATTTTAGGTATACAATGTCTTTCTCAGTAATTGGCCTGAGTTTTGCCTTTTTTTTATGATATTCGTTTCTTTTAATTTGAGATGCTTTTATGTTGTCATAAGCTTTGTTGTAAATACCATTTAAATCATGAAGGAGATTGTAAAAGTCTACATTTTGGTCTAGAAAGGGTTGATTAGCATTTAAATCATATGTATCAAATATTAGAGATAATTCGCGTCCAAAATGTAAAAGATTCGGAGAGAAAGAAGTAGAAGAATGTTTAGAACCATTATAGAGATTTTTATGAATAGCAATGGCATTTTCAAAGGAATGTCCTTCTTTCATTAAAGTATTGATTGAGTATTTAAGAGATGTGTTTATCCTCTCGCTTATAGAATTGCTAGCTGGGTGTGAGACAGAAGAGTGATTTATTTTAATACCTAGAGTATTATTTAAAGTATTATACACATAAGAACGAAATTGGGGCCCAAGGTCTGATAATACGCAGGCAGGGCGCCCGAAAGTTGTCATATAGGCAAATAAACACTTTACAATTTTAGGTGCAGTTGTATTGTAGAGAGGGTACAGTTCAATATGTCGAGAAAAATGATCCGTAACTGTGAGAATAGTTTGACCGTTTTTAAAAGGACCAACAAGATCAATTGAAATGGTGTTTCCTGGTTGTTTAGGGGTATATGTTGGTTGAAGTGGGCATTAGGTATACGATGATGTTTAGCCTGAAGACATAATAAACAAGAAGATACATAATTTAAAGTATCGGTGTACATACCTTTCCAACAATACCGTGAAGAGAGGAATTCATATGTTTTAGCTAAACCAAAATGAGATAGATGGGATATTGTTAAAACTTTAGGTTTTAAAGAATTGGGAACCATAATTATATACACGAAAGTATTATCCGCAACATTACTTTTTTTTAACATTAAAACTTTAGAATCAGGATGAATGAAATGAGATGGAAATTTTTTTGAAGAACCTGATTTTAAAATCTCTTCATATATTGGAGCTAATTGTGAATCTTTTAATTGTTCTTGGACAAAAGTTTCATTAGAAATTTCAAGCAAAGCATCTTTTTTATTTTTACTATTAATGACTAAGCAATTCACAATTTTGTTGTTGTTATTTTCCTCAAAATCATTTTCAACAATAGGTAATGCCTGTTTATCTTCAGAAATGAGATTAGGATTAGAATTCAAAGTTTCAATATTTTCTTCAGTAAATTCGCATCGGGATAAATAATCTGCTAGAACATTAGAAACACCTGGAATATGTTTAAAAGTAAAAGTGAATTTTGATAGCTGCATGAGCCAGCGAGTGGTGATATCTGCCGGATTAGTGGTTTTTTTGTATTTATCAAGAGGTTTACTGTCCGATAAAATTATGAAAGGACGATTATAGATATAGTAATTGAAAGCATTTACAGATTTTACAATGGCCATAAGTTCTAACTTTAAAGCTGGATATTTCTTTTCGGAGGGTTTGAGAGATTTTGAGAAGTATGAGACAGGAAGCAACTGATTATTATGCTCTTGTAATAATACACCAGAAATAGCGATACCCGAAGCGTCCGTGTTCACGTAAAATTCTTTGTCCCAATCTGGTAGACGTACCATTGGTGGTTGAAAAAAGATTTTTTGAATATTATGAAATACATTTTGATGCACCTCTGTCCATTTAAAAGTTGAGGATGGTTTTGATAAGTCTATGAGGGGCTGAATAAGTTTAGAAAATTCTGGAATTAAACTCTTATAAAAAGTAGCTAGTCCTACAAAACTTCTTACCTGCTTTTTTGTTTTTGGAACAGGAAATGACTTAATTTTTAGAATATTAGCTTGAATTGGAGAAATAGTGTGATTATGAATATGAAAACCAAGATAATCAATATTATTCTTGTGAAAAGAACATTTAGAAGGTGACAAAGTCAAGTTGTATTTTCCTAAGATTTCAAGAATTTTTGTTAGTTTATCGTACGTTTCCTGAAATGAGTTAGAGCCAAAAATTAAATGATCTTGATAGGCATAAATTCCTTCTAACTGCATTTCATCCAATAAACTATCCATAAGTTCTTGAAAATATGCACTTGCATTTTTTAATCCAAAACAGAGTCTTTTATATTTAAATGAACCGAACATAGACGTGAAAGTGACCTTATCCTGATATTCTGAAGGAAGGTCAATTTGATGGTAGGCCTGTTGGAAATCAAGGGACGTGAAAAATTTATATTTAGATAAGTTGGAAATAATATTTTGTATTTTAGGGAGAGGGTATGAAGAAGATTGTACAACTGTGTTTAACATCCGTAAATCCAAGGCAAGACGAAATTTTTGTGTACCTGATCCATCAGGTTTTTTTCTGACAAGAAGGATTGGACAAGACCATTCCGAACATGAGCGTTCAATGATACCTGCATCAACTAATTGGTTTATTTGTGTTAATGCTTCTTTTTGAAGTGCTTGAGGAATTGGAAAAGGAAGTGTTTTAATTGGGAAATCGTTAATAAATTTAATGTTTGGTTTAAATTTATCAGAATGACCTAACGTTTTCATAGATTTTGAGAAAACAGCAGAATTATTCAATAATAACTCTTTCAATAGTTTAGCTTCAGTATTCGGTAAGTGTTGTAAATTAAAGTCATCTTGTGAGAGATCACGTTTTCGTTGATTCAAAATATCAGTAGAAGCCTGAATGAAATTTACAAATTGTTTGGTTTCTTCTTTGAAATTACTTTTAACAGCCTCTAGCTGTTGGGCATCTTCCACAATCTGGTCAATTGGCGTTAAGAAACCAATATTTGCTCTTTTATTTACATGAACATTTTTAGTTGTCATATTTTTTACATAAATTTTAAATTCATGTGGGTTTGATTTATCAGTTTGAATAATCGAATCAAAAGCAAGAATATCTTTTACAAGCATGTCATTCTGAAATAAATATGGGGTATCATGAGAAATTTGTTTTGCGCGTACAGAAATACATTTTACCTCATTTGGAGAAATAACCAGTTTGTTTACTAGACAAACATTATGAGAGATATCAGTTTGTACATTTACGTTATGACATTCCGCTGATTCTGAGTTATCATCTATGTAGATAAAGGGAATTCTCAGATTATCAAGTTGCATTATTTTGTTACCTAGATCTAATGTGATGTTAAATTTCTCAAGAAAATTTAATCCCAAAATACCATCAAATTTATACTCTTTAGGAATGTCAACAATGTAGAAGTAATGCGAAAAGTGTTTTTGTTCAATTTTGAATGAAATTCGAATACATGCTGTAAAATCTATCTTAGAATTAACTGTAGTTAAAGTCACATTAGTCCCTAAACGTTTATACTTAAGCACATGTTTAAGTTTATCAAATAACTGTACAGATAAGAGGCTAGTTGTACTTCCAGTATCCACAAGTAAAAAGGTATCTTGTTTTGCGATGGAGGCCTTTATAAGGGGAAGTGTGGGAGAGTACTTATTGACATTCAAAAGAATTTCATGAAAGGAATTACCGGTCGGTGTTGTATCAGTGACACTGTGAGAATCAATAGAATTTTGGGGAAAATCAGTTTGTACAGCTGTTGTATTTGCAATGGAAATATGCTGAGAAGTTTGAGAACCTGTTGAATTAACCAGTCTCTCAGCCGACAATTTTGGAAGAGAATTATCAATGTAAAAACATTTATCACTGTGTGCTGACTCATTTTCACATGCAGACATACACTGGTCAGCCTTAGCATACGTCTCTAGGGGTTTAAATTTTTATTTTGTGGAAACCTGTCGTTTCTTTTACTGTCATATTTACTAAATTTTTTATCATAACGCGCGTTCGCTCTTTGCCATCTGAAACATTTCTGCGCTATATGCCCAAAACGAAAACATAACTGGCAACGATCATTATTTCTGGCCCAATTATTTTGTCTAGTTTGTGGCGCTCTATGAAATTTTGACTTATAACGAGCCTGAAAGTTTTGTCTGTTGACATGTTTACCTTGTTTTGGAGACTCCGATTTTCTTGATGTTTGAGCAAAATTTAAGTTATTAATTTTCTCTGTTAATTCCTTAATTTTACTTTCTAATTGGTTGCATTCTACATGCGCCGAACTGCTAGCAGACAAAACATTGTTATTTATGAAAATCTCTTGTAGAGATTGTCCCCTGTCAATTGCTTTATCATATGTGTTGATGCCTTCTTCTTGCAACTTAATTTTAATGGGCGAAGGTAAACAAGATATTAATCTAACGTATTTTATTTTATTTAATGCGTCTTTGTCAAAAATTTCGGGGTATACCTTTGCTACAAGCACATTAAGTCTATGAGCAAAATTTTTTACTGTCTCCTGTGGTAACATAGTTAAACAATTTAAATCATTTAAAGTTGCAGCCGAAGAATTCTGTGAAAAGAATTTTTGAATGCGATCGCGAATGAACTCAAAATCTTGTGCGTTATAAAGTACAGGGTCCTCCAAATAATATTTTTTGGCAGGACCTTTCAGTTTAGTCTTAAGATAATCGATAGTTTGTTCATTAGTTATTTCCTTAATTTTCTGATAAGTTAAAATTTGGTTAAAGAAATGGTTAAGTAATTCGGGGTCGCCGTAAAAATCATCAACAACGTACTCAAAATTCTTAGAATTAGCCATAATGATATCACCTTAAAAGTTTAACTTTTTTTTTTTTTTTTTTTTTTTTTTTTTTAGACACAGGTAAAATATCATAAAATAAGCAAAATAAAAAAAGCAACAATTTTAAACAAACCACACTTGATAATTTATTTAAAAATCATTAAATATTTAATCTTAGAAGTATTAAAGAAAAATTAACTATAAATCATAAATAGTGGTTTCAACTACAAAAATAAATATAATATACCAAAATATAACACGGAGTAAAATATACTTTTCCGTCATGAAAAATTTTAGCTATAAAATGCAATGTTTATAAATATCAAAATTTGAAAGTCTATGAATGTTAAAAAGCCATTCTGTCTTACCTGAACACAATTATACCTTTTAAAACCTTATTATTATATTTTTAAACATCTACAGCAAAAAAAAATTTTTATTAAATAAATAAAATTCAATGAGTGCTTTTTAATCGTTTAAACATATATTGCTCATATTATATATCTAGATCCTCTTAAAAATATAAAAACATTACTTGAAACTATACGGAAATAATATTTCATCAATGTAAAAGTTCTGGCAAAATTGAAAATTTCCTTTTTTATCAACCTTTTACAAAATAAAGACTTACCTCTATAAAAATATCCATAGCGCTTTTTTTTTGCAAAACATATTAATAGAAAAAGAAAGCACAAAATACTATATTTAAATTGCTATTCCGGATCGTAATCGCTAAACTTTAAATCACTGAATGAATTAAAAACGAAAACAAAAGTTTTCTTTGTGCTTATTCATTGAGAAAGATATTTCTTTCGTAACGTGAATTTTATCTTGTAGCTGAATAAATTTGGAATGTCTGAAAACAAAGTTCACAAGAGTTCGCTAAATTGTGGTACTCAGCTAAATACTAAAGGTCAGAACGCAGCGTTGAATTAGATGCAGATAATATTCATTTCTTGTGTTTTAATTGTTGCACGGCGATGAAAATCAATTTTTCGATGACTGAGAAGAGAAACAGAACACAATAAGAAGTTCCCGAAGTTCGAGACAAAATAGCATATTCACTTTAGGTGCGGGCGAAGGTTTTATGAATGAAACATCACTCACTGAAGAAAACCACATGTTGAAAATCACTGCTTCCATCAGGGATTGATTATCATTTTTCACAGAACAATTATGCAGCATAAAACACTAAGATGAAATAATTCGATGGTGCTCCGACGCTGAATAATTTGCGATGAATAATTAAATTAATTTACTTCGATGAAAATCACATCGCATATCTCACACAAAAAGGATTAAGTTTGAAGTTAGCAACTTTCGATGATAGGTAAAAACAACAGTCACAGGCAGGCTCCAACAAAGCATTCTCAGAATGAAAAATATATGTAATCAGAAAAGTTGCAAATAAATAGGAAATTTTTTTTTTCGTTTCGTGGCCCCAATGACACACCCTTTAGAAAATGTCATGCTAAAAAGATCACATCCAGTTCAAAAGTCAGGCACCATTATTTTAATATGGGGGAGTTATCGTGTTCCTTTATGCATATAGAAGAGTTATCGTGGGAAGTAAGTTCAGGGGGTGATTATTGAGAAGATGTCAAAGTTGGCGAATCCTTTGAAAAGACCTAAAGGATTTACTTTTACGGAGTGAAACAATTTGTTAAAACAAGAAGGTATAGTGGCACTTGGTTGTTTTGGCAATCCGCAGAGTGCGTTTCCTGGGTACTGAAGTACTAAACTGGAGTGTAGTTTTCCCTTTTATTTTGTATGGTGAAGCAAGGAAGACGAAAATCACATCATTAGAGTTAATAGTCTTTAATTGGAGAAACATGTCACAATTCAGAATCTTCCACAATAGTGAGATTTTGATCAATCGAAGTTTCAGATTTTTTAAATGAATCTGATGAATATTGGTGAGGTGACATTTTAAATTTAAAGTCAGGGGTGAAGAACACAAACATAATCCAAAGAATAATCCAGAAATGCTGTTGAACGGGTCCGATCAAGTTCACGTAATCCAAAGAGTTTTAAGAACATCAAGGTGATTTTTCGTTATAAAACCCAAGGGTGGCCAAAGGGGCCAAGACATTTTTAGATGTTTATGAGATGAAGATCAGAGGGCAAGTGTTCTATCCGATATGAAAGTGGGCGCAAGGAAAAACACGCCAAGCGAGATACATTTCAAGCCAAGAGAATCGCATTTTTTTGCGTGGGAAATGTAACCGTTACTTATATACATATCAACTTCATAATTGACGTCATTGGAAGGAAAAAATCTTTTGGCGAAGATTGCACTTTGGCTAAAAAGAGAGATTAAGAATTTTACCGTTAATTATTGTTTTGGGAACAGGGCTTTCGAGGAATGCAGCAAAGGCGCCGTTTAAATGTTATAGACATCTGGAACAATATGCGAGACAAAGCTGACCATGAAAAGGAAAACATTTTATGCCTTGTATAATTTCATTTCTTTTGATATGTGGGAGACCGAATAAGTACGTTAATGATAATTTAAAAACAATATGCATGATTTTGACTAAAAGTCTTTCGTTGAAAGAGAAAGATAAAAAGGGTGCGCTTTTTAACAGCCGGGAATGTATATGAATTACGATTATGCAGAAAGGGGAAAATATATTTGATAAAATACATAAAATATAGATTGCTTTAATTTTTTGAAAGGAATATATATGGTATCTTTACCATAATGAGAGTATGTCAATAAAATGTGTGTATTTCAATTCAAATTGAAAGAAAGGAAAGAAAGATCACACAAGATTCAAGAAATATCACACACAAATTACTAACCTAAGTAATAAAAATAATTAAAGAGCTTAAATCAAAAATCTATATGTTCAACTACACGCCATGTGAAGAATCTGGATGGCATATTCGGGGTTTTTGTGCCAAGCACAAAAATGATAATTTGTGCCATTTTCAAAGCAACTCATTTAAACCTATTTAGAATTATATAGTTATTTTTTTAAATTTTTAACTGTTCTTATTTAGCACAGAATTTTATTAACTTTACAATGCATTTATTAGTATTTAATAAATATAGCACATTATATTTTAAAGTAATGTAAAACCGAAGGGAGTAGTAAAATAAAGTATTAGTTTCGACATAAAACAAATAAAAATTTTAAGTAAAATATTTTAAACATTTTATGAATCTTTAATTTTTTAGACACAAGTTCACGAGCTTTGTTACGTTCCTAATTGGTTATTTTTGTATCCACAAGTTTTTGTGCTAAAATGTAAAATTGTGTAATATCTGCCTATATACATCACTGTTGCCAGATGAGAGGGAATTTTTTAATTCAGAATGCCACAACATTCTAAAGAGAAATATTTCCCTTTTTTAATGGCAGAATAAATAAGACAAATATTACTATTCAAAAATGGTGGTAGGCATCTAAATTAAAAAAAAAAGTGTGATGGTAACACTGATACATACACACATCTTTCTGATGTTTGCCAACTCTAAGACCGCGGCTGGTGCAAGTATGTTCCTGCAAATATATTTTCAGCGCGCGTGTTCTAACAACTACATTAAAAACAAGTAAAATGCCAAAGCATTCGCGGGGCACAGATAGGTTGTCGGCGGGCCAGTTGTGACCCGCGGGCCACGTGTTTGACATGCCTGCCTTAGGGGGTGAATTTCTAAAATCGCTGAAATAAATATTTAACTATTTTTTTAGTAAATTTGTTACCCTCAATTTCCTACTCCTACCTAAAACTGCTGCTGATATATGCCGAAATAACCTAAATCGCTCGACTCTGTGGAAACAAACAATAAAATCCCAAATGAATAAATGGAAGCTGAGTAAATTTTGGACTTACTTCAATGTACACGTTGGTACTAAACTGACTTGGAGGAAATATCGAAGGCGCTAATTATGAGTTAAAGTCAAAGTGCATTATGACTATTTATGTGGTAATTAATTTCTGAGGTAAGCGATTTTTGATCTTGATCATTTTGTAACACAACACTCTTGTTCTTGAAAAGATCTTGACGGAAACGCAATTATAAACTATGACAATCAGCCCTTTTTATCAAAATACAAAGATCATGTTACTATTGGAAATAGGAATACATTTTCATTCTAACAAAATTTGATTTCTTACAAACTTCTAAAATGTTTATCGTAAGGTGTTTTTAACACGTCGAGTGCCACGTCAATCATCGGTGACTGACACTGAACTTTCCGTATAGGCCACGTCAGTCACCGGTGACTGATAATGTAACATATGATATAAAACAAAAATATTACATTGTTTTAAAGTAATTACTGAAAAATTCTCTAAAATTTACTTAATTTTTATTTATTACAAGATTCTATGATTAATGCATTTATACATTTCTTATCAAAAAAAGTTAATGGATTTCATTGAAATAAACATAAAAACGCACAAAATGTGGCAACTTGTTTAATCATTTAGCATGATTTACAATATTTTCGCACGGCAGAAACTTTTCCGGGTCGTTTTTGGAGTTTGTGTAGTGTTTTTTCAGACGTTTTTACAATACTGCCATGTAAAATATCTTAACAAATATTTATTTATTTATTTATTTTAAGTGGTGCAGGTAGAATATAAAAATAGTCTGCAGTGGCACGCACGTTACCTGACGGGGATTTCCCCAAGCGACCCGTTTTCCCCAAGCGACCCCAAGCGACCCCAAGCGACCCCACTTTGAGCGACCCGTGTCGCTCAAAGTGTTAATTGCACTTTTTAAAAATATTTTGAATTTGTAATTTTAACATTTTTGCTTACGAATTATTTAAAAAAAATCGTTCTTTAAATTGCCATACCGTATATCAGGGCTGTCCTTTAAAGAGTTTCATGGCCCCCTATCGAATGACCCCTGTTACTAGGAGTTTTTAAAATAAAAATGCAATTTAAAATATGCTTTTCAAAATCATTAGAAATCCATATGATTTTTTTTAAATTATAGGTGGCCTGAAATTTTCGGCTCTTTCTCTACAAAATATTTTGATAGGCCTGTCACTCATGCAAAAGTAATTCAAAATGTATTATGATTTATGCCTTTTTCTGCAATTATTTTCCACATCGAACTTTGCATAGTAGGGGAAGTATGGCTCATAATTTTAGGTGCCTGTAAAATTATAAGTCGTCTGCATATTGTTATTCCCTACCAGGGTCGCCAGTATGGGTCGCCAGGCTATCAAAGCCTGAGAACTAATGTGCCCGCCGGTTCTGTATGTACACATGACGTATGTATGTATGAATGTATGTACGTAATGCGATAACTCTTGATGGAAATATCCGTTTTGCTTCAATTTTTGTTTATAGGTTCATTGTGATAAGGTGCTTCCTGATTAGTTTTGGGGATTCATTGGTTAAGTATAAAGGGCGGTAACGGAGGATAACCCTCCACTAATCCTGGAATTTTTGATTTTTGCGTCTATAGTCTCCATCGGAAGATTAATCAAATTTGCATTTTTTTCCCCATCGTGACGAAATGGCGAAATTCGTGATTTTTCCGCACCTGTTCGACGAATTTCGCAATTTTTACGCGCCCGATCGATGAATTTCACGATTTTTCCGCGCTCAATTGGCAAAATTCATGAATTTTAGGTGCCCGATTGACGAAATTCATATTTTCTATGCCCCCGATCGACTAAATTCATTATGTTTATATGCAACCTATGGGCACAATTTGCTATTTTTTCGCGACTAATTGGCGAAATTTGCAGTTTCTGGAGATGTTTGCATTTAGAGTATCTGCGGGCCACTAGTTAACCCCTCGCGGGCCACAGGTTGTGCATCCCTATTATAAATTCTTAAAAATAAAATCATACAACTATCATTATCCTTATATTGTTGTCATACTTAAATTTCACAAAAATCAAATAAAATTTCGTATTGGATGTAATACTTACAACAATAACGCTAGCAATTTATTATTAACTATACTTACTAAATTGTATGATATCACTATACAAAATAACAACAAATATTGCATTAAAAATAGTTTTCAACTTGTGAATAATATTAAAAATCTAAATAATGTAAATTATGTTAATTTTTGATTTTCATGGTTTGTTTAATAATATTGATATAAAAGATTTGTTTGAAATTGTTAATTTGTTATTCAAAGAAAATAAGAATAATTTAAAATTAAACTTTCCTATTTCTATTTCTTATTTCGAAACACTAACTCGCTTCATTTTACATCATAATTACATAAATTTAATGATACACTATATAAACAATGTACAGGTTTGCCACAAGGCGGTAAAGCATAAAGCATTCTTGCAGATCTTTATCTATATTATTACGAACGAAATATTTCCCTTAATGATTGTTATTTCTTCAGGTATATTGATGATATAATAGTTTTTTATACGAAATGGCAATCCCATTAAATACCCTGCTACCCATAAAATATCACAATAATTTAAAATTAATCGAAAATGATATTACAAATAATGAAATTAACTTCCTTGATCTCTGGTTGATACTTTCTGATAATAAAAATCTATCATTGATATTTACGATAAACGAAATGATTTTTCGTTCAAAGTAAATTTATTCACTATTTATAAATCCTGTTTACATAAATCTGTTTATGTTACTATTTTACTAAACTTTGCTCACAGAATATATCATCTTTGTTCAAATAAATTTAAAGTTCAAAATTTAAAATCAGTATACCAACAAGCTATTCATTGCGGGTATCCTTCACATCTCATTAAATCAATATTAAACATATAGTTTTTTCATAATTTTCATTTTCTTTCTTCCACACACAAACACAACATTGCTTTGAAATGGAGAATTACTTAGTGTTAGGAAGCTGCATTCTATTGAGTGATTATGGAAGTGGGGTGGCGTTGTCTGCAGAACTTAAGGAAAGTTTAGTTAAGTACGGCTGCATTCTTTTGAATGATTATGGAGGTGGTGTTGTATGGGTTAATTTATATACTTACATTACTTAATTTAAAAAAAGAGGGACGGGGGATATGATGTTCGAAAATGAAGGATAGATTAATGTTAGAAAGATACGTTCGGTTGAATGATTGTGGAGATGGGGTGGTGTTGTACGGTGGACTTAAAGGTAAGTTTAGTAATATACAGCTGCTTTCTTTTGAATGATAATGATGGGGGTGGTGGTGTTGGATTGGTTAATTTTTATACTTACCTTAATTAATTATCTGAAAAAAAAAATGGAAAGTTAAGTTGCTGGTTGTTAGTTTCTAGTGGATAATATTTGATGTATTTTATGGCAACGATGGTTATGGTATAGTATAGGAATATACATTAGTTGTTAGCTCTTGCAGTTAATATCTTATACATATAAATATATTTTAATCTATAAATTATCTATTTTTACTAGATAATTTTTACTAGATAACGAAAGTTATTTACAATATTTTTCTCACATTATTATCTTATGTTTAATTATAGTTTAATTATAAGGTTTGTGTTAATACAGGTAAATGTTTATACAAAAGATTATATAGCAATATACATTTTTAATTTATTTTATATTACATAAAATATAATCTTATTATATTTAGGTTGCATTCTCAATTTATCATTATGAACTTAATTTCTAGATTTAAAAATTGTTATATTACTTGTAAATTGTTTAATATAATTTTTCAATAGATATGAATAACCCCAGTTCTATAATATTTCTTTTTCACAAAATCTTAAATTATTATTATTATTATTATATTTTAAATCATATATTTATTAATATTTAATTTTAATATTAAATCAGTCATTTTATTTTATATTTAAAGATCCTCTTTTTTTTAATGATACAACCATTTTTATTTAAACATTATAATTCATTTAAATTACGTAAATGTTACATATGTTTAATTATAGATGGCAGCACCAAATAAACGCGTCTAAAATACTCAAATAGAATCTAAAGATTTGGTTTTATATTACTTTGCAGTATGTTGTAATATTAATTGGTTTAATTTCTCAAAAAAGGAAATAAATGTAATTATTTCATAATTTTATATACATTTGTTTGATTAAATATTTTAATTAATATATGCTTTTTACAAATTCATCTCTTTTTATGTTTGTTAAATTATAAATTGTAAAGCTATCGTCTTTCTTCTTGCGCATAGATGGCGCTGCTAAACATATGCATTGACATATCGCAGTCAATAATTCGATTATTATTAAGTATATCTTATCTTTTCCTCCTTTTTTTTTCGTGCTGTAAGTATTTCAATTTCAAAATTGCTTTCATTATTATCATCATTATTACGTTTGGATGTAGTTTAAAAAAAAAAAAAAAAAAAAAAATTATAGGTGTATTTTAATTATTTTTAAATTTTTAAATTTGTAAAAATAGTTTATTTTTTTAACTGTCAGTGCAACGTATATATGCAATGTGCAGTTGTAACGGATAACGTGGTTTTTGATAGCTAAAATGTCACTGGTTCGGTATGTTTTACTGCTATATATCTCCTTTGTTTAACAATTCTTTATTAAATACGTTTTTGTATTTAATAATGCTCCCTATTCATTGATTTCTGCACATATTATCTTCAGTTATTCAGTATTTTTCCATTTTTATTCAATTTTCTTTAATTTTGACTTTGTAATTGATCGGGAAATTGGAGTTAATAAATTTAGCTCGTGGCTATTTACTCAAACAGAAATCAATTACATTTTACTTATATTAGTGGAATATTGCCCTTGATAAAGGGTTCCACTCTATAAGTTTCCAACTGCTCTTGTAATAATGTTCACTTTCTGCATATCGGATTTTTTCTCCACATATCTTTAAGCATTTTTTCTCACTTATTTTAATTTTTAGAATCTTAAATTTTTGGATAGATATATATGTATTATATTATAATTATCGGTTTATCTATTGTCGATTATTTATGTGGTTTAATGGTTATTATTAAAAAAAGTTTTATTATATATATATATATATATATATATATATATACAGTAGAACTTCCTTTTAACGAAGTCCCTATTTAACAAAGTTTTCTACTTAACGAAATTTTCTGCAGAACTTTGACTTTGAACACCATTAGCATATAAATTAATCTCCATATTACGAAAAATATATTCTATATAACGAAGTTTATTCCCCTTTTGTACGTGTAATTGAAACTAAGAGGTTGCTGTTGCGATAGATATGCGAATTTATTTCAGTGGATTGTACGAAAATGAACATATTTAAATAATTTCCATTCTGCTTGGTGCTAAATAAAACATTTTTTTCACACTAAGAAAAATACTTGTTATCATTATTTTCTCAAACCGAGACTCCAGCGCTAACAGTTGGGAGAAGTCAAAATCCCTTTTTTACATTCAATGGTATAGAAGATGCTGTGACGTGATGGTGTCAGATGCATTGAAACAAAAAGTATCAATTAGAGTTAGAGACATTATTATTAGAGACAGTTGCCATTCTATAACCTTCCATTGCTCATAGACAACTGTTTCATCAAAGTTATTTTTATTCTTGTTAATACAACTTCAAAACTTCAGCCATTAGTCTAAGGAATAATAAAAAATCTTGAAGTACATTATGGAAGAAGACACAAAAAAGAGAATATAGTGAAAACATTAGTTTGAGAACCTGTGTATCAGAACTGATGAAAGCTTGAGCCAAAGCTTAGGAATGTGACGTGATTTCATCGACCATACACAACTGTTTTGTAAAAGACGGTTTCATAATTGAAACTGAATCAAATGCTTCAGAATCCAGTACCTGTTTGTCATACCTGAAGGAAACATTTCATGAATTTAAGTTGATTTCTATTTAACGAATTTTCTTCATAACGAAGTTTTTAAGTGTAACGATGAGACTTCGTTAAATGGAAGTTTCACTGTATATATATACAAATTAAACCTAAATATAAATTTATGTACATTAAATAAAATTAAAATTCTGGGATAATAACAAATTCTGTCTAAGGATGGATAGTACGAAATACGGGATATTTATTTTTAAAAATTATGCGTACACAGAGGTGCTTAGAGCTCCTTATTTTTGAATTTCGAATAAAAATTTTTGTCTTATTTAATTGAAGAAGTTTGCCATTAGATAAGGCAAAGATTATAATTTGGAAATAGTGGTATACAAAAATAAAGACCGCTATGCATCCTGGTACACGATTTAACTCCGGAAAATTAGGTAAATGATGAAACTCAAATTTACAAAGCTGAAAACTCTTCAGTAAATTGATATCCTAGAATTACACAAAGATGAAAACTTACATATTTTGTCGTATATATATATATATATATGTATAAATCACATGTAACTTTTGAACTTTTCTTGAATTTCTGTTCCATGAGTCCTTTCTAAAAATATTTTTCTCATTCTTTGCGATTGCTCATTAGAAAAATGATTTTTCCAATCCCCAACAACTCCTTTCCTAACAAAGTGAATTTTTTCTCGACAAGGTGGGTTCAAAGATCGAACATACTTTGCAATATGTCTTTTACCTTCTAACAAGTTCGGGACATCTAGTTCTTCCGCTTTCAAAACTGAAACATGATCATACAAGTCAGATATATTTCTTTTCAAGTACTCAAAACTACTAAACTTCAGGATATTCTTTAACACATTATTGTCTTTTTCGATGGCATCGATATATTCCTCGCCCAAAAATTTCGCGACTTTCAAGACGATATATTTTGTATCCTTCTTCATGTCTTCATAAGTGGTGAAGAACACGTTATTGTCATCACGGTGTGGGTACCACGACATCAGATGGTCGAAGTAATCATTATACATGACTTCTCCTGAAATGAACAGCTCAAAGAAATCATCAAAAGTTGCTTCCCAGTAACAATATCCTGGATTCCGCTTCATATTATAATACATAGAAACACAGCAGTCTTTGGGATAACGGTATACATTGATGTATTTTGCATCTGGTGAATAAGGAATGATATCATATCGCAGATGAGTTTTAAATGCCCCCGGTCGAGGCATGAGGTTTATACCTTGATTTCCTACTATATCAATGTAGGGTGATATTTTACACCACTCTGCCGTGTTCTCTAACTCTTTTCCTTTACGCAAGATGTATGTTACAATACTCTGCATCCATGTTGTGCCACATTTAGGATAAGTCACGATAAATACGTCTCCAGGTTTCGCCTTGTACTCCATAGCTTCTTTAAAACATTCTGCCGAAAACATTGCAGGAAATGTAATACCATTCACTGTTTGATAATGCGGTTTATATGTCACATATGCCATTACGATGCACGTGAATGTTTGGTTAATATCTGAAATAAAAGATAACATTTAGTACAATTAAGCAAGAATTTCCAAGAAACAGGCAATAAAAAGAAGCATAAAATACTTTATATAAAAAACACCATACACATTTAACGTAAACGGAAAATCATGCATGCATCAAGGCATAGATTGTGAAACAAACACTATTAGAACATTGTTAAGAAATTTCATTTTTATTCATACAATGAAATATCTAAATAAACATCAAAAGAAAAACACCATAACGCATTAAAAATTCATTTTCAGGACTTGCTGTCCATAGCCGATAATTTGTGCGAATTCTTTTATGTAGCTCTGTATATGATGTACACACCTCCTAATACACTAAAAATCAGTTAAGTTTTAAAATGCACATCACAGCTGAAAACGCACACGCAGCCGTTATGGCTTATAGCGAATCTGGTAACTGAATTATTTTGAGTGTCTCTGTAAATAATAAATAAATTCTACGCACTCAATAATGTATAGAAACATGTAATGTATATCAATTTCCTTGAAATAGTGTAACTTCATTAAAATAGACTGCAAACGGTTTTTCCCGTTAGATCATACTGTAATGGAATTGTTTTGTGAGCCCCTGTAAACGAATTATAATTTATACTTACTGTATACTGTTTAGAAAACATGTTGCCACACACCTCAGTGATGCATGCCAGTTTAATTATGCTTGAGACACTGTAACATTAAAATGCACTGAAAACCATTTTTCCGCATTGACTGTAATATAACAGAATACTTTTGAGTGTCCCTGTAAACGAACTATAATTGCTACTTATTCTATACTTTATAGAAAACATGTTGTAATCTATCTCAGTGATGCATATCAATTTCATTATGTATGAAATAGTGTAACATCATTAAAATGCACTGAAAACAAATTTTCCCTATTGATTGTAATTTAGGAGAATGCTTTTGAGTTTCTTTGTAAGCTAACCCTAAACGGTACACACTTCATTTCCAGTACCGAGCATGCCATTGTAAACCTCAATTACTTGGTAATCCAAATCTATTTACGTGAGTTACTGCACGGACAGGCGGCGAGACAGGCGGCCAGATAGACAGACTGATGGACAGACAAACCGAAAACTTTTCAACTATGTTGGAAAGTGTTGAAAATCACGATGATCGTTTCGGACAATTACACTCAAAAATCTAATCCGGTTCAAAAATGTTAGTAAACACACCTCAAATGTTAATGCATTTGGCATTCGCATTCGATTAGAGTTGCAAAGACTGACAAAAAAAAATCCAGTTTAAACCTGTGAATAATCTGGTTTTGGTGAGTAAACATGATTTTGGCTGGAGAATAAGCAGGGTTTTTAGAGAAAAACTGAGACTTTCTTTTATTATAAACTAGCTGACCCGCTCGGCGTTGTCCAGATACGTGATAATAATCTGAAACAGAACTCAAGTTTGTATGATTTTTTTTTAAAGAAGAATGAAGGCCAAGGGCCCCAAGAAGGAGATTAATATTCAAAATTGGAGATAGCTGAATTCCGAGAAATTTTTTTGTCGTCCAAGTAGTAGCTGGAAATCCTAAGAAGTTGTTGAAAAAAAAAGCTAGTGAATCGAACTATTTTTAAAGGAGCTATATAGCAGGGTCTCAAATGAGTCCAACTGATAGTTTTGACTAGGGCTTTAAGAGGAAAACATCTTAAAAGCTCCTAGTACTTAGCACTTTAGATCTTCAATTAATCGAAATTAAGCATAGGGTATAAATTAAGCATTAGAATAAAATTTTAAACAAATGCTTAAAAAAGGGCCCTAGAGCCCCAATAAAAATATGAGGGTGATTGTCCGGGGAGAGGAGTCCAAGACTCAACATTAAAGTTATGCATTGAGAAGGTGAGACAATTAAGGGTGGGTGAAAAATTCATGGCGCACAAAAAGTTCAAGGGCCCCACATCGGGCACAGGCTCATAACTGGAATGTAGAAATGGAGGAATAACTAAATAGAGAAAATACCCCCAAAAAGAAGAAGATCGGATTAAAATGGGGTAAGTTACTAACAATTTAGGGAACAAAATCTTCAAGGGACCCTGTACCGGGCAACAGGGGGCCAGGGTCTTAACTGGAATGGAGAAATGGGGGAATAACTAAATGAAGAGGTGCCTCAAAAACGCAGAAGATCGGATAAAAGGGAGCAATTTATTAACAATTTAGGGCACAAAAACTTAAAAGGGCCCTAGGGTCCCGGGTCTTGTCCGAGAAATTTTTTGTCGTTTCTGTAGTAGCTGGAAGTCCTAATAAATTGTTAGAAATATTAGCGTCTGAATTGCACGATTTTTAAGGAAGCTATAGTAGGGAGGGGGCAAAAGGGGCCAACTGATATTTTTGAGCAGGGCCCTAAGAGGAAAACATCTTAAAAGGTTCTAGTGCTTAGTGCTTTAGGTCTTCAATTAATCGTAATTAAGCATAAGGTATAAATTAATATTATTATTATTATTATTTTAGTATTACTATTTTTCACTTTTTATGATGGTTAGGGAAATCTATTTTCACTTGTGGCAACTTTATCAGGGGCTATTTTACATTATTAAAGCAAATTGGTGGCCATTGTTGAGATAGAATTGAAAATATTTCATGCTTGAAAACTATTTAAATAGTCGTTAAATTAAGCAGCAGTTTTCAAATAAATTTCAATTTTTTTCTAATTGATGGTGTAAGAATTGAAATTGCAAAATGTAGTAAAATGTACTAGAAAATAGAAATTTGTAGTACTTAGAAGTGATGTAAGCGCGATGAAAGCTAAAGCGATAGCGCCGTTTGTTGCCACAACCGTTATACGTTTCTGAAAATTGCCACTGTGCTTTGGCTGGTGTCCAAAAGTAGACCACCATTTTCTGACATCGAAAGAGAAATTCACAGTGAAAGAAATAGGACTTTGCGCTAATAAGGAACTGTTAAATGAACTTATAACAAACCTAACAAAATAATTCCTATAAAATATTAGCCTTACATTGTTTATTCTAGCTAAAAATACAATCATTACTTCAAGTTTTTTTTTTTAACCGTAACACTATTTTTAATAATTTTAATTTTCCTGAAATCCTTTACTTTTTTAAATTTTTTTCTTATCAAAATGAGATTTTCTAACCTCTAATTGTAAAAAAGATATTGATAACATGTAATCAAGATGAAGCAACCAATAAAAGCTCCAGTTCTATTTTTTAAAATTAAAAATTGAAAAATCAGTTAAAATTACGTCATATTGACACAATCATATAAATTTTTCTTTTTAGTTTTATCAATGTTAAAATGCATTTCAAGCTAAGCAGAATGTCATTTTCACCGGCGCAAACTTTTCACACGTACTTTGTATACGTTACTTTTATGCTTAAACATGATGTATACAAATAAAAATATATTTTGTATTTAATTGTAATGAAAAAATGACATCAACAAAGTTATAATGCATAATGATAAAATAAACAAAATGGACATTATTCCCGTGATGTCACAATAAATATGAATTTTTATTCGCTTATAAAACACGCAGATAAATATTTTTAACGAAATTTAACTTGCAAATTAAAAAATTCGGCCTAAAAGCCACGTGCTTTTAATATTTATTATTTCTCTTTTATCCACGCAACCACAGAGTTTCTCGTTACTCTGTGCCCCGCAGCAGTGGGCGTTATCCGATTGCCGACTTTATGACGTCATACGCAGAAGTAAAAGTTTAATTTAAAATTACGGCTAATTAATTAAATTTTTGAACAAACGAATGCACGATAACAAATCTGTGTCCAAATATCTTTCATTAAAAAAAGAATGATGTAATTTATTTGATGTAGTAGTTTGTTCTCAAGTTTTGTCGAAAGAAAACACTTAGCGTTTTAAATATATAGATGAAACCCGTCAAAACTTGACGAACAAAACTTACTATAACAATATCAGTACAATAAGCTTCTTTATTACATAAGAAGGGGTGCGTATAAAACAGTCTTTCAAATATTTTATTTTAAAAGTTTTCCCCCCCAGCGAAATAGAGTACTATTTCCGATGCAAACTCGAAACAAACAATCCGTAAACAACTGTGTAATGCAAATCAGTTTGACAATACTGTCATATTCCCCACGGCAAGAAAGGAAATTTCATGGACCTATGAAGTATCATACAAACAGTATATCCCTACTTTCATCTCATATTCAGTAAATAAAAGAACATAGTAAATAAAGCGCACCGCCCCCCCCCCGCGATAATGCAACCGAATGAGCTCCTGTGCGCATATGCATTGTATCTGCCTAAAGGCACCGTCGAAATTCGACGTTAAAAAAGTTTTAAAATGTTTAAATTAAAAGTTTTAAAATGTCATCTTTAATCATTGTTCGTTTCAAATCCATATCTTCTAAAACGCATCCATTGTTTTAAGCTAATCAATTTTTATTTAAAGATGAAAATTTTATTTTATTTTACAATAAATCAATCTTCAGATGAGGGAGATTTTTAATGTTTTCAAGTGTAATTTATTTGTATGGTTTCTTCGGTTCCTTTCATAATCAGGATGATTATTCCTTTTCTATCACCGTCGGGGATCTTTTCCCTCTTATACAGTTAAATATCCAATGGATCTTTAAAAAATAATAAAATACAGTTCCTAGCATATTCTGATGCAACATATACATAAACGAATTCAACATATCAGTTTTATGTTAAACATAAACTAAAAATAGTTTCTTTTTCTTTCTTTTTTTTTGGACAGATTTTAGTTTAGCGCCAAAATGCTCTATCTTATAGATAATCTGATCTTATGATTTATCAGGGTTTATTATTATTATTATTATTATTATTATTATTCACTTTTTATGATGGTTAGGGAAATCTATTTTCAATTGTGGCAACTTTCTCAGAGGCTATTTTACATTATTGAAGCAAACTGATGGCCATTGTTGAGATAAAATTGAAAACATTTCATGCTTGAAAAATATTTAAAAAGTCGTTAAATTAAGCAGCAGTTTTCAGATAAATTTCAAATTTTTTTCTAATTGATGATGTAAGAATTAAAATTGCAAAATGTA
Source organism: Maratus michaelseni (assembly GCA_963931845.1). NCBI lineage: Eukaryota > Metazoa > Arthropoda > Arachnida > Araneae > Salticidae > Maratus > Maratus michaelseni. Next base: position 380,910,598 of record OZ007591.1, read on the forward strand.
GTAAAATTTAGTAAAAAATAGAAATTTGTAGTACTTAGAAGTGATGTAAGCTAAAGCGATAGCACCGTTTGTTGTCACAACCGTTATACATTTCTAAAAATTGCCACTGTGTTTTGGCTGGTGTCCAAAAGTAGACCACCATTTTTTGACATCGAAAGAGAAATTCATATTGAAAGAAATAGGACTTTGCCGCTAATAAGGAACTGTTAAATGAACTTATAACAAACCTACCAAAATAATTCCTGTAAAATATTAGCCTTACATTGTTTATTCTAGCTAAAAATATAATCATTACTTCAAGTTTTTTTTTAACCGTAACACTCTTTTTAATAATTTTAATTTACCTGAAATCCTTTATATATTTATTTATTTTTTAAATGAAATTTTCTAACCTATATTTTAAAAAAGTAATTGGAACATGTAATCAAGGTATGCAATCAAGATGAAGCAACCAATAAAGGCTCCAGTTCTAATCTTTAAAATTAAAAATTGAAAAATAAGTTAAAATTACGTCATGGTGACACAATCATATAAATTTTTCTTTTTAGTTTTATCAATGTTAAAATGCATTTCAAGCTAAGCAGAATGTCATTTTCACCGGCGCAAACTTTTCACACGTACTTTGTATACGCTACTTTTATGCTTAAACACGATGTATACAAATAAAAATATATTTTGTATTTAATTGTAATGAAAAAATGGCATCAACAAAGTTATAATGCATAATGATAAAATAAACCCAATGGACAATATTCCCGTGACGTCACAATAAATATGAATTTTTATTCACTTATAAAACACGCGGATAAATATTTTTTCCGAAATTTAACTTGCAAATTTAAAAATTCGGCCTAAAAGTCACGTGCTTTTAATATTTATTATTTCTCTTTTATCCACACAACCACAGATTTTCTCGTTACTCTGTGCCTCACAACAATGGGCGTTATCTGATTGCCGACTTTATGAGTCATACGCAGGAGTAAAAGTTTAATTTAAAATTACGAGTAATTAATTAAATTTTCGAACAAACGAATGTACGATAACAAATCTGTGTCCAAATATCTTTCATTAAAAAAAAAAATGATGTAATTTGATGTAGTAGTTTGTTCTCACGGATTGTCGAAAGAAAACACTTAGCGTTTTAAATATATAAATGATGAAATACACGTAAATTACATATTTTGTCCGATGTATGGCATTTAAAATTGTTTTATCGTTGTTATTTCAGTAGTTTCATCGAGGGGTCAAAATGACCCTTCCCGCCGTTTCAGTCGGTAAGATTTTTCAGCCGTTCTAGTGTTAAGAAACCGACTGTATTCTTGTTTCACACATAACTTATGGCATCCCCCCCCCCCTTTTAACACTTTACAACCGAGTCGAAAAATGTTTATAACTTTGGTTTGTCTGCCGTCTGTCCGTCTGTCCGTGCTCTAACTCCCGTAAATATGCTTCAATTGTCCTGAAATTTTTGTATGTTATTGTCGTTTACTATAGCATGTTCCTTATTTCAACAGAAGGGTGTAGCACTTATAGTTTTTTTTACAGGGCAGTCAAAAGTATTCGGTTACATTACAGTCAATGGGGAATAATCGGTTCACGCGCATTTTGATGACTCTGCGTCATTTAAAACATAATGAAATTGATATATAATTATGAAGCGCATTAAAACATGCTTTTTGTAGAATATGGGGTGCAAAGCATTTATTATTTATTTACAGGGTCAAACAAAAGAATTCTTTTATACATCGTGATAAGGGGAAAAATCGTCTGCAGTGTAATTTAGTGATATTTCACTATTTCAAACATAATGAAAATTATATGCATTACTGAGGTGCACTATAAATTGCTCTCTTGTGTGCATTGAGTTTATTTACAGGGACACACGAAACATATAGGTTACAGTACATGTGCGATATTTACAGTCTATGGTTTGCATTTTTAACTTTTTTTTTTCATAGTACATGTGTGTAAATAAACTTGGTTGACCATATACAGGGCTACACAAGGAAATTCGTAAGTACTACAGACTATGGGTGTGAATTGCTTAGGGGTAGTTTTTAATTGTGTTTACGCATTTTCCTGCTGAACTATATTTAGTAGACTAATAGAAGTTTGTGGAATAAAAATAAATTCATATACAGGGCTACGAAAAAAAAGATACATTGTCGTTAACGTTTGGTAATTGCTGCAAGTGAGTTTTAAGTTGCCTTTTAGCTTAATAGGTGGTGTGTACACAAGTCTTCAGATAATATACAGGGCTGTAAAAAATATTTCGAGTGCATTTCCATCGATTGGCGAAAATTGCTAAATGTGAATATTCTAACTGAACTAAATTTTATCATACTATATATCCACATCTATTGATTATATACAGGGATGACCAAAATAATTCGTCTGCTTTTTTGACACTGAAAGGTAATTTCGAAAACGGTATTTTTCAATGTGTTATGTGTTTTCTAAACTGTTTAATTACATATCTTCTTTCACCTTATTTAACGGTGAAGTTTCGTTACAGTTTTCTGGCTGTGTTGGAAAGTGTTTCAAAATCTATTCTTGACGCATGATTTTTCATTCTTGTTTTAGGTGCGTTCGTAATTATATAAATACGTAGCAACCTATAGTCATCGTCTGGTCTGTCCGTCTGTACCCATATAAGAGTACAAAAACTATCCAACCGAATGGTTTGAAATTTACTATATTAATCGCTGCAGAATTTTGTCGCGTCATTTCAAATTTTATGAACATCGAATCAAAACTTAAAAGGATATGGATAAAAGTTTTCTTCATTGTATTAAATCCTATTATACGTAATTAATTCAATGTTATTCCAGGATAGGTAATGATTCTAGGTTGCCATGGTGATTACGTCCTATTTAAGATGGAGTCCTATTATTTCCATGTTACTCAATTAAAGAACCGAATTTGTATGCTAAATTTGTTTAATTATAGCAATCATACAATCTACAGACAGTTTTTTTGGATAGATATTTCCGGAAAAATATATATTAAATGGAAAAAAAGTCTAAATATGGACTTCAAGTTCTGAAACTTTCAAAGCTAGGCTTAAGTTCCCCATTGGAATGTTCAGTAAATGTCAACAAGAGATAAAATGTTGCAACCTTAAAATGAACTTATTTTATTACGGAAATTAATTTTATCATAATAACAGACGATATAACAGACGATTTTGAAACTCTTTTCAACATATTCAGAATAATATAACAAAACTTCCAAATTTAATAGGGTTAAAAATGATATCTAAAAAAAGACAATTTAGAAAACGCATAACGCATTTGAAAAAACTAATTTCAGCAATTACCGGACGTAGTCGAAAAAGCATCCAAATTCTTTTGCGAAGCTCTGTGTATGATCTATAGATTTGTATATATACTTCATAGTATGCTAAAATTTAATTCAGTTAGGAAACTCTTAAAGCAGTTCTTTTTCCCTAAAAATTATTTTTCAAGAAGTGGAAATGTACTCGACAAATTAGTTAAATGACACTATATAGACAATATATAGACAAATTAGTTAAATTTTAAAACGCATACCACAACTGAAAACGAATTTTTTGCAATTATGTCTGATAGCCATTACGGTAAACGAATTATTTTTGTGTCCCTGTAAATGAACCATAAAATGCTATGCACACAATATACTAATAAGCTTCTTGTAATGCACCTCAGTGATGTATATCAATTTCGATATGTTTGAAATATATTAACATCATTAAAATACATTGCAAAGGATGTTTCACCATATACCATAATGTAACAGAATTATTTTGAGTGTCTGTGTAATCACACTATAAATACTACACACTTCATTTTCAATACCGAAAATGCCATAGTAAACCTCAATAACATATATCAATTACATGGCAATTCAAGTATATTTACACGAATTAGAGCTCGGACAGACAGACAAACCGAATTCAATTCACAAACACTTTTCAACAATTTTGGAAAGTGTTAGAAACAGGTTGTACCGTTAGTTCAGAAGACAATGTATTTTTCTAAATCAATAAAAGAAAACTCTGTAAAGTTTGTACTTACTTGAGCGAATATCAGCATTAAACGCAAGACGTTCGAAGATATTTCAGAGACGTTAACCATTGTTTACTTGAATATTGCTCAATAAAATGTTAAAGGCAGCTGTGTTTGATCAGATGAAATTTTGTGTTTGCGCTTTACCGACATTAATTCAATATATTTAAGCAGTATGTGAAGAAAAGCAATGAGCAGCGGATAAAAAGTCTTATGTAATAGAATGAGTATTGTTTAATACAAATCCTTTATCAAACAGTTACTTTTTTTAAAATGCATTACAAGTTTCAGATAGAGTCAATTCGGGCTAATATGAGACACCACAAAAAGTGAGCTAAAAAAAGGTACCGATTTCTGTAGTAAAATAAATAATTTTGTGATTATTTTGTAAGCAATACATCATTTTACTTATATCCATTACGAATACACTTACAAGGGAACCTCCAAACATGATGCGCAGAGATTTTGATGATTTTAAAGTATGTTGTAGGGATCATACTCTAACAACTCTTCAAATGGGCCTTATGTACTTAGAAATTGGGGGTTAAAGTTCAGCATGTGTTTCAAATACCTATGAGTTTGTACTTCTGTGCATGGACTTCGTGGCGCCGAGGTAGAGTTCGCGCTTGCTACACAGGCGGTGAAGGGTTAGATCCTGCCTTGTGTCTTTCTTCTTTTTTAATTAATATTATATTTTTGACACCTTACAAATTTTAAGCACAACTATGAATTTTGCAGCTTTGAACTTTTTTACTACCATTTAAAAAAAAATTAATTTATGTTTATGAATTTTTCAAGAAAGTTAAAAAAAAAAAATTCTGAAATTTTTAAACTGGTATTTCTGTTGACGAATGTCCTAATTTATGAACTAATTTATGACTAGGTAACTTTTTTTTTAATCCTATAAATTTTATTTAAACGACATAAAAAATTCTAAATTTGAATACATCCATGGGATCAAAAATGAGTACATAGCAGTTCATATTTGAATACATCCATGGGATCAAAAATGAGTACATAGCAGTTCATATTTGAATACATCCATGGGATCAAAAATGAGTACATAGCAGTTCATATTTGAATACATCCATGGGATCAAAAATGAGTATATGTGTTTCTCAATTTTGAGTACATTTGGATCCTAGCTATTTTGAGTATGTGACGTATTCAAAATTGAGTACTTTTTACTCAATTTTGAGTACATATTTTATCAGTATCTATTTTTAAAACTTACTATTATTGTTTCTGTTTATATATACAGGGTGTCCATAATTAAACGACCTTACTTTAAAGTTGTCTACAAACGAAACTATTGGTCAGAAAGTTGTGAAATTATGTGAAGGTTGGTTGGTTGGTTGGTTGGTTGGTTAGTTTATGACGGACGATTATCTACTCGAGGGATATAGACCCTAGGGGGAGTACCCTCAGTGGGGGTTTTTCTAAGGGATCCTAACCCGTATTTACGGTAAGGTTCGAAGAAAACCACGGAAAACTCCGAACGGTTAGGTCGACGAGCGCGACAGGGATTTGAACTCAGCACCTCCCGACTACCAGCTTTGTGAGCAGAACCTCTGAGCCAATGGCGGGGCCTTTTGTGAAGGACATAATGAAGGAATGGGAATTTGTTTGAGCGAAAAAAAAATTAGTTCAAAATTTCGCCAACTTTGTAATTTAACGAATTACAGATTTAGCATACATTTACGATAGCTTAAAAATTTTATTACAGCATATCATGTTCCACATCACGACCATCATTTTCAGCTACCATCTGGAATCGTAAGATAGAATGTTCCACAGTTGATCGCAGTGTGTTTTGGGAAATGCTAAGAACATGTCGTGAAAAAGTTTTGTTGAACATCTTTTGTTGTAATAAAATTTGTAAACTATCGTAAATGTATGATAAATGTGTAATTCATTAAAAATGCCATCTGGTGGCGAAATTTTGAACTATTTTTTTCGCTTAAACAAATTCCCATTATTTTATTATGTCCTTCACAAAATTTCACAACTTTCTGACCGACCAATAGTTTCGTCTGTAGACAACTTTAAAGTAGGGTCGTTTAATTATGTGGACACGATGTATATATATATATATATATATATATATATACCTATTTACCTCAATTATGAAATAACATATATATATCATCAAAAAGTCACCTGTAAAAAATGCAGCCAAGTCTCGTAACTCATTTACCGTAAAAAGTACTGAGATAGTATAAAGCCAAGTTTAACTATCTTATTAACTTTGAAATTTTCATTCACAAATCACTCCTAGTCTCTACATCTTTAGTTAAATATTATTTTGTGACTTGGCAATTACGTAGCACGAGAATGTGATGTATATAGTTAGTCTTAATCAAATAATACTATAACATATTAAAGTGTAATAACTTCTCTGTGCGTATATAATTTGCCTTAATCATATTATCTCATCCCATCCCATAACATAGTAAGGTGTAATAACTTCCCTGTGCTGCGTAATTGCCAAGTCACAAAATAATATTTAACTAAAGATGTAGAGACTAGGAGTGATTTGTGAATGAAAATTTCAGAGTTAATAAGATAGTTAAACTTGGGTTTATACGATCTCAGTACTTTTTACGGTAAATGAGTTACGAGACTTGGCTGCATTTTTTACAGGTGACTTTTTGATGAGATTTCACTTCTTTTTGTAAGTAATCTTCCTTTTCTTGATGTTGGGTTCTTTTTGGAGATCATCCACTGATTTTCGCTAAGCCCACACTCTGTCCATATTATTTACAGGTATCAAAAATTTGAAGCTTTAGTTTCGTTTGCAAAGTACTGTAGATAAAAATAGATTTCAGGTTCCTAGGCAAGCACTAAGTTATGGGAGGGGGGGGGGTGTCAAAAGTACTCTCAATTGCTTCCAAGATAGGTGCTATCCATCTGAGATATTACTCGCAGCCCTAGATACTTGATATTTAACATAAAAGAACTTTTTAGTATAAAAAGAAAGCCAAAATTAAAATTTCCGGAAATTTCCAATAAATCAAACTATATTCCTTTTTTCGATGTTTTTTTTTTCGTTTTTTTAGTCTTTTTTTTATTATTTACGGATTTTTTAATTTTTCCTTACTGTGTGTACTAAACCTTGCCTTTCTGCCAAATGTCAAGCTTCTAGGACTAAAAAATCGATTTATTTTCAAATTTTCGACTTTTTATAAATTTATTGATTTTTCGATTTTAATTCTAAGTTACCTGATTGTCATGCCAATATAGTAATTATTTGATCCGTCTTCTTAGGATCATTTAGGTTCAATTTAGAGATAAATCAAGTGAATCTTAGAGTCACCATGATTTTATTTAGAAAGGACTATCAAGACATAACCAGCCAGTAATGTCGGGAGGGGAGGGGGAGCTGTGAAAATTTTTGTGGGGCTAACATCATTTAACAATCCATATTTCATATGTGAAATAAATAGAGTACAACCTGTGAGAGAAAACAAACCTGTCTATACAGAAATCGCCTATATCGTAGCCAGTCTATAGCTGAACTTTTCTACAACGAAATTCGTAAACGAAAGAAAAGAAAACCATAATCCGGGGGAAATAACATAAAACAATTAGGGGCGTTGTACTAGCTAATAGGACAATTATCTTAGAGCTAATGTTTCTAGCAGTACAAAATCAAATTGTTTTCGCATTTTCGATTTCTTAAAGATATTTCGATTTTTCGATTTTATTTTCGAATTTAACGAATATTTTAATTGTTCCTTTTATTGAATAGTAAATACTACCTTTACACCAAGTTTTAAGTTTCTAAGACTACAAGATAAAATTATTTTCAATTTTTGATTTTTTCGAATTTTTTTTATAATTATCTGGATTTTTTATTTTTTCTTATTTTGTATCCTTTATTACAAATTTAAAGTTTCTAGCGCTACAAAATCGAATTATTTTGAAATTTCCGATCTTTTTCGGGTTTTTTATTCTATTTTCGAATTTATTGTGTTTTAATTTTTCCTTTTCTGTATCCTAAACAATAAGTTTACGCCGAATTTTAAGTTCTAAAGCTACAAAATCAATTTTTTTTCAATTTTTCGAATTTTTGATTTTTTTTTCGAATTTTACAGATTTTTTATTTATTTCTTTTTTTGTATCCTAAATACTACCTTTATTCCAAATTTTAAGTTTCTAGCTATACAAAATCTCATTATTTTCAAATTTTCGTTTTTTTTTAATTTTTTGATTTTATTTTCAATTTTTGTTGTGTTTTTAATTTTTTCTTTTTCTGAATCCTAAACACTACCTTTACACCAAATTTTCAGTTTCTAAGACTACGAGATCATATTATTTTCAATTTCTCTCTTTTTCTTTCTTTCTTTCTATTTTTTTTTTTTTTTAACTATCCATATTTTTTCATGTTTCCTTATTTAGTATCTTAAACATTACCTTTATTCCAAATTTCAAGTTTCTAGCGCTATGAAATCGAATTATTTTCAAAATTTCCTTATTTTTCGATTTCTTTCGATTTTTTAATTTTATTTACGAATTTTATAGCGTTTTTATTTTAACTTATTCTGAATCCTAAACACTATCTTTACCGCGAATTTTAAGTTATCAAAGATCAAATAGTTCTTATAGTATCTTAAGTTACAAAAGATCAAATTATTTTAATTTTTTTTTTCAATTTTTTTCGAATTTTTCGAATTTTTGATTTTTTTCGAATTTTCTGGATTTTTTAATTTTTTCTTACTTTGCATCCTAAATACTACCTTTATTCCGAATTCCAAGAAAAATTCTAGCGCAGAAATGGAATTATTTGAAATTTTTTGATTTTTTTCGATTTTTCGATTTTATTTTCATTTTTTTTTTGTGTTTTTGATGTTTTCTTTTTCTGAATTCTAAACACTACCTTCACACCAAGATCGTGTTATTTTCAATTTTCAGTTTTGTTCGATTTTTTTGAATTTTCGAATGTTTTTTTTTTTTTTAAATTTTTCGGATTTTATAATTTTTTCTTTCTTTGTATCCGAAACACTAGCTTTATTTCAAATTTTAAGTTTCTGTGGCTGCGGGATCTACCCAATCTTTTTGATGACGCGAGAGTGAGTGAGTGTGTGAGTGACAAAAAATCGAAACTTTGAGTTCATATATCGTCTGCACTAATTTATGGGTATTTTTTGAATTATCCATATTTTTTATTTTTTCCTTCTTTAGTATCTTAAATATTACCGTTATTCCAAATTTCAAGTTTCTAGCGCTATGAAATCGAATTATTTTCAAATTTTCCTTATTTTTCGATTTTTTTGATTTTTTTAATTTTATTTTCGAATTTTATTGCGTTTTTTATTTTAACTTATTCTGAATCCTAAACATTATCTTTACTGCAAATTTTAAGTTTCTAAGGCTAAAAAATCAAATTATTTTAATTTTTTCAATTTATTTCGAATTTTTCGAATTTTTGAATTTTTTTTCCGAATTTTCCGGAATTTTTAATTTTTTCTTATTTTGCATCCTAAATACTACATTTATTCCGAATTTCAAGTTTCTAGCGCAACAAAATCGGACTATCTGAAATTTTTCGATTTTTTTTTTCGATTTTTCGATTTTTTCAATTTTGCTTTCGATTTTTTTGGTGTTTTTGATATTTTCTTTTTCTGGATACTAAACACTATCTTCACACCGAATCTTAAGTTTCTAAGACTACAAGAACGTATTATTTTCAATTTTCAATTTTGATGGAATTTGTTGAATTTTCGAATGTTTTTTTTTTCGAATTTTCCGGATTTTATAATTTTTCCTTTCTTTGTATCCTAAACACTACCTTTTTTCCAAATGTCAAGTTTCTAGGGGTACGGGATCTACCTAATCTTTTTGATGACGCGTGAACGAGTGAGTGAGTGAGTGACAAAAAATCGAATGTTTGAGTTCATACATATATCGTCTGAACTAGAAAAGACAGAAAGTTGTAATTTTAAATTTTGGTCCTGTGTGCCAAATACTCTAGAAAAACGAAGTTTCAAATTTTTGGGATACTCCAGCGCGGAGATATGGGGGGGGGGGGGGTGGCAAAGTGCCCTGAGTTGCTTCCAGAAAAGTATGCTTACGGCTGTCCTCTCTCGACTTGGCGGAGGCACTGCTGTGCCTCCATATATATATATGTTATATAAAATTTATTTCCTTCGTATCCTTCCATTTTATTCGCATTAATATTTTAAAATTAATCTAACTTCTGTCATAGTCAGTATTTCCTTAATTCTTAATAATATCTATTCCTATTTAAAGTCCTTTTAAAAGTAAATATCCGTATATTAATAATAATTTTATTCCAAATCTTAATCTAAAATTTAAGATCATTCGTAGCTTTTATCAGTTCCCCAATCTATAAAATTCTTAGACGCGTTCTCATTCCGAATGTTTTTTAAAAGCCATTTTCTTTTTATTATTATTATTATGCTAAATTTTTAGCGCGCTGAGGTAGTTTCACTCCAAAATTAATCCGCTACCAGGTTCGGAATTCTTTACCGTCTTAGCTCCTCCTTAGCACCTTATTTGCTGGGCTGGAGCTAGCCTCTCACTCATTGGTTTGTACGCTCGTGACGTAAATTACTGTATGTCTCCGCTGAAGGAACAAAACTCGCCCGCACCGGTCGGAGCACGAGATTTTTGACGTTTTCGGAAGCTAAACAAATATGTGTCTGGTGTGTTTATGTCCGTAGAATATTCATCTGGCCCAGTAACATCTTAATTCAATGAAGTGAAGCAACGTTAGCCCGAGGGCTATAAGTTTTAGACCTTTGGGAATTGTTTCTGTGTTGTTCGTCTTCTAATAAAATTATTTGTCTGGAGATTGGCTGGATGTTATTGGAAAACTTTGGTGGACTCATTTCATTGCCTTCTACTTCGCCATACTCGCTAATATCGACTGCAACTTGCTATATCGTCGAAGGACTGCCATTTTCTCATAGAATATTATTCATCGTAATATCTCAACCTCGTCAAAATGCTACAAAAAGCCCGTTAGGATTCCATGAACTTGCGCTGAGCTATGCCAATGTTCTGATGGACGGATGAGCTGCGAATGTATTGCCGGCTACTGTTGTACATCTTCATAGCGAAGAGTGTGCGTCTAGTTCTCGCGAAGAGTATGTCGATTAGTTGTTCTTCTGATCGTCTGATAAACGGAGAAGCTGTGATATGTTGCTGAATGCGGATGCTGTACATTTTCCATTGTGGTGTGTGCAACTGATTCTCACCAAAATATGCATCGATTTTTTCAAAAAGTGTTGGAATAATTTATCCCTGGAAACACCAGATGCAGACAGTGTGAATGTTCTACAAAACAACAGCTCAATAATGACGGAATGATCTAAATAATATTTTCTTTTACAGAAAAAAAAAAGAAAAATTGAAAAAGTATCATTATACAAAAAAATAAATAAATTGATCGGTCTCAAAAATTTCAAAAAGTAAACAGGCAGACAACTTGTGAACGGAATTACGTAAGTTTGAAAAAGTTATTATTGTATGTATTATTTATTATTTTATTTATTTTTATGTTATTTAAGTTTCGCTCAGATTTTCTTATTTGTTGTATTATTATTATTACTATCATTATTTATTAGAGATGGAGGTATTTACATTTGTTATTTAATTTAAATTTTATTTTACATCTGTTGTGTTAATTCTCTGTAATTTTTATATTAATGTTATTGCGATCTGGACTTGTAAAAGTCCTTGGTGATCACAAAATGAGTGAAAACGAAATAAACATTTGATTTCGAATCTGGAATGAACATTCAATCTTGGTTAAACCATTTTGACAAAACATGCCTTTCTGAAAAGAAAGATGAAAATTGGAAGATTAAAAATATTTCAAAATATTTGAAAGGAGAGGCTCTGAAGGTATTTATCAATGAATGTTTAGAATGTAAAGCTTTTGACAAAATAACTGATATTCTTACTGAAAAATTCATAACTGTTCATGTTCCTCGATTTTCAGAATTTGCTTCTATGAAATTAAATGATCTCAATGATTTGGATAAGTACTTTCGAAAAAAGGTTGAAATAGGTAGACAACTTTGTTTATGTGAATCTATAATAGTACAGGGATTAACAGACGGTCTCAAACCTTAGTACCAGAATTATATGATTAGTAATCCTCCAAAAAATACAATAGACTGGTACCTAGTGGCTAAACAGTTAGTAGTAATTCCTACTTCCCATGTCAACAATAGTAATTCTAGGAGTAATTTTCAGAATTATAGATCATTGCCACAATATGATCAGGCACCTAGACATTGTGTTCGCCCAAGTCGAAATTTTCATATGCCAAATTCCAATTTTCATTCACAGAGCAATTTTAATGCTCCAAATTCTAGATTTATCAATCCTAGGTTGCCTACGACACATTTTCAGAGCAAATACCCAAATAGACCATGTCGAATGTGTTTAAATAGAGGTATACAAAATGCTTACCACTGGGAGAGGGATTGTGTATTCAATGTGAGCCCTTTGCAATCTTCTGCACCCCCTCTTAGTCAACCACAACCATCTACTGATAATATATGACAGTTAATTGTATCAGGATATGTCAATAACAGGGAACTACCTTGTGTGATTGACTCTGGCTCAACCATAAGTATTTTACCTTTTAAATTTGTTAAATTGTTAAATGCTAAAGTTATAAATATTCCACCTGTTATTATTGGCCAAGCCAAAGGAACTGTTGTAATAGATAAAGCTTGTAAATTATTGTTTAAATTAGGTAATGTGCAACAAAATATTTGATTTTTGATATGTAATACAAATTTAGATTATGCTATATTAGGTTTAAAAGAATGCTGTAAGTTTAATTTAATTATTGACTGTGCTACATGTCGAGTATTACAAAGAGACCTTGTTTTAAATTAATCTAAGAGCATATCCAGAGATAAATTAAGATTACTTCATTTTAATGTTAACTATGATTATCAGAGAGTGCAACCCGATTATGGAAAGATCATATCTCCTCAATCCTTTGTTCCATCTAATGTTGATAATTCTAAATTAATTGGGGAAATACATTCTATAGAAAATGAAACTTTAAGGGAAAGTATAAGGGATTATTTAGACATTTTTTCTAAAAATAAATTTGATGTCGGGAGAATTAATATTGAACCGCAACGTATTTTTCTTAATTCTGACCTACCAATATCTCTGAGGCCATACAGAACTTCCCCTTTAGAAGAAAAAGAGATTTCGGATCAAATTCAATCACTATTAGATGCTGGTTTAATTAAAGAGAGCAATAGTCCCTATTCTGCCCCTGTTACATTAGTAATGAAAAGAGAAGAAGGTAAGAAAACTAAATTATGTGTTGACTATAGAAAATTAAATGCAATAATGAAAAATGACGCCGAACCCCTACCTCGTATCGATGGAATTTTAGATAAACTGAGTAGTGCACAGTATTTTTCAACTTTAGATTTAGCCTCTGGCTACTGGCACATACCCATACATCCATCCTATACTGAGAAATTGGCTTTTGCTACCAACTTTGGGCTCTTTGAATGGTTAGTTCTGCCTTTCGGGATTAAATTAGGCCCCCCGATATTGAATAGAACCCTTAGAATAATACTTGCTAAATACAAAATAGACTTTGCTTGCCATTATTTTGATGATATCATTATTTTTTCTTCCTCATTAGAAGAACACATGCAACATTTAAACCAAATATTTGAATTATGTAGACGTGAAAACATTAAACTTAAACTATATAAATGCAATTTTGTTCAAAGTAAAATTAACTTCTTAGGATATACCATCCAGAATGGCACATTAACTCCTGCTAATGCTAATATTGAAGTAATAAAAAAACTAAAACCCCCTTCAAATGTAAAAGAACTTCAGAGATTCTTAGGATCTATCAATGTTTATCACAAGTTTATAGATAAATATGCCGAAATTCGAGTCCCTCTTAACAGATTACTCAGGAAAAATACATTATGGGAATGGAATACAGATTGTCAAAATTCTTTTCAAAAATTAAAAGATGCCTTAATAGCCAAACCTATCTTAAAAATTTATGACCCTAAGTTACCCCTCCATATGTTTGTTGATGCCTCACAGGTGGCAGTAGGTGCAGTCTTAAAACAACCTGATAGTAATAATTTTTTACATCCAATTGCTTATTACTCTAGAGGATTGAGAAGTTATGAGAAGAATTATTTTACTACCGAGTTAGAGTGTCTTGCCATCATTGACACGTTAGACAAATTCTATCATTATTTTCATGGTGTAAATTTTACCATTCATACTGATCATGCATCTCTTGTATGGTTAAAAAATACTAAACATTTGAGAGGCAGGTTATTTAGATGGTCTTTGCAGTTGAGCATGTTTGAATATAATATTGTTTACGAAAAGGGATCCACAAATGTCGAAGCCGACATGTTGTCGAGAAACCCAGTTTCACATTTTATTCAACCACTTACTTTTCTTCTGGACGTTAAAGAAATTATAGAGAGGCAGGAAAAAGATAATGTGTGTGGTAAAAATTATCTAAATGAAAATGGACTTATGATTATTAAAAGGAAAGGATTTCGAAAAATAGTAGTCCCCATGTCTTTAAGGAGAAAAATACTAAATGTTGCTCATGAAAAATTTGGTCATCCTGGTAGCCAAAAAATGTTAAATTTAATCTACCCTAATTATTATTGGCTTGACATGACTCATGATATAACCAATTTTGTAAAACATTGTGATATTTGTCAAAAGAATAAAAAACCCAGACAGAAAAAAATTGGCTTATTACAAGCTATGCCCACCACAGATCAACCTTTTGAATGTCTTTCTATTGATACTGTGGGAGGATTCAATTATTATAACTCCACCAAAAAATATCTACACATCATCATCGACCATGCAACCAGATATGTTTGGGCATTTCCTTCCAAAAGTGTTACCACAGAAACATACACAAATTGCTTAAAACAAGTCTTCAATATTCAATTCCCTCAACAATTATTCTGTTTCAACAAAATTTTCGATATACAGGGTCCTCAAAAGGTATTAAGTGATAGGAATGCAGCCTTTACTTCACCTAGATTTAAAAAAATTTTGCGGAATCACAATATTAAGCAACGTTTAACCACATCACATCACCCTCAAACGAATGGCAAATGTGAGAGAGTGAATCAATCAATAGTTACAAGATTAAAGTGTAAAGTTAATTCTACTACCTCCAAAATTCCTTGGACCAAACTTCTGACTGAAGTAGTTAATGAATACAATAATACACCCCATTCCATAACCAAATTCCCTCCTGCTTATTTACTTTTTGGCAAATTACCCTATGATTCCCCTCTTAAGCAAAATTATTACCCTCCTGTCCAGGAAGCCCTCAACATTGCTAAAAAACGCACGGATGAATTTTACTGGAAAAGTAAAAAATATTATGATAGAAATTATGTGGAGCCAAAATTTGAGATAGGAGATCTTGTTATCTATGAAGAATTCCATTACACCAATACCAGAAAGCTCTCACAAGTTTTTAGTGGTCTCTATCAAATCCTTAAAAAAATATCTGATGTAAATGTTGAAATTAATAGACAGACTCAAAATAAATTTACTGAAATAGTCCATGTATCAAAATTACGCCCTGTTTACCCTCCTGACAAATTAAAGTTATCCCATGAGCAACAACAAACTAATGTTAAATCAATAGCTTAATATTAAACTTAGTAAAGCAAAAATTAACTAAATTTAATGAAATCAAATTATAATTGACTAATCAATTCTCTTCTGTATAACAGTATGTTCTTGAATATAGGAATTCCCAAGAATATTACTGCCTATATTTTTGCTTGAGTTAACTTTTTATGCAGGCGTAAATTAGTTGATTTGAGTTAAAAGGTTCTTATATTGGATTGAATTGAATTAGAACAATAAAGTAAATTGGAATAGCAAATTAGATTAGAATACTACATTAAATTAAAATAATTGAATAAAAATTCACTGGATTAAATTAAATTATAATAATAGAATAAAACTCTCTACTAGTAGTAATAATTAAACTTATCCACCATACACTTCAAGGTCTTATTTTCATTGAACAGCTTATGTTTCTCTTGTTTGACTAAAAACAGAATGAGCACATTATCTTACTGAATTGTTGATAATTTTTCACAGATATTTCTTAGTTTACTATTTATTTATTTTGTTTCCTTTTATTAAGTATATTTTCATTCCTCACTGATATTGAAAAAGAATGAGGAATTAAAATTATATACAGATGAATTACTGATTTAGTATTATTTTGAAGTTGTTTGTTATTGTTGATATTATTATGTCATTATTATAATTGTTGTTGTTATTTATTATAAGATTATAAAAAAGAATATTCTTGAGAATTGTGATAAAAGAGAACCACTGATAGTATATTAGTTGAGGATAAAAAGTCACATCTTGCTAGCAAAATATCTAATACTCATATCTAAATGATTGAACTTTATTAAATGACTGGACTTCATTTGATAAGTGCACTTATCAAGGCACAAAACTTATCAAGCTATACCTACTTATCAAGGCACAAAACTTATCAAGCATCACTTTAATTGTTTATTGAACTTAGTGGGGATGAAACTTTCTTATGTTTTTGAACTTTACGATTAACAGGAATTATCCTACTACAGAATCAATACACTGTATTGCCGTAAACTGTATTACTGGCTAATACTTGACATATCTGTGCCTTCATATCCATACCAAGAAACTTTTTTTGGAAATGAGAGGTCTATAACTCAGACTGTTACTGATTAAGAGGACTATTAGACAGTTATACTTTTCACTGCTTAGACAAAAATGCTTTGTTTACTTCATTTTCATCCTTTTCACTATTTATGTTTGAAGAGTGAAAAAAAAATTATTTGTTACTAACTTATTTATATTGTAATTGTATGTATTTCTGTATTTAAACAATTCCCACAGGTTCGCGTTTACAAAAATAACTATTGAATTAACTTTAATAAAATCAAAGAATTTTTGGCATTAACTAGAATACCAGATAAATATTTTGTAATCCAAATTCTTGCTTGCCTTAATGAACTTGTAGATCATCGGATCTACCCGTCATTCGGATTTTTAGGTGGGGGGGATAATGTTATATAAAAATTATTTTCTTCGTATCCTTCCATTTTATTCGCATTAATATTTTAAAATTAATCTAACTTCTGTCATAGTCAGTATTTCCTTAATTCTTAATAATATCTATTCCTATTTAAAGTCCTTTTAAAAGTAAATATCCGTATATTAATAATTATTTTATTCCAAATCTTAATCTAAAATTTAAGATCATTCGTAGCTTTTATCAGTTCCCCAATCTATAAAATTCTGAGACGCGTTCTCATTCCGAATGTTTTTTAAAAGCCATTTTCTTTTTATTATTATTATTATGCTAAATTTTTAGCGCGCTGAGGTAGTTTCACTCCAAAATTAATCCGCTACCAAGTTCGGAATTCTTTATCGTCTTAGCTCCTCCTTCGCACCTTATTTGCTGGGCTGGAGCTAGCCTCTCACTCATTGGTTTGTACGCTCGTGATGTAAATTACTGTATGTCTCCGCTGAAGGAACAAAACTCGCCCGCACCGGTCGGAGCACGAGATTTTTGACGTTTTCGGAAGCTAAACAAATATGTGTCTGGTGTGTTTATGTCCGTAGAATATTCATCTGGCCCAGTAACATCTTAATTCAATGAAGTGAAGCAACGTTAGCCCGAGGGCTATAAGTTTTAGACCTTTGGGAATTGTTTCTGTGTTGTTCGTCTTCTAAAAAAATTATTTGTCTGGAGATTGGCTGGATTTTATTGGAAAACTTTGGTGGACTCATTTCATTGCCTTCTACTTCGCCACACTCTCCTAATATCGACTGCAACTTGCTATATCGTTGAAAGACTGCCATTTTCTCATCGAATATTATTCATCGTAATATCGCAACCTCGTCAAAATGCTACAAATATATATTTGCATTTTCTATAAAAATGTACTTAAAGTGTTTGTATTTGTTAGAATGAAAAAATATTTCGAAATGATCTGTAAACTTTACAAAAAATGTATATAGGTGACATCAAAAATTTACTTTTGGTGAAAATATGTTTGGAAGATTCGACGCAAAAAATATTTTGTAAAAGTTGAACCTTAACTTTATTTTTCAATAAGACAGTGCCTCAATTCACTCTGCAAAAGACACCAAGAAGTGGTTTGAATATAATAAGATTCCCACACTTGTTTGGCTGGCAAATAGTCTGCACCTAAATCCCATGGTTTGGGGTATTATAGTGCGCAATATCTGTTGAAAAACGTCCAAATGGGTCCAGCATAACTCGAAAGTAGAATTAAAATCTGCTATCTGTGAGGCATGGAGTGTTTTGTCACCTCGACAAGTTCTTAACCTTGTAAGCGTTACGCCACAAAGCTGCAAAGGAATTTAGTTTGTTAAAAAAATTTATATGGTTTATTTGGGGATTAATATAATTGTATTTATTATTTAATCAATAAAATTATCCTTCTTATCATTTTGCACCCCGGTGTATAAAATTGCCATCATAATAAGAATCATCCTAGCTGAAAGTTGCTACTTAAAATCGCTCTTGTCGGGAATCAAGGTTGAGGTCAAACCGAGCGGAGAGTCCTACAATTTCGCTTAAGCTCAACTAGCTCCGGCCACAAGTCGGAAATCAAAATGGAAATTGAATTATGCAAATTACATTTCAAAAACTTCATTGAGTTCCTGATTTTTATAGCCACAATTTCCGAATAGACGTTCGCCTTATTTAATCATCGAATTTAAGAGGCAAATGTTACTAATTAGAAATAGTGGTTATACAAATCTTTAAACATAATAACCCCTGAAATCGTTTTCTGGGATTTTTATTTTTTGAGTTTCGTTTATTTGTTCTAAAACATGAAGTGGACAATATCTGTGATCGCTCTTGACGAACTATTTCGATCACTTCATTAATTTGTAATTTGGGACAGAACGTGTTAACTTCGATCTCCGTTTCGAAAATTGGTTACGAAAAGTATGGTAATGATAAGAGGAGTATGGCTTAGGTTGAAAGGTGGGGTTAAGGGTAAGGGAGAGCGGGTAGCCTTCTCAAAGCAAGGCGTTGAAGTGAAAAGAGTATCAGGATTAGGAGACGCATTCTTAAGAGGCACCCATATTTTCCATTATTATAACTAGGATGCATTAAGGACTGGTAACTGAAGCGCAGTATATTTTGTGTACATGAAATTCGTAGAATTTGTACCACAGATGGAAGTAGCTCTTTTATAATACCAATCTGAAAAGGAAAAACTGTGGAAAAAAGTTTTAAAAAATTACATTAAGTTAAGCTTTCGACAGATTGTGTGAGCGATTGAAATTCGTAAAGTTTTATTTCAAAGAAAATTATACAAAGTGATTGTAATCGTATAAGACCCTGTAACTTTAAGCGTTTTGAAATCAGTGACTTCTTGAAGTTAATTTTCAGCAAACGATCAATGTTCAACAACAATAAGTTAAATAACAGATCATCCAGTTTTCTTACACGTGAGAAGCCGACATATGTTAGAACAAGTGAGAATTCTTCTCTACCAATGTTCACAACTGCTTTATCAAGTGTAAATGCCTGTGATAGATGGATACTTATGGCATATGTCAGAGACACGGGAACGCCGATAAGGTTTCCATTAGAATTTTTACCTTTAATTACTTATATCACAAATCCAGTTTAAAAAATTGGGCCACATTATTATCTCCGTCTTATTAAGATCTATGATCGTGGTAAATTACATTGTTATATATCAAACCATTGCCAAAAAATAGTGTTCATTTCATTCTCAGATTAGAGTGGACAGATAGGATATGCTTCGCTCGCTTTCAAGTCGTTGCGCTTAAAATATTCCGTGATTAATTGGGTGGGTGGGGGTGGGAGGTGTAAAGAATGTCTCCCACGATTTCGAAAAGCTTTATTTATCTTTATAAAACTCTGAAACCAATACATTTTCACGATTTATAGGAGGATTTTTAATTTTTTTCCTTCCATTGATTTTCGTAACGTTTCGGAGTAGTTTTTATAGCGTATTTGTTAGTTTTCTCAAACCCGAATATCGGTTTTTAGTGTGCTATCAGTTCTCAATTAAACATTTTCAGCTGTCTAACTGAATTGAGACATGCAAGAATAAAAATATAATATTAATATTAATTTTAATTTTAATGTTAATTCTGTTCATTTATCATGTTTGTCTCTAAAATATATTTATTGAACATGAAAATATTTATTTGAGAATGGATAGCATCCGAATAAAACTATATTTTCGGTTGAGAAAACTGATTAATACACTGTAAAAACAACTCGGAAACGTTTTCGAAAATCAGTCGCAGCAAAATAAACTTTGTTTTTAAAAATACTTCTATAAATCTCGAAAATATATTAGTTTCTGGTGTTTCTAAACATAAAGAACGCTTTTCGGAATAGTGGGTAATTCGGTATAGGTTATTGTATATTTTCGTTTTTGGTTATATTAGATTTTCCTTGATAAGGAAACAATTATCTTTATATAAAATATCTTCTTTCAATTATACTATGATACTATTATACCATTATATAAAATATCTCCTTAAAAATAATTCATATGTAATTCATAAACTTTTCTTGGATTTTTGTCCCTTGAGTTCTTTCTATAAATTTCTGGGTCATTCTTTCAGACTGTTCAACGGTAAAATGTTTTTTCCAGTCGCCCACAATTCCTTTCCTAATAAAGTGCAATTTTTCTCGTGGAGGAGGATTCAGTGATCGTCCATACTTTGCAATACGTCTCAGTCCTTCCAACAGGTTCCGGTCATTCAACTGTTCTTCTGTCAATAGGGAGAAATCGTACTGTTCTGATATATTTCGTTTCATATATTCGAAACTGCTGAATTTCAGGATATTGTTTAAAACATTATTGTCTTGCTCAATAGCGTCGATATATTCCTTGCCTAAAAACTTCGCGACTTTCAAGACAATATTCTTTGTATCTATCTTCATATCCTCATAAGTGGTGAAGCACACGTTATTGGCATTACGGTGTGGGTACCATGACATCAGATGGTCAAAATAGTCATTATACATGACCTCCCCAGCCATGAATAGCTCAAAGAAGTCATCAAATTCAGCTTCCCAGTAACCTAATCCAACACTCAACTTCGTATAATAGTACAAAGAAACGCAACAGTCTTTTGGATTGCGGTATACTTTGATATATTTGGCTTCCGGCGAATAAGGAATCACATTATAAGGTAGATGCGTCTTAAATGCTCCAGGTCGAGGCATGAGGTTTATCCCTTGATTTCCTACGCAGTCAATATAAGGAGATATTTTACACCAGTCTTTCATGTTTTCCAACTCCTTTCCTTTTCGAAGAATGTATGTTACAATATTCTGCATCCACGTCGTGCCGAATTTAGGATAAGTCACGATAAACACGTCTCCAGATTTTGCTTTGTAGTTCATGGCTTCTTTAAAAAATTCTTTCGAAAAATAGGTAGGAACTATAATACCGTTAATTGTTTGGTAATGAGGTTTATATGTCACACATGCCATTGTGATGCATCAGTATGAGTAGCAATCTGAAACGAAATACTAATATTTAGTAAAAATATATTATTTTTATTTAGGAATGAAATTCAATTAGAAGATGAAAAGTTTATTAATATAGTAAAGATCGTTGACGTCTTCAGAGAAAAATCCACCCAAAACAGCTTTTTTTTTTTTTTTTTTTTTTTTTTATGGAGAACATGAAAGAAACTAAACTAAAAGCGTTTTAGCAGAACTTTACGTGCAAGATAATATTTAAACATATCAGCCTAAAATAAAATGCAGAAATGTAACAAATAAGACATTAAAAACCCAAAACCAAGCTAAAACCGGTTTTTATTTAAATGAACTGAAACAGTTTATTAATTTTTCAAAAGGTGGTTTGACCCCAATGACCCCCCCCCCCCCCGCACTTTACTTCAATATGTAACGTTTTAACACTTTAACATGAAAACTATGGCGAAAAATCTTTAGTTCTCTTTTCCTCTAAGTTTTTAATTGTTTTAAATCATTTGAGAAGAATAAATTATATATTTATTTCAAAGACATGGAAGAAAACGAAAATTGAGTTACTTAAATTTGAAAATCGAGTGTGGGGCAGTTGTAATCTCTTGCGCCTCCCTTCCCCCACTTCCTTGCGTGTGACCATGAGACAGACACTTCATAGATCATCGGAACTGCGTTTTGTTTTGTAGACAAATGATAGCGTAGAAAGCTACACTATCATTTGTGTACATGGTGATCATTGAGTACATGGTGATTCACTCAGTAGATACATTGAATATTATCTGATAATATTCGCTATGATTAGAGTGCTGAATCAAAAAACACACTAGAAATTGACATATGTGTAATGAGTTTCATTATATATAATGATAGAATTGGTCTTTGTTTTTTTGCCAGATAGCCCATGAGAAGATACCATTGATCTCGTTGTTTCCGGTTTCTGTTAGCATCTTCTGAATAACCTCCCTCGACATATTAATGACAATATACAGAGTGCTTCGGAAAAGATTGGACAAACTTTAACAGATGATAGTGCATAACAAAATAAACCATTTTTGTTTGAAAAACCAGGGTCGTAATTCATTTTTATAATCAAACATTTAGGGTGTATCATTCGAATCCGAACATAGCTATCGTTCATAATTTTTACTGGAATAAAGATATTTTGAGGTAATTTGCTTTATCTGAAATGCGATGATAACATGAAAAATGATAGAAGTTCACAGGATTTATTTAAGCGAAACCGCATGAACTCTCAATTACTTTCGGAAACCATGAAGCGTCTAGTTCAGCGCGGCTATATGCATAAAGATGGTAGCTACTTCTACCCTTTCTCGTGATTATCTTATATTTCACAGAAAGAAAGGTCAATCTATTTCAAATATCATTAAAACATCTTCATTATTGTTAAAGGTATGAACAAAAGATTCGAATTCGGATTAAGGGTTGGGTTGGGTTGATTATTGACGGCCAATTATCTACACTTGGGATATAGGCCCGGGGGGAGTGCCCTTCGTGGGGGTCTTTCTAAGGGAACCTAACCCGTATTTACGCATGGATAAATCCATGGCTCGAAGAAAACCACGAAAACGAATTCGGATTAAAGTGAGACATCCTGTATTTTATACTCTGCTTATGTGAAATATCGAATGACGAATAAACATGTTTCTACTATGGATATTTGTGTCCGAGTCAGATGAAAGGGAAAACATCTATAATTTTCGATCCTATGCTCAATAAAACAGCGACTATTTCAAATATCATTAAAACTCTTCATTATTGTTAAAGGTATGAACAAAAGATCCGAATTCGGATTAAAGCGAGACATCCTGTATTTTATACTCTGCTTATGTGAAATATCGAATGACGAATAAACATGCTTCTACTATGGATATTTGTGTCCGAGTCAGATGAAAGGGAAAACATCTATAATTTTCGATCCTGTGCTCAATAAAACAGCGACTATTTCAAATATCATTAAAACTCTTCATTATTGTTAAAGGTATGAACAAAAGATCCGAATTCGGATTAAAGCGAGACATCCTGTATTTTATACTCTGCTTATGTGAAATATCGAATGACGAATAAACATGCTTCTACTATGGATATTTGTGCCCGAGTCAGATGAAAGGGAAAACATCTATAATTTTCGATCCTGTGCTCAATAAAACAGCGACTATTTCAAATATCATTAAAACTCTTCATTATTGTTAAAGGTATGAACAAAAGATCCGAATTCGGATTAAAGCGAGACATCCTGTATTTTATACTCTGCTTATGTGAAATATCGAATGACGAATAAACATGCTTCT
This sequence comes from Maratus michaelseni, assembly GCA_963931845.1. Taxonomy (NCBI): domain Eukaryota; kingdom Metazoa; phylum Arthropoda; class Arachnida; order Araneae; family Salticidae; genus Maratus; species Maratus michaelseni. Next base: position 380,934,525 of record OZ007591.1, read on the forward strand.
ACTATGGATATTTGTGTCCGAGTCAGATGAAAGGGAAAGCATCTATAATTTTCGATCCTGTGCTCAATAAAACAGCGACTATTTCAAATATCATTAAAACTCTTCATTATTGTTAAAGGTATGAACAAAAGATCCGAATTCGGATTAAAGCGAGACATCCTGTATTTTATACTCTGCTTATGTGAAATATCGAATGACGAATAAACATGTTTCTACTATGGATATTTGTGTCCGAGTCAGATGAAAGGGAAAACATCTATAATTTTCGATCCTGTGCCCAATAAAACAGCGGTGACTATAAAAGCTTGCGTAATAATATACTAGTAAAGTTCTGCACTAGCAATTCCTTCTATTTATGGGCTGTTCACTGCGTTATGAATCGGCGCATGCACGTTAAATGGCTCATCATCTACCAAATATGTTGCATGTAATGATGTAATGGTTATGAATGGAGTTATAATTAACAAGTAATTGTACAGATAGTGAGAGAGTGCACCACATACATGTCGACGGCACAACATAAAAGTCGACTGGATATCCATTAGACCTGCGTGTCACAGAGTTCCTCGGGCTTTCATAGCATAAAAAGTAAAATGAACCTTCTAAAACAACATATAAAGAAATCTGTTGCTATTTTTTGAGATTTTGTGAGACATCGAGGTTTGAAGATGAACACTGGAACACTGCCCATATTAGTTAAAAATCACTAATTATGCTTAAGATCCTTCCAGTTTTCTTACTGGTGAAAAAAAATAGTTTTTTTTTTATATAATGCTACAATCTAATTAATGCAACATTGCGAATTTAAATTAATTTTAAATGGGGTGAGGGGGTAAAGAATGTCTTCTACGATCCCGAAAAGCGTTCTTTATCTCTAGAAACTTTAGAAACCAATATATTATCACGATTTATAGGAGGATTTATAAAAACAATTCCTTTTTTTGCCGCTACTGATTTTCATAAACGTTTCCGAGTACTTTTTATAGCGTATTAATCAGTTTTCTCAAGCTGCATAACTGAATTTACACATGCAAGAATAAAAATATAGTATTAATTTTAATGTTAATGTTAATGCTGTTCATTTATCATGTATGTCTCTAAAGTATGTTTGTTGAACATGAAAATGTTTATTTGAGAATGGATAACATCCGAAAAATCTTTATTATCGGTTGAGAAAATACTCGGAAACGTTTTCGAAAATCAGTGGCAGCGAAAGAAATTTTGTTTTTATGTATGCTTTTTTAAAATATCGAAAATGTATTGGTTTCTGAGGTTTCTAATGATCAAGAACGCTATTCCGAACAGTGGGTAATTCGGAATAGGTAATTGTATATGTTCGTTTGTGGTTACATTATATTTTCCTTGATAAGTAACCAATTATCTTTTTTTTACAGTGTATAAAAGAGCTCAAAGTTAAAAATTAAAAATAATCAATTTTTATAAAAATGTCTTGAATGTTTCAATTAATAAAAGAAGACGGCTAAATAAGCACCGACCTTTGGTCCCCTGATGGGGTACATTTTTCTTCTTTTTTCTAATCCGTTTTGATTGTTTATATATAATTTAATATCTAAATTTGCTGTTTTTCTGATTGATTTTTGTTTGGAGATTATGTAACTGTCGGATAGAAGATCAGAAACATAGGTTAACTTAAGAAATTTTAATGTATTGCAATTATTTCAATTCGCTTATCTTTCGATATGAAGTACTCATAACATCATCGCCATTTTTACATACATTTATATTAATAAAAGAAAGTTTCGCCCCATGTGGCTGTCTGTATGGTTGGCGATGGGTAGCGAAATTTACTGCACATACAAGTCTAAAAATTTGGATGAGGATGGTGCAAGGCAGGTCCTGATGCACCTGATGCTAAGATTTTATTTTTTTGATAATTAGCCGAAATATTAATTGAAAGCTCATCAAAAGAGCTCATTTTTTATTTTATTTATTTATTTACTTTTTTTATTTTATTTATTTTTATTTATTTATTTATTTATTTATTTTGCAAATCGGCGAAGGCGCGCCCGCGCATGCTCAGTACCTGCGCCGAACCGTTCGTGATACGGAAAAAAGAAAGATATATTCTAAAGTTCGTAGTTATACGTCTTAAACGACGCAATCAATTCGAAAAAAATATTGTTGTTAACCCTTTAAAAAAATTCCAAACAGGGTCGTTTTCGCGATTTACTTTATCTCATTTTCGCGGATGCTCCCCTAGGGCTCGATTTCAGATGCACCAATTCACAAAACATACTATTTGATGCTGACACCTTTTTTTCGATGGTGTAATCAGTTTTCAAAAATACGAATTTTAACCTTTTCAAAAAATTTGCGCCTTCCGGAGACGATATGTTTTCTACGCTAAAAGTAACTAAATGTCCATATTTCGACACGATCTTTTTAGAGCATCTCGGCTAACGAGATTTACATCACTTATAAAAATTTCGAAACGTTCGGAGGAGTAGAAATATTTAAAAAAATAGAAACTGAGAATTTTTTGTTGTAACTGGCAAAACGCTGCCTGTTTCGACGCGGCTTCAGTTCATGTTTTCACTGATAAATATGCATATTTCCCCACGAAATTTTAAAGAGAGCTTGGCGATAGTTGTATTTATAACCGATTAAAATTTTAAAGAGCTTAGACGATGAGAATTATTTTTTGTTGTTGTTGTTAGGTTAAAGCACTCGACCCGAAAAAAAAAGCGAGAAGAAAACATATTTCTTTTACAACTAGATAACAATATTTTTGCACGAAACTTTTACACGGGCTGAAAAACTGTTACATTTATAACCGATAAAAATTTCAGAGTTCAGAGAACCACTATTTAAAAAAAAAAAAAAAAAAACTATGAAACAACTCTAACATGCAAAAACAAGAAAATGTCTTTTTGTAAGCGCTTTTCCCAATAAATATCATTAATTTTTCGTCAATTTTTCATTTAAAATAATAAAATCATACAAAATCGGTTTAAAGATATTAAATCATACAAATTTGAGGTTTATTTAAGGTTATTATCATGGGATCTAAAAAGTAAAGTAAAACACTAGCGCGGCAAAAGGGGTCCCCCCCCCAAAAAAAAAAGAGAGAAAAATAATAAATTCATACAAAATCGGGTTAAAGATGTTAAATCATACAAAGTTGAGGTTTATTTAAGGTTATTATCATGGGATCTAAAAAGTAAAGTAAAACACTAGCGCAGCAAAGGAGGTTTCCCCCTCACCCCCCCCCCCCCCCCCCCAAAAAAAAAATAATAATAAATTCATACAAAATCGGGTTAAAAAATCATACAAATTTGAGGTTTATTTAAGGTTATTATCATGGGATCTAAATAGTAAAGTAAAACACTAGCGCGGCAAATACAAAAAAAAAAAAAAAAAAGAAAAAAAAAAGAGGATTTTATGCCTAAAACATCTCCCAGAGGATTTAAAAACTGATAAGATGCATATGAAACCCTTCGTATTAAGATAAATATATGATGTGTAAAAACCAAAGTAAAGAAAATCCTAAACAGACTACAATTTTTTCCATACAACTGTTTCAAGCCTTCAAATAGAAGCCTCTATTCCAAGAGAAAAGTAATGAAAGAAAAAGTTAGAATCAATAGCAGAAAAAGTAGTATGTACATTACTGCTACTACTCTTTCTCCCTCTTTTCTTGTTTTCTCTGAGGATTGAAGGAGGGGCTTTTTTTTTATAAAACCTTAAAACACATAAATGTGTAATTTATTACGGTTGCTTGTGCATTTAATTACGTCATTTTTTATGTGCCACATATTTACTAAACATTACCTTATGGACATGTAACACAACCGAATTATTCAATGAATGAGTAACAATAGTTCAAAACAGCTCCCAGATGAAGATCCTGGCTGTGCCACTGAGTGAAATGTATGAAAAAACTACAATGCTGTTCCGAGAGCTTCGTATCGAAAACAAATCAAATTGAAATAATTAAAATAAATTAAATTTTGCTACATATACTTATGTTTCTGATGTACAACACATTTAAAAACATTCAAATAAAAATTAATCAGACAAGCAGTAAATAAAAATCCTAAATAATATTAAAACAATTAAAATAATTTTTGTTTTAAGTTTTTTTCCCCACTATTATTATCTGGGAGCCAAAAGGTTTATCTATCCATTTCCTTTGCTAATTATATTTGAAGTGCAGCATAGTAACTTTTAATTTTGCATATGTCTTAATTTAAAATTTTAGCCAAAAAAAAGTGTTGAATGTATTGAATGTTCAGTTAGTTTTTAAGTATCAAATTCAAACCCATTTAAATAACCTTCAAATAAAAATCAACCAGACAAGCAGTAAATACAAGTCCTAAATTATGTTAAAACAATATAAATATTTTAGAAAAAAGGTATTTTTCCATCCTACCGGGGATCCAAAAGGCTCCCTTTGTTAAACCCATTTAAATAACCTTCAAATAAAAACCAATCAGACAGGCAGGAAATACAAGTCCTAAATTATATTAAAACAATCAAAATCATTTTTGAAAAAAAGTTCTTTTTTCCACTCTTATTATCGGGGAGCCAAAAGGTTTATCTGTTCATTTCCTTTGTTAATTATATTTGAAGTGCAGCATAGTAACTTATAATTTTGCATATGGCTTAATTTAAATTTTTACCAAAAAGAAGTGTTGAATACATTGAGTGTTCAGTTAGTTTTTAAGTATCAAATCCAAACCCATTTAAATAACCTTCAAATAAAAATCAACCAGACAAGCAGTAAATACAAGTCCTAAATTATGTTAAAACAATATAAATATTTTAGAAAAAAGGTATTTTTCCATCCTACCGGGGATCCAAAAGACTCCCTTTGTTAAACCCATTTAAATAACCTTCAAATAAAAACCAATCAGACAGGCAGGAAATACAAGTCCTAAATTACATTAAAACAATCAAAAATCGTTTTTGAAAAAAAAGTTCTTTTTTCCACTCTTATTATCGGGGAGCCAAAAGGTTTATCTATCCATTTCCTTTGTTAATTATATTTGAAGTGCAGCATAGTAACATATAATTTTGCATATGGCTTAGTTTAAAATTTTAACAAAAAAAAAAGTGTTGAATATATTGAGTGTTCAGTTAGTTTTTAAGTATCAATTCCAAACCCATTTAAATAACCTTCAAATGAAAATCAATCAGACAAGCAGGAAATACAAGTCCTAAATTATATTAAAACAATAAAAATAAAATATTTCTTTTAAATTCTAAAAGGTGTAAATAAACAACATGAAATAACTTTTATTAGGTTGTTTGACATGTTTCGGCTCTCTCCGAGCCATTTTCAAAAACAAAAGAGAATATTTCATAATTGCACGGTCTTTGAAGTTATTATTTAAAATACTATCATTTAATTTTCATGTTCTTTTTTAAAAATTACGGACGTTATCTTTTGTTTTTGTTTATATTCATATCTGTAACAATGAAGTAACTCGAGCCACAATTTCGGTAAGTTAAAAGATGCTGCATCGTTACATATTGTATTTTGCGTGTTAGTATCTCTATGGTTTCTCTTATTATGGATGGAAAATGCCTAGTATATGGAAATTCCTAGTGTATCATAGAAAAGAAAAGAAAAAAACCCCCAGAAGATCTACGAAGATTATCATTGGTCCATTTCCAAATCGTTTAGCACATTTCCAAATTGTTACTCTTTTTTAATATAGAGGGATATTAAGAATTAGACACCAGAAATTTAAAGATAGATTTTTAATTTTATTTAGTAGCATATTTATACGTTTTATGTGAATTTTACAGGATTAAAATTTCTATATAAATATAATGGTTGCGAAGAACTTGATTTATTTATTAAAAGTTAAATAAAAAGTGTTTCACTATGCATTTAAGGGTTAAATTATCGATCATTTGTTTTTAATTATTGGACATTTTAAGTTAAATACTTTGCCACTTAAAAAAAATAGTTAAAAAATATTAATTAAGGAGATTTTTGATATTCCTTTTAAAAATAATGTTAGGCTATTAAACCTAAGCCTCATAAATGCATTATAGTTAGAGTAAGACATATTCCTCAGCAAAATCTTATTTCCTTATTTAAATACTTTTCACAAACATTTCCAGATTAGCTCTTTTCAACTTTGTTACTTTAGATTAAAAGAATTTAATTACTAAGTGTAAATTATCTGTGCTATCAAAATAATCTATACTAATATTATAAAGGAGTAAAGATTGTTTGTTTGTTTGTTTGTAGGGGGTAATTTCTGGAACTACCGAACCGATTTCAAAAGGGATGGTGGCAAATTGATGGTGACAACCCCTGCTCCAACATAGGCTATATTTTATGTCGGTGCCACTAACCCCAGGGGGTGCAGGAGCAAAAAGCGTTCTAAAATTGCGGTTTTTTAGCTATCAAACTGGCTATCAAGCCCTGAGAGCTTGCCAGCCGGTTCTGTATGTATGTATGTACGTACCTAATGCGATAACTCTTCATAGAAATATCCGTTTTCCTTCAAATTATGTTTATAGGTTCACTGTGTTAAGGCGCTTCCCTGATTAGTTTTCGGGATTGATTGGTTAAGTATAAAAGGGGGGGGACAAGGGGCTAATTCCCCCCTCCCCTTAATTTGTAGAAATGGGTTTTTCATGCAGAATTATTCCGTTTTCCTTCAAATTTTGTTTATAGGTTCACTGAATTAAGGCGCTTCCCTGATTAGTTTTCGGGATTGATTAGTTAAGTATATAGGGGGGGGGGATCGGGGGACTAATCCCCCCTTAATTTATATAAATGGGTTTTTCATACAGAATTATTCCGTTTTCCTTCAAATTTTGGTTAAAGGTTCACTGTGTTAAGACGCTTCCCTAATTAGTTTTCGGGATTAATTGGTTAAGTATAAAGGGGGGAACGGGGGGATAATCCCCCCCTTATTTTATATAAATGGGTTTTTCATGCAGAATTATTCCGTTTTCCTTCAAATTTTGTTTATAGGTTCACTGTGTTAAGGTGCTTCCCTGATTAGTTTTCGGGATTGATTGGTTAAGTATAAAGGAGGGGAACGGGGGGCTAATCCCCCCCTTAATTTATATAAATGGGTTTTTCATGCAGAATTATCCCATTTCCTTCAAATTTTGTTTATAGGTTCACTGTGTTAAGGCGTTTCCCTGATTAGTTTTCGGGATTGATTGGTTAAGTATAAAGGAGGGAACGAGGGGCATATCCCCCCTTATTTTATATAAATGGGTTTTTCATGCAGAATTATTCCGTTTTCCTTCAAATTTTGTTTATAGGTTCACTGTGTTAAGGCGCTTCCCTGATTAGTTTTCGGGATTGATTGGTTAAGTATAAAGGAGGGAACGGGGGGCATATCCCCCCTTATTTTATATAAATGGGTTTTTCATGCAGAATTATTCCGTTTTCCTTCAAATTTTGTTTATAGGTTCACTGTGTTAAGGCGCTTCCCTGATTAGTTTTCGGGATTGATTGGTTAAGTATAAAGGGGGGAACGGAGGGCTAATCCCCCCTTATTTTATATAAATGGGTTTTTCATGCAGAATTATTCCGTTTTCCTTCAAATTTTGTTTATAGGTTCACTGTGTTAAGGCGCTTCCCTGATTAGTTTTCGGGATAGATTGGTTAAGTATAAAGGAGGGAACGGGGGGCATATCCCCCCTTATTTTATATAAATGGGTTTTTCATGCAGAATTATTCCGTTTTCCTTCAAATTTTGTTTATAGGTTCACTGTGTTAAGGCGCTTCCCTGATTAGTTTTCGGGATTGATTGGTTAAGTATAAAGGGGGGGAACGGAGGGCTAATCCCCCCTTATTTTATATAAATGGGTTTTTCATGCAGAATTATTCCGTTTTCCTTCAAATTTTGTTTATAGGTTCACTGTGTTAAGGTGCTTCCCTGATTAGTTTTCGGGATTGATTGGTTAAGTATAAAGGGGGGGGAACGGAGGGCTAATCCCCCCTTATTTTATATAAATGGGTTTTTCATGCAGAATTATTCCGTTTTCCTTCAAATTTTGTTAATAGGTTCACTGTGTTAAGGCACTTCCCTGATTAGTTTTCGGGATAGATTGGTTAAGTATAAAGGGGGGGGGGAACGGGGGGGCTAATCCCCCCCCCTTAATTTATATAAATGGGTTTTTCATGCAGAATTATCCCATTTCCTTCAAATTTTATTTATAGGTCCACTGTGTTAAGGCGCATCCCTGATTAGTTTTCGGGATTGATTGTTGAAGTATAAAGGGGGACACGGAGGGCTAATAGCCCCTTATTTTATATAAATGGGTTTTTCAGGCAGAATTATTCCGTTTTCCTTCAAATTTTTTTATAGGTTCACTGAGTTAAGGCGCTTCCCTGATTAGTTTTCGGGATTGATTAGTTAAGTATAAAGGGGGGGATCGGGGGACTAATCCCCCCCTTAATTTATATAAATGGGTTTTTCATACAGAATTATTCCGTTTTCCTTCAAATTTTGGTTAAAGGTTCACTGTGTTAAGACGCTTCCCTAATTAGTTTTCGGGATTAATTGGTTAAGTATAAAGGGGGGAACGGGGGGATAATCCCCCCCTTAATTTATATAAATGGTTTTTCATGCAGAATTATTCTATTTGCTTCAAAATTTGTTTATAGGTTCATTGGGTTAAGACGCTTCCCTGATTAGTTTTCGGGATTGATTGATTAAGTATAAAGGGGGGGAACGGGGGGCTAATACCCCCCTTAATTTATATAAATGGGTTTTTCATGCCGAATTATCCCATTTCCTTCAAATTTTATCTAGAGGTCCACTGTGTTAAGGCGCATCCCTGATTAGTTTTCGGGATTGATTGTTGAAGTATAAAGGGGGGCACGGAGGGCTAATAGCCCCTTATTTTATATAAATGGGTTTTTCAGGCAGAATTATTCCGTTTTCCTTCAAATTTTGTTTATAGGTTCACTGTGTTAAGGCGCTTCCCTGATTAGTTTTTCGGGATTGATTGGTTAAGTATAAAGGGGGGGGGAACGGGGGATAATCCCCCCTTAATTTATATAAATGGGTTTTTCATGCAGAATTATTCCGTTTTCCTTAAAATTTTATTTATAGGTTCACTGTGTTAAGGCGCATCCCTGATTAGTTTTCGGTATTGATTGGTTAAGTATAAAGGGGGGAACGGAGGGCTAATCCCCCCTTATTTTATATAAATGGGTTTTTCATGCAGAATTATTCCGTTTTCCTTCAAATTTTGTTTATAGGTTCACTGTGTTAAGGCACTTCCCTGATTAGTTTTCGGGATAGATTGGTTAAGTATAAAGGGGGGGGGGAACGGGGGGCTAATCCTCCCCCCCCTTAATTTATATAAATGGGTTTTTCATGCAGAATTATCCCATTTGCTTCAAAATTTGTTTATAGGTTCATTGGGTTAAGACGCTTCCCTGATTAGTTTTCGAGATTGATTGGTTAAGTATAAAGGGGGGGAACGGAGGGGGCTAATCCCGCCTTAATTTATATAAATAGGTTTTTCATGCAGAATTATCCGATTTTCTTCAAATTTTGTATATATATTCATTGTAATTAGAGATTTACCTGATTAGTTTAAGGGTTTCATTAGTTAACTATGGGGGGGGGGGTAACGGGGGGACGACACCCCCCCCTTAATATATTGTTTATTTCTTTATTTTTCGATGGGCTTATTTCAAATTCTTTGAAATAAGAGTATAATATACAATTAGTGTGAATAGCCTGTGAACTCAATGCCCTCAGTTTAACTGGGCAGTTTTATTTTTTATTTTTTATACTGAAGGAGCTAGAAATTTGAAATTTGTCATTGTAATTACTTATAAGATGTAAATGCTCTCTAAGAACAAAATAAAAAAGAAATTGAAATTTAAAAGGGTGAAATGAGCGAAAAGCGTTCTAAAAACAGTCTAAATTACAATTTCTATGAAATCTCTGGAACTACAGAACCGATTTCAAAAGTAATGGTGGCAAATTGATAGGGACAATCCCTACTCCAACATAGGCTATATTTTATGTCGGTGCCACTAACATCAATGGGGTGCAGGATCGAAAAATGTTTGAAAATTGCGACTTTTTTATACTGAAGGGGCAAGAAATTTGAAATTTAGCATTGTAGTTACTTATAAGATGTAAATGCTCTCTAAGAATAAATTTAAAAAAAATCGAAATTTAAATGGGTGAAATGAGCGAAAAGCGTTCTGAAGTCATTCTAAATTTCAGTTTCTATGGAATCTCTGGAACCACGGAACCGATTTCAAAAGTGATGGTGGCAAATTGGTGGTGACAATCCCTGCTCCAACAGCCTCTTTAATAAAAAACTATGCGTTGCTGACGGCTGGGTTTTTCGCTAATTGTTGCACCAGATTAATCTCGAAAAATGAAACAGTTGAAGTTACTGAAAAAAATGATAGCTCAAAAAGTATTTGTCAGAAAATTGTTAGACAAACTGCGTTTGAAAGGTAAAAAATTGTATTTTTCTTGATATAAATTTCAAATCTAATGATTATGCCGTTTTTCAAATATTGAATTTCAAAAATTACCAAATTTTCCAATGGAGTACCATAGCGAAACCTTCATGCGTAAAAGGATAATGATAAGGGCAACGTGTCCTGACGTGTATATTGGCTATAGCACGAGTCACAAATTATAGTAGCCTTATTAGTCTGTTAAAATATAAAAGTTATTTATGAAATGTCAATATTTTGTTTGATTAAAGGTTCGTTAAAAGAAATTGACCAGCGTAGCGGGTGTAGCTTGCTAGTATAAAATAAAATTAACGATTATGTACAGTAAAACCTGCTAAAATAGACTAGCCAGGATCGGCGGAAAAATTCCATTTTAGGCAGGTTTCTGTGTTAGCAAACATTCAGTCTTGTACTAATACATACAGTCTTGTACTACTACGTACATACTACTATACAGTATTGTACTGTCTACAGTATTTGAATTGCTTTAGTTTCGCTGGGACCATAAAAATTTTTCGTTTTAGTCACGATTCCTGTATATTACAGGTTAACTATACAAAGGTTTTACTGTATAACAAACAATTACTCCAAATTGTGAGTTTTCATATTAATTTGCTCCTAAGTTAGAAACAAGAAAGAAAAATCGTGCATAGAGCATAGATTTTCAAACACTTTCCAGCATATTCCGAATATACTTGTAACAAGACTTTCCCGTTTAATAAAATGAAAAATGATATCTTAAAAAAAAAAATTCAATTTAACCAAGCAGGGAGGCCTACCATATGGCTTAAGCTCTATAAGTCCGGCTCGGCAGGTTTATTTTAATTAAAAATACAAATGAGGTCATTAGGCTTAATAATTACAGATGTAACAATTGCAAAAAATGACTATCCGCCACACGTTGCTGACGACTGGCTTTTTCGCTAATCGTTGCCACAGATTAATCTCGGGAAATGAAACAGTTGAAGTTACTGAAAAAATTAATAGCTCGAAAAGTATTTGTCACAAAATTGTTAGACAAACTGCGTTAGAAAGGTAAAAAATTGTATTTTTCTTGATATAAATTTCAAATCTAATGATTAGGCCGTTTTTCAAATATTGAATTAAAAAAATTACCAAATTTCAAATGGAGTATCATAGCGAAACCTCCATGTGTAAAAACACAATGATAAAGGCAATGTGTCCTGACGTGCATACTGGCTATAACACGAGTCACAAATTATAGTAACCGTATTATTTTGTTAAAATATAAAAGTGAATTATGATGTCACGAGTGCATAATTTTTATTTAATTCTCGACAAATACTAGATACGCCAATTCTTTTTAGTTGAGAATAATATAGGTTAATTCACGTCTCCTATAAAATGCGATAAAGAGTTGGTTAATTAGATGTGTTTTTAATTATCCGGGGTGAAATGTTTTCCTTAATTAATGCATTTATTTTTCTTTTGATGTTACGTGAACGACGTCACGGGTAACAGCTAGTTAGGGTCATATGAATTGAATTGTTACAAGTTGCCATTGCTTAATTAAAATATATAACAAAATTTTACAGACGTAATGACCTGTATTATGGGCTTACAGGTGGCACGCTACAATTTGTGCTTCTTTTTAAGTAAATTTTTTTGGATGGATACTGACTACATTCACATGGCATTACACAGAAGGTAGCTTTGAGAAATAAGGGAATTAAGAGATTGTTCCAAAATTTTAATTCAAAACTTGCTATTGCCGAGTTACATTAAGTTATATTAAGAGAAAGTCGAGAGTTAAATACATACTAAAATGTGTATCTCACATTGTTAATTATTTTGCGATACTTTAGGTGGAATTAAAAGTTATTTGAGACGATAAGTTCCTTAACTCACTCAAAAGTTCCAAATTAAATATGCTGAGTTGTGACAGCATATCTCACATTGTTATTTATGTGAGATATGCTGTCACAACTCAGCAAATAATTTTGAAATTTTTAGTGAGTTAAGGCACTATTGTCTTAAATAACTTTTAATTTGGAAAACGCATAACACATTTGAAAAGCTAAATTCAACAATTACCGACCATAGTTGAAAAAGTATCCAAATTCTTTTGTAAAGCCCTGTATATGATCTATAGATTTGCATACATATGGTATTCTGATACGGTGAAGTATCAGAATTTCATTTTCAACTATGTATGCTAAAATTTAGCTCAGTTAGGAAACCGCTAACACTGTTGAAAATTCTATTTCAGGAATTTCCGCCAATAAACGGAAAGGTACTCGAATTCTTTTGTGCAGCCCTGTATGGAATCTATAGCGTTTATACACAGCAAGTAATGTGTAACATATTAGTTAAATTAAAAAAATCCCTGACGGCTGGGCCTACAGGCACAGGTAGATTTCGAAGACGCAGACCGTGGGGCTCCTGTTTATTGGGAATTGCGGAAAAAATGACCTTTTTGCCATGATGCGGCAGTTGGGCAGCAGTTACTTCAAAACCTAACTCGTTTGCAGGCGGAGCCGGCAGGGATTTTTTTTTTAGTTTTTAATTTTTTTCTGCTTAAAGGTTGGTCCTATGAAAAACTTGTCAATATAAAAGTTTTAGATAATATTAAGAGGACTTATAATAAATTTAAGCGGATTCGATATCTTGTGAATTGACAAAGTTATGAATTTTTTTCTTCTAAACCTCCCTTTTTTCCCCTCCTTGGGACCATTTTTAATGATATCAAAAATCTGTCATACATACATTTTCGGCCCTTTTCCTAGAAGTAATAATAACTTTAAAATGATTCGATACGTATCATAATTAACCCTCTAAGCGTGTAGAACGTAATATTCCGTTCACTAAGCTCCAGGTTTCACTGCAATATATGCAATGTTTAAGATAACATAATTCTATAGATTTAATGAATTTTCAAAACATTGAAGAAAGATTAATACTCTCAAGGGTTACATTCATATTTGTAATTAAGTTTTATTTATAATGCTTGAAGAATCATATTTTTTTTAGCATTTAAAACAAAATGCAGAGAAAACAACATTACAATTTTACCCTTTTTCAAAAAGCTCAGAGGGTTAAGAAATTATGTTTTTTTTCTGTTTTCACAAAAAGCCCCCCCCCCATCTCCCCTTCTTGGTTCGATTTTGCTCATTAACGAACTGGACCGAGATTTTATGCCTCTTGATTATATGTATCAGTTTGGAAGAGATTTGTGCAGAATTATGGGAGTTATCGTGTCCATAAAAAGTGGCATAGATAGATAGATCGATAAAGTTTTGAACTGGGGGTGGTTTTGTGTTCTGGGAGTCATGATCGGCGTAGATTTGCAAAAAATTTTCAAAAATTCCAACTTAGGGGAGAATGTAATAGGTAGTATTTCTTACGAAATCTACCTAAAACGCATGCCACAGCTCTACAACTGAAAACGAATTTCTTGCAACTATCTCTGATAGACATTACTGTAAACGAATTATTTTGTGTGTCCCTGTAAATGAACCATAAAATGCTGTGCACACGATATTCTACAGTTAGCTTCTTGTAATGCACCTCAGTGATGTATATCAAATTCAATATGTTTGAAATAGATTAACATCATTAAAATGCACTGCAAAGGATGTTTCACTATAGACCATAATGTAACAGAATTCTTTTCCGTGTTAATCGCTTTATAAATGCTACACACTTCATTTCCAATACCGAACATGCCTCAATAATATATATCAATTACATGGCAATCGAAGTATATTTACGCAAGTTAAAGCTGGGACAGACAGACAATCAGACGGCCAAACAAACCGAATTCAATTCATAAATGTGTTAGTGTTAAAAACAGGTTGTACATTAACTTTCAGAAGCCAATGTATTTTTTCTAAATCAATAAATGAAAAGTGTAAAATTTGTACTTACTTCGGCGAAAATCAGCATTAAAATTAACACGTTAGATGAAATTTCACAGACGCTAACCATTTGTTTACTTGTTAAAGGCAGCTGTGTTTGAACAGGCAAAATTTAGTGATTGCGCTCTATCGATATTAATTCAATATATTTCCGCATTCCAAAGAAATGGAATGATCAGTGGTTATAAAGTCTTAGATAACAGAATTGGTATTGCTCAATAAAAATAATTTAACAAGCATTTACTTTTTAAACAAGAACGAAAAATCATGCGTCAAGCATATAGACTATGAAACACTTTCCAACATTTTCAGACTACAGTAACAAATCTTCAGCTTTTAATAAGGTGAAAGATGATGTCTAAGTAAACAAGGTCAAGGTCAAACCGGGCAGGAAGGGCTACCTTTCGGCTTAAGCTCTACTAGCCCCGCCCAACAGGTTTGTTTACCTAATTATATTGAGCAATACTAAATTATACTTTGTGATATTGAGCAATAGTTGTACTATGTAATGCTGAAATACAACTTCTGAAAATACAATTTACCAATCCTACTTAGTAGTACTAAATACTACTATGTGATACTGAGCAATAATACTACCATGTAATAATACTGTAAAATGCTGAAGTAAATAATAATAATGGATAGAAGTAAGTACTAAATGAACAAACAATAATGAATGAATAATAATACTAGAGTAAACAATGATAAATTATGCTAAAAATACTAAATAACACTGTATGATGCCATTAAGAATAACTAAATTGTTAAGGTTAGAACTTATACATAGTGTGTAAAGGTCCTTATGTATATTAGAAGTCCACTTCATCCTCAACCTCCACTAAATCCAATGGTGGCAGCATGAATAAGTATTGATTGCGTTTTAGCAGAAACAGACAATCTGTTATTTTTTGAAGCAGAAGTCTAAGTAAGCAATGTGGAAAACGCATAACACCTTTGATAACTCAATTTCAGGAATTGCCATCAAATGTCGGGAAAATATCCGAATTATTTTGTGCGGCCCTATATATGATCTATAGATTTTTATATATACTACAATGTATGCTAATATTTAGTTCAGTGAGGAAACGCATCGCACAATTGTAAATTCCGCTTTAGCAATTTCTGTTAATAAATGGAAATGTGCTCGAGATCTTTTGTCCTGCCCTGTATACAATCTATAGAATTTAAGCGCAACAAGTAATAGGCAAAAAATTTGTTTAATTTAAAAATGCATACCACAACTTAAAACGAACTTCCAGGAATTATTGTTCTTAGCAATACTGTAACCGTATTCTTTTGTGTGTCCCTGTAAATGAACGATGGATACTATGCACACCCTATTCTGTAGTAACCCTCTTGTTGTGCACCTCATTGATGGATATCAATTTAAATATAATTGAAATTAAAATACACCGCAAACGATTTTTCCCCACAGACCGTAATGGAACGGAATTCTTTTGAGTGTCCCTGTAAATTAAGTATAAAAGCTAGATACTTCATTTTCTATACTGAACAGGCCATAGTAAACCTCATTAACATATATGAATTGCATGGCAATCCGACTATATTTACTTGACAAACTTACGGCAGACACACAGACAAACGGAATTCATAAACACTTTTCAACTATGTTGGAAAGTGTTAAAAATGTATAACAAGATTCAAATAGAGTCCATCAGGACTAATATGAGACACCAAAAAAAGTGGGCTAATGTGTGACACACACTGAAAAAGGTACCAATTTTTATAATAAGAAAAGTGGCTTTGTGATTATTTTGTACTCAATACAACATTTTGGTTATACCCATTACACTTAGAATTTAAAGAGAAAAATCCAAAATAGAAAAAGTACATTCCATAATCTTACTTTTTTGATAAGAAGAACTTTTCTGTCAGACTTTAAAACTTTTGTTCTGCAACATATAAATAAAAACTTAGGTAAATAATTCTAATAGGCCTTTATTCAATAAGACATATTGAGTACTTTAAGCCTTTACAATTTGGAAAATGTCTAACGTAGCGTGAGTTACAAAGATAATATATGTATAATATATGTATTGTATAGGAAATTTTGTCTACTTTAATTTTGTAACTGGATTGTTTTTAATAAAATGCACAGTTTTCGAGATATAAGCAAAAAACCGATTTTCTTGACCTTTGACCTTGAATATCTCGAGACGCGGACACGAGATTATATGAGACTTTTTAGCTTACTTTTAGAATGTCAAAACAAAGATTTTTTCAAATTTTCAGCTTGTTATCTTTCATTCCGAGGTTATATCCCTATTTGACTGGGCTACTAATGTAACACAGAGTATACGGCTGTAATCAGGATGGTGTAAAATTTTAATTTAATTAACGATTGAAAACGATCAATTAAATGTTTAGTCATGAGTAAAGATTGGCGACTGAACTTCTCTTTAATCCTACTCATAGACTAATGATTAATAATCAATTTAATTTCAGTTGCTATCTCCAATTAACGATTAAATCAATTCTCAATCTAATTAGTTAATCTAATTAATGATTAATAATTGAAAACGTTTTGCTCCGACTTTGGTCCTTTTATTTTCTTCATTTTTTCTCAAGTTTCTTCTGCTTTTATCCCCTTGGATTCGCAGCTAGAATTCAGTATCTGGTCGGGTACCTCAATTTTACCTGACCCAACACGCGGATTGCCTTGGGAAGAGTTGACTTTAAATATTTCGGATTTCTTGTGACACTTTGAGGTCGAGCTTGGTTTGACCGATTTTTAAAAAGAAAATCCTGAATATTTGTGAAATTAAACAAGTTATATATTTGAATATAATGAGTGCATATAGCCTAATCTCTCATTTTTATGCAAAAATGATAGAATTGATATTAGAGGTTTAATTGCAGACTACTTTTCGATAATATTTTTAAAATATAGATTAATATTCTTTCACTTCGAACTTGGGTTGTGTTCGGGTGTAATACTTAGAGTTCAGGTCGCGTTTCAGGTTGACTTAAGCAGAAATGTCGGGTTCAAGTACGATACAGTGTTGCCAGTGGGTTTCTTTTTTTTTTTTAATTGAGATTGTTTGATTGGCACCACTTTTTTTTAAATTGTTTTAATTCGCCTTGTTTTCGTCTTACAGGGTGACAATTATTGAACTATATGAAATAAAACGTAAATTATTTAAAAACTACTGAGTGCACAAACTTTATTCAACATGTAAACGTCACTACAGATATTCGGATTTAGGTTATGACATGTTTTATACGGCTGCCATCATTGGCTATGATGTGGCACAGACGAATAGCAAAATTCTGCATGATCCACTGAAGTGTCGGAACATCGATGCTGTCGATGACCTCCTGAATGGTGGTTGTCAGCTCAGCAATGGTTTTGGGGTTATTTCTGTACACATTGTCTATAATGTAGACCCACAAAAATGTGTCACATGTGTTCAGATCCGGAGAATATGGCGGTAAAGCTAGTCCCATTCCAGTGGCCTCTGGGTACCCCAGACCCTGAATGCGGTCCCCAAACTTATCCTCCAGGACATCAAACACTTTCTTGGTTCGATGGGGTCGAACCGACATTGCCAACACTGTCATCACAAACACTACCAGTTCTCTCAAACTTTCGAATCAAATTCTTGATTGTTATCACACTTGGACCGGTTGTCTTCAGCTTATACTCTGTCGCAAACTGCCTTTCAGCCGCAATCGGGCTATTATTTCTCGCATAGTAGTAGCTTTCACAAGCGATATACGCTCAGGCATGCTGTACCGTGACAGTTTCGCTTGCAAATGGCCGACAGCAACAAGTGCGTGCGCATGCGCATACCATCATGCCCTGTAGCCAACCACGAAGTTTGAACTTCATCACGCAAACCGTTCAGGAGTTATGACGGTTTAATTTCATACAGTTCAATAATTGTCATCCTGTATTTAATCTGTCATTAAGATGGTGGGCTGATAAGTTATCGGCCTTACAGTAAAAGCACAAGATTTTTGACAAAATTTCATACTATTTTTCAAGGTAATCCCCTTGCAACTTAATACATTTAAGACACTCTCTTGTGTGCGAATTCTTTAGTGCAGCTCTGAACGAGGGTGGTTTGAAAAGTTCTCAGCCTGACAAAGAAATTACAAGACTTTTGGCAATATTTCATTTTATTTTTCAACTTACAACACAATACATTGCAGAAGACTCTTGAGAAACGTTCATTCTTTGGCGTTTTTGTTCGACGTTCAACAAACGCGGCACGCATCGAGCAGAAAGCTTTTTCATACCCAAAACATCGTGTAAAATGTAGTGGACACGGTCTATCGAGATGTTTGCAATTTCAGTAACTTCGCGCATCTTCAATCGGCTATCATTCAATACGGCATTATGAATTTTTGAGACGATTTCGTCGGTCGTAGCGTTTTTTGGGCGTTCTGAGTGTTTATCATCGGGAATGGATTTCCTATCATGTTTAAATTCAGTAGCCCACTTTTTTATCGTCAAATATAAAAGACAAGAATCCTTTAAGGTGGAATGTAACTCTTTTTGTATGTCCGTGGGGGTTGAACCTTTTTTAACAAAGTATTTTATGACAGCTCGAACTTCAATTTTTTCCATTTTTAGAAAATGTCAAAACTTGTTTACTTTATCGCCAAAAAATAACAAATAAACTCACGCGTCTGAAACTCGGCAGCATGTTATCTAAAGGATCATACTTTACAAGCATCACTGTCATTTGATCATACTTGTGTCAGGTGATACATCTCTGCGTCAGGCCGAGAACTTATCAGCCCACCCTCGTAAATAAGGCGAATTTTACTTTCTCAAAAAACTAGTGGTAATCAAGAAAACTAATTTATAAAAGGAGCCCATTGGCAACAGTGGTACAATAAGAGCATATCGACACAAATGTGTGAGTACAGAATGAGCTCGAAGCCACTGGTGTCGTCTGATGAATTAAAAGCACTAGTCCGCTGATTGGTGTGCTTAACTTGTTGAAAATTACTTTTAAATTTTCTGGTGGAATCTTCTTTGCTACCACTTTTCCGACAGTTTAAAGAATAAAAAGGGTGGAGACTGGGTATTATATTACATTTAGACTGTTATAAATATATAAAAAAATCTCGAAACTGGATGGCGTGAAAGTACCGTCAAAATGACGATTTTTGCGCCTCGTTCTGCTCATATCATGCCAAGATATCACGAAGCATTTATAAACATTTGCAGTGTACTTGTCAAGAGAGATCGCACACTAAAGTTTCAGGCTGTAACTCGAAAACGTGACAGTAGAGTTAAAATAACGAATTGGCGCTCAATTCTACTATTATCATACCAATATATAGGAGGCAGATTAAAATATTTGTATTGTACAAGTCAAGATATATGATATGTTAAAAAATCTTGTCGTAAATCAATAACATGATAGTACCTTCAAAATCACCAACTGGCGCCCCATTCTGCTCATATCGTATCAAAATACCGAGACAAGCAAGTCATTCTTTCGTCTATTAATAGTAACTTTGTCTTATATCACAATTTCCTCTCGTAACGCGATGACGTAGTCATTTTTGTCGCCACCACCCGCTCTATCACAGTTGCTTCTTACAACTCAGAGAAAACATTTTAGTCATCTCCCCTGAACTTTCTACTGAACTAATTTTGATAATTATCTTTTAAAATGAAAGCTGTTCATTTGCAAATGTGCCCGCACTAACTATTTTTTTAAAATATTCCCATTTTTATATTTTAATTTTAATTTTAATTTTAAAAGTTTTCATGAAATTTCTTTACAATGGTGGCAATTGGGTTAAGATTTTATCTCTACAACATAAGATTAATTTGCCATATCACATTCCACCATTCAGAAGCGGGATTCCATCAGTGTAAATGTCGTCATATTTAAAAGAAGAATCCCAATGGTTTTTTATAAAATTTAAGCATAGTAAAATGATTGTGTTTAATTATGCAGTAATCACAGAAGAGCATAACACAGATTATAGAGAAATAATATTAATCATCTTCTCATTAACTTCTCTCATCCTTTCTTTGTACGATGATTGTTGATGTGGTCATTTTTATGGCCTGGGCTTATGTTGCTGGCGTCCTCCTTCTGGTTTCTGATGTTTGTGCTGGGGTGATGGTACCTTTCTCATTTGCTGTTGGCTGCGCTTGCTGGGAAACTATAAGTTGCTCCATTGTTTCTACCTTTGCTTCTGCGTAAACGACTCGGTTTTCTATCTCTAGTAGTAAATTTGTAATTATCTGCAGAGCATGGTTAATTGAGTGGGTTGTTGGCACCAGCATTTTAGGTAGCTTTCAATACAAAAAAGTCCTTCCGGCCTGTACCGGGAGGAAAAGGTAGCTTTCCTATATCTACGTTTTAAAATTTTAGCTAATGTTACACGAAAACAGCAAGCTAAAATGCAAAGAAACGTTTACAAAAGATTCGTTAATACTGAATTTGAATAAGAAATTCGTCAAATTATTGAGCAATAGCCAAATTGGCTTCATTTATGAAGACTTATTTTGATCGCCAAATTTCGCGATATGTCGCCAAATGTCGCCAATTTTGCCAATTTTGTCGCCAATGTCGCCAATTTTGGCGCTAACGGATATGAATATATAGTTTTATGCGTATGATTGGGAAAATTATTACAACAATGAAAGAAAATAATTTGCGAGTAATCGCGTTAATGTGCTGTTTTGTTTCAAAATGTCAGCCACCCTAGAATTTCAAACTGCTCTATCTCAGCCATTTTTTAAGATAGAGGTAAACCAAAAAAAGCTCTGGAATCCTTGTATCAAGGCCTAACACGTAATTAAAAATAAATTTGAATTTTTAACTTTTTTGTATAGTTATTTTAGATTTTAAGTTAATTTAAATCTTTAAGTGGCCGCCATCTTGAAACAAGATGGCGGACCAAGCTGGCCAACGAACTCGGTCGAGACATTAGTGACCTTAATACACACAATTAGTTTCATCAAAATCGATTCATAAATACGGGCGTTATCGTATGACATAGGTCAGATATATATATATATATATATATATATATATATATATGGATATATCTATATATATAAATCAACATTTGGACGGAGGGTGGTTTTGGGGTCTGGGGGTCATGATCGGTGAAAATATATCGAAATTTTCCGGAACTGCTTTCCTCCGAACGGCTGCAATAGGTAGCTTTATACTTTTTTGTATTGAAAGCTACCTAAAAGTATAAAGCTACCTATTGCAGCCGTTCGAAGGAAAGCAGTTCCGGAAAATTTCGATATATTTTCACAGATCATGACCCCCAGACCCCAAAACCACCCTCCGTTCTAATGTTGATTTATATATATATATATATATATATATATTGTTGTGAGCTCGGGGTTCGAAAGGACTGATGCCAATATATAAGAACAATAAAAAGGCTTTATTCACTATAAACAGTGCAATACGAACACCAATATCTTCTGAAAATTACAGGATATTCAGTAATCTTCAAATCCAATAAAAGCACAGCAAAATTTCACACAAACAATGCGTTCAATACGACGTATCAACGACAAAATCAATCCGAGAAACACAGTTCTCAATGCAAAGCCTCTCGTATGAATTCAATCGCAGTTGACAGACAACTAACTAACTGGACTGGTGGAGGTCCCTTATATAGGCTTCAGAGATCTTTCCAGATTATTCCAGAGCTTTCAGCTGCTAGAAATTACCAGAAAGTGCTTTAACTTTCGATAGAGAACCAAAGCGAGAAAGGATCCCAATGTACAGGTATAAGGGGGGGTGGTTG
Organism: Maratus michaelseni; assembly: GCA_963931845.1. Classification (NCBI taxonomy): domain Eukaryota; kingdom Metazoa; phylum Arthropoda; class Arachnida; order Araneae; family Salticidae; genus Maratus; species Maratus michaelseni. The sequence continues at coordinate 380,956,614 of OZ007591.1, forward strand.
CACAAAAAGTCGCCAAATCCGTCGCCAACTTGGCGACATTTGGCGATATATCGCCAAATTTGGCGACAAAAATAAGTCGCCAAAACCATCGCCAACTTGGCGATAAACCCATTCCTTGGCGATTTTACCATAGACTGCCATTATAAAGATGAGGGTGTAAGGTTGTTTTCCTTGCAAACCATCTGAGGCCTTTAGCATTGAGTTACATGATGCTCAATAGGAAATGCATTAACAATACTGCAATTTTCACAATAATAAAATAAAATAAATTTAAACAAATGGAATATTTACAGATATATACAAAATTCATAACATTGCCCCCCTCTCGAGGACTGCACGTCCCGGGCAGTTCAACCTTTGATCGGAAAGCAAACCCGTTACCAACAAATGCTATACTACTCAAAACACTTAAAGCAAACATGGAAAATAACAATTAAACACATTCATAATGCTGAATTATACAAAATACACTTATTTAAAAAAAATTGAATTAAGTTAAAGCATAGACATCATTACATACAAGTATTTAAATAATAACATTAATAATGATAATGCTAAGCAAAAGAAATTATTACATTAACTTATATACAAGACCATGGTCATACTAATTTACATTATTTACATTACACTATTTACAATTAATGAACTAAGTACTATGGCCATAGTATGGAGCCAGCCTGTCGTAATGAACGACTCTAGGCTTCGAACTTGGTGACTTTCGGATCCGAATTACGACATCGTTCAGTCTGTTTAGGACTGTATAAGGACAGTCCCAGTGCGATTGCAGTTTGGGAGAAAGTCCTTTGCGTCGAGTCGGATTATAAAACCAAACCTTGTCACCTTCTTTGAATTGATGTCCCGTGGCTTTCGTGTCGTACCTGGTCTTCATCTTCTCCGTCTGTATGTTGATCCGCTCTCGAGCCAAGTTGTGGACGTCTTCAAATCGTGCCTGGAGATTCTGCACGTATCCCTCTGGCGATGAAGGCGCATCTGGAGGGCGACCAAAAATCAGATCACAAGGTAGACGAAGATCACGACCAAAAAGCATCTGAGACGGGGAATAGCCGGTCGTTTCATGGACGGCGCTGCGATAGGCGAGGAGAAACAAGGGAAGTTTTTGGTCCCAGTCTTGTTGGTTTCTTGAAACTAGCAGTGAGAGGTTGTTGAGGATGGTACGATTAAACCTCTCAACCATGCCATCCGACTGTGGATGTAAAGGCGTCGTCCTAGTTTTGTCCATTCCGAGAAGTTGACAGAGACCCTCAATCACAGCAGAGATGAAATTTCTCCCCTGGTCAGAATGCATTTGAAGGGGGACTCCATACCTTGATATCCACTGGTGTACCAAGGCATCCGCAACCGTAGAAGCTTCTTGATCAGGGATGGCATAAACTTCAGGCCATTTTGTGAAATAGTCCATGACAACAAGGAGGTATTTGTTGCCATCAGCACTTCTTGGCAGAGGACCTAGGATGTCAAGGGCAATGCGTTCGAAAGGTGCTCCTACATTGTAGAGATGTAATCTTCCTCGGCTACGTTTCTTTGGTCCTTTTCGAGCTGCACATGCATCGCAAGATTTGCACCATCGTTCGACGTCAGCTCTCGCTTTTCCCCAGAAGAAGCGCTCTCGGACTCTGTGTAATGTTTTCATGACTCCAAAATGGCCACCAGTGGGACTGCCATGTAATTCCTTGAGGACCTCTGGTATTCGGGATCGAGGAAGTACCAACTGCCACCGAGATGTCTTCCCATCTTCCGATTCGAATTTTCGGAACAGGACACCATTCCTGACGTGGAGGGAGTTCCAAAGAGCCCAATATTGCTTCGTCGTAGGACTGTAAGTAGAGATGTCTTTCCAACTGGGCTTCGTGCAAGAAGATTCTAATAACTCCAAGATTGGTTTGATCTCAGAGTCTGCCATTTGATCTTCTCGAATCTTCTCATCACTCCAGGGATCTGGTGGCGTCAATAGTGAAGTCTTCGTCTGGCGTATGACATATTCGGGATTATACTTGCTCTCCGCTCTGGAACAATAGCGACAGCTCTCGGGACACGGTCTTCTTGATAGGGCATCGGCGTTTCCATGCGATGAGCCTTTGCGATGCCTGATGTCAAAGTCGTATTCCTGGAGCCGTTGTATCCATCTGGCTACTTGGCCCTCTGGGTTCTTAAAATTCATCAGCCATGTTAGGGATGCGTGATCAGTACGAAGGAGAAATTTCCTGCCATAGAGATAGTGATGGAAGTGTTCTATGGCTTTCACTATAGCTAATAACTCCTTACGAGTGACGCAATAATTCCGCTCTGGTTTCGATAAACATTTGCTCCAGTATGCTAAGACTCGTTCTTGGCCATCTATTTCTTGGGAAAGTACAGCGCCGACACTTTCATGACTGGCATCCGTGTCCACAATGAACTGTTTCTCGGGGTGCGGATAGGTAAGGACTGGAGAGGATGTGAGAGCTTCTTTCAGCCGCTGGAAGGAATTGTCGCATTCTTGTGTCCATAGAAACTTCTGTTTGCTTTCAGTGAGCCTATGCAAGGGTCTTGCGATGTTGGAGAACCCCTGTACAAACTTTCTGTAATAAGTGCATAGTCCCAGAAAGCTTCGCAACTGATGGACATTTTCCGGACGTTTCCAGTGCTTTACTGCAGACACTTTTTCAGGATCTGTTCGAACACCTTCAGCTGAGATGATGTGTCCTAAATAGTTTACTTCTCGTTGGAAGAACTTGCATTTCAAAGGGTTCAGCTTTAAATTCGCCGCTCTTAGCTTCGTTAACACTTTTCGAATATTCTCTAGATGTTCTTCAAACGTGCGGCCACCAATGATGACATCATCTAGGTAGATGAGACAAGCTTCAAAAGTCAGACCTTTTAACACTGTCTCCATGAGGCGCTCGAACGTTGCTGGAGCATTGCAGAGCCCGAACGGCATAACTTTAAATTGCCAAAGTCCTTGTCCAGTAGTAAATGCGGTCTTCTCTTTGTCATCAGGATGGATCTCTACTTGCCAATATCCACTCTTCAAATCCAGCGTGGAAAACCATTTATGTCCTGAAAGAGTATCTAGCGTGTCGTCTATTCTTGGTAGAGGATAGCTGTCTTTCTTCGTGATATCGTTAAGTTTACGATAATCCACACAAAATCTTGTGGAGCCATCTTTCTTTCGGACCAACACGATGGGAGAGGCCCACGGACTTGATGACGGTTCGATGATGTCACTATCCTGCATCTCTCGTAAGAGCTTAGAAACCTCTTCTTGTTTTGCAAACGGCAAGCGTCTTGGATGCTGTTTAATCGGTGGATGGTCGGCAGTATCAATTCTATGACGTGTCAGAGAAGTGCGACCTATATCATTCTCGTTTTGTGAAAACACATCCGTAAATTCCTGGAACAGTCTTTCTGCGGCATGTCTCTGCTCAGGAGATAAATTCTCATTTCGTCCAATTTCAGGTGTTAAACTTGTAGGCGGCTCCGACAAGGTCAAGCTCGGGTCTTTGCAAACACAGGTGACTGGAGCACAGGTAGCAAGCACTTCACCCTTCTGGATAGTTCTAGACTTTTCACTTACATTCGCCATCCTCACAGGGATCACATCTCTCGAGAGATCTACCAGCGCTGATGCTATTAGCACTCCCTTTGGGCTCTTCTCAGGATATCCAGTCAAGCCATACTGGAAAATTCTTTCGTTTCCAGTTAATCCAGGTATCATCATTTCGGTCCGAGGAGGGATGATAACATCTGCCTTGGCTGTGATCCGTTGAATAGACCCGGACTCATTTCCAAGTTTGAAAATAGTGACATCTTCTTGAGCAGAGCGTAACTCATTATTCTTAAAGTCCAGTATAAATCCATGCTCTTTTAAAAAGTCCAGTCCGAGTATGAAAGGGTCTGAAATATCGGCCACATAGACTGTATGATGGTAAGCGGCGTTCCCAAACTTTATTTTCAATTTCATTCTTCCATGTATGTCGATCTTATCCCCGGTCACGGTTTGAAGGATAACACGGGGCGGGGTCCAGAGGAGTTTTTCCTTTAGCCGGTGAGCTAGATCTTTCCGAATGATGGTCACATTGGCTCCTGTATCGATGATCATATTACAGGGCAAATCATTCACACGCCCGACTATAAAAACTCCGTTCTCGCCGCAACTTCTTGCAGAAATTTGACACACTTGATAATGGGGCTTCTCGAAATCTGGCAACCTCCGCCCCGCGAGATGGCCATTAATTAGTTTTCCTGCTCCGCCGTTCGTGGGGAGCTATTACCTTCTGTGCTGGGTCGTTTTAGGCAGTTTCTTTGAATATGGCCTTCTCCACCGCATTTCCAGCACTTGATCTTTCTGCCAGTTTTGTTGTCCATCAAGGAGTTCATCTGCCTCATCATGTCCTTCACCTGCTGCTGTAAATGCTCCACAGCTCTATCCGACGTCTCAGGCATGTTGGCTACTCGCACAAAGTGTCGATCTTTCCTTGTAGCTTGCTGGGCTGCCTCGAATTTCAGGGCATAAACTAAAGCCCCTTTTAAGTCACTGAGATCTGCAATCCGGAGTTGTTTCTGGATCTCAGAGTCACGCACACCATCAATAAAATGCTGCAGAGCCAAGCTTTCTCTAATTTCAGTCGGACAGTCAGGATAAGCAAGATGTGAAAGCCTCTCGACATCCGTAGCAAGCTCTTGCAGGGATTCAGTGGATTTCTGCTGTCGCGACTTGAGCTGGAGTCTGCTATATTCCTTCATGCATTTCTCGCCAAAGCGTAATTCTAAGGCACTGACGAGCGTTTCAAAATCCAGCGGTTCATTTGCAGGCAAAGTCTGTAGGACATCGGCAGCATCAGCTCGTAGAGAAGCAGCTAACTGGCAAGCCTTTGTCTGGGAATCCCATCCATTGGCGTCCGCTACGATCCCAAATTGTGTCTTAAAAACTGGCCATGAGGATTTTCCGTCATAGGTCGAGAGTTTAATAGAGGTCCGGGGAAGCATAGCTTGATACTTGACATCTTCGGGATAGTTTTCGGCAGTTATCTTTTGTTTCTTCACATTTTCCAACTCCTTTTCTATACTCTCTATCCTTTCTTCTACGGTATTGGCTGTCTTTTGAACTTTTTCCTCTATTTCCAGAAATCTTCCTTCAAATTTGTTTTCCACGCTGTCAATTCTTTCATTTAAAGATGTTATTTTATTATCTATTAATTCTTTCAACTCACCAAGGTTGGTTGACATATCCTTCTTCATTTCTTCCGACATCTCTTTCATTTCAGCCTGGTTTGCGGTCATTTTCTCATCTATCGCTGACATTTCCTTCTTCATTTCTTCCGACATCTCTTTCATTTCAGCCTGGTTTGCGGTCATTTTCTCATCTATCGCTGACATTTCCTTCTTCATTTCTTCCGACATCTCTTTCATTTCAGCCTGGTTTGCGGTCATTTTCTCATCTATCGCTGACATTTCCTTCTTCATTTCTTCCGACATTTCCTTCATCATTTCTTCCGACATTTCCTTCATTTCAGCCTGGTTTGCAGTCATTTTCTCATCCATCGCTGACATTTCCTTCTTCATTTCAGCCTGGTTCGCAGTCATTTTCTCATCCATCTCTCCTAATTTCTCCAATAATTTAGTCAGTTGCGCCTCCATTGCTCTGGTAATCGGCATTCAACCCCACTCCTGACACCAAATGTTGTGAGCTCGGGGTTCGAAAGGACTGATGCCAATATATAAGAACAATAAAAAGGCTTTATTCACTATAAACAGTGCAATACGAACACCAATATCTTCTGAAAATTACAGGATATTCAGTAATCTTCAAATCCAATAAAAGCACAGCAAAATTTCACACAAACAATGCGTTCAATACGACGTATCAACGACAAAATCAATCCGAGAAACACAGTTCTCAATGCAAAGCCTCTCGTATGAATTCAATCGCAGTTGACAGACAACTAACTAACTGGACTGGTGGAGGTCCCTTATATAGGCTTCAGAGATCTTTCCAGATTATTCCAGAGCTTTCAGCTGCTAGAAATTACCAGAAAGTGCTTTAACTTTCGATAGAGAACCAAAGCGAGAAAGGATCCCAATGTACAGGTATAAGGGGGGGTGGTTGCACAAAAAGTCGCCAAATCCGTCGCCAACTTGGCGACATTTGGCGATATATCGCCAAATTTGGCGACAAAAATAAGTCGCCAAAACCATCGCCAACTTGGCGACAAACCCATTCCTTGGCGATTTTACCATAGACTGCCATTATAAAGATGAGGGTGTAAGGTTGTTTTCCTTGCAAACCATCTGAGGCCTTTAGCATTGAGTTACATGATGCTCAATAGGAAATGCATTAACAATACTGCAATTTTCACAATAATAAAATAAAATAAATTTAAACAAATGGAATATTTACAGATATATACAAAATTCATAACAATATATATCTGACCTATGTCATACGATAACGCTCGTATTTATAAATCAATTTTGATGAAACTAATTGTGTGTATTAAGCTCACCAATGTCTCGACCGAGTTCGTTGGCCAGCTTGGTCCGCCATTTCGTTTCAAGATGGCGGTCACTTAAAAATTTAAAACTAAAATAAATATACAAAAAAGTTAAAAATTCAAATTTATTTTTTAATTACGTGTTAGGCCTTGATACAAGGATTCTAGAGCATTTTTTGGTTTACCTCTATCTTAAAAAATGGCTGAGATAGAGCAGTTTGAAATTCTAGGGTGGCTGACATTTTGAAACAAAACAGCACATTAACGCGATTACTCGCAAATTATTTTCTTTCATTGTTGTAATAATTTTCCCAATCATACGCATAAAACTATATATTCATATCCGTTAGCGCCAAATTCTCGCCAAAATTGGCGACCAAAATAAGTCTTCATAAATGAAGCCAATTTGGCTATTGCTCAATAATGTGGCGAATTTCTTATTCAAATTCAGTATTAACGAATCTTTTGTAACCGTTTCTTTGCATTTTAACTTGCTATTTTCGTGTAACATTAGCTAAAATTTTAAAACGAAAGATATAGGAAAGCTACCTTTTCCTCCCAGTACAGGCCGGAAGGACTTTTTTACTTCTTTTGATTCATCTTAAGATAGCTTATAGTTTTCACGGCTCTGTCCATTTCTATAGATCTTCTCTGTGGTAGTCCGCTTGTGTCACATAGTTGTTGGAGCTCTTTTTTGATCGCAAAACAAAATGGGAACAAAACAAAGACCTCCAGATAGCCGTCCTGTCAGCAATGGCTAGACGCTACACGGAATCCCTTCAGTGGCGCTACGTGCCCCGGTGCCAGGCACTAAACCCGTTTAAGATAGGGAAACCTGGCAGGTAAGGGCCTGGTCACCGGTCTAAAAAAAAGGTAGAGGCAAAACAAAAATTGCTCTAGAATACTTGGATCAAGGTCGAACATTTAACGGAAAAGGACATTTAAGGATTCCTAATTTAGTGTACATCTTTTTGAATTTTAAATCTTTAAGTAGCGATTACAGCGTTCCCTTATGGCGGAATATCCCCAAATTCAACTGGGACCTTCAGGCTATAGTCACAAATATATACATAAAATTTGGTTCAATTCTATGCATAACTTCATACGCTTTTAGATGATAAAATAATGAAAATGGTACAAAAATCATTGCTGCTCTCCTTTGGCTGAATATCCCAAAATTCAAGAAGTACCTATTGGCCATAATCAGAAACCTATAAATCAAATTTGGTTCAATTCTGTTCATAACTTCATACACTTTTCAGACAAACATTTCATACAAACATGTTTTTCGGAATCTCTGACGCTTAAAACGTGTAAATCCATCGAAAACCAGGAGTCGAAAAAAAAAACCGATTACAATACTTTCTTCTATTATAGATACAAGAAAGTAAAAATTAAATCGTCCTTAGCATTCATCTTGATATGACAGATATAAATAATAACTTTATTAAAAAAAAATAGAAAAGAAAAGAAAAAGGAAAATAAAAAAATGTTTTGCTATGTGTGTTTACATGTGATGAATTCATGGGGTGGCTCGGGTGGAACATCCCTCCTCGGTAACATCGAAATATCTTGCAGGAAGTCCCTAATATCTCCCCCTCCCCACAGGGCTACAAAAGTGTAAAAAAAAAAAAAAATCTAAAACGTAATGAGACATATTGTCTCATAACTCAACAACAAAGAGTTTCCATTCCATAATACTTGAACTTAATCTTGAATTTAATCCCTCTTTAAAAATAACTTGTTTTAATGATAATTTGCTTAATTTTAATAAGACTGAAATCTGAGAAGTTTAGAGACCATTAAACTGTTAAATTCTCTGATCCCCCCAAAATTTAAGTTTTCGGTAATTTTTTAGGGATTTGTTTAAATTTACAATCTTTTTTTAAAATTCTACTGATAGTACCTGGAGAACTTATGTTTGAATCTGTGACTTTTGTGATAAATTTCAGACTGTATTTTGGATGAAAAGCTGCAAATTGTACCAAACATCAGCATGAAGAAAGATCTTCCGTCGTATATCTAGCCTTTGACTAGATGATTTTGTCCTATTCTTTTCATCCCTCGATTACATGTTCCAAGGAATATGGCTCCCTAGACTAGCTTCTTTTTTCTTCTCTCAGACCAGTATTATACCATATTTTTTTAGAAATCGGAGTATGTTTCAGATTTCTTTTTTTTCCCATAACATTTTTAGTGTAATTACGGTAGTCCCTTGTTATATCGTGCATGCCTAGCGATTTAACGGATGGTATTAAAAAAATAAGAAAGGTGGTAACCTATAAGTAAATATTTTATATTTGTTAATTAAACATTAGTTTTTATGATTATTTCAATTTTCTTAATTAATAAAATTAACAAAGCAAAAGTGCACTTATTGTAATTAACATATATATATAGTTAACAATATTTAAGTGGTATATAGTGGCAGTAATATGTCATTTTATTTTCCTTATGATTTATAATAATTAGAAAATTATTTCAAATAATTGTTATTCTCAATATTATAAATAGGTTTATTATTATTTTTAATATTATTATTATTATTATTTATATATTTATGCTTTTAGTGTGTTTTAATTCTAATGGTTTTGTCTGGTACAATTTTGGTTTTCTTTTATCTGTTGATGTTTCAAATAAATTAACTGTTAGATGGTCACGGATTTTTGCTTTGTCATGTGCTTAGTTCAAACTATGTTGGTTGGAGCAATGTTTTGAACTGTGCTCTATGGATTACTTTGTTTGTGTGTAATTTTTACTTTATGGGTTTTTATTTTCCTCTTCATTGGTTTACTTCAATTAATGCAATATTTCTGGCAAAAATATACTGATCTTAGTATATTGGCCAGTATATCTTATGAAATAATGCATTATTTTTTAGACATGTGTAGTGTTCTGCCTGACTGACGATTAAACACTGCACATGTCTTTTTACATCTTGAATTCCATTTTGAATTTCACTCGATATTCAATTTTGAATTTTCTTACATTATATGGCATATATCATTATCTCTATAATAAAACCGTATGTCATGTGACTGTCCTCAACAGTTCCGGGATGCCGCTTCACTGTTTCATATGCCAGGCAGCCATTTTTATTCAAAATTATTTTTTCTAATAAAACTGCATAAAAGTTACATTTTTAGAAAGATCGTTCAAAATAAATTAATATTTGAGAGATGACTTACGTTCAATTATGTATACATTCTGCAATAACTTCAGTTTCAATTAGGTTCGCTGTTCAAATTCTCTATCCATGAAAGTAAACAACAACAAATCTCTATAATAAAACCGTATGTCATGTGACTGTCCTCAACAGTTCCGGGATGCCGCTTCACTGTTTCATATGCCAGGCAGCCATTTTTATTCAAAATTATTTTTTCTAATAAAACTGCATAAAAGTTACATTTTTAGAAAGATCGTTCAAAATAAATTAATATTTGAGAGATGACTTACGTTCAATTATGTATACATTCTGCAATAACTTCAGTTTCAATTAGGTTCGCTGTTCAAATTCTCTATCCATGAAAGTAAACAACAACAAAAAAAAAAGATTCATTCGTTGTGAACGTTTAAAATATTAAACCATGAATTTTTGGACCGCTGCCTGGTGTAAAAAAAAAAAAAATCAGCAACAGTGAGACAGTCAAAGTTTACCATAATTCTGTTCCATACAACTCAACTTCCTTCGGATCTTTTCTTGATGTAAGTTGAACTCCGTGGTTGAACTCATGTAATAACATTTAATGGATCAAATTTCGAAACAAATTGTCAGCTTTTATTTTTCGTGTGTATTAATTAGAAACGATATTTTAATTTGGAAATCAAATGTTTTGATTTATGATAATATTTCTTATTTATCTATTTTCTATTTTAAAGAAAAATGTGAACGTCATGTATTTTAAATTGGAACAGCTGTCACGGACGCACCAGGGTTGGCGGAATTTTTGTTTTGCGCCATTTTGGCGAGAAAATCCCATTTTCAGGTACCTATTAGAGATTACTAAAACAGCATATACTTTTATTTTATTATGAAATAGTTTATTTTATATTAAAAAAACACACACAATGATTAATTTATTATAAAGTGGGTTAAGCGGTTTTTGTCAAGAAAGATGAAATACATAACAACAAAAAATATGCGAAATGCCACCACGATCGCAAAAGTTCTTGATTTGTCTATTAGATTTTTCCAGTTTGGCGAAGGATTAAGGAAAAAAATAAATTATGAATAAAAATAATTTGTTACAATGCTTAACATACATTTAAGGGCGACCAACCTGGTCGCCAGTGGCGGCTAGTTATATATATATATTTATTTCCAAATTTCCTTTAAATCTTTCAGTATGTTTGGCTGCCATCACTGAAATGGCGCATTGGCAATCTGATGTTTGCACTTGTTAATTTTTTGTATTAACTTAATTCTATTCTGTATACACTTTATGATTAACTATCTTTAAATAGGAGATTAAGTTAGATTTGATGCAAGAAATAGTTTAATGTATTTTGAAATTCAAAGGTATTACAATTATATATATGTATACTAGCAAAACCCACGGCTTTGCTCCCGTAATTATTGAAAAATACCAAGTGGTATTCGTAAGTCTATTTGCATTATGGAAATTTTACTGCCACAGATAATTAAAAAATTACTAATTATGCCACATTTTGAGTAAACTTCAATCTTATACAGCATTAGGCGAACATGAGACTTAAATGAATGAGAAGTGCTAAAATTAATTCCAAGTAAATGGTAATTTAGAATATATTTTGTAAATTTTTCGATCCTTTCATTTTTCATTTAGAAATTTTTAGAAACAGTTGTAATCGAGTATTTAGATCTTAAAAGTAAGCATCATGCCAAATTTCAGTCTTCTAGTTAAGAAAATTTCTGTAATAACTATAACACAGAAATTACAATTTTAAAACTCTTTTGTTCTTGGACGCATTCAAATTTCTAAAAACTGTTCTGTGGGTGAATTTGTGTCTCTATCGTAACAAACATGTAAAATTACAAGTTTCTATCCCTAACAATTTCAGACAAATCATAGTTTAGAAGATTTTCAGAACTTTTCCAGCTCATTTCACTTTTTAAAATTTCGAATTTTTCAGAAACCAAAATTTGAAGTTTCTAATCCTGTCAGTATATAAAAAAAATATCGTAATTTAGAACTTTTTTCCTGCTTCACACTTTTAAATTTGATTTTTTTAAAACTGTTCAGTGTGTGCACTTGCGCCATAAAAAGTATCAGTCATGTCAAACTTCCAGTTTTTGTCTTCAACAATTCCACAGAAATCGTAATTTAGAACGTTTTTAGAAAACTTTTCTCTCATATCACTCTTATTTCGAATTTTTTAGAAACTGTTCTTAGATAGCATATATATCTTATAAGTAACTACTTTTCCCAATTTCAAGTTTCTAATCCCTTCAATATCACAAAAATTTCAATTTTTGAACATTTTGCTCTCCTGCAAACATCTGAGGATAGTAGCACTGACATAAAATATAGCCTATATAAGAGCAGAGACTGTCACCATAAATGTGCGACCATTACGTTTAAAATCGATTCGGTAGTTTCAGAGATTCCATAGAAATTGTAATTTAGAATGTTTTTAGAACGCGTTTAGCTCATTTCACCCTTTTAAATTTCGAATTTTTAGAAACTGTTCTTAGAGAGCATTTACATCTTATAAGTAATTACCCTGCCAAATTTTACATTTCTAGCTCATACTACAGTATCACAAAAATCGCAATTTTAGAATGTTTTTCGCTCCTGCACCCCCTGGGGGTAATGGCACCGACATAAAATATAGTTTATGTCACAGCAGGACTGTCTCCATCAATTTGCCACTATCACTTTTGAAATTGGTTCTGTATTTCCAGAGATTCTATAGAATTTTTAATTTAGAATGTTTTTAGAACGTTTTTAGCTCATTTCAGTTTTTTAAATTTCGATTTTTTTAGAATTTGTTCTTAGAGAGCATTTACGTCTCATAAGTAACTACCATGCCAAATTTCAAGTTTATAGCTCTTTCAGTATAAAAAAATTCGCAATTTTAGAACGTTTTTCGCTCCTGCACCCCCCTGGGAGTAGTGGCACCGACAAAAAATATAGCCTATGTTGGAGCAGGGATAGTCACCATCAATTTTCCACCATCACTTTTGAAATCGGTTCGGTAGTTCCAGAGATTACACCCTAACAAACAAAAAAACAAACACTCGTTACTTCTTTATAATATTAGTATAGATGAGGACGTGAGTTTCAAAACTCGGTTTATCCAAAATTTAAGAAATCGTGTTTTCTCTATCAATCTATTCTATTGGTAAATCTACACTGAAAAAACACTACAATCCGCAAAAAAAACTAGTTTTAGCATGTATTTCTGGCATTCTAAAATCTTTGTTTACAATGAAAACCAATGGAAGCAGTAAAAAGTTTTTTCGCGATTTCCTCGAATTTGATTTTTTGGATAAAGCGAGGTTTGAAACTCACATCCTCATATATATATAGTTAGTTACATATAAGTGCAGTTTAAATGGAGTTTTAAGAAGACACAATGAAAGAACGATAGATCCGAATGAGCGATATAACGAAGCGCGATAAGCAGAAAAGCTTACTGTATTTCACAATAGCAAAAATTCTCTCTTTAGAAAAATAAAATTACTGTGTTATGTCATTAAATTTGCTTAAGTAGTGTGTTTTATTATTAAAAGCAAAGTTATAACTGCAATAGTTATTTAAAAGTTTTTATTTTTTGTATGGAAAGAATTCTTGCCATTTTTTTTACTCTGTACTATTTTTTTGTCCAAATTCTCAATGTATTGTCATTGCCATGTACCTAATACCTCATCACCTTTATATGAAAAATATATACTTTATCAATGAAGAGATATAAAATATATATTTAATCAATGTTTATTTAATGAAGATTTGCTTTGGAAGTATAAACATTCATTTTATTTTCTTTATATATATTTATAAAAGTATACGTAATTTCATTGTACATATTTTACTAACAGTTCATAATTATACATTCAGCTTCTTTTTATGCACTAGTGCAGTAAAGGCATTTTCCGATATTCGTCATTTTCAGTTGTACGAAGAGTCGTTATTTTTTGAAAAACATATGAATGATGTTCCTGTATAATATTGCATTCTCACATGTAACTCTTGTACATTTCTTGAATTTCTGTTCCTTGTGTTCTCTCAAAAAATTTCTTGGTTAGTCTGGCAGACTGTTCATCAGACAACTGATTCTTCGAATCACCAACAATTCCTTTTCTTATGAAGCTGTATTTTTCTCGTGGTGGATTCAAAGACCTTCCACATTTTGCCATGTGTTTTATTCCTTCCAATATATTAGGATCATTGAGCTGTTCTTCTGTCGAAAGAGCAGATTCACACAGTTCAGATATATTCTTCTTCGTAATCGAAGGAACTGAAGTTTAAGATATTATTTAAAACATTGTTATCTTTCTCTATGGCATCGATGTATTCTTGGCCTAAAAATTTAGCGAGTTTCAATACAACATCTTTGGTATCCTTTTTCATATCTTCGTAAGTGGTAAAGAACAGTTGACTGTCATTACGATGTGGATAAAAACACATGAGATGATCAAAATAATCATTATACTCCACTTCTCCAGCCATGAACAGTTCAAAGAAATCATCAAATTTCTCGTCCCAATAGCCGAACCCAAAATCCATCTTCGAGTGATAGAAAAAAGAGGTGCAACAGTCTTTTGGGTTTCGCAGAACATAAATGTATTTTGCGTCTGGAGAGTAAGGTATGTGACTATACGGCAGATGGGTCTTAAATGCTCCAGGACGATTCATAAGATCTATACCCTGATTTCCTACTGCATCAATAAAAGGACACATCTTATAGAAATCTCTGTGATTCTCTAATTATTTTCCCTTGCGGAACATGTACCGTGCAATATTTTGCATCCAGGTTGTGCCACACTTAGAGTAAGTGACGATGAAAACATCACCGGGCTTTGGTTGGTAACTCAATGCCTGTTGGACGCAATCCGGTGAAAACATGCTAGGGAACAGGCTGCCATTGATGGCCCGATAAGGAGGTCTGTAAGTGACGTTTGCCATATTCATGCATACACCAAGAAAGGTTATCTGAAATAAAAAGATAGTATTAGTATAGAATTATACAGAGTGTCTACTAAAAGCTTGCGACTGCTCCATCTTCCAATAACTTCAGAACGGCGAAAGATAGTAATAAAAGTGGTGTCTAAGTATAGTGCAGTGACTATGCGCTACGCGATGAGAACGCTTACACTGCCACCTATCGACAAACAAGGATGTTACTGTTCCTATCTCAAAAACTTACTAAATATGTGGAAAAAGACAATTATAAAATTGAGAGCGTCCTTGATTTAGTACGATATAAAATGAGCTCCCGCCGCCAGTCACCCACGGGGGTCGCCGGCTCGCGTTCCGACCATCGCACCCATGTCTCTAAAGGACTTATACGCACCAGCAGCTTTGTCTCGCCACGGCGCTGTGATCGGCCTGGGGCCGCTCACCAACTCCGGGCCCCCAAGCCAATTTACCAAGTTCGATGACACAGGTCGCTGCTACAGTAACCCCACGTCTCGGAGGAAACTCCCGCAGGAACGGACACTTGATGAACCGCCGAGAACACCCAGCGGCTTCGTCGCCGAAACCTCAGGTCAATTTTTTTCTAGGTCATATGCTAGGCTTCGCGACGGCTCTTGCTTTACCACAGCTCGAGGGGTGTGAAAACCTACAAAGGTAGTCACGTTCCCTCTTGTCGTGGCTCATTTAGTATGATATTATATATTGCATGTAAAATTAGCTTTAATAGAAATTCCGACATGTAAATTTGTTAAATATGCCGTTAATTGCATGTAGAATTGTAGCAATTATCAGGCAGACGCACATTTACTAATAAAACTAACATATGTAAGAAATGTAGAGTTGATTTTTAATAAGAAAAGCAAAGTCATCATGCATTCTGCATGTGTGCCGATGGTGAATACATTTAGTACACTTAACTTGAATTTCTCATTAAAGTCAACTGTACCTTGCTTACAGCTGTTAGTTTTATTAATAAATGTAAGTTTGCCTTACAATGCTATTTCATACTAAATCGAGGATGCTATACAAGTTTGTAATTGACTTTTTTTTCCTATATCTTGTAATGTTTTCGAGATAGGAACACTAACTTTGCTATTTGCCGCTAGAGCTGTAAGCGGTCGCATAACGTAGCGCACAGCCATTTTACTATACCTAGACGCAACGCTTATGATTATATCTGTCACTGTTCTAAAGTTAATTAGTGTGGCCCAGTAAATGCTTTAGCGGGCCTTTATTATTACACTAGCTGTTACCCGTGACTTCGTTCACGTAACATTTAAAAAAGAATAAATGCATTAATTTAGCAAAACATTTCATTTGATAATTAACAACATATATAATTAACCAAAGCTTTATCACATTTTATAGGAGACCATACGGTATTTCTTTGCTATAGGGGCCTTGACATAACGCAGTCTTAAAAAAGTGAAATTTCATGCCAAATAATATATACAATCGCGAAAATGAAACTGCAACCAATGAAAAAAGGAGGACCAAGTAAAATCGTGAAAATCGAGAAATTCCTCTTCGTAAAACGAAAAACAACACTGGCAGAATTCTTCTATACAACAGTGCATTTTAGATGGTATTTGGTGTACAATTTGAATATGTGTGCATTGCTGAATGGGCATAATTATATTGTTTATTTGCATAGACATATGTTATATATTTCTTACTACATTATCTTGTTTATGTATATATTAAATTAAGCGCTTCACGCTAAGTGGTGTAAATAGTGAACAAACTGCTTGTGGATTTTATAAATTGATAGCTATTTCACAAAGATATAACAATCTGATGCGATTCTAAAATGTAAATAAAGGTTGCTGGAAAGTACTTTAAATTCTGCCCAATTTAACCTCGATATTTTCTCTATCGCGTCAAGAACACTATAGGCAAATAAATACCGACGACACAAATCTGATGATCTAAATTTACATATTTTTGTTAGTATATATAAGATTATTTTAATTTATTTCATGCACTTGAAATTTTTTACGCTTTCTCTAGGGTTAGGTGTCGAATAAATGTACTTTCTTGTTATTTTATTTTGCCATTTCTATTTATTCTATTTTCCATTCATTCCATTTATGGATAATGATTTAATTTACATATTCGTGTCAAAGAATATTCTTTAAACTTATTATCAGGATTAGGATAGGGTACGATTGGGGTTAGGATTAGGAATAAAAATTGAACGACAATGGCATGACCGATTCAGGTTTAAAGTATGAAACAGGATGTCTATTTACATCATGACGCAATAAGAAAATTAGAAAATTATCGGCTAATATTTTTTAATACTAGCCGCCACTGGCGACCAGTTTGGTCGCCCTTAAATGTATGTTAAGCATTATAACAAATTATTTTTATTCATAATTTATTTTTTTCCTTAATCCTTCGCCAAACCGGAAAAATCTAATAGACAAATCAAGAACTTTTGCGATCGTGGTGGCATTTCGCATATTTTTTGTTGTTATGTATTTCATCTTTCTTGACAAAAACCGCTTAACCCACTTTATAATAAATTAATCATTGTGTGTGTGTTTTTAATATAAAATAAACTATTTCATAATAAAATAAAAGTATATGCTGTTTTAGTAATCTCTAATAGGTACCTGAAAATGGGATTTTCTCGCCAAAATGGCGCAAAACAAAAATTCCGCCAACCCTGGTGCGTCCGTGACAGCTGTTCCAATTTAAAATACATGACGTTCACATTTTTCTTTAAAATAGAAAATAGATTAATAAGAAATATTATCATAAATCAAACATTTGATTTCAAAATTAAAATATCGTTTCTAATTAATACACACGTAAAATAAAAGCTGACAATTTGTTTCGAAATTTGATCCATTAAATATTATTACATGAGTTCAACCACGGAGTTCAACTTACATCAAGAAAAGATCCGAAGGAAGTTGAGGTGTATGGAACAGAATTATGGTAAACTTTGACTGTCTCACTGGTGCTGATTATTTTTTTTTACACCAGGCAGCGGTCCAAAAATTCATGGTTTAATATTTTAAACGTTCACAACGAATGAATCTTTTTTTGTTGTTGTTGTTTACTTTCATGGATAGAGAATTTGAACAGCGAACCTAATTGAAACTGAAGTTATTGCAGAATGTATACATAATTGAACGTAAGTCATCTCTCAAATATTAATTTATTTTGAACGATCTTTCTAAAAATGTAACTTTTATGCAGTTTTATTAGAAAAAATAATTTTGAATAAAAATGGCTGCCTGGCATATGAAACAGTGAAGCGGCATCCCGGAATTGTTGAGGACAGTCACATGACATACGGTTTTATTATAGAGATGTTTTACAGTCATAGTTGACATCAAAGGTGAGCGGGGAAATGATCATCTAAAATACCATTAAGTGTTTACCACGCAAAAAAAAATCTGGTTACAACAATGTATTTTCACGTTTATAATGTTATGAATTGGCACGATCGGCTTGTTCAAGTTTACACAATTCGGCTGGAAGAAAAGATTCATTACTTTTTGATTTCTTCTTTGCTTTTGCATTACGCGAATTTGTTGGTAAAATCGATTTTCTTTTCGATAACATTGTTGTTTTTTAAGTTTAAAAAATATTGTAATTTTACTTAAACATTGCTTTAAAATCTATGCAATTTTTCTTATCCTACAAGACTTTACAAAAATCTATTATGAAACAACTTTAAAAAAAGCTATATTTAAAAACGACAACAAAGTTCTTCCTATTTTAAAACTAAAAGAAATGTAATATGAAATTCCGGTTCGAAACGACGATTTACAAATGTGTTTCGATTGTGGGAAAATGATAGAAGAAAAATGCTGTTACTTCGACACAATCAAATTAAATCTTTAGCTTTTATGAGAAAAGCAACTTTCTTTTAAAAATTATAATTATTTTTATTAAGATTTTCTGATTTTCGATACGGATAATTTTGCGATGCATATCATTGACATTTGCCATCCAATATATATATATATATATATATATATATATATATATATATTTACTTTTTAAAATTTAAATTAAAAATATGGTAACTTTATGTTAGTCGTGTGCAGACGATATATCGCCAACCTATCCCATCATTCGTATTGAATTCATTAAAAATATAAATATTTCACTCATTTCATTTAAAACACAGAACTTTAATTTACAACACATACATTTAAAATACATATATTACGTACATTTAAAATAATTCCTTTCATGTGAAAAAGAAAAAGAAAAAAATAAGAGAAATTAATCACAAATAATTTGATAACCCAAGATAATTTTATTTTAACATCAAAACAAATCTGTTTTATTTTTCTATATATGACATCATATTCGCTTGCTTTCCATACTTACTCGTATTTATGCATTTTGTATTATTATCAAATATTTGAAAACGCACGTTTTATTTCTAATATGACATCATTTCACATTCTGTTTAATTCTTAAATAATTCATTTCCTTTTCATTTTTCACATGGATATTTTTCACGTGAAAATAAATTGTTGATTAAAAATTATTACTCAGGGGTTTTATTTCATATTGGCAACGATAAAGTATTAGCAACGGTAAAATAAATTTAACCATTTTAAAAAAGCTGCAAAACCGGGCCCTTTGGGCCAAACCAACCAACCATTTTAAAATATACGAAAAAATGTCCATTTATTCTCTATGAAAATAATGAAATTTTGAATTATTAAGAAAAATATTGAAATAAAATAAACAAAAACCAGCCTATGTTCATATGAGGGTTATAATCAACTTATATGCAAAGATACAGGATAATTAAATGCTTCATTTTGACGCTGGCTTCAGCCTAACATTTGCACACAATCAGATTTATAATATTATTAGGATTATACATTATGTACCTTTATTATTACATTTAGTTTTTTATAATTTTTCCGATGTTGTTGGTATTGATATTTTTAACTATATCCCTCATTATACACTATCCTCTTCCCTAATTATACCAAGTTTAATCGTGCAATTAGGAAAGTCAAGCATACTTATATACAGCGTTATAGTTGAAATATAAAAGTCATTGGTCGTAAAGATCAGTCAACATGAGACCTTAAATGTCTGGAGATATTTGTAATTTTATGTATGATATTTTATTTTAACATTACTAAATATGAATGTATAACGGTCTAATTAGGCCTGGATTTATCAGAGAAAATTAAAAAGATTTATATAAAGCCAACAGCGCGAGTAGTTCCAAAATAAATAATTAAATAAATCAAGATAACACGTGTAATTTGTTGTTATAAGAAAATAAAAGTTCAGATCCATTCACTAATATTTGCAGTGGAAATTCCCATCATTCTGAGCAGATAATGCGCATTTAACATACATAAAATGTAAAAATTTTACTATAAGTGCGTTAAAATGCCGTAGTACCTGCATTTAAATGTATCTGGAGTTAAAGCATTTACTATAATACAGACAATTTACTGCACTTTCTATCACACATTTTCAGTATGATGTCTAACTTACTCTTAACAAACGGTTGCTATGCTTTAATTTTTTGTTTAGTTTGTAAACTACAGCTATACTTTATAGCTAAATGTTTTAATTAATTGCAATGGTAAACTCTGCAATTTATATTCAATAGAAAATGAAACATAACAACAGGTATTTTTACTTTAGAGTCAGTTTTTTCTCTTTTCAAACAATACTTCATGACTGATGTCACGAATAAAAGAGTCTAGAAAATGGCTTTATTTTAATGTAATCATTGTAGATTTAGTTTTGTGAATGGAAATGCAAGTTCCCATTTGAAAATAATGCCATACGAAAGAGAATTTCACTAAACGCTACGCCGCCATTTGGTTAAACTTTTTTGTTCAACTCGGGCAAAGCCGGGTGTTTCTGTTTGTATAAATTAAATATGATATAAGCTGCCTTACTTAATTATTATCAGTAATGAGCAGATCTAAATAATAAATACAAAAAATAATAAAACTTTTTACCAATTGTGAAAGTATAATTATTATATTCAAACGCATAAGGAATGGTTTTAAACAAATAATTTAAAATAAATAAATCTGGAAAGTTGTTTAAAAATTAAGAGTTTTTTATTAAGAATTAGCTGCTAAATATCAAATAATTAATCAGAGTTTGTTATTTAATGTTTATATATTTTCTTTTCATCTAAATGTTTAAACTTGTAACACTTTTTTAGAATTTTAATTATTTTTATTAGTTAATTATCAAATAATTATAGCCTTGTGTTCAAAAGAATTTTGTCCAAATCTTAGCAATGTTTATTGAAACTGGATGTACAATGCATACAAATAGAGTTATTTGACATCTAAATTAGAATTTTAATTATATTCATCCTCGAAGGTATGAACTATGAAACCTAATATTTAATACATTGAAGGTATCAAGAAAGCATATGATGTCAATTTACAGATAGGATGTAATAAGGAAAGATACAAAGAAGAAGCAGTGTAAAAATTTCTATGTAAAATACGTTAGATTAGTATGGTTTTTAAAAAAATTGTCTAAGATATACTGTTAAAAAAAAAAAAAAAAAAAAAAAAAAAAAAACGTTCAATCCCTAATCTATACTAATACATTATAAAGAAGTAACGTTTTTTTTTGTTTGTTTCTTTGTAGGGGGTAATCTCTGGACCGAAGCGATTTCAAAAGTGATGGTGGCAAATTCATGGCGACAATCCCTGCTCCAACGTAGGCTGTATTTTATGTCGGCGCCACTACCCCCAGGGCGGTGCAGGACGGAAAACGTTCTAAAATTTCTATTTTTTTTTATACTGAAGGAGTTAGAAACATGAAATTTGGCATGGTAGTTACTTATACGACGTAAATGCTCTCTAAAAACAAATTCTAAAAAAATTCGAAATTTAAAAGGGTGAGATGAGCGAAATGCGTTCTAAAAACATTCGAAATTACAATTTCTATGCAATCTCTGGAACTAGAGAACCGTTTTCAAAAGTGATGGTGGCAAATTGATGGTAACAGTCCTCCCTGTAACATAGGGTATATTTTATGTCGGGGCCACTACCCCCAGGAGGGTGCAAGAGCGAAAAACGTTCTAAAATTTAGATTTTTTTTATACTGCAGGAGCTAGAAACAGGAAATTTGGCATGGTAGTTACCTATAAGATGTAAATGCTCTCTAAGAACAGTTTCCAAAAATTTTGAAATTTAAAAGGGTGAGATGAGCGAAAAGCTTTCTAAAAACATTCTAAATTACAATTTCTATGGAATCTCTGGAACTACAGAACCGTTTTCAAAAGTGATGGTGGCTAATTGATGGTAACAGTCCTTGCTGTAACATAGACTATATTTATGTCGGTGCCACTATCCACAGGGGAGTGCAAGAGCAAAAAACGTTCTAAAATTTCGATTTTTATTATAATGAAGGAGCAAGAAATTTGAAATTTGGCATGGTAGTTATTTATAAGATGTAAATGCTCTCTAACAACAAATTCTAAAAAAAAATCGAAATTTAAAAGGGTGAGATGAGCGAAAAACGTTCTAAAAACATTCTAAATTACAATTTCTATGGAATTGTTAAGGACAGAAACTTACAATTTGGCATGGCTGATACTTTTTAAGACAGAAGTGCACACACAGAACAATTTTTAAAATAAATCGAAATTTAAAAGGGTGAAAGAGGAAAAAATGTTCTAAGTTACGTTTTTTTTTTTTTTAGAAATTTCAAATTTGGCATGGCGGTTACTTTTACGATAGAAATGCCCGCTGACAATGGTATTGCAATTACTATGGAATTGTTAGTGGTAGAAACTTAAAATTTGACATGGCTGTTGCTTTTAAATCATAAATGGCCGCACAGATCAATTTGAAAAAAAAAATCGAAATATAAAAGAGTGAAATGCGTTCGAAAAACGTTCTAAATTACGATTTATTTGGAACTATTAAGGCTAGAAACTTAAAATTTCGCCTGGCTGTTACTCACGTAAATGCGGAACAGTTTACTAAAAATGCAAAATGTAAAAGGACAGGAACAAAAAAAAAAAAAAAAAAAGGTACTAAAATTGTAATTTATGTGATACAGCTGGTATAGAAGCTTCGTATTTGGCATGGTGGTTACTCTTAAAATGCAAATGCTCACTAAAACCGGTTTCTAAAAAAATCAAAATTTAACAGGCTGAAATGAGCGGAAAACGGTCTAAAAACGTTCTACATTATGATTTAATTGGATTTATTCGGGTTAGGAATTGGAAATTTAGTATAGTTGTAACTTTTAAGATGCAGAACGCTCGGTACAAACAGTATATTAAAAATTCGAAGTTTAAAGATGTAAACTGAGCGGAAAACGTTATAAATTATGTTTTTTTTTTCTAAATTGTTAGCGATAGAAACTTAGAATTTAACATGTCTGTTATTTTTTATACGTAAATGCTTCCACACAACACTTTTTTACAAAATTCGAAATTTAAAAAAAGGTGCAGAAGCAAAAAACATTCCAAAATTGCGATTTTAGTGATGCTGCTGGTATAGGAAGTTGAAATTTGGCATGATGGCTATATTTAAGATTTCAATGCTTGCTAAAGACGGTTTCTAAAAATAAAAAAATCTAAATTTAACAGGCTGAAATGAGCGGAAAACGGTCTAAAAACGTTCTACATTATGATTTAATTGGATTTATTCGGGTTAGGAATTGGAAATTTAGTATAGTTGTAACTTTTAAGATGCAGAACGCTCGGTACAAACAGTATATTAAAAATTCGAAGTTTAAAGATGTAAACTGAGCGGAAAACGTTATAAATTATGTTTTTTTTTTTCTAAATTGTTAGCGATAGAAACTTAGAATTTAACATGTCTGTTATTTTTTATACGTAAATGCTTCCACAGAACACTTTTTTACAAAATTCGAAATTTAAAAAAGGTGCAGAAGCAAAAAACATTCCAAAATTGCGATTTTAGTGATGCTGCTGGTATAGGAAGTTGAAATTTGGCATGGTGGCTATATTTAAGATTTCAATGCTTGCTAAAGACGGTTTCTAAAAATAAAAAAATCTAAATTTAAAAAAGTGAAATAAGCTGGAAGAGTTCTAAAAACCTTCTAAACAAAGATTTATCTGAAATTGTTAGGGATAGAAACTTGAAATTTTACATGGTTGTTACATTAGAGACACAAATGCATCAACAGAACATTTTTTAAAAAATTTGAATTTTTACCGTGAACAGGAACAGAAAAGTTTTAAAATTGCAATTTCTGTGATATAGTTATTACAGAACTTTGCTTAATTAGTGTGACTTTATTATACTAATTTCTGAATTATCTGTGGCAGTAAAATTTCCTCTAATGAAAATAGGCCAACGAATACCACTTGGCAGTTTTCAAGAATTACGCGAGCAAAGCCGCGGGTTTTGCTAGTATTTAATATATTGAAGGTATCAAGAAAGCATATGATGTCAAATTACAGATAGAATGTAATAAAAAGAGATAAAATGAACAAGCAGTGTAAAAATTTCTATGTAAAATACATTAGATTAGTATGGTTTTTAAAACTGTTTTAAAAAAATCGTCTGAGATGAACTGTTAAAACAAAAATCCGTTTAACCTTGAATTATTTGATGAAAAAAGAAAAGAAGAGAAAGCAGAAGCACCGAGTCATGTTTCACTTAATTTATGATTAGGCTTCAATAATGGTAATCGCAAAAATACAAATTCTTCTATATTTTCCAAACTTTTTGGAGAAATTAAAATACAGTCTTAAATAATTCAAGATCCGCTTAATAGCCAAACCCCCTTCGAAATTAGAGGACATCATTTGAACTGAAACTGACCCAAATCATTTTGAAAATTATTCAGGAGTATATAAAATACCATTTATTAATATAAATGCTGGACGATTACACCATGAAACATTACAACATTAAAGACGTGAGTATAAAACATCACAAATTTACTGAATGGCGTATACAAATGTCAAATTTAAATTTTATACATACATTAAAATTAAAAATATCGACGTTTCGACCACCTTCTATGGTCATTCTCAGGAAAAAAAGAAAAAAAAAACCCGAGAAAAAATGTTTTTTTTTCTTTTTTTGGAGGATGACCATAGAAGGTGGTTGAAACGTCGATATTTTTAATTTTAATGTATGTATAAAATTTTAAATTTGACATTTGTATACACCATTCAGTAAATTTGTGATGATTTATACTCACGTCTTTAATGTTGTATCATTTATTAAAGCCGACGAATCAAAGAATTACTATATTGGTATGACTAGCAGGAAATTTAGTTATAGAAAAAAACTTAGCAGATAGCTGAAATAAAGTACTATAATGGAAAAACCACAGCCCATGCAAGATTTTATATATATATATATATATATATATATATATATATATATATATATATATATATATATATATATATCATCCAAATAAGTTTCAATCAAAATAAAATAATTTCCCCTTTCAATCTAATCCATCCATTATAAAAGAAACCATAGAGATTATAGCACAAAAAAATTCCATATGTAACAATACAACATTTTTAACTTACCCAAATTATGGGTTGAGTTACTCCATTGTTACGAATATGGAGTTAAACAACCAACTAAAAATAAAGAAAAATAACGTGCGTAGTCTGATAGTACGTGAAAAATTGAATGATGGCGTTTCAAATCATGACATTCTAGATCGTGCAACTGTAAATTATCCTTATTAGTTTCGATAATGGCTTCGGTGGAACCGAATCATGTGAACAGTTTATTAAAACCTTTTTTACTGTTTTTATAGTTTTTATTTAACACATTTTAGCAGTTTAATGAAGCATATTAATTCAAAAATGATTGAACTTTTGTTCGTCTTATGGCAATATGTAACAGCCAATCAGAAAAATATGTTCTACGCCCTCTTAATATGACTCTTTAGAGTACAGTGATGTCTGCATGAATGTCTACTGTCTACATGAATGTCAGTCTTTTTATTAAAAACCTTTTGAATGTTTCAATTAATAAAAGGAGATGGATAAATAAGCATTGACTTTTGGTGCCCTGATCGGGTATATTTTAGTTTTTTATTTAAACTTTCCAACATAGTTGAAAAGTGTTTATGAAAAGTGTTTATGAATTCAGTTTGTCTGTCTGTCAGAGCTCTAACTCGTGTAAATATCCTCGGATTTTCATGCAATAGAGATATGTTATTGAGGTTTACTATGCCGTGTTCGGTATTGAAAATGAAATGTGTAACACTGGTTTATTTTAATGATATTACCCTATTTAAAAAATATTAAAATTAATATATATTACTGAGGTACATTACAAGATGCTTACTATAGATTATTGTATGTATAGAACTTATAGTTCCTTTACAGGGATACTCAAAAAAATTCCTTTCCGTTACTGTCTATGGGGAAAAATCGTTTGCGGTTTATTTTAATAATGTTTCATTATTTCAAATATATTGAAATTGATATGTGTTACTGAGATGCACTATAAGAGGCTTACTGTAATAGAATATTATGTGTATAGTATTCATTGTTCATTTACAGGGACACACAAAATATCTCGATTAAAGTACTATCTATTGCTAAAAGTATGTTTTCAGTTGCGGTACACGGTTTTAAATTTAACTGATTTTTTTACCTTTTACTTGGTGTGTATAAATTCTATAGATCATATACAGGGCGGCAAAAAAGATCTCCTGACTGCGCAACTGAGTTAACTATATACAAAAACAATAATGGTGTTATTATTGAATGGTATTATTATCCACAATGGCATTATTATCGAAAAAGAAATAAAGTTGAAATCTAATAAGGAAAGATGTGGGATTTTTACATATCTCGGTCAACAAAAATAACTATAATTTAATATCATATTTGTGTTTTCTAACATAACTTACATCCCTTTAATAGCCTACACTAGTCACGCGAAGAAACTCGCACGCTAATGTTAAACCTATGGGAATATTCTTTTCAAATTTCTCGCTTGCATTTTACTATTCTAAAAAGATTTTGTAAAATACAATAGATGAGTTCGCTCTCTGAACGGATAGATTTTACTTTTTTGATTAAAGATTTTTATATATATATATATAAAGTTTTCATTTTCAGAACCGGTTCCGGAAGGGAAAGGAGTCTACGTCGTGCAGATTCGAATTTATTGAACTTCGGGACTTTCTGGGAAGTCATATATCACTAAAGGGTTTGTAATACTTAGAAATACAAAATATTAGAAAGGTAGTTCTGAAAATATGGTTGAACATACAAAAAATAATTTACATTGCGATAAAAAAGATAATTTTACCGTTCCTAAAGTTTCTCCCACATTTCTAAAAGGGTTAATATAGAATAGTAAAGTGTATATTTACTTATTTTAGAATAGTAAAGTGTATATTTACTTTATTTCAGCTCTGTTGAAAAATTAATTAGTGTATATTTATCCTTTGACAACGACTATCCAAATGTTTTGATAGTGACGACTCACCTTTTCAAAAATATATCTTTGTCATTGACTTATATTTTTAAAACGTCCATCATTTAACAACAAATAAAGTGTTGTTTTTTATTCTACATAACTTCGAATGCGTATTTAAATGTGCAAATCATTCAAGTTAATGAGATATGGCCTCATTTAAAAAACAATGAATCAGTTTAATAAAATTATGCATTAACGAAAGTAATATGCTTTACATTTGTTGCGTGTTGCATTTAAATGAAAAGTAGGTGCTTCTCGATTTCATTATGTACGACACTAGAGAAAATATACAGTAAAAACCCATGAAAATATAACTTGCGGGAACCGGTCTTAAATGGAAAATTTCGTGGTTCGAGCGAAAAATTATACAATTAAAATTATATAAATTATTGTGGATTCCGAATCTTCTAAAACGGAATGTTTTCTTTTCTCTTCTGCTAACATCAAAGCAAGTTGCACCGTACTCTGAATAAAAATGTCACATTTAGAGAAAACCCTTAACCACTTCACTCCCAGGCATAATTTCGCTGGTGAAGGGCTATATACCAGGCTGTGCGGTGCAAAATGTTTGTGTCATAAATCATTTAATAACTTCCGTGATTTAATAGTAATGAATGTAAGGTCGTTAAAGGATTTACAACGTCATCGTAATACGTATAAAATAATATATAAAACTTGCACATTATATACATACACTGATATACATACATACAGTATTCAGGGTGTCTAGTGGTCAGGGAAAAATACAGTCAAAAAAAGTGGTAAACACTAGTATATTCTTATAGAAAAATTCATGTTGATTATTTGATCGAATAATCAAGATGAAATCAAGCCCCTGTATATACATAAAACTTAGGAATTTATTTTCTTTTATTCTTTCTTATAATGACGTAAGATGTATAGTGAACGTATTGGTGTAAGTAATGGTCACTGATTACTGAAATGAGAAGACGTACGTAGCGTACGTCCTGGTCGCTAATTGCTGAAAGGAGAGGACGTACGCAGCGTACGTCCTGGGAGTGAAGAGGTTAAGAGCCTACACTAATCACACTAATATTAAAATTTAGCATAAGAATTTAATTACAATAAATTTGTTTTATTTTATTGTAACTAGAGGACGCCACAGCAGACTTTGTTTTTTTCTTTTTTTTAGTTTGTTGTAGTTAAGTGGGTTTTGTTTTCCATCTTCATCGCACAAGCGCGTATCATTCTATAACAGCTTATAATCTTATAAAAAATGGAAGACGCAAGCTGCAGTTCACAGGAAGATCAATCTGAAGTGTCGGGATTCGATGAAAATCAGAAAAGTGATGTCACAAATGCGTTGAAGTACTGTAAAATGTTATTGAAAAACAATGGATTTTTAACAAATAATCCAGCATCTGAAATATCTTCGTGTTTTATTGCGATGGGAGAAGAATTCTATAATTCGATAGTAAATATGCTGATTTTGTAAAAATATTTGATTTTTTACTAGTCAATAATAGATCGAATTATTTTAAAGGTCTTTAAATGATGAGAAATGTTTAATAATGTTTTAAAAATTAAAAAAATGCTAAATTAAAATTTAATTATGTTAACAAATTTTTTTATTGAGATTATTAAATTATAATTACAAGTATATTTTTAAAAAAAAGTGAGAAAAACAAACGTAGCACGTTCCGGAATCGAACCCGCGCCCTCCGAACAACGAGCAGACGCCATACTGACCGAGCTACGACCAACGTAATATTATTATTACAAATTAAGTATTTAAGTTGTGTTATAATATTAGACCCCCCCATTTCTCGAGAACCATGGAGCGTTGTATAAAATCCATTGAACCTGAGACTAAGGGGCTTCTACCGTACAACATATATAAAAATAATCAAAATGTGTGATTACCAAACTTGGCACTCTCCTTGTTAGACCACTGCACCATGAGTGGTCACGCCTCGTTCTCAAATGTTGTTAGTTATTTTATGATGCAAAAACTTGAGGTTTCATCTGTAGATGGATTTTTTCAGTTCCAATGTTTTTAATATTTTCTTTTCATAATTTTCAATATTTTGCTCTTTTATTTGATGCCTTATAAAAGATAAATTTTAATTTATTATCTATTATATGCGTAAAACATTGCATTAAGAATGATTGCTTCTTTTTGCAACAGTACCAACATTTTCTTTTTTCGAACATATACTTTTTTTAAATTATTTGCCTGATTATCTATTTATCAATTCCAATAAAAACAGCAATTATCTTAATCAGACGTGTTTATTACATGCTATTAAAATATTTTTTTTAATGTCTTATTTTTAAAAAATTATGTAAATAAACAATTTTATTATAAATTAAATTATTATATTTCAGCTATGCTCTAAGCTTTTGTGTACGGTTCTGCTAAACTGAATAGTTTTAAAAATATTAAAACAAAAAAAATTGATTTTAGAGACTAATTTGAAATTAATGACCTTGAGATAGGTAAGTTTAAATCTGGACTTATTGATTTAATTTAAATTAAATTAGTTTAATTTATAAAAATATAAACTAACGAAATAAATTAAAAACGTTATAAAGTTAAAACTTTATTTTTATAAAAGTAAAGAAAAATATTAACTAATTTTATAAATTTAAGGAAAAAATTATAAACTTTGTAAAATTATAATTTATAAAATAATAAATTTTAGCGTAATTCATAAATTTGTAAGCCAAATCAGTTTAGTTTAATACAAATTTGCATAGCTATAATTTGCAGAGATATTATGTTATGAAACTTTTAAATAACACAATATTGCCTCACGTTTAAAAAGTTAAAATAAATTTTTAAGAAAAATTAGTGGAAAAAAATCATAATTTTGAAGTACTATCAAGAAAAAAAAAGCAGATTTAAAAAAATATTTTTTTTCTGTAATTTATAAAAATAAAATTATTTTCTAAATATTTCATTAAAAAAATATAAATATTACCATTCTTTTCACAGTAAATTGACATGCTGTCGGTTAGAATGGGCCAGCCAGTCGAGCCGGGCCAGGCCTGTATCCTAGAAGAACTCTAGTAAATACAACAATCTTAATTCGCATTTCAAAGAAGGCGATTTCTGTACTCAACCTTTAAACGTCATTTACGGAAATTGCACAGTTTTGGAAGAAATACGGACATTGTACTGTTTTGAAAGAAATACGGAAAAAATCCATTAAATTTACGGAAAACTTTCTGCATATTTACGGATTTGAAATCTCTTTAACGGAACTAATGTCATTTACGGAAATTGTACTGAAGTTTTGGAAAAATGAAACTTCTCCGTAAAATTTTACGGAAAATCTCTTGTATTTTCACGGATTTTTTTAGAGTGTAACTTCATATACTTTTCGATGATACAATGAAAGCGGACAGATAAACATTTTGTACAAACATGTTTTTCGGAATCTCTGACACCTAAAATATTAATGTAAAATATGAATGCCTGTAAATCCGTGGAAAACAGGAAGTCGAAAAAAAAATTCGATTACAACACTTTCTTCTATTATAGATACAAGAAAGAAAAAATTAAATCGTTCTTAGCATTCATCTTGATATGACAGACATAAATAATGACTTTATTAAAAAAAATAGAAAAAAAAATAAAAAGGGGAAAAAAATGTTTTGCTATGTGCGATTATTAGTCATGAATTCTTGGGGTGGCCCGGGTGGAACATCTCCCCCCACCCCCCTGGTAACATCGAAATATCCTCCAGGAAGTCCCTAATATACCCTCTCCCCACAGGGCTACAAAAGTGTAAAAATAAAATAAAAATCTAAAACGTAATGAGACATATTGTCTCATAACTCAACAACAAAGAGTTTCCATTCTATAATACTTGAATTTTATCTCTTTAGAAATAACTTGTTTTAATGATAATTTGCATAATTTTAATAGGACTGAAATCTGAGAAGTTTAGAGACCATTAAACTGTTAAATACTCTAATCCCCCAAAAATTTTAGTTTTCGGTAAATTTTTGGGGATTTGTTTAAATTTACAATCTTCTTTTAAAATTCTACTGAATGTCCCTGGAGAGCTTAAACCTTTATGTTTGAATCTGTACCTTTTGTGATAACTTTCAGACTGTATTTAGGATGAAAAGTTGCAAATTGTACTAAACATCAGCGTGCAAAATGATCTTCCGTCGTGTATCCAGCCTTTGACTAGATGTCTTTATCCTATTCTTTTCATCCCTGGATTACATGTTCCAATTAATAAAGCTCTCTAAGCTAGCTTCTTTTTTCTTCTCTCAGAGCAGTATTACACCATATTTTCTTAGAAATCGGAGTATGTTTCAGATTTCTTTTTTTTCCCCATAACATTTTTAGTGTAATTACAGTATATCGTGCTTGTCAGGACACAAACAAAAAGCGATTTAACCGATGCGATGGTATTAAAAAAATAAGAAATATGGTAACCTACAAGAGTAAATATTTTGTATTTGTTTCCTGAACACTAGTTTGTATGATTATTTCAATTTTCTGAATTGCATTTAGCTTTATTTCAGTGTAGTACAATTGAAAAAGAACAGCAGTTGATGTTATTAAAGAAAATTAAAACTGTAAAAGATTAAATTTTGAGTGAATATTGTATTTTTGTAAAATTATTTTCATTATTCAAAATATTAAAATACTAAAATAGATGGTTAAAAAAATTAGAATACTTATGAATTTTCCTAATTGTTTCAGAAGGTTGCATAAAATTAGCTTCTGCGGGACTTCTTAAGTTATAAAAACGTTATGGATCATCATTGGTTTTATTTTGTATGAAACTTGGGTCGTTCGTCCGACATAACGGAGTTTACAAAGCACCGTATTATTCATTTGCATAAAGAAGGTCGTAATCAGCAATATATCGCCAGTTACTTAAAATGTTCTCAACCAAGTATGTTAGTTGAGCAATTAAGCAGTATTTTAACGATGGACATTTTGAAAACAAGCATCTGAATAGCGGCCGAAAGTCAATAACTACTCAGAGAGACGATAGAAAGCTAAAGAGTATTGCTAAAAAAAAAAAAAAAAACGTTTTAGATGTGTATGATATTTGCACCGAGAGCGCAAAGAACACGGTGTTGATGTGAGTAAATCTACAACACTAAGACGTCTCCATAAACTTGAATTTCAATCTCGTGTACCAAAGATGAAGTCCCTCATGACTATTAAACAGAAAAGGGAAAGAGTGAAGTTATAAAAAAAAAGGCTTTTATGGGGTCTGTATGATTGGAAAAAGATATTGTTTAGTGATGAGAGTATGTTTTGCGAAACATATGGTGATCAAGGTGTTGGCGAATGAAGCAAGAAGCATATGAGAAGGACTGCATGAAACGATCCGTGAAATTTGCAGCCAATATAATGGTATGGGCTTGCAAAACTACAGATGGTCCTGGAAGGCTAGGTATCGTTAACGAAAGGATTAATTCTGAGATATATCAAGAAATCCATCAGCATTTCATGATACCATCGTCGGAAGATCTGTGTCGTAACGATTTTATTTTCCAACATGATTTAGCACCTACACACAGGTCAGTGTCTACCAAGAACTGGCTTAGCCAATATTTAATTAATCTACTTCTTTGGCCGGCTAATTCGCCGGATTTTAATCCAATAGAGAATTTGGGGGGGGGGGGGGATAATGAAGAAAAGACTACAAGATATTGCGCCAAAAAACAAAGTTGACCTTCTTACCAGCATAAAGTCGACATGGTCATGTCTGGGCAGAAAATATTGTGAACTACTTGTAGCTAGCTTGGCAAAGTGAGTTCCTGCTGTTATAAAATGTAAAGGTGATGCTACATAATATTAAAGAATAACTATTTTACTGTGTTCTGTCATCAAGTTTGCTTAAGTAGTGTGTTTTATTATTTAAAAGCAAAGTGATAACTGCAATAGTTATTTAAAAGTTTTTATTTTTTGTATGAAAGGAATTTTTGCCACTTTTTTTATTCTGTACTATTTTTTTTGTCCGAATTCTCGATGTATCGTCATTACCATGTACCTAATACCTCATCAATTTATATGAAAAATATATACTTTATTAATGAACAGATATAAAATATATATTTAATCAAGGTTTATTTAATAAAGATTTGCTTTGGAAGTATAAACATACATTTTATATTCTTTATATATATTTATAAAAGTATATGTAATTTCATTGTACATATTTCACTAACAGTTCATAATTATATTCAGCTTCTTTTTATGCACTAGTGCAGTAAAGGCATTTTCCGATATTCGTCATTTTCAGTTGTACGAAGAGTCGTTTAATTTTTGAAAAACATATGAATGATGTTCCTGTATAATATTGCATTCTCACATGTAACTCTTGTACATTTCTTGAATTTCTGTTCCTTGTGTTCTCTCAAAAAATTTCTTGGTTAGTCTGGCAGACTGTTCATCAGATAACTGATTCTTCCAATCACCAACAATTCCTTTTCTTATGAAGCTGGATTTTTCTTGAGAAGGTGGATTCAAAGACCTTCCATATTTTGCCATGTGTTTTATTCCTTCCAATATATTAGGATCATTGAGTTGTTCTTCTGTCAAAAGAGAAGAATCATACAGGTCAGATATATTTTTCTTCATGTAATCGAAGCTACTGAAGTTTAATATATTATTTAAAACATTGTTATCTTTCTCTATGGCATCGATGTATTCTTTGCCTAAAAATTTAGCGAGTTTCAAGACAACATCTTTGGTATCCTTTTTCATATCTTCGTAAGTGGTAAAGAACAGTTGGCTGTCATTACGATGTGGATAAAAAGACATGAGATGATCAAAATAATCATTATACTCCACTTCTCCGGCCATGAACAGTTCGAAAAAATCATCAAATTTCGCGTCCCAGTAGCCGAACCCAAAATCCATCTTTGCGTGATAGAAAAAAGAGGTGCAACAGTCTTTTGGGTTTCGCAGAACATAAATGTATTTTGCGTCTGGAGAATAAGGTATGTGACTATACGGCAGATGGGTCTTAAATGCTCCAGGACGAGGCATAAGATCTATACCCTGATTTCCTAATGCATCAATAAAAGGACACATCTTAAAGAAATCTCCGTGATTCTCTAATTCTTTTCCCTTGCGGAAAATGTACAGTGCAATATTTTGCATCCAGGTTGTGCCACACTTAGGGTAAGTGACGATGAAGACATCACCGGGCTTTGGTTGGTAACTCAATGCCTGTTGGACGCAATCCGGTGAAAACATGCTAGGGAACAGGAGGCCATTGGTGGCCCGATAATGAGGTCTGTAAGTGATGTTTGCCATATTCATGCACACACTAAGAAAGGGTATCTGAAATAAAAAGATAGTATTAGGATAGAATTATACAGAGTGCCTATTAAAGGCTTGTCATTCCCCCCCCCCTTCTCTTTCAATAACTTCAGAACGGCGAAAGATATAGTCATAAACGTGGTGTCTAAGTATAGTACAGTGATTATGCTCTACGCGATGAGACCGCTCACAGTGCCACCTATCGGCAAACAAGGGTGTTAGCGTTCCTATTTCAAAAACGTACTAAATCCGTGGAAAAAGACAATTATAAAGTTGACAGCGTCCTTGATTTAGTATGATATTATATATTGCATGTAAAATTAGCTTTATTAGAATTTCCGACATGTAAATTTGTTAAATATGCCATTAATTGCATGTAGAAGTGTAGCAATTATAAAGCAGACGCACATTTACTAATAAAACTAACATATGTAAGAAAGGTAGAGTTGATTTTTAATAGGAAAATTAAATTCATCATGCATTCTGCATGTGTGCCGATGGTGAATACATTTAGCATACTTAACTTGAATTTCTCATTAACCCATTTATGCCTAGCGTGGATGCTTTAGTAAAATGGGAAAAAGTGCACTTCACACCACTTGTTTTCTTTTAACAGAAATTTGGTGTCTTATTTTATCGAGGAGTCCTCGATAAAATAAGGCACCAAATTTCTATAAAAACAAAAGTGGTGTGAAATGCATTTTTTCCCATTTTACTAAAGCGTTCCAAAATTGGGACGCTAGGCATAAATGGATTAATGTCAACTGTACTTTGCTCACAGCTGTTAGTTTTAGTGGTAAATGCGAGTCTGCCTTACAATGCTATGTAAGACTTTATTTCATACTAAATCGAGGATGCTATACAAGTTTGTAATTGACTTTTTTTCCTGTATCTTGTACCGTTTTCGAGATAGGAACGCGGTCTCATAACGTAGCGCATAGACATTTTACTAAACCTAGACACAACGCTTATGATTATATATGTGACTGTTCTAAAGTTAATGGGTGTGGCTCAGTAAATACTTTAGTGGGCACCCTTTATTGTTAGATTTAGTTTTTATGGTTTCGTTCGTCCCTCTACGTTGTCTGTCCGTCACAGAGCCGGTTCTCAGAAACTATATAACTTACAGACTTGAAATTTTGTGTACTTATAGCTGAATACCTACTATGAAGCTTAAAATCATAAAATTAAAAAAAAATCATATTATTTTAATATAGAGAGATAAAAAAATCTAACAGACTTTTCCTATTAAATTTAAACATTTTTCGTTATAGCAGTTATCAACAATTAAAAATCCACAATAAAATTCTTTCTACAATAATAATTTCCTATTGAAAGATTTCCACGTAAAAAATGAAAATGAAATAAAAAGTTTCACCAATTGAAAAAAAAAATAATATGACGTCCTATTGGTAATAAAAAGGAAATTTTGAAACATTTCTCAATAATACAAGGAGTATGAGTATGTGTAAGTACAGAAAGCAGGTTAATATGATGTCATTAGAGAATTAAAAAGAAAATTAATCTGACGTAATATTGGAAGTTTAACGGACTTTTTCAAATGTTTGAGAATAATTCATAGAGAGTGTCAATATCAGTAATAGAGAAAGCAAGTAGATATGACGTCAGCAAGTGATTATAACATCATATGAGTTTGAGGAACTATTGAATCATGATAAAAACCAGATTATGGAAATATTGGCTCATTTTAACATATTGCAGGTCTCTATACAACATGTTTAATTTTGAAATTGATTTTTTTTTAATATTGCATTTAGTCCACGACAGATATTATTATGACAGAGTATAATAGATGGCTTCGCGCGCTATCGGACCGGTTCAGATTTTTGAAAAACTAGAAAAATAGACCGGTAAATTTTTACTTTATAAAAAACATGAGTTTTTTTTCTTTTTTTTTGGGGGGGGGGGGGGACGAAATTTATTTGGATTTATTAAAGAAATGATAAAGTGTTTTTGAAAGGAATATTAAACGAAACCCTTTGTGCGATCTTCGATCACACTTACCCACTTGTTTATAATTTTTCCGATATTAGTGATATTGATATTTTTGATTAAGTCCCTGATTATAAACTAACCTCTTCCCTAATTATACCAAGTTTAATCGTGCAATTAGGAAAGCCAAGCATACTTATATACAGCGTTATAGTTGAAATGTAAAAGTCATTGGTCCTAAAGATCAGTCAATATGAGAACCTACACGTCCGCAGACATTTGTTAGTTTATGTATTATATTTTATTTTAACCTTACTAAATATGAATGTATAAAGGTCTAATTGGGCCTGGATTTATCAGTGAAAATTAAAAAGATTTATATAAAGCCAACAGCGCGAGTAGTTCCAAAATAAATAAATAAATAAATCAAGATAACACATGTAATTTGTTGTTATAAGCAAATAAAAGTTCAGATCCATTCACTAATATTTGCATTGGAAATTCCCATCATTCGGAGCAGATAATGCGCATTTAACATACATAAAATGTAAAAATTTTACTATAAGTGCGTTAAAATGACGTAGTGCCTGCATTTAAATGTATCTGGAGTTAAAGCATTTACTATAATACAGACAATTTACTGCACTTTCTATCACACATTTTCAGTATGGTGTCAAACTTACTGTAAACAAACGGTTGCTATGTTTTATTTTTTTGTTTAGTTTGTATACTATAGCTATACCTTATACTATAGCTAAACGTTTTATTACTTTAGATGCAGTGGTAAATTTTCTGCGATTTATATTCAATAGAAAATGAAACATAGCAACATGTATTTTTCTTTTAGAGTCAATTTTTCTCTTTTCAAACAATACTTCATGACTGATGTCACGAATAAAATAGTCTAGAAAATTGCGTTATTTTAATGTAATCATTGTAGATTTAGTTTCGAAAATGGAAATGAAAGTTCCCATTTGAAAATAATGCTATACGAAATAGAATTTCACTAAACGCTACGACCCCATTTGGTTAAACTTTTTGCATTTTTCCCCTATTGTCGGGGAAATTGTATATTTTGATATAACATTCACCAAAGAAAGCCTGCATTTTCGTTTAAAGAGCTGAAGGATTTTACTCGAGGCTAACCTCGATTTTATTATGATTGCGTCACAGTAACGTCATTTTTAACTGTCTTTTTAACGATTTTGGGGGCAAATGCACAGAGTTCCATTATTGTGATCGCCGTATTATTGCATTTTTATTTATTTTACCTGGGAAGCCCCATGGTTAACTCGGGCAAAGCCGATTGGTTCTGCAAGTATAAATTAAATATGCTATAAACTGTTTTACTTTATTATTATCAGTAATGAGCAGATATAAATACTAAATTTAAAAAAAAACTTTTTCCAATTGCGAAAGTACTATTATTATATTCAAACGCATAAGGAATGTTTTTAAACAAATAATTTAAAATAAATAAATCTGGCAAGCAGTTTAAAAAGTAAGACTTTTTTACTAAGAATTAGCTGCCAAATATCAAATAATTAATCAGAGTTTGTTATTTAATGTTTATATATATATTTTTTTTCATCTAAATGTTTAAACTTGTAGCACTTTTTTAGAATTTTAATTATTTTTATTAGTTATTTATTAAATAATAATAACCTTGTGTTCAAATAAATTTTGTCCAAATCTTAGGAATGTTTATTGAAACTGAATGTAGAATGTATACAAATAGAGTTATTTGACATCTAAATTAGAATTTTAATTAAAATCATCCTCGAAGATATGAATTATGAAACCGAATATTTAATACATTGAAGGTATCAAGAAAGCATATGATGTCAATTTACAGATAGAATGTAATAAGAAAAGATACAATGAAGAAGTAGTGTTAAAATATCTATGTAAAATACATTGGTGATATTAATATTTTTAACTATATCCCTGATTATACACTAACCTCTACCCTAATTGTACTAAGTTACGTTACACAATACATTAGATAAAACCTACAGGAGTTCAAGTAACAAAATAAATAAATCAACTATTATTCAACATAAATAGAAATTAGATCATAAAGCAATGGGCAAAACTCACCAAAAAAACGAAGATTA
Source organism: Maratus michaelseni (assembly GCA_963931845.1). Taxonomy (NCBI): domain Eukaryota; kingdom Metazoa; phylum Arthropoda; class Arachnida; order Araneae; family Salticidae; genus Maratus; species Maratus michaelseni. The sequence continues at coordinate 380,994,996 of OZ007591.1, forward strand.
AGGAAGGTTTAACTGGATGAAAAGGGCATTGCAAAGACTGCAACTCTTTATAACACCACGAAACCCAAAATGGTTAAAAACGCAATGTCATTGAATTAATAGATATGATGAAAGGAAAAAATGTTTGGCGCTGCCATCTACCACATATAAATAAAAGGAAAAGCTGAAATTACTGATTGTAGTTAAATGATAAATCTGGTACTGACCTCTATCAGGAAAAAGGCGAAGCTGGAATTAAAATAAATGTTAAACAAAGCAGTAATTAATGTATATAAAATTTAGAAAGTGATGAAGACTAAAGCAGTTTAGATGGAATTTTATTTTAAGGATACACAAAAAAGACCAATGTATCAGAATGAGCGATATAACGAAGCGCGAAATCTAGAAAAGATTACTGTTTTCCTTAATAGCAAAAATTCTAGAAAAATAAAATTACTGTGTTCTGTCATTAAGTTCTCTTAAGTAGTGTGTTTTATTATTAAAAGCAAAGTGATAACTGCAATAGTTATTTAAAAGTTTTGATTTTTTGTATGAAAGGAATTTTTGGCAATTTTTTTACTCTATATTATTTTTTATCCGAATTCTCGATGTATCGTCATTGCCATGTACCTAATACCTCATCACTTTTATATGAAAAATATACAGAGTGCAATATGTTATCTATCGCCGACTTTTAATTTCTCAACCGTTGGTCGTAGACATATAGTTCCAATTACAAAAACGTTTCAAATGAGGTAAATATTCATGTTGTGGCACTGTTTAAAATGAAAAATCAATTTTATAAAAATTACGAAATATAACTTTTTATACGGTCCCCCAATCCCTATAGTTATATTTAGTAAAAGTTTACACATATCACAAAAAGTTTGATTTCTGTACTAAAAAAATTGTTTAGTTATTAAATTTCAAAGTTTGAGATTTTTGCATATGATTTTGCCTTTTATTGAGGGATCAGTTAAAAAATGAATTAAAATAATTCGAGATCGAAAGCAGGGTGCAATGTCTCTTTTTTACGACGAAACAACCTTTAGCCGGCATTGCCAAATCGGGGTATCAAAAAGAGGGTTATTTCATCTAAAAATCTGAGCTGACCTTTTAGGGGTCGTATACAAAGCGAAGAATGAAATATATTGAAATTAAACAGAAAAATAAATATCAATTTATTATTATATCAGAAAACGGTCTACTATAAAAAATGAATACATCAAACGCCGGAATCTACTAGAGATACTGCTCAAAGTGTTCTCCATTGGTGGCAATGCTCAATTGAATGCGTGACAGTACTGAGTCTTGGACACGTTGGAGCATAGCAGGTGTCAGGGCTTGATTATCCAAAAGACACGTGAAGCACATGCTTCCCCTCTAAAATTTAAAAGGACTGTAAAGAGGGCCCTCTAATTCCCATTTTCCTTTTTTTACATTGTATTTTAAATTGTTTTTGGAAAAGAAAGTTTGCTTAATTCAAAAGGAAATCTATTCACTACTTCACGAAAACACAGTCTTCTGAACTTACAGCAGTCATTAACTCGATAAAATGGGCTATCTCAACAAATAAAAAAATAACTCAAATTTTTTCAGACAGCAAATCAACAGTATTAACATTAAACAATTTATTCCCTCAATATAAACAAATATTTGACCTTCATAAATTACTAAAAGAAAAGAAAAATAAAATTTTCTATATCACGTGGGTAAAAGGCCACGTGGGCAACGAACTGGCGGACAAGCTGGCGTACGAGGCCGCACAGTACGGCAACTTGCCAGTAAGCAAGGAAGTTAAACTTCCACGCTCTTATCTTAATAAGCTTATTAAATTACAATTACTGGACAAGTGGCAGCACAACTGGGACTTCTCAGGGTGCGGCAGTTTACTCATAGTATTGTTCCAAAGGTTCAATGCTCACTTATATGTAAAGATAAAGTCTCACTCTACTTCCTCACTGGATATGGAAGTTTTCAAACATTCTTACATAGTATTGGCAAAAGAGATAATGACTTGTGTCAGTGTGGTCAGAGAGGTGGCACACTAAATTATTTATTTGGCAAATGTAAATTTACATATAATGAAACTAAAACAACTCTTGACAATATTCTAGATATACTATCTGACAAAAAAAACAAGTATTTCAACTTCACGAAAATTATAATATCTTAAATCTTAAATATTCATTTATTAAATACAAATTCCTCTCATAATGAGTTCTCTCTCTTCAAAAAATAAAATAAAATAAAATAAAATAAAAATAAATAAATAAAAAGGATATTTTATAACTCATATTTAAGCATATAAATGGGAATGTTTGTTTCATGTATTGTACCAGTACCAAATTGTAAATATATAGTGTATTTCAAAATGTTATTGTGTATAAATAAAATTGTTTGAATTTTATATTGTAATTATATATTGTAATCATTTTTAAAAATATATTATACCTCTAAATGTTATTGTATACGTATTAATGCATTCAAAATGTACAATTGTGTCGTCTAGTTGCAAAACCAGCCAACTCCTCAAAATTTGAAAATGTGTTTTTTCAGCTTTTTAAGTTCTAAGTAAACGTTTCTACTATCTGGAAACAATGAACAAGCCTAAGCTGGTCAAATCCCTGTGTTATATGCGTTTGAAAATCACGATGTGCTGCAAATTCAGGGCTGCCACTGGCGACTATTTTTATATTCTATTCGCACCACTGTTTAAAAAGAATAAATTGTGTAGTATATTTCTCTTGCACATGTTGTCAAAGTGAATGTAAAAAAAAAAATGTTTTGAAAAAGTGGTGCGAGATAGAATTAAAAAATAGTCGCCAATGGCAGCCCTGCAAATTGGCCAAATCCATCAATCGGTGATCTCCATATTCGCTAGATAGCGCTTCTGCTTCTCCCCACAATAACCTCTCAATTTTGATTAGATTAACGTTATAGTGTTTTCTTTTGCCTGTGACTGCTCCTCCTTGGCGCATACAAAGTTTCTAATAATTTAGTTTCGTGTTTTCTCCGACTATGGAAAAGTTTGTGGAAGAAGTATCTCTTAATCAATCAAGGAAGAGGAAAAGTGACCCTATGACGTAGAAAAGGAACAATGCCAAAGTTCAATGGTAATGTACACCTTGTGATAACCAGGGGCGGATTAACATGTTTTTATACTCTAAGCCAAAATACTTTTCTGCGCCCCCCCCCCTTCTCTTTCATAAAACTGTAAGTGAATTTTATCTGATAAATTTAAGAATTTTTTAATCTATTTAATTTTTTAATAAAATATTCTTTCATTTAATTTTTTTAAATAAATTTTAGTATTTTGAGGATTGTAGATGGGGAATGAACGGGCTTTTGTTACAGTTAAAATATGAGAGAATACATTTGTGATTACATTTTCATAATTTCTGGTATTATTTTTTTTTTCAGGTACTGCCCTACTGGTAATCCAAGAAATCCAAGCTGTGAGCACTCTACAAAAGATTACCAATGCTCTTCAATGCCTCCTCAAACCTTTTTGTGTATTTGCTACCCCTAAAATCCCAATGTCAAATTAAATTTAGCAAAAATTAATTTCTGGTTTGGTGCAAAATAGACCAACTCCAAAGTAAGTTTCAAAGCTGGCCAAATCCAAAACAAAGACTTAAATAACCCCCTCATTTAATATTCCCCTGTCACCTTATTTCGTGTTTTCAAATATACTGTCCTAATGACTATAAAACTAAAGAGTTTTGGTTCCAATCTTATTTTGGCTAAGTGTGGCAAAAAAATCAGCTTTTCCCCAAAGTTTTATTTTTTGAAAATGGCTGGTTTTGCAACTAGACGACACAAATGTAAATAATTGTAATTATAATGTTTACCTCAAAATGCTATATAAATAACTATAACTAAAGTTTATGTAAAATATCAATTATTGAAATAATTTTAACGTTCGCCCAGCCTTGTGGCAAAATTGGGTAACGTTTATACTTTGTAAATATAATTATTGTAGCTAACATGTAATTGTTATAACTGAAAAATGTAAATAACTTCTGCACGCTCAGCAAAATTGGGCTGAAAATGTAATACTATTGTAACTTAAAAATAAGCAGGGTCTTCTGCCTTTCTGAGGAGGCCGGGCTTGTCCCGGGATGTGGCGACGCCGGATAGTAATATTTTTCCCTCCCTAGGCTCGTTCTGGCCATTAGCCATAGCTGGTCCCTAGGATAGGCGCTGTCGGTCTGTCTTTATACCAGTCACGTACCGTGTTTTGTGGCAGGTGCAGGTAACGATCGCCTGTTAAGGTCCCATCGTAGAAGATGGGTCCAACAATATGGGTTCCCCATATACCGAACCACACGTTCGTTGACCAGCGTACCTGGTGTCATACTGTGCGGGCGATGTGGGTGTTTTTCCGAGACCAGTAATGCAAATTGTGCACGTTCACAATGCCACCCCGTGTAAACGTTGACGCATCTGCCCACAGAATATCATAAAGGAAGAACGGATTTTCCTCTAAGGTGTGAGCATGAAATTACAATAATCAAATAGTCGTGCGTGGTCACCCAGCATCAATGCTTGAATCAGTGTCGGATGATATGGATGCGCACCATGTGAATGTAACAAATGGCAGACATGCTGACGTGGGGCATCCATATGCCTCGCTTATTTCCGCCGTTCTCAGTTGTGGATTTAAAAGGTCAAATGCCAGCGCCTCCTCCGGTGTCTCTCGAACATTACATTCTGCCTGTTTATTTGTTCTGTGTAGTGGTGAAACAGAGCCGGTCTCTCTAAGACGGTGTAATGCATCAGTTATAAATTCATTCGTTGGATGTCGATCCCTAGGGAAACGTTCTGAATAAACACCCGCAGCCGCTCTGGCATTCCTCTGACATTCACCATAAATAAGTATCATTTCGGCATATTACGTGTATGTGTAGCCAGCCATCACGATCTCAGTGCTGACTAGCATGTTCACTGCTAAATGGCTCGTGTTTTATTCCGAAAGTGTGGCGCAGCGGTACTATTGTAATTTACATAATCCCGATTTCCATGATCGTTATAGCACGTCTGGTCGTTTGCATTCCGCTGCAATTTATCTAGTTCTTAGTGAGTACGTTTTATTTTTCGGGAGTCATTCTACCTACTTTGGCTTTTGAATGTTGTTCATCCCTAATATTCAGCTCAAATGTTTAGATGAAATAAACCTCTTTCGTGATACCCCGATTTGACGATACCGGCTAAAGGTGGTTTCGCCGTAAAAATGACATCGCACCTTGATTTTCATCTCGAAATACTTTAATTCCTTTTTTAACTGATCCCTCAAAGAAAGAAAAAATCATGTGCAAAAATCTCAAACTTTGAAATTTAGTAACTGTGTCAATTTTTGTAGTACAGAAGTAAAACTTTTGTGTTATATCTGTTATGATATGTGTAAATTTTTACGAAATACAACTATAGGGATTGGGGGACCGTATAAAAATTAGATTTCGTAATTTTTATAAAATCGATTTTTTACTTTAAACAATGCTACAACATTCATTTGAAATGTTTTTATAACTGGAACTATATGTTTACGACCAAAGGTTGAGAAATTAAAGGTCGACGATAGATAACATATTGCACCCTGTATACTTCATTAATGAAGACACATAAAATATATATTTAATCAAGGTTTATTTAATGAAGATTTGCTTTGAAAGTATAAACATACATTTTATATTCTTTATATATATTTATAAAAGTATACGTAATATCACTGCACATATTTTACTAACAGTTAATAATTATATTCAGCTTCTTTTTATGTACTAGTGCAGTAAAAGCATTTTATGATATTTGTCATTTTCAGTTGTACGAAGAGTCGTTTAGTTTTTGAAAAACATATGAATGATGTTACTGTATAATATTGCATTCTCACATGTAACTCTTGTACATTTCTTGAATTTCTGTTCCTTGTGTCCTCTCAAAAAATTTCTTGGTTAGTCTTGCAGACTGTTCATCAGACAAATGATTCTTCCAATCACCAACAATTCCTTTTCTTATGAAGCTAAATTTTTCTCGAGAAGGTGGATTCAAAGACCTTCCATATTTTGCCATATGTCTTATTCCTTCCAACAGATTAGGATCATTCAGTTGTTCTTCTGTCAAAAGAGAAGAATCATACAATTCAGAAATATTCTTCTTCAGGTAATCGAAGCAACTGAAGTTCAAGATATTAATTAAAACATTGTTATCTTTCTCTATGGCATCGATGTATTCTTGGCCTAAAAATTTAGCGAGTTTCAAGACAACATCTTTGGTATCCTTTTTCATATCTTCGTAAGTGGTAAAGAACAGTTGGCTGTCATTACGATGAGGATAAAAAGACATGAGATGATCAAAATAATCATTATACTCCACTTCTCCGGCCATGAACAGTTCGAAAAAATCATCAAATTTCGCGTCCCAGTAGCCGAACCCAATATTCATCTTCGCGTGATAGAAAAAAGAGGTGCAACAATCTTTTGGGTTTCGCAGAACATAAATGTATTTTGCGTCTGGAGAGTAAGGTATGTGACTATAGGGCAGATGGGTTTTAAATGCTCCAGGGCGAGGCATAAGATCTATACCCTGATTTCCTAATGCATCAATAAAAGGACACATTTTAAAGAAATCTCTGTGACTCTCTAATTCTTTTCCCTTGCGGAAAATGTACAGTGCAATATTTTGCATCCAGGTTGTTCCACACTTAGGGTAAGTAACGATGAAAACATCGCTGGGCTTTGGTTGGTAACTCAATGCCTGTTGGACGCAATCCGGTGAAAACATGCTAGGGAACAGGATGCCATTGATGGCCCGATAATGAGGTCTGTAAGTGATGTTTGCCATATTCATGCGCACACCAAGAAAGGTTATCTGAAACAAAAAATATAGTATTAGTATAGAATTATACAGAGTGTATACTAAAGGCTTGTGACTCCTCCCCTCTTCCAATAACTTCAGAACGGCAAAAGGTATAGTCATAAAAGTGGTGTCTAAATTTAGTACAGTGACTATGCGCTACGTGATAAGACCGCTTTCAGTGCCACCTATCGACAAAGAAGGGTGTTAGCGTTCCTATATCAAAAACGTACTTAAACACTTGGAAAAAGAGCCAATTATAAAGTTGAGGCCATCGAGAAAAGAAAAGTAAACAACTTTCTTCTCTACGGGACAGATTTTAACATTCGAGCACGTGAAGCGACGTCACAGATAGGATCTGACACAGCCACGATCAATTGATCTGTGTTCCGTATAACAGTAACTAATCCTATCAGGTTTTTTTTAGCATAAATTTACTTACCTTAAAAGAGGTAAATGTAACATTTTGTTGTTTTCAAATTTCATTTTACTTTAATGCGAAAATAACGAAAATTCCCGAAATAGTAAGTAGATATTTACTTCTTATTGTTTATTTGCTTTCATGAATTAGAATATCTTTTAAATGTGTATGATTTCGAACGCGCTTTAAATACTTTAGAACTATTTTGTTATTGTTTTTAAGCAACAAATAATGCTTTTAAAATATGTTTCCGTGGGCTAATTAGTTCTATATATTGAAAATCAAAATTATTTATAAGGTAAATGCGTATAAATATCATTTTCGTAGAATTTCCAAATATCTAGTTTTGGTTTTAACGTATTTAAATTCTGTGGGTTAGAACAGCTTTAAAAGATGTATTACAAATGGCTGTAGTGTTATATGTACAAGTTTTCCATAATGTATTCTTTGAATTCGTATTACTTATTCGAGTTGTAATTTTCTAACTGGACGAAAAATGTCCGGGCCAGGATTCGAACCTGGGATCTCAAGGCTGAAGCTGCCATGCTCTACCAACCGAGCTATCTCGGTCGAATCTGGAGGGCATAGTTCATCCAGTTAACCTTATTGATCATAACATCTGGTCTGATATTTTAATCAGCTCAACAGAATAGATCGCAGATAATGGAACTCCAGTAAATGCTGGATACGTGATTACACTAGATTAATTTTAACACAATTATTCAAATTACACAATTATTCAAATTACACAATTGTTAAAATCACAAAATTGTTCAAATCAAAATTGTTAAATGTTTGCAAAAGTTTAATGAAGCATATTATTTCAACAATAATTGAACTTTTGTTCATCTTATGGCAATATGTAACAGATAATCGGAAAAAAAAATGTTCTACGCCCTCTTAATACGACTCTTTAGAGTACAGTAATGTCGCATGTATGTCTGTCTTTTTCATAAAAACCTTTTGAATGTTTCAATTAATAAAAGGAGATGGATAAATAAGCACTGACTTTTGGCGCCCTGATCGGGTATATTTTACTATATTCCAACGTAGTTGAAAAGTGTTGAGCAGTAAATCTGCAGATCAGGAGCCTCAGTGTCAGTTTTGAACATCATTATTCTTTAATCTCACAATTCATATTATTTAGCATCTAACAAACTGCAATTTATTTTTAGGTAGATTTCGTAAGAAATACTACCTATTACATTCTCCCCTAAGTTGAAATTTTTGAAAAATTCCAACTGATCTACGCCGATCATGACTCCCAGTTCAAAACTTTATCTATCTATCTATCTATGTCACTTTTTCATGGACACGATAACTCCAATAATTCTGCACAAATCTCTTCCAAATTAATACATAAAATCAAGGGGTATAAAATCTCGGTCAAGTTCGTTAACGGGCAAAATTGAACCAAGGGGGAGGAAATGGGGGGGGGGGGGGGCTTTTTGTGAAAACAGGAAAAAACCCATATTTTCTTAATTATAATACGTATGGAATCCGTTTAAAGTTATTATTACTTCTAGGAAAATGGCCGAAAATTTATGTATGACAGATTTTTGATATAATTAAAAATGGCCCCAAGGGGGGGAAAAAGGGGGGTTTTAGAAGAAAAAAATTCCTAACTCCGTCAATTCCCAAGATATCAAATCCGCTTAAATTTATTATAAATCTCCTTAAAATTATCTACAACTTTTATACTGACAAGTTTTTTATAAGACAACTCTTATGGCAAAAAAAAAATTAAAAACAAAATAAATCTCTGCTGGCACCGCCTACAAGCAGACGTGAAAACAGAAAAAAAACCATAACTTCTTAATTTTTATGCATATCGAATCCATTTAAAGTTATTATTACTTCTAGGAAAAGGGACAAAAATTTATGTATGACAGATTTTTGATTTCGTTAAAAATGCCCCCAAGGAGGGGGGGGGGGGATAGGGGTTTTAGAAGAAAAAAATTCATAACTTCGTCAGTTCCCAAGATATCAAATTCGCTTAAATTTATTGTAAATCTCCTTAAAATTATCTACAACTTTTATATTGACAACTTTTTTATAGAAACAACTTTTACGGTAAAAAAAAAATCCCTGCTGGCTCCACCTACAGGCAGAGGTATATTTCGAAGTGCGTGGTCCCAACTGCCACATCATGGCAAATAGGTCTTTCTTCTGCAATTCTCAATAATCAGGTGCCCCACGGTCTGCGTCTTCGAAATCTACCTGTAGGCCGAGCCGTCAGGGATTTTTTTTTATATTACATACATATTTATAGACATATAAAATACTTCGAAGATTTAAGAAATTAGAAGTGTTCACGGTTCATGCAATGATATTCTGAAACTTTTATGAACTTCTTATTCTTGTTAGTTTTTAGATAAAAAAATACATTTCTTCAGGGGGACTCTGCTCCCCTGAAACCCCCGTAATCTTATTAAATTTATATTCGTGATTTTCTATTGATTGTGTGAATGATTCTAGTATATCTTGGATTTCGTTCTACACCGTGGTTTTATTAGGATAAGCAACAATTTGGAAAATGATTTCGTATTATCCTAATACTCAAATAGCAATATTTACTTACCTGCCAACCACGAAACACCTGCATCTGATGGATAAGTTAAATAATATCTCATGTACAAAAGCAACTTATGGAAATGTAAACTGAATCTAGTATATTTCACTTATATGTATTTTAGAAATCTAGTGTCATCAGGGCCTGATTAACGCACAGGCCAACTAGGCCACGGCCTTGGGCCAACTACTGTTGGGGCCCCAAAATGTGTAATGATTTAGAAAAAGTTTCTTAAAAATGAAGTTTTCTGAAATTATTTTCTCAAAAACAGAACAAAAAGATTTTTTTCACTTGTCAACTGCATCAGATAAATCTAATAATAATCCTCGAAAAAAATTCTAGCCACTATTTTAATTTGAAGGGGGCCCAAAAAGTTGCTGGGCCTTGGGCCCCAGACGACCTTAATCAGGCTCTGAGTGTCATTACAATTTTTGTTTCGAAAAAACAGTTTTGATGGTCATTCTATAATATTTATTTTATCTAAGTACATCCGGATCAAACTCGATGGCAATAGCATACTAAAATCGTCCCAGAACAGGCATATTTGGAAACTTTTAAATCTATTGGGTAATCATTCATAATCGTGCCCACTACCATTTCACTAAATAGCAAACGTGATTTGGCGCTATAAAGTATTTTTTTTGTGATAGATTTTTATGCTCTTAATTTCCAGTAATTGCAATATTTCAGGATCGTTTTACTACTTTAATTTCTTTAGATTTACTTCTTTCCACCTCGTTGTACGAGTGGTTTTATCATATTACTTACCCATCATACGTAGTATAGGGTAAGTCTTGTAATCGTTTTGAAAATCGAAAAATTTTTTTTGACGGATTTACACGTTTCAGACACTGGAGATTCCGAAAAACATATTTTTAGAAAAAAAATTTTGCCGTCCGTCTGTGTGTGTGTGTCTGTAAACGCTCTATCTCCCGAAAAAATTGAGATAGAGACTTGCAATTTGGTATGTACTTAGTATGTAATAATGGGAAGAAGCCTATTTCATTTCAATAACCTCGATTAACCAGAACAATTTTTTTCGGACTCTCGAAATATTCGTTCTGATGAAAGGTATATAAAAATTTTCGAAATTGTTTATTTTAAGAAATGAATATAAAAGACGATAAAAAAACATAAATTTTGAATAAAGCATGAAGTCGATCGGATAATTAGTTGCCGAGATATTTGGAATCCTATTTCCCACACTCTTCGATTTTTCATGACCCTGTATTTCCTCCAAATTTCACTTCAAAGATATATTTTAATTGGAAATTTGACGCTTAATCAGATGCAATAAACCGCTAGTTAATAGGATTATTATTTTTGCAGTTATAAGGAAAAACCTCTTTCAAGCAATTCAGTAATCGAGCCTTTAAAGTTTGTGACGTCATCAAGCCACGATTTTATTTGAATTGCAATGCATTTTATAAGTAGTTTACACATTTTTATTTTAATATTTTACATTATGCATATCCATGATGGGTAAGTATTACGGTGGCCCCCAACGACTAGTTTTTGGGTGCGTTCGTAATTATATTAATACGTAGCACCTATAGTCGTCGTCCGGTCCGTCTGTTCGCATATAACAGCGCAAAAACTATCCAACCGAATGATTTGAAATTTAATATGTATAATCGTTGCAGAATTTTGTCGACTCATTTCAAACTGTATGAAAATCGAATTACAACTGTTGGACAGAAAAGTGGGGGGGGGGGGGGGAGAATCCAAAATTTATGAGGGGGGATGTATAGTGGATACAAAAAGATCTTTACCTTTCAGCGGCGTTGTGGATCACTGATAATAAAGGTAAAGGGGGTTCGAATAGATTTAACGATTGAACTTTATGTGAATTAAATAATTGCCTTTTTTTTTAAAACCAAAATTAAGAATACAATACACTCTTTAATAAAAAAAATAGAGAGATAAAATTACCTAAAAAAATCATTTTATTTATTTATATAGTGAGATCATAAAAAAAAATTATAGACAAATAGAAACACAGTCATTTCTCAAAATTATCAATTCATAAACATCATATTCTGCAACAATAACTTTTTTTTTGATTTAGAGAACTCAATTATGAAAAATCATTATTTAACAGCACAGCATTGTATCGTTGTTAAATTTTGAGAGAGGCAAATATGCCGAATATTTAAATTTACAAATATACATATGAATCTAAGTTAATTCAACAATTTTTCTTACAATAATCAAGACGTAAGAATTTAGTATTCGTTTATATTATTCAGTTTTGCTAGCCAAGGAAAATGAATTAAAGGGATCTCACCAATAGTCAGTTCTTTGAAGTTCATACTTAGCAGTCATATGGATGGATAATTCGTGAGAGGATTACCCGTGATCATTCTCGGAGATGAGTCTGGGCTAGGCCCTAGGCCGCTAGTTCCGCTTTCCCAAAAGAGGTTCAGGAGTAATCATCGTGCTTGAACAGCTGTGAGACGGAATTCTCATTCAGCGGCTGCCAAGGTCTCGTAGCGCTGGGTCGGGATCGGCGATCAGAGCTTTTGTTTCAGCGGGGCTTAGCAGTAGGCTCCATAAGGAGGATGGGATGACACATTCATTGGAGTTGGCCGGAATTCGAAGAGAACACTGGCTGGAAGAACTTAGCAAAACTACTTGCACCGATGGAGTTTTTTTCTGAAGTGACATAGAGCCAAAAAAGAATGTCTCTTCTTCTTATTATTATTTCTTTTAGACTATGTCTCGTCCTGGGCGTTGATATAGAAAAAAAAAGTCTCTTGCTATTGGATGCCCTTTATGACCTATGCAAATTTTAGTTGCAGCAAAATCCCATTGGTCAACTCTTTGAACCAACGGTAATGTCTTTTGGGATGGGTTAATTTCGCAGCTGCATGTTTTCCCATCCGGGGCAGTTTTTAGAGATAGGTGCGCCCGACATGCGAGATTCCCTAGAAATACGATATTTCTTTCCGGTTTCCCTAGCTAGCGTATCCGTGACTTTAAACCTCTAACACGACGATCATATGGTATATACAAGTATAATATACATACAAAGGAAGATAATGTGACATAGATAAATATAATACATTATATCTAAACAATACATAAAATAAGTTTAAAGTTTTTGTTATTTATTTATTTATTAAAAATGTGTGAACAATCGTTCCCACAACAACTTAAAAAGTTATGAATGAAAGTTTTCTTTATTCTGTTAAATCATATCATACGTAATCTATATAATAAAAACGCAAGTCATGTGACTAAAGAATTATTTTTTCGAATAAAATTGCATAAAAGTTACATTTTTAGAAAGATCGTTCAAAAAAGTTATTTGCTTGAGAGATGAGTTACATTCAACAATGTATAGATTCTTAGATAACTTCAGTGGAAATTAGGTTAACAGTCGAATATCTCAATCCATTAGAGTAAATAAAAACAGCAGATTCGTTCATTATAAGTCATAAAAATATTAAACCATGGAGGTAATCATTCGCAAAGCAAGATCTCCATGGTGAAAAATAAAATTCGCATTTGTAAACGTGGCATACGTAATAAAAAAAGAAGGGGGGCATGCGCATTTCGCTCCTAGCAGACGACATAATTCATTTCACTGAAATAATTATGATTTTTTTTTTTTTTTTTTTTTTTTTTTTACATTGTGAAACTAGTTTCCAACTTGTTAAAATTATATTAACTTTTCAACCACGAAACATCCACATCTATTCCAGAAAATGAATAATGTATCATGTAAGAAATATACATATGGGTCATTCCATGCAAAATGAGCAAAAATTAAAAAAAAAGTCGTGGCCACATAGTAACCGATTTTAATAAAATTTGGTACACATATTCAATTCATATTTAAATAGAGCTATTCAAAATATCTTGACAAAAAATTAAATATTTTGGAAATTCTGAACATTTAAAAAACTTGTGACATAGAATGGCTTGTGTATGGAATCGTTCAAAGTTGCAAGTTTATAGTTCCATATCTTGAAAACTATTTAACATAAATATTTTTTTTTTTATAATATTGTAACCCTTGGACAGTTATATTATCATATTTATTTAGTAATAATAATTTCGTAACACCATGGTTGACCTTAAATTGGTTGTAAAAATTGAAAATTTTGGGAAAATTAAAAGCATTATAAAAATCAAAGGAATTTAAAAACATATATGTGAAATTGATGTATGATGTAATGTTACATATGAAAACCAAATTTTTTAAATTTGGAAGTTGCCATTTCTTTTCCTCATCTTCAAAATAGCTTAGAAACTTAAAAAAAAATTACTAAATCACAATTTTTCCTCTTATGTATATTTAAAAAATCAAATGAAGGAAAAACCTGACATTAACAATATTGCAGAAACATAAAGTTCAAAAAGCCCATGATACGCTAAAAAAAATTCAAGATTGCCTTTTGATTCCTAACATAAAGAAATGAGTTCAAAAAGGTAATATTTGTTACGTTCTATGGGCTATTTCACTTCAAATTTGAGCGCCTTCTCTGCCATCTTGAAAAAAAAAATGTAGTACTGCCATCTATATGGAGCTTTGATTACTATATAATTGTTTGTCCACTGCCCCGTTTAAATCAATAATTTATTCTACTCTAATTTAAAATATTGTTGAGGAAAAATAAACTGAAGACAAGAATGAAAGTTTCTATATTTAAAATATACACTTTTATCTATAACGTCAAATAATTAAAAATTTTTAAGATGTTTTCTTCATGTTTAAACAAGTGATAGAAATATTGCCATTTTTCCCTCAAAATTTTTCATTATTTATTTTTTTCTCATTAAGGAATAAAAAGGCAAGAATGAAAGTTTCTATATTTAAAATATATACTTTTATCTATAACGTCAAACAATTTTAAAATCTTAAGACCTTTCCTTCATGTTCAAACAAGTAATAGAAATGTTGCATTTTCCTCTCAAAATTTTTCACTATTTATTTTTTTTTCTCATTATGGAATAAAAGGACAGTTACTAAATCACTCCAATCTGTTACTTATTATTCCTTCTTAATTATAAATAATTTTTGATAAAGTCTTTCCACTCCTACGGCTAATAATGAAAATTGAAATTTCAAGCATGTAAACAAAACATGATCTTATATCAACTTTTAATGTAAGTTTTAATACTTAAATAAACAATCCTGAAATCTATTATTTTACATTTACTCATAAATAAATATGATCTATTTATATGCTAATTTTCATTAAAATCTATGACATGTCAGCCACAGCTGATTTGCTCATTTAACATGGAATGACACATATACAAATATAAACTCGTTCAAATGTACACGTTCACTGTTTCTGTAATTTTCGTTTTGAAAAAAATATTTTGGTTATAATTCTATAGTAGTTAAACGGTAACTTGTATCAAAATAAATACTCATTTATGTCAATAGAATGCTAAAATCACTGAAAATAATTTATTTTGCTAATAAAATATTGCAGCAAATTAGTGCGAGCTATTGAATTTTATTAATTTGATATTCTTTGAAATATGGTTGCTAAGCAACTAATAAATTAAAGAGGAAAGTAAAAAGAAATGCATTTTAAAATTTGTAAAAAGTATGAAAATAAAATGTTTTATATTTCCCGAACAGATGAAAAAAATTGTCTAATAAATTAAAACAATTAATTTCTAAATTCTAATAAATGTATCGGCAAATTTTCAAAGCTATTGGATATATTTAAAATCTCTTTATCGAAAATTTAACATCCATAATTTTACGTTTAAATTCCATTATTCAAATATGTAATTTCCATTTCAGTTAAAAAAAAAAAAAAAAAAAAAAAAAAAAAATTGAAAATCGTTTGTATTCCCATAGGAAAGCATTGTAACCTAAAAAGAAGGGTTTTATATTTTTCGAACGAATGAACCAAATGTAACTAAAAACTACAGGTTGAAGATTGAAGGAGAGGCTCTTTTTATGAAACATTTAAACACATAAATGCGTAGTTTAGTATGGTTGTTTGCGTTTTTCATTACATCGTTTATTATGTGTCACATATTTACGAAACACTATGGACATGTAAAACAACAAAATTGTACACTTTATGAGTAACAATGGTTCAAAACCCCTCTCAGATGAGGATCCTGAATGCGCAACTGAGTAAACTACATACAAAAACAACAATGATATTATGGTATTATTATCGAATAGTATTATTATCTACAATTGTATTATTATCGAAAAACCAATAAAGTTGAAATCTAATAAGGAATATGTGGGTTTTTTACATATCTCGGTCAACAACAATAACCATAATTTAATAGCATATTTGTGTTTTCTAACATGAGGCTCGTAAAGAAACTCGCACGCTAATGTTAAACCTATGGGAATGTTCTTTTCAAATTTCTCGCTTGCATTTTACTATTTTTATATTGATTTTTTTAATAGAATAGGTGAGTTCGATCTCTAACCGGGGTAGTTTTTACTTTTTCGATTGAATTTTTTCTTTTTTTCTTTTTTTTTTTTTTTTTTTTTTTTTTAATAAAGTTAATTTTATTTTCGGAACCGGATTCGAAAGTGAAAGGAGCCTACGCCGTGCGGATTCGGATTTATCGAACTTTGTGACTTTCTGGCAAGTCATATAGTATCCCTAAAGGGTTTGTAATACTTAGAAATACAAAATATTAAAAAGGTAGTTCTGAAAAAATGGTTGAACATACAAAAAATAATTTACATTGCTATAAAAAAGATAATTTTACCGTTCCTAAAGTTTCTCCACATTTCTTAAAGGGTTAATATAGAAAACTAAAGTGTATGTTTACCCTTTGATATCGACTTTCCAAATGTTTTGATAGTGACGATTCACCTTTTCAAGAATATATCTTTGTCATTGACATATTTTTAAAACGTTCATCATTTAACAACAAATAAAGTTTTTTTTTTTAAATTATTATTATTCTACATTGCTTCGAATACGTATTTAAATGTGCAAATCATTCAAGTTAATGAGATATGGCCTCATTTGAAAATTAATGAATCAGTTTAATAAAAAAAAAAATCCCTGACGGCTCGGCCTACAGGCACAGGTAGATTTCGAAGACGCAGACCGTGGGGCACCTGTTTATTGGGAATTGCAGAAGAAAGACCTATTTGCCAGTGGAAGTTGGTACCACCCACTATACCTCTGCCTGTAGGCGGAGCCAGCAGGAGTTTTTTTGTTTTTAATTTTTTTTTACCGTAAGAGTTGGTCCTATAAAAAACTTGTCAATATAAAACTTGTAGATAATATTAAGAAGATTTAAAATAAATTTAAGCGGATTTGATATCTTGGGAATTGACGAAGTTATGAATTTTTTTCTTCTGAAACCCCTATTTCCCCCCCCCCCTTCCTTGGGAGCATTTTTAATGAAATCAAAAATCTGTCCTACATAAATTTTTGGCCCTTTTCCTAGAAGTAATAATAACTTTAAACGGATTCGATATGTATAAAAATTAAGAAGTTATGTGTTTTTTTTCTGTTTTCACGTCTGCTTGTAGGCGGAGCCAGCAGAGATTTTTTTGTTTTTAATTTTTTTTTTGCCGTAAGAGTCGGTCCTATAAAAAACTTGTAAATATAAAAGTTGTAGATAATTTTAAGGAGATTTACAGCAAATTTAAGCGGATTTGATATCTTGGGTATGAATTTTTTTCTTCTAAAACCCCCCTTCCCCCCATGGGACCATTTTTAATGATATAAAAAATCTGTCATATATAAATTTTCGGCCCTTCTCCTAGAAGTAATAATAACTTTAAATGGATTCGATACGATCATAATTTAGAAATTATAGGTTTTTTTCTGTTTTCACAAAAAGCCCCCCTCCCATTTGCCACCCCTTGGTTCGATTTTGCCCATTAACCAACTTGACCGAGATTTTATGTATCAGTTTGGAAGAGATTTGTGTAGAATTGTTGCAGTTATCGTGTCCATAAAACGTGACATAGATAGATAGATAGATAGATATGTAAAGTTTTGAACTGGGGGTGGTTTTGGGTTCTGGGAGTCATGATCAGCGTAGGTCCGCAAAAATTTTTCAAAAATTCCAACTTAGGGGAGAATGTAATAGGTAGTATTTCTTACGAAATCTACCTAAAAATATGCATTAACGAAAGTAATATACTTTACATTTGTTGTGTGTTGCATTTAAATGAAAAGTAAGTCATTCTCGATTTCATTATGTACGATACTAGAGAAAATATAACAAAACCCATGAAAATATAACCTGCGGAAAGCTGTTTTAAGTGGAAAATTTCGTGGTCCGAGCGAAAATTATACAATTAAGGTTATACAAATTATTAGGGATTGTGAACCTTCTAAAACGGAATGTTTTCCTTTCTCTTCTGTTTACATCAAAGCAAGTTCTGACTGGCAAGTTCTACTCTGAATAAAAATGTCACATTTTAAGAAAACCCTTAAGAGTGTACACTAGTCATGCGAAGAAACGCGCAAGCTAATGTTAAGTCTACGGGAAGGTTATTTTAAAATTTCTCGCTGGCATTTTAATATTTGTAAATGACTTTTTTTTTTTTTTTTCTTTGCTTGGGATATCTGAGGTCGATCTCTAACGTTATTAGTTTTCACTTTTTCGATTTTGGTTCCAGTTTTTTATATAAGGGTACTTTCACTTTCGGAACCAGTTTCAAAATTGGAAATGTCCGCTCATAAAAGTACTGCAACAAAAATCGAAAAAGTAAAAACTAACAACTTTGCAGATCGGCCTCAACTATCCTGGAAAAAAAAAAAATCATTTAAAAATATTAAAATACAAGCGAGAAATCTGTAAAAAAAACCCTTTCCGTAGACTTAAGAGCCTACATCAGTCATGCGAAAAAACGCCAAGCTAATGTTAAGTCTATGGGAAGGTTCTTGGCAGATCTTTCGCTCGCATTTTAATATTTTTAAATGATGTTTTTTGCATAGGATAACTGAGGTCGATTTCTAATGTTGTTAGTTTTTACTTTTTCGATTTTGATTCCAGTTTTTTTTATATAAGGGTACTTTCACTTTCAGAACCGGTTCCGACCGCTTCCAAAATTGAAAATGTCCGTTTATAAAAAAAAAAAAACTGGAACCAAAATCAAAAAAATTAAAAACTAACAACGTTAGAGATCGACCTCAGCTATCCTATGCAAAAAACATCATTTAAAAATATATCTTGAATATAAATTTTGAAAAAGGCCTCGAAACGGACCGAAAACATAAAAAAAGTCTTACCTCAGAGTCATTTGGCCCTTGATAACAGAGTTTCAACGCAGTAGACTTGTTATATTTCCTGTAACAATCCCAAATGATTAGATATGCAGCTTATTACACTATAAATGAACTTGGCAAATTTCCTATTCCTCAATTAAAAATGGTATACTGCATTCTATTAACCCGCATGGAGTATCAGAATTATCAAATATCCAAGACTTTTTCTTTTAGTTTCACGGAGATTTTTTTTCTTTCTTTTTTTCTCGAAATGGGATGGAATTTAAGATTGACTGAATTCAAATTCACATTTTACAAGAAGAAGATCGTCTAACAAAAATTCTATCATTTTTTTTTTTCTGAGGAGGAAGAAGGAAGACGAGAACATGGAAAACTAGTCGTTGGGGGCCACCGTAATACTTACCCATCATGAATATGCGTAATGTAAAATATTAAAATCAAAAATTTGTAAACTACTTATAAAATGCATTGCAATTCGAATAAAATCGTGGCTTGATGACGTTATAAACTTTAAATGCTTGATTACTGAATTCCTTAAAAGAAACATCCTTATAACTACAAAAACAATAATCCTATTAACTAGCGGTTTATTGCATCTGATTAAGCTTCTCATTTCCAATTAAAATACATCTTTGAATTTGGTATAGGCGCCTTGGACACAAAAACTACGACTCCATAAAATGTCTAGTAAACCAAAACCTCGCGGAAGGGATAAATTTAAGTGAATGCAAACATGACATTATATGCACTAAATGCATAGAAGGAAAACTTACAAAATTGCCCTATCCCAAAAAGGCTTCAAATAGGTCAAAGGAAATTTTATCGTTGATTCACAGCGACATCTGTGGTCCGATGAAGACAGAAACCTTCACAGGGAAAAAATACTTCATCACTTTTATAGATGATTATAGCAGATTCACCATGATCTATTTGCTATCGTATAAGGGAGAAGCCCTGGCAAAATTTAAGTAATTCGTCGCACTTACCAAAAATAAATTTGGAAAGCAAGTTAAAGCGTTTAGGTCAGATAACGCAGGAGAATACCTCGGTGATGACTTTAAAAATTTCTTAACCCTAACGGGATTGAGCGTCAGCTCAGTGTAGCATTTTGTTCGCCACAGAACGGTGTTGCCGAAAGAAAAAACCGTACACTAGTCAAAATGCCACGTACCATGCTTTCCGACGCCAACTTACCAAAATGTTTCTGGGGCTAAGCAATTCTCACCGCAAATTATTTCACCAACCGTCTGCCCACAAAGGCAAACAATAATATAACACCATTTGAAATGTGGAACAATAAGAAACCAAATCTATCGCATATAAAAATTTTCGGATGTAAGGCTTACGCCTACATAGAAAAGGTAAAGAGAGGAAAATTTGACGACAACGCCGTTGAAGGCACTTTCTTGGGGTATGACAATAGAAGCAAGAGATACCGGATCCACATCGGTAATAACAGAGTAATAATATCCCGGGCCGTCAAATTTCTAGAACATGGAATAAACGTAACTAATCCCGACGAAAACAATGCTGAGACCCCTCTAGACAACATTAAAATAGATCTAAACGGTGACGAACAAGACCATGTTGAAGTTCATCAACAGGTCCCCATAGAACCTAGAAGGTCGCTAAGACTCAATAGAGGAGTACCTCCGGACCGATTGGGAGTTAGCGCAAATATTTCCAAAGTCGATGAACCGAAATCCTGGGAAGAATACTAAACATCGAAGACGATAAAGTTAAAAACAAATGGTTACAGACGACTAGAGAGGAAATAAACTCCTTAAAACAGAATAAAACGTCCCATAGGAAAGCATTGTAACCTAAAATAAATTGTTCTATATTTTTCGAACAAATGAACCAAATGTAACTAAAAACTATAAAGGTTGAAGATTGAAGGAGAGGCTCTTTTATGAAACCTTTAAACATATAAATGCATAATTTAGTATGGTTGTTTGCGCTTTTTCATTACATCATTTTTTATGCTGTCACATATTTACCAAACACTATGAACATGTAAAACAACAAAATTGTTCATTTTATGTGTAACAATGGTTCAAAACCCCTCTTAGATGAGGATCCTGACTGCTCAACTGAGTAAACTACATACAAAAACAACAATGGTTGGTATTATTATCTACAATAACGTTATTATCGAAAAACAAAGTTGAAATCTAATAAGGAAAGATGTGGGGGTTTTACATATCTCGGTCAACAACAATAACCCTAATTTAATAGCATATTTGTGTTTTCTAACATAACTTATATCCCTTTAAGAGGCTACATCCGTCAGACGAAAAAACGCGCAAGCTAATGTTAAGTCAATGGGAAGGTTCTTGGCAGATTTCTCGCTCGCAATTTAATATTTTTAAATGATGTTTTTTTGCATACGATAGCTGAGGTCGATCTCTAACGTTTTTACTTTTTACCTTTTCGATTTTGGTTCCAGTTTTTTTAATATAAAGGTACTTTCACTTTCAGAACCGGTTCCAATCGAAGAGCCTATGCTAGTCACGCAAAGAAACTCGCATGCAAATTTTAAACCTATGGGAATGTTCTTTTCAAATTTCTCGCTTGCATTTTACTATTTTACTATTGATTTTTTTAATAGAATAGGTGAGTTCGATCTCTCACCGGGGTAGTTTTTACTTTTTCGATTGAAGATTTTTTTTTTTTAATAAAGTTATTTTCATTTTCGGAACCGGTTCCGAAAGTGAAAGGAGCCTACGCCGTGCGGATTCGAATTTATGGAACTTTGTGACTTTCTGGCAAATCATATATCCCTAAAGGGTTTGTAATACTTTAGAACAGTGGTTCCCAAACTTTTGGGCTCGCGGAGCCCTTTTTGGGAAGAATTTCTAAGACGGAGCCCCACTTACCCCCATGGTATTCTATGGTTTACAATTAATGTGTTTTTCTTTTATGCCTATGGAGCAGAGAA
Organism: Maratus michaelseni; assembly: GCA_963931845.1. Taxonomy (NCBI): domain Eukaryota; kingdom Metazoa; phylum Arthropoda; class Arachnida; order Araneae; family Salticidae; genus Maratus; species Maratus michaelseni. The sequence continues at coordinate 381,016,964 of OZ007591.1, forward strand.
AGATCGGCTAGATAAGTGTCCGAACCAGTAGTTTCCAACATGGGGTTCAGTTTGGCCCTTTTCTTTATACATAAAATCGGAATTCATACTAAAAAAATTGAAAATCAAATTTTCTATTATTTAACCCCTTAATAGTTTTTTCTTACTATGACTGTTATTGGACACAATAAATTAAAAATAAGGACTAAAAACCACTTTTTTGTATTAAAATATATGCCTTGTATAATCAAGATATGTCCGCCAAATACAGCAAAAATTATAGTTAAAAATATGGGGTTTCTGAAAGCTTGTAGTAAGAAAGAAAACAAGCTCTTCTTACTCGAGGGATGTTCCAGGAATACTGTTAAGGGGTTAATGACATCCATTTTTAAAATAAAAAATATTCTTTTGGGATTTCCAGTATAAACTCGGAATTAAAAATAAAAAATGGTAACCCTGTTTGGGGCATGAATTGCATTGATGATTACGTGAAACTATTATTTTTTATGGCGAAAGCCACATACACAGAAAAAAGGTAAGTTGTACAGTTTTCATTTACAAAGAGAGACTTTTGTATAATCTCAATAGGCTACTCGTGAAAAGAAAGAAAATGCGTAGTCCCAGTCGCCCATGAAAATTATATAACACGTTTTCGCTAGTCCCGCTTTCCCGTAATAGAATCATGCGATTACGGATTCTTTTTTCGTTCTTCTTTACGTTTCTAGTACTTCTAAGCATGCAACAAAAACGTATCGCCACTGAGCTTCTTTTTTTTGAACCATTTTTTAAAAATACATTTAGAAGCAGAAATTCGTTTTAGTATTTAAGTGGTTGGGGCAAAATCTATAATTTGTATTGTTGGGTTCGTTCACTTTTTTCGGATGTTTTATTTGAAGTAATTAGCTATTAATTATAGTTTTGAAAGAAACTTTCTTTCACCATTGTTTTTGCCTCAAAATACATATACGGGTAAAAACTACACATGTTAAAAAAACTGCAACTAGGAGAAAAACTTTACTAACAAAACATATCTTTACATTTGGGTGGGGTTAAATTTATATAAAGGCGGGTACTCATTGACGAAAAGTCTAAGCAAGGGGTGGAGCTGAGCAAAAGTTTAGATTGTTAGTGTGATGACAAATGTAAAGAACTAATATATATTTTTTAATTATTATAGCTTTATTTCTGATAGGAAAATGTGGCATCATAACATAAGAATCTTTGCCAATACTGAGACCAATCAAAACAAAATTTTGAAGAGGGGTTGTTAAGTGATACAAGATGTTAAAAAAATGCGTTTTCAGCAACATACATTGCTTTACAAATTAAGTACAATTATGTAAAACAGCATAGAAATTTTAAATAACTAAGAATTAATAAAAATAAAATAAACAGATAAAAGGGATTAAATTTGCAAAAATAAAAACAGAAGACTATATACACAACGTATACAAATATTTAATTAATCTAATGTGGGGTATATTAAATGATACAAGATGTTAAAAAAAAAGAGGCGTTTTAATCGACAAACGTTGTTTTACTATGAAAAATAGTAGAAAAAATATAAATATACAAATAACATAAACAGATTAAAGAAATTAAAGTTATAATACAAAAAAGTATATATACACAATATACACAAATACAAAATGAATCTAATGAGGGGCTTTAAATGATAAAATATGTTTTAAAAAAGATGTCTTAAGCAACAAACATTTTTTTACTTTGAAAAACAGTATAGAAAATTTAAATAATTAAAAATTAATGCAAATAACATTAAAAGCGCTTTTGCTCTTTTGATTCACGTTGTGTATTCAATTCAGAATACTATTTCTTGCAGCTTAGTTTGAATCGAATTTTTAAAACACATTAAATGCAAAAACATAAAACAAAGTAGTTCAAACCAAGAGTATTATATAGAAAATAGATACACATATATAATGCAAATATTTACATGATTTAAAAAAATATATTATGGTATTTTTCAGCTTAGTGGTAGATGTAGTTATTCTTGACACACACACAAAAATTCCTACATACTTTCGAAACAATTTCCCTTGCAATATGTAATTTCTTTCATGTGTTGCTTATTTTCCTGGAACGCCGCGGAGCCCCTGAAAAGTATAGGCGGAGCCCCAAGGGCTCCGCGGGGCACACTTTGGGAACCTCTGCTTTAGAAATACAAAAAATAATATAAATAAAAAGGTAGTTCTGAAAAAATGGTTGAACATACAAAAAATAATTTACATTGCTATAAAAAAGATAATTTTACCATTCCTAAAGTTTCTCCACATTTCTTAAAGGGTTAATATAGAATACTAAAGTGTATGTTTACCCTTTGATAACGACTTTCCAAATGTTTTGATAGTGACGACTCACCTTTTCAAGAATATATCTTTGTCATTGACTTATCTTTTTAAAACGTTCGTCATTAACAACAAATAAAGTGTTTTTTATTCTACATTACTTCAAATACGTATTTAAATGTGCAAATCATTCATGTTAATGAGCTATGGCCTCATCTGAAAATTAATGAATCAGTTTAATAAAAAAAAAATATGCATTAACGAAATTATTATATTTTACATTTGTTGTGTAGTGCTGCATTTAAATGAAAAGTGTAAGTTATTCTCGATTTCATTATGTACTAGAGAAAATATAATAAAAACCCATGAAAATATAACCTGCGGAAAGCTGTCTTAAATGGAAAATTTCGTGGTCCGAGCGAAAATTATACAATTAAAATTATACAAATTATCATGTATTGTGAACCTTCTAAATCGGAATGTTTTCCTTTTTCTTCTGTTTACATCAAAGCAAGTTCTGACTGGCAAGTTCTACTCTGAATACAAATGTCACATTTTAAGAAAACCCTTAAGAGCGTACACTAGTCAAGCGAAGAAACGCGCAAGCTAATGTTAAGTTTATGGGAAGGTTATTTTCAAATTTCTCGCTGGCATTTTAATATTTTTAAATTTTTTTTTTTTTTTTTTGTTTAGGATAGCTGAGGTCGATCTCTAACGTTGTTAGTTTTTACTTTTTCGATTATGGTTCCAGTTTTTTATATAAGGGTACTTTCACTTTCGGAACTAGTTCCAAAATTGGAAATGTCCGCTCATAAAAGTACTGCAACAGAAATAGAAAAAGTAAAAACTATCAACGTTGCAGATCGACCTCAGCTATCCCATGCAAAAATCATTTAAAAATATTAAAATACAAGCGAGAAATCTGTAAAAAATCTTTCCATAGACTTAAGAGCTTACATCAGTCATGCGAAAAAACGCCAAGCTAATGTTAATTCTATGGGAAGGGTCTTGGGCGATTTCTCGCTCGCATTTTAATATTTTTAAATGATTTTTTTGCATAGGATAGCTGAGGTCAATCTCTAACGTTGTTAGTTTTTACTTTTTTGATTTTGATTACAGTTTTTTTTTTATAAGCGGACATTTTCAATTTTGGAACCGGTTCTGAAAGTGAAAGTACATTTATATAAAAAACTGGAACCAAAATCGAAAAAGTAAAAACTAACATCGTTAGAGATCGACCTCAGCTATCCTATGCAAAAAACATCATTTAAAAATATATCTTGAAAATATATCTTGAATATAAATCTTGAAAAAGGCCTCGAAACGGACCGAAAACATAAAAAAAATCTTACCTCAGAGTCATTTGGCGCTTGATAACAGAGTTTCAACGCAGTAGATTTGTTATGTTTCCTGTAACAATCCCAAATGATTAGATATGCAGCCTATTACAATATAAATGAACTTGGAAAATTTCCTATTCTTCAATTAAAAAGGGTATACTGCATTCTGTTAACCCGCACGGAGTATCAGAATTATCAAATATCCAAGACTTTTTCTTTAGTTTCACGTTAAGTTTTTTTTTTTTTTCCTTTTTTCTCGAAATGGAATAGAATTTATGATTGACTGAATTCAAATTCACATTTTATAAGAAGATCTTCTAATAAAAATTCTATCTTTTTGTTTGAGGAGGGAGAAGGAAGACGAGAACAGGGAAAATAACAACGAAAAAGCATGCGTCAATCATACATTATGAAAAACTTTACAACACTTCCAGAATACTTTAACAAAACTTTACAGATTAATAAGGTGAAAGATTATGTCTAAGTAAACTACGTCAAAGTCAAACCGGGCGGGAGGCCTATATTTCGGCTTAAGCTCAACTAGCCCCGTCCATGTCTAAGTAAACTATTTAGAAAACGCATAACAAATTTGAAACTCTGATTTCAACAATTGCCGTCAAATAGTCGGGAAAATATCCGATTTATTTTGTGCAGCCCTGTATAGGATCTATAGCATTTATACACACCAAGTAATAGGAAAAAAATTAGTTACATTTAAAAACGCGTATCACAAATGAAAACGCACTTCCAGAAATTATTGTTCATAGACACTGCTGTAACCGAATTATTTTGGGTGTCCCTGTAAATGAACGATGAATGCCCACCGTATTCTATAGTAGCGTCTTGCAGTGCACCTCAGTGATATATATCAATTTCAATATGTTTGAAATAGTGTAACATCATTAAGATACACCGCAAACGATTTTTCCCTCAGATCGTAATGTTATGGAATTATTTTGAGTGTCTCTGTAAATGCTACACACTTCATTTTCAATAACAAACGTGCCATACTAAACCCCAATAACGTATATCAATTGCATGGCAATCCGAGCATATTTACGCGAGTTAGAGCACGGACGGTCGGCAGAGAGACAGACAGACAAACCGAATTCATAAATATTTTTTAACTATGTTGAAAAGTATCTATATATTTAAAACGAAAAGCGCATTCTGTCAAATTGGTCAAATTCACATTCTATTTTCCACATGAATATCGTCACTTTGCGCATGCTTCAACGTTTTTTGAAGGCTTCTCTCCTCAGAAAGTGGAAACCTGATGGATTAGCCCTCACTTGTTTAGCCTAGAGGGATTGAAAAGTGTTGATTGAAAACGGATGGGAGTCGTAAAATTACATTGAAAGCATAGACCTTTTAATATATTTTTGCTCTGAGGTCAAAAGCTAAAGCTTTTTTCACAACTAAATATGCATATTTTTTCTCAAAATTTTAAAGAGAGCTTGGATACAGTTATATTTATAACGGATTGAAATGTCAGATAGTTTGGGAGATGAGAACAATTTTTTTATTGCTATGTTAAAGGAACCGACGCAAAAACAAACACACAAACAAAACAGCGAGAAGAAAACATTTCTTTTTCAACTAGATAACTATATTTTTTCACGAAATTTTTACACGGACTGTAAAACCGTTTTATTTATCACCAATAAAGATTTTAAAGAGTTCGAACAAAAAGAACTTTTTATTTTAAAACTATAAAACAACCCTACATATTAAAACAAGAAAATGAGCATTTTTATCACTAAATATCAATATTTTTTTGCGAATTTTTAATTTTAAAATATAAATTCATACAAAATCGGGTTAAAGATATAAAATAATAAAAACTTGTATTTATTATTATTATTATTACCACGGGCCCGGGCAACGCCAGGCGGGTGTCAGCTAGTTAAAAATTAAAGCAAAATTAAAGATTTTGTGATCAATGTGACTGCTTGTAGGCTGATATAAAACACAGCTTAACATTGGCAGTGCAAAGTAACACAGTATGTTATGTTTAATTCTTGAATGTGTACTCTTGTGTTATCGCCAAAGCATGCTTATCTATGAATTATAGAATGAAAACTTTTTCTGAAGATAAAGAAGTGATAAAAAGAAAAAGAATAATGCAGAGTTCATTGATTCCCGTAATCTCTTACTATTTTTTAAGACTTTCCAACCTAGTTGAAGAGTGTATATCAGGCCTGTTCAACCTTTCAATAAGCAAGGGCGTATGCACCTTAGCTTCTTGCACATAATGCAGGGCGCCATCATTCACATGATTGGAAAAGTACAAGAAAATTATTTGCCTTTAGCAGTAATATCTACATACCTGCAGGATTATATCTCACAAAAGATATAATCATTTCTGCCCTACGATGGAATTTTCTCATCTAAAAATTTGAACAAAAATAATATAACAGTAAATTTAACATTACATTTATCAGAATCGGTTGGGGGGGGGGGGGCATTTTTATGTTCCAGGGGAGGGAGATGTCCCTATTTGATACAGAGTGAGTTTTGTCAATAAAATGACTGAAATCTTTATCGATGAATCTCCAACATGCTTTACATGCTACGAGTGATCCAAATTGATTCTCGAATGATTATAGTTTTGATGAAAAGTACAAATAAACTATAGAAAGTTCAAAATTAAAGCAGCAAAATTTCTTAAGTACTCATACTTTTAAGAAGAAGATCATGGAATTTTACTTAAAAAGGCAGCACATAAAGATGAATATATCGTAGATCATGAAATTTAAAGTAATTGTTTTCGGAATAATCGATAATAAATCAAACAGTTTTTTTTAAGGAAAAGTTTATTTTACTAAAAAAAAATGTGAATGTATTTAAATTTTTGAATTTGTTAAATACTTAAAAAAAAATAAAGCACATTTATTATGTTCTTGCAAAAGGAACTACCACACGATATTTAAGTAAACATTACTTTTTTAGGGTTTTGTTCATCTCACAAAACCTTATTCGTCTCGCTTCTCTGTCTGTCTGTCACAAAGTCGGTTCTCAGAAACTGTATAAGTTTACAGACTTGAAATTTTGTGTACCTACATCTGAATACCTGCTGCCACGCTGAAAATCATAAAATTTTGAAAATGTCTTCATTAACGCAGTATATTAATTAAAACCTTAAAAACCCACTGATTAATGGATAAAAATATTCAACTAAAGCGCAGAATTTATTTTTGTTTATCACTATTTGCAAACAATACTTTTCGTGATTGATTTGTATTAGAAATTTACTGCGAAGACTATTGCTTGGAAATAATGATGCACGGAATAGTACAAAATAAATAAATAAATAAATAAATAAATAGTCGACCGCGGAATCCTGGAATTATACACAAGCTCTCTACTTTAATGCCTATATAGAGTGATCCCGAATTCATGGTACAAACTTTAACCCCTTCGCGACGAGCGCCCTTTGCAGAATTTTTAATCATTTACCACCGGTTTTTCAAAACAGAAATTTTCACTTAATTGAATCGCAAGAATGCTAAGATTTAATGAGGCAAATCTTACAATAAAAAATAACTGGTGAGAATAATCGAGGATTCTGAGCATCTTATGCGTCATGTATACGTGTCGCTCGTCCCCAAGGGGTTAAGGGTTGGTACAGGACACTGTAGCAATTATTTATTGTATAGTTAAACCAGTTTCAGAAATTCTTTTCTTTAGTCAAAATTACAGGGCGCGTCTCCCTCCAATCCGAAGTCGCGTTTTTGTTCATAATTTTAACAGTTGTGAAGCTACTTTAACGAAATCCTTACACTATGCTTACACTTCATACAAAGATGAGCCTGTTGCGAATTTTGTTAAAATATCTTCACTATTAAATGGCACTACAAAGAATGTGAATTACTTTTCACTTTGCTACACAGCGTACAACCAACAGAGTGAAAAATGTGTCCAGACCGGGGATCGAACCCAGATAACCTTGGTACAGTGCACCAAGTGCTTTACCAATTAAGCCATCCGGACGACATCCAGTCTGACAATTTTCACTAATATACGTTGGCAAGGCCACTTTGCAGCGCAAGATGGAACGTCAACATGAGCACACTATTCAGTGGCGTCCATGAGACGAATATGTTCCCAGCATCGGATAATATATCTAAATTTCCAATTAAATTTTCAGCAGGACTGAAAAGACAGTTTTTCACTCTGTTGGTTGTACGCTGTTTAGCAAAGTGAAAAAGAAATTCACATCCTTTGTAGTGTCATTTAAAGATTTATGGCGTAGTTTCAGTCCTGCTGAAAATTTAATTGGAAATTTACCTTCACTACAATTAAAGTTATGAACGAAAACACGACTTCTGATTGGAGTGAGACACCCTGTATTTTTTACTATATAAATGGATTTCCGAGCGTGCTTTCCTATACAAAAATTGTTTGTTACAGTGCCCTGTACCAACCCTTAAAGCAGAGTTGCCAAGTCTCCGGCTTTTTGCACACCAGTATAATTGTTTAGAGAAAAATGTTGTTTTTTTCAAAGCACAGAATGCTACAATTAAATAAAACAACATTTTCTGTAATAAAATACTGGTATCCAAGTCGGAGACTTGGCAGGTCTGTTAAAGTAAAGTTTGTAACATGAATTCAGGATAACAATGTATTTATTTATGCTAAAGTAAAAGTAAAAAATATAAAGTGTGAATTAGTCGCCCCCAAAAATTCAAAGCCGCTTCTGACTTTGCCAGATGGTTAGAGACCTAAGTAAGACAGACAAACATTTTCCAAAAAACAAAGGTACAAACAAGAACGAAAAATCATGCGTCAAGCATAGTTTATGTTTATGTAACACTTTCCAACACTTCCAAAATACTTTTAGAAATCTTTACCGTTTAATAAGGTGAAAGATGTTGTCTAAATAAACAAGATCTAGGTCAAACCGGGCGAGGAGGCGTACCTTTTGGCTTAAGCTCAACTAGTCCCGCCCAGCAGGTTTGTTTACCTAATTATACTGAGCATTACTAAATCATACTTTGTGATATTGATCAATAATTATATTATGTAATGCTGAAATACAAATTCTGAAAATACAAGATTCCAAAAATATAAATTCTGAAAATACAATTTACCCATCCTACTGAACAGTACTAAATACTACTATGTGATACTGAGCTATAATACTACCATGTAATAATACTGTAAGATGCTGAAGTAGGTAATAATAATAATGGATAGAAGTAAGTACTAAATGAACAATAATCCTACATATTATTTCTGCTGTCAATATACCCTTTTCTAAGCAAATACAAAACGCAGAACGATAAATGAGACACCTTATGAAAGGATTTTGAGCAGGTTTCTGACATAGCATACTTAACATTTCGTTTGATTTAAAATTGTAGTTAATTAAACATTAAATCGGTATTGCTTTCATAAATGAAATGAAAGGTTTTCCTCAAATTAGTGGTGCCACAAAAATAAAATACCGCATTATGTGATGCTCAACAATGATTATATAAAAAAAAATAGTACAACTATGGCATACACGTAATAACAGTACATTATTTACGTAATGCATAATGAATACATAATAAGTCCAACAAGTATAAAGTGTGACACCTGCGGGTGGGTTTATTTTATATTTATGATTAAAAATGAAAATTGAAATGTTTAGAAGAAAAAAACACCATCGATCGATCGAAGCAAAATTGCAGTTAATTGAAATTTAAATCAGCATTTTTTTCTTAAGGGTGTATTCAAATCTAAACTGCTTATTTTGAGACACATTTTTAAATTCATTTTTGCTCTAAAATGCATCCAATTGGCAGGTTCTCTTATTCAGAAACTTTATAATGTCTGTATTGTCTCGATTTTTTAAATAAAGGCAGAATATATTTCAAAAAATGCTGTCAAAGTGGACATTTTGAACCGAATTTCCCGAAGCGATTGCGCTGGAAACAAACAAAAAAAAAATATCGTACTGTGAAAATAATTGTTTGTAAATCAATTTCTAATTAATTGAACGAAAAATAAAAACACGAGTCCCTTATAAATCTCTTCATAAATCACGCCGCCAAGTGTCATTGTTTTTATTTTTAAAAATGAGTCTCAGAATGTGTTTCAAAATTTTGAGTTGTTGAGCGTGGAAAAATATTTTTTTGAATACAGCCTTAAATGAAATGAAAAGTTTTCTCAGTTTTTTTCCGAAGCGAGTAACGTCATCCTCTAATGTAAGTTAAAGTAAGACAATATTTTTTCTCGCTCGTGCCGTGCCTTTTACTATTTTCAATCAGTTTTTACTGTAACTTTGATGGAATAAATGAGATGATAGTTTGGCTTGACTAATGTTATTTGCAGATACTTTTATCCTTAATTTTTCCTTAAAAATTTAAGCTTGCTTCTCAGAAATATATTGCTAAATATTATATATTGCTAAAAATTATTAGACTGCAGTGCGAAATTCTTGCACGGGTCCACTGGTGAATGAATAATAATACTAGAGTAAACAATGATAAATTATGCTAAAAATATTAAATAAAGTTGTATGATGTCATTAAGAACAGCTAAATTGTTAAGGTTAGAGTTTATGTACTGTGTAGAGGTCCTTATGCATATTAGAAGTTCACTTCATCCTCAAACGTCTAAATAAACAATTTGGAAAACGCATAACGCATTTGGAAACTCAATTTCAGGAGTTACCAACAATATTCGGAAAAATATCCGAATTATTCTGTGCAGCCCTGTATAACATCTATAGATTTGTATATTACACTACATAGAATGCTAAAATATAGTTCAGTTAGGAAACGCATAGCACAGTTAAAAATTCCGTTTCAGTAGTTTTCACCAATAAACGAAAATGTATTCGAGATGTTTTCTACTGCCCTGTATATGATCTACAGAATTTATACACACCAAGTAATAGGCAAAAATTAGTTAAATTTAAAAACATGCACCGCAACTGAAAACGCACTTCCAGCAATTATTATTAACAGACAGTACTTTAACCTAATTATTTTGTGCGTCCCTGTAAATGAACGATGAATGCTATACACACAATATTCTATAGTAAGTCTCTTGCAATGCATTTCAGTGATCTATATCAATTTCAATATGTTTGAAATAGTGTAACATCATTAAAATAAGCCGCAAATGATTTTTCCCATATAGACCGCGGAATATTTTTGAATGTCTCTGAATGGAACTATAAGTGCTACACACTTCCTTTTCATTACCGAACATGCCATAGCAAACCTCAATAACATAGTATATCATTTGCATGACAATCCGAGTATATTTACGCGAGTTAGAGCAAGGACAGACAGACAGACCGAATTCATAAACACTTTTCAACGATGTTGGAAAGTGTTAAAAAGGGTTTAAAAGTGCAAACAGAAATATTAACAAAAAAAAAAAAAATCGCGACTTTGGTATTCCCTAAATTTTGTCGAATGGTGCAGGTCGTCCCCCACCCCCTTTTAACATGGGCATGCCTAATATTAAGGCTGTTGGTCAATCAACTTCCGAATTCCCCTCGCCTATGGACGTAGAATACATTCGTATATTTAAAATATCTCCTCAGGAAATTACTATGTCTCTTTTTTTTTTTCTCTCCCCAGTTCTCAAAATATTTCCAAAATCTATGCTTAATTTAATATTTTATATGTTACAAGATGACGGGCTGTAAATAAGTTTTTAACACTTCACATAAAAATAAGGATATATTTTAGAAATATTTTGACAACTAAGAAGAAAAGAGACATCTTTTAAGAAGAGTACGCAGAAAAAAAGAAGTTAAAAATATTAATTCCCTGAGGAGATATTTTAAATATACGAATGCAATTCTTCACTCATAGATTTAACATTACTGAGCGGAATTGGCAAGTTGACTGACTAACAACCTTAAGCCGCTTCTATAGGTAGACAGGCCCTGACATTCAGTGTTGAATTCATAAAAAAATTTCCGGGGGGAATTTTGAATTTCGTGGGGATTACACTTTTAACTATTACCAAATACAAAATTTCAACTCTTTCGGACGTGATATATTGTCACCCAAAACATTTTCCCGAGCCAGCCCTTGAATTTATCACTGCCTGGTAACATGTGATTGTCTTCGTATTTTACGTAAAGTAGGAAAGGCATTTAAACAAATGTTATGATATGAATGGGGGCATGGCAAAAGCGTAAAATCGATATGCATGTACAGTTTAGCAAAATTCAATTCAAATTCTAAATTCGTCCTCATATTTTTGGCAAAAATTACAAAAAATTATCCTTTCCCACCACCCTCCCACAAAAGAAACAAAATAAAGCCAGTTTACATGCGCAATAATTACCAAAATAACTTACTAAGTTCGATGCTACTTTCTGCTCCGATGTTTACAGCACAGAACGAGAGACGCCGACCTTGGCGGGAATACGAATGATGGCGTTTGATTCGGCGACAACGAATCGTCAGCTACCGAAACATTGATTGACAATAACTCTGTTGATTGTCATGCTACGCATCTGATATTTTTCATTAAATACCTTGGCGATGCGTTGGCGTGAAGAATCCAGATATTTTTTCTCCGGGAGGGATTTCTGCATCTCCGTGGATATATTTTGGTCAGTATACACATACAGTCGGACCCGGTTAAAGCGCTCACGGTTGATACGCGATCTCGCTTAATACGCAGATTCAGTGTTGAATTCAGACACTTTTCTCCGGAAGGGATTTCTATGGCTCCGGGGGGGGGGGGGGGGGATTGCACTTTTCGATCATTAAAAGCATAAAATCTCAAACCTTCTGGGGGGGGGGGAGGCATTTCAATACTCCGAGGGGGATCCCCCCCCTCCGGGCCATGTTCTGAATTCAACACTGCGCGGATTTTTCGCAGTCCCTTGAATATCGCGTTTAATATGCGAACCGTTATTACGCAATCCCGCTTAATAATACGCGATAAAGTTTCGACACCTTGAGGCAAAACATCTGTCTGAATACGCAAATCAGACCAAGGTCAGAATTTCTTTTCCCTTTTGTAGTGTTGCAAATTTAGTGGGATTATTTTTATTCAGATACTAGCTGACCCGCGCGACGTTGCCCGGGCCCGTGATAATAAAGTTAAACAAACCAAAATTTTGTATGATTTTATATCTTTAACTCGATAAGGATGCATAATTTTCCAATAAAAAAAATCCAAGATTTTTAATAATTTTATACAGCTTTTAATAGCACCATTCCAAATTTTTATTTACTTGTTTTGTATCTTTCTTTATTCAAGAGATAACGGACATGTTGTCTGCTATGCTTGCTCGTAGAAAAAAAAGAAAAAGAAACGTTATTTTTTTTTTTTTTTTTCTGCAGTCAAATTAATGCGAAATAATAAATATCTTCGGTTATAAGAATCGGATAATCTTAATTTTTACAAACTTGTCATGTGGAAACAGAGAGGATTCGAAAGGTGTTAATTTTAAAATCGTAGCTTAATTAGAATTGCTAATTTGAGTCACCTAAAAAAATCTCTTAGTACCTCTTTCTTTGCGGTTTCATTAACAAGACACCTGCGACGGTTCAAATTTTTATCAAAAAACGTGTTGATCATTGCAAGATTAAATTGATCAAAAAATTAAACATTTCTAATTAATATTTCTGAAAGTTTGAGGACGGAATTTTTTTTAATTTGACTTTTTGAATTTGCGATTGTTTGTTTATATAGATCTGCAAATTTTCGTGTCGAAAGACCTCACAGTTTCTGTTATTTTGACATGTGTCGAAAAGGCGTAGTTAAAAGTCATTGTGGTAGCCCACCTTTTTCCAATAAACGTAAAATCTTTCTTCCCTCTCCCAACACACAACTCATTTTGCGGTTTCACATTTCTTTTGCACAATTTTCAGAAAAATATGGCATTTTAGAAGCGATGGTTAATGAGAAACTAATTAATATCTTGGGTAATTATCAAAATATTAAAATTCTGAGACTCAGGTGCACATGGTCAGACCTTGGACTATCCACACCTAAATTTCCAGACTTCTAGGTGGGCTAGATTTTGCTAGCCATCGCCAACAGACACACACACACACAGACACACACACACACTGAGCGAAACTTTATTTTATTAGTATAGATATACCACTATTTCCAAATGGTAATATTCGCATTATGTAATGATAGATTAATTAAAGCGAATGTTACTAATCGAAAATGGTTTTAGACATTCAATACATTACTCACTATCTCAAGTACTACATACTGTTTGAATAGTTTTAATAACAGGAAAGTTCTGCAAAGATTTCATATTTTTGGTATATGTGAAATAAAAAGGCCAGCAGTAAAATTACTTGTGTTGTTTCATAACGTATTCATCGACAATAAAGTCATATTTGAATCTATATATATTTTTCAGTAATTATTTCAGTCAGTCCTATATAAAAACAAACGAGTTAAGTTTGAATACAGTTAAAATTTTAATCTAAATAAGCTTAAAAGACACAATTTTCGACCGTTAATATATAATCGAAAGCTTTAAAGTTCATTGAGGCGATTAGATGGGTAAATTCCTGCCACATTGTGTAAATCACGTTTAATACGCGATCCCGCTTAAGGGGTCTTGTACATTTTTAAACTCCACGAAAATCAACAAGAACATTCAAAAGTTTGAATTAGTGTATCTATCTTCAAAAACATTTTATGTATAAACATAAAATTTTGGCTATTTATTAAACAGATTGTGCTTTTAATATATACTATCATTAGAAACTGACTAGTCTTTTGCAGAATTTTTGTATTGTAAAAATTAAAAAATCCCTGACGGCTCGGCCTACAGACACAGCTAGATTTCGAAGACGGTGACCGTGGGGCACCTGTTTATTGGGAATGGGGAAATTGCACGTTTTTCAATTTAACTTGCATCTGATAGAGTGTAAAAATACGAACATTTTGATACCATTTTTACATATATTTGAAACTTGTATAATTCATTAAATTAACTTTTAAAACGCAGTTTTTGTCGCGGCGGGAAAAAGCCACGTCACGTGACGAAAGCTGTTCTGACGTCACTACACATGTAAACAAACCCTCGCTGTATTTCTCCCTGTTATTTCCTATGGGGGCGGCTTGCTTTACTCTGGACGGTTTCTTTCTTTTCTTAAAAATGATTAGTATAACAAATTAAAAGTATTGTAAATTGCTGTAATGAATAAATAATACTGTGAATTCCAGGTGATATTTTTATTCCATCGCGTTTCTAAGAATTTTTATTTCCAGATCTCGATGTAGAAATAAAGTATCGGTACAAATTAATACTCGTACTACAATATTGTATTTTATAGAATAAGGTATACTTATATATATATATATATATATTGCACAATATAAAATAAACTCGTACAAATAGGATTTATTTCATTAGGGAGGGTGGAGTCAACTTATAAAAGGGTTTTTGTATTTATATTTTATACTTAAATTATGAATTTTGCTTGGTTCCACTATATGTTTTATCTCTTTAATTGTTAAATAAACTGTTTTGAATCTTTGAAAAACAGCTAAAGTTATTAGAAAGAGCGAAATGTGCTAAGATAGCTTTAAGACAGGCTTACAGAATTTTTATATAAATATACACGAGAAAAGTTTAATAATTTAAAAAAAAAAAATGTTTCCAGGGACCTATCCAGACTTTTCTGACAGGGTTCTTTTTTTTTTGTGTGAAATTGTGAAAAGTACTTCATATTTGTGAAAAAAATAATTATAATTTTGTGAATTTTAAATAACTGTTATATTCAGTTTCTTGTTTGTGAATTTTTGACAAGATTCTTTATATATGTAAAAGCTACATAAATAGATTCTTTGACAACTTCAGTTGTTTTGTGTCAGGTCAGATTTTTCTTTTAAATAATTAAATTTGTAAAAGGTTTAGTTTGGAGATGGAAAAAAAGTGTGAAAGGCCTTCTTTTAAGGTGGAACGTATTGTGAAGGTTCCTGTTTTAATATGAAAAATTTTGTGAAGGGTACTTTAAAGGACTAAATTTCTTCCTAAACAGATCTCTGGACTACACTACACACAGGTAAAACAATCAAGTAATTATTTTAAATACTGTCAGTTTTGTGAAATTTTCAGAATGTGGGATTGAAGGTTTTATGCTTTATAGAACTTCGCAGATTAGAGATGATGTTTAGTTTAAAAATTATCTGTTTTATTTTTGTTATAAATTAACAATATTTCTACGGAAATTAAAAAGGCCAAAAGCCTTTATGCAGAAATATAATAATTCTAAATGTATTTGAAGCAATGTTATGTATATTTAAATTTTATTGTTGTTATTAACATTTTAGACATTAAAAGAATGGTAGTAATGTTTGAATTTTCGATCTATAAATGTTTTCTTTATTCTTTGGTTCTATGTTAAATTTTTGTTACTAAATTAATATATAATCCATACCTTCCAAATAATTAAAAAAATTAATCATGCAAATTCATGTCTTACCTGTGAATTAGATTTAAAAACCATTGTGATATTATAGCATAATATCTCTCAACATAGTGCCCTGCCCTTATGATACTAATGCATTGTTCAAACAAAGAATAAACCTTGAATGATAATATATCTTGATGTTCTTTATATGTCACTATAAAAAGTTTACGTGTAATGAGATGGCTGTTTTCAAAAGTGAAAAGAGTGGGCTCTACTTCAACAACATATTCAAATTCTCAGCACATCTCGCTCTGTTTAAAAAAAGCTTTGTGCAGTATAATGCTTATTTTCAAAATTAAGATACTGCTTTCTTTAACAAGATTTTCAAATATTTTCATTATTTTTATTTTTTACGAAAGTTAGAACATTGAAGATAATAAAGATATAAAATTTTTAGAACCTGATAAATCTAAAAATTAGACATTCTGAGAAACTATATTTCAAACAAACAAAAAGTACTGCATCCATTCAAAAATTATACGTAAGCAAATAATTGACCTTGAATAACTTGATAAACGATAATTAAATTATTTTTACACTTTTCTATATTAATTGAATTATGATTATACGTTGAGAAATCAATTTAGCAATCCTAAAAAGATAGTTTAAATAATGTTTTTTTCCCCTGTTTCCATACCTTAAAACAAGAAAAAAAGCAAAGATTATACATTTATTTTAATAAATTTATTAGCTCTCATTTTCTACCAAGCGTAAAAAAAAAGCGGTGAATTTTCCCATTAAGCTTCGGTGGCCACGCCAAATTATAGTATTATATTCGACATTTTTTGAAAAATCACGAATTCCAATCATAAAAGGAGGCGTGATTATCAAAATAAACATTGGATGCTTATAAAAGATGTGTATCTAAAAAATATATTTAATTTAATACTTATTTTTAAGTAAGTACATAAAAAGAGAAAATAAAAGACAATAGTGATAAATTTACTCACGTATGTTGCAGTAATTTTTTTTTTTTTTCTGAAGAGTGAATACACAATTATTATTGTCAGTATTTAATTAAAATTTTTATTCAATAAATAAGTATTAAATAAGACATTTTTTTCTGCATTGTTGCTCAAAATTGCGTTTTCTCATAATTAATTTGAATACATTTTTTATCCGTAATATAACTTGCATAACACGAAATTATATTAATATTAAAACGAATTATTAAGCATTAAAATGAATTAAGAAAATAATGCATTTCAAGAACTATATAAATGCGATTTTACTTACGATTTCTTTTGTAATAAAAGTATCATTCCTATTTCGTTTAAATAAATCAGAGTAAGTGAACAATATACGTGCCTTTTAGATTTAGCTTCCTGTATTTTTACCCACATGAAATGCAGTTTTTCTGTCCTAACAGCAAATTTGAATTTTAAAAATAAAAAACTATTTCCGAAAGACATAATTTTGTATTTTTCGAATCCGACCAACTTCAACACTTTTCTAAATGAAAATTAATGCAAATGTATAAATTAATAGTGCATTATATTTAGATATGATAAAATAATCTTTTGACTTTAATTTTTGTTTTTGTTTTTGTGTAAACGAGTCTTTAAAAGATGTTTATAGTGCCATAGAAAGCAATATAAAACAGCCTGCGAGCACTCGGCTCTAAGCAGAATTCCCCGTTTCATGTGTAGTGACGTCAAACCAATCCCGTCGCGTTTTCCGATCACGTGGTTTTGTTTTGCTTTTAGCGGAGTTTAAAACTCCAATAACTACATAGTTTAAATTATTTTTGCGATTCCGAGTTAAGTTTTGAGGTATGTAAAGTTGTCTTCATCAATTAAACATAAAAGAATGCATAATCTAAAGTGAGTGCAACTTCCCCATTGCAGAAGAAAGACCTATATTTGCCATGATGTGGCTGTTGGGACCAACCACTTCGAAATATACCTCTGCCTGTAGACGGAGCCAGCAGGGATTTTTTTTGTTTTTATTTATTTTTTTTACCGTAAGAGTTGGTCCTACAAAAAACTTGTGAATATAAAAGTTGTAGGTAATTTTAAGGAGATTTACAATAAATTTAAACGGATTTGATATCATGGGAATTGACGAAGTTATGAATTTTTTTCTTCTACCCCTCCACCCCCCCCCCTGGGGCCATTTTCAATGATATCAAAAATTTGTCATACATAAATTTTGGCCCTTTTCCTAGAAGTAATAATAACTTTAAACAGATTCGATATGTATAAAAACTAAGAAGTCATGGGTTTTTTTCTGTTTTCACGTCTGCTTGTAGGCGGAGCCAGCAGGGATTTTTTTCTTTTTAATTTTTTTTTGCCGTAAGAGTTGGTCCTATAAAAAACTTGTGAATATAATAGTTGTAGATAATTTTAAGGAGATTTATAATAAATTTAAGCGGATTTGATATCTTGTGAATTGACGAAGTTGTGGAATTTTTTTCTTCTGAAACCACTCTTTTTTCCCCCTTTGGGGGCAATTTTAATGATATCAAAAATCAGACATACATAAATTTTCGGCCTTTTACCTAGAATTAAAAATAACTTTAAATGGATTCGATACACATCATAATTAAGAAGTTATGGGTTTTTTTTTCTGTTTTCACAAAAAGCCTCCCTATTCTCCCCCCCGGTTCGATTTTGCCCATTAACCAACTTGACCGAGATTTTATGTATCAGTTTGGAAGAGATTTGTGGAGAATTATTGCAGTTATCGTGTCCATAAAAAAGTGACATAGATAGATAGATAGATATATAAAGTTTTGAACTAGTGGTGGTTTTGGGTTCTGGGAGTCATGATCGGTGTAGATCTGCAACATTTTTTCAAAAATTCCAACTTAGGGCAGAATGTAATTGGTAGTATTTGTTACGAAATCTACCTAATAGTTCTCTTTTAACTCGTTGGCGCGCATGTTATATTGAGGACGTATGTATGAATTGCTATAAAATTTGATACAGATATTAAGCACATAAGCATTTTTAAAATGATGTACTCTTAAAAATATAATAAATTATAACACCTTTTAATGACATATTTCTTTTAAGGGGTCTTGTACCTTTTAAACTCGCCCAAAATCAACAAGAACATTCAAAGTTTCAATTAGTGTATCTTCAAAAACATTTCATGTATAAACATAAAATTTTGACTATTGATTAATTTTTGTGTTGTAAAAATTAAAATAGCTCTTTTTTTAACTCATTCGCGTATGTTATCTTGAGGACGTATGTATGAATTGTTATAAAATTTGATACCGATATTAAGCACATATGCATTTTTAAAATGATGTACTCTTAAAAATATAATAAATTATAAAACCTTTTAATGACACATTTCTTTTAAGGGGTCTTGTACCTTTTAAATTCGCCCAAACTCAACAAGAACATTCAAAGTTTCAATTAGTGTATCTTCAAAAACATTTCACGTATAAACATAAAATTTTGACTATTGATTAAACAGATTGTGCTTCTAATATATGCTACCATTAGAAACTGACTAGTCTTTGAAATACAAAGAATGTGAATTATCACTTTACTACATACACAGCGTAGAACCATTAGAGTGAAAAAATGTCCAAACCGGGGTTTGATCCCGGATTCCTTGGTATAGCGCACCAAGTGCTTTACCAATTAAGCTATCCAGACGACATCCAGTCTGGCATTCTCTCACTCTTATATGGCAAGGCTACAAACACGCAGCATAAGATGGAAAGTCAATCATGAGCACAATGCCATTGGCATGCATGAGACAAATTAAACCCAGTATCGGTGAATATTTATACACTTATTAATTTTTCAGCAGAGCAGAAAATTATTATATATTATATTATTAATAGTAAAGTTGTATGTTGCTATTCAAGCTGACTGAACATCAAGTGCTTGATGAATCAATGATTAAGTTTTAATAGGAGAAGCACTTTAAAACAATACATGCCCAAAAACTCCATAAAACAGGGTTATAAAGTTTGGATGAGGTGCGAGAAAACTGGATTTGCTTGTCAGTTTGAAATTAATACTGGCAAAATTGGTAATAAAGTCAAGAAGAATCTTGGTGAGCGTGTTGTAAAATCTCTCATCCAACCCTTATACGGAAAAAAACAGAGTGGTTATGTTTATAGACAACTATTTTGCAAGCTACAATTTGCTTTTATTCTTAAAATCTCAAAATGCTTATGCTTGTGGAACAGTTAATATGAACAGGAAAAACCTTCCTAATAATTTAAAAAAAGACAAACAGATGTCTACAAGTGACTTTGATTATGCAGTGAGTAATGATGAAATTTACTGTGTGAAATGGATGGACAAGGGATCAGTGTGTGTGTGTGTGCTTTCATCTTTAGAAGAGACTCTGAATGTCACCGAAACAGAGAAAAGAAAAAGATGGAAGCATCACAAAAGTGCCATGCCCAAATGTTATTATAAAATATAATAAAAAGTACCTGGTAGACTGAGCCTCCCTCGGTAATTTCTTTAAATTTCATAACTATATTTGAGTAAAGACAAAATTTTATTTATTTGTACATAATTCATACTGTATTTAAGTAAAGACAAATTTTTATTAGTTATCTCTACATAAAATAGTTTTTATGTAGTTTAAATCTAGTTTCTAAAAATTCTAACAATTGCTATCAATTCATTTTTTTGTATATATACTATACAATAGTATACAGTCAACTCCCACTAATCCGCAACTCTATAATCCGCAAACGCCTATAATCCGCACACTGTTTCAGATGTAAACAATGAAAATTTGGTTACCATTAACTGTGCGAGAGAAATTCCGGAATGGCAGCAATTTGATTGATTATCAGTAGACCGTCCCCTCCCCCCTAAATTTTTGTATTTCAATGAAGTTAAACTTATTTTTCACATTGAAAAAAAAAAGTAAAAAATCAGGAGACTTTTTTTTCTTGCCTATTATATGTTGTAACAATCAAAAAGCGTGGTTTCACCCAGCAAATTTTCATAGAATGATTTGAAAATCATTTTGTAAATGAAGCATTGTAGTACAAAGGTCTGTTTACCTGTAAACTGTAAAATATTATTGCTCTTAGACAATTGTGTTAGACATCCAAAATTATTACAAAAAGGCAATGTTATCTACATTACTTTTACCCCCGAATACAAATTCTCTTACTCAGCCAATGGATCAGAGAATTATTCGTAGCATGAAATGCCAATACAAAATGGAATTTATGCACAAAATTATAACCTCTGATTTATCGGCTAATATGGAGGAGTATAGAAGACAATTTACAATTAAGGGATGTATATTTCTCTTGGCTGATGCATGAGTCTCTGTATACAAAAACACTTTAGTAGGTTCAAAGCAAAATTTGTGGCCAGCATCTTTAGTTATAGACAGTAATGGTGATGATGTTGACTTAGTTGGCCTCAGTTTGGTTAGTGCTAAACAGAAATCTGCAGAAAAATTCACTAATACAAACCTAAAACTAAAAAATTCACTAAGTGTTGTGCTGGATTTCTTGAATGGAGAAAATGTAATTGGATGGATATCCTCCTAAGATGAAGCTGCAATAAAGAGAATTTCACAAATGACATTATGAGTACTACTATGTTTCTACTGAACATGAAACTCTACTGAAAATAGGATAATTCTGGCACAGAGTATGATGATGAAGGTGAAAAAGTAACTCTTGAGCAGGTCTTGGATATGGGTTATAAATATCTGGATTTTCTTCAGAAAAGAGTTTTGTCTCAGAACAAGAAACAATGACTATACAAAGACTCCAAGAAAAAATACTAGACCAAAAGTCAAAAGTTCTCAAACAAATGACAATTATTACTATGTTTGAAAATTGTAAAAATAAACAAAAGAAATTGTAAAAATAAACAAAAGAAATTGTAAAATAAAATTTAAAGACATTTTTCCTTAAACATAATGGGATTTTTAATTAAATAATCCAATCTTTTGCAATATCTTTCTTTTTTACCAACTAATTTATACATTAATAATTAATTTACTGTAAAGTTACAGGAGAAAACAATGTAAACGAAGCAATGACCTATAATCCGCAAAATTCTATAATCTGCACAACGTTTGGTCCCAAGCTGTGCGGATTAGAGGGAGTTGACTGTATATGTGGTTATAGAATTCCCATGCCAGACATCCTAGCAACAGGCGACATACCACTTTCCTATGGTCAGCTCATGATGTAGATGCATAACCCAGGATAGAAATGATGAGATATATAATTTTCATGAGCTAGACATGAAAACTGATTTTTCAATTCTGAGGCAGAGTGCAGCTAGAAATCAGTCCGATGTGCGCTCTCGTAGGAGATAATTGAAGGCTATGTTCAGCATATCCCCCTCTCCTCTTGCTCTTAACTGTTTAAATTACTGTTCATATGTGGTGTTGTTTCCCTTTAAATATTAATATAGATATTTAACTTTATTTAAGAAAAAGTTAGGGGCAATAGCAGCTAAGTAGTACGTATGTTACTCTCTTTCTCCATCTCTTCTTTAAGGTGGTTCTCAAATGACTTTCTCCACAACGCAAAACTTTGACACATTTTTAAATCCAAAGCCATAAAATTGGCAGACCTGGCTACTGAAGCGATTTGGAATCAAAATGACTTTTCCATTTTTTGATAAATAAATTACTCATCGAGTTAAAAGCAATTTGTGTCACGTGACATTTTTTTTGCCTGGCTCGTGGAGCCGTGGTGAGAATTCAGTTCAAAATGTCGACTTTGACAGTATTTTCCTAAAGATCTGCCTTCATAAAAAAAATGGAAAACGTGTTTCGATTACAAAGTTTCTGAATAAGAACACCAACCAATTTCATGTGTTTTCGAACAAAAATGAATTTAAAAATGTGTCTGAAAGTAGCCTCTTTGGATTTGAGAACAGCTTTAACTCAACCTGGTTTTTGTATGTAAAAATGGAATTTTGCAATCGACTTTTAATCCACTTCCTGATAGGCTAGAATTAATAATGGGCATAATGATTATTTTGATTATTCGAATGAATCATTTGGGCATGTGCAGAAGCATATCTGTTAAACATAATTTTTTTTTAAAATTCAATTACTACCAGAAATTTTGAAAAGAAAAAAAAAAGTTTCTGATTTTAATTAGAATTAGATTACACACCAGATAAAAATGAAAAATGTGTTTCGTAAAAAACAAAAGAAGTTTCTGATTTTAATTAGAATTAGATTAGATGCCAGATAAAAATAATTTTTTTCTCGTTTTGGATTCAAATTTTTTAATAAAAAAAAATTATTTTGTTATATAAAACATAAAATTTTCTTAAAACTTGATTACTAAATCTTAATAGTGTGTTTTTTGTGAGTTTAAAAAGCAAATTGTGTCTGTTTTCAATTAGTTGATCTTAAATTTTGTTAAGTAAGTGAAAAAAAAATAGAAAAAGACATTTAGAGTGTTGTTTTGTTAAGTTTGCATGCTAAATGACATATGTTTCTATATGTCATACTTCATACATATGTTGCCTATATTCATATATTCTATATGTCAACATATATTGTATATGCAAGCTCACAAAAAGAAAAACTTCAGCAAGGGAACTTTAAAAGAGTTAATATTAATAAATTCATAGCTTTAAATTGATTAACTGTCTTCAATCTTCTTTTGTTATAAAATTTTGCATTTTTTTAAAAAATAAAATAGGAACTTAAATAAAAAGTCTTGCATTAACTCCTGACAATAAATAAAGTATGTGACAAACAATATATACAACTAAATAACTATGTTACTTGATGCTATGAATTTGTTAAATAAAAACATGGCATGTAATAATTTTTTGACAGCTGTATTATGTAGAGATTGCTCTAACACTTCTTTAACTACTTGATATTAGTGATATTGTTAGACAGGCTGCACACTGAGACAACTCAAGCAACATGACACAAAACTTAGAAGAAAAAAACAGGTTTCTTCTTTGTTTCAATCTGTTTTTTCTCCTACGGTGCACTTCATGTTGCTTGTGTTACCTCAGTGTGTGGCCTACCTTATCTTTTGGTAGAATATCAACTAGATAACTTAAAAAGGAAAAATAGGCCAGTGTGCCGGACTGATAACAATTCTAACAAGGAAGGTCTCTTTAAAGTGCATACTCAGAATACTTTGAAAATAATCCTAATGAAACTACTCATGTAAGTTATAAAGGATCAGTCAAATTTAGCTGCGGAATCCCAGTAGAAAATCTGTAAAAAAATAAAATACTTTCGAGTATTTGGCACAAAAAGACGCGATTTTGAAAACACTTTTTTTCACGCTAAATGCAAGCGATTTTAATGCGAAATGAATGAGTGTTTTAATGCACAGTACTTTATGAACTTACACTTATATGACGTAATGCTTTATTACTTTTCCTATAAGCTTATGTAATATATACAAGTTGCGTGTTGGTGAAATTATTTAATTTTAGACGGTTTCACTAGCAGATAAATTTTAAGTATATTTCGACAGTAAATGCCGATTAAGAACACTGTCATATCTTATTATACATTTTGATACTGAAAAAGTTGTTGTTTCCATGGCAACAATACTTTTAGCTGTCTTGTCTCTAATGAATCAAATCTTAATTTTAAGTTTGAAGCATTTTTAATTAATTTAAATTTTGTTCTAAACTGTAGAATACGATCGTTAATTTTCTTTATAGAATACATATATGGCAAATCTGTAGTTGTAAAAGTGTATTTAAGTTAAATGTAATTAAAATAGTTCAGTCTCGTAGTTGTAACAGTGTATTTATTTAAGTTAAACATAATTAAAATAGTTCAGTCTGAAGAATACAAATTTTTTTTCCTGAAACAGTATTTATCATAAAAGCATATGTTTAAAAATTTCATTCTGTCGCCTACAAGCAGTAAATCGCCAAAAACACGAAAATTTCATAATTTTTTTACAGACGTTATGTCGAGGTTCTGGAGGAATTTTTTTATAGACATATATATCCTCATGAGAAGAATAGTCTGTAATTTTTTTCAATTTTTCTGAGTATGTGCTTATGGAGACCTTCCTTGTAAGGCAGCAGTTCTCAAACTATGGGTCGCAGGCGATCAGTCAAATCTCCCAAAATGTATATGGATGCCATTTGGATGAGGATAAAGGGAGGCATCCCTCCCTTCCCCAAAGAATTTGATTTTCCAAACTGTATAAAACACACAGATCAGACTAAGCTGAAAAAAAAAAAAAGCGATTGCACAAATCTAAAAAAAACTTGTCAGATTTGATTAAAATGAAAACATTATCATTAAATAAATACTTTAAGCACAGTAATTCATATAATTATTGATAATACTTACTAAAGCTTTGCTATTGCACAGAATTAGGTGATATATATCAGATATTTATTTTCAAAATATCATACTTGATATTTTCAAATATCTGATACTTATTTTCAAAATATCATTGTATATGATAGTTTTGATATTTTCAGTTGAACTGTTATTGACTTATGTCATTTTGTAGGTGAAAAACTTTTTCATAAAAAAATTACTATTTGAGCAAAAGTAAATAAATATTTTTTCAACTTTACATTTGAAGCTGAAAATTTAAAATATAGAACAAATAATTAGGTGGGACAGTATTTAATTAGAACAGCCACTAACAGATAAACTGTCTAACTTAGATAAGTTAGCTTTTTATGAAAATATTTCATATTTATTTAATGATAATGTTTTTATTTTAGTAAAATCTGACAAGCTTTTTTTAATTTCTGCAATCGTTTTTCTTTTTTTTTTTTTTTTTTAAATTTATAGCTTTATTTGAAACAATCATTTCTGGTTTTAATTAGCTTAAACTTGTATAACTGGTTAGGGAATGAAAAAGCAGACAAGCTTACATTTATGCTAAAATTTTTCAAAAAAGAAAACAAAAAACAAATTATTTTGCATTTACAATTTTGTTGTATAAAACATAAAATTTTCTTGATAGTAAATACTATAGTTTGTTTTTGTGAATGAAAAAAGCAAATTGTATCTGTTTTCAATTAGTTTATGTTCAATTTTGTTATGCAAGTGAAAAAAAAAAAAAAAGCAAAAAGTCATTTTATGCTAAATGCAATATATTTTGTTTCTAATTTATATTAAGTCTGAAAATATTTATACTCATCAATAAGTTGACTGTTTTGAAAATATCAGATATATATATAAAATATCACATATTTTTTAAAATATCATTTACGAAACCTGCTACTGCTACATTCTGAAACAAAGTGAGACACATTTATCATTAATGAGTACATTGGCTACTTTTAAAAAGGAAATGTATGTGAGAATATACCGCATTTACCCGCGTATAAGTCAAGAAATTTTGGACAAAAAGAGACTGTAAAGTTGGGGGGGGGGAGTCAACTTATGCAAGGGTCTTTATTTTTTTTATTTTTTTTTTTTTACCAGAAGTCAAAAATGCCCTTCTGAAAGGCAATTGTTCTCTTTTTGCATTCTATGACGTCGTTTACTGTCTATTTCCATACCAGGAGAGAAAAAGAGGAATTAATTGCTTTCCCTTATCAGCGCTGAGGTAAAGGTTTGGAGACTGAGTGACGGGTTTGGTGCTGGCAATGAATGTACGCCTACTACCCCCCCGCCCTCCCACTGAGAGATCAGTAGATAAAATTCCGAAAATGTATCACCCCTATGTGCAATTGAATCGTCCTTTAGTATATTATCTTCATTATTGTATATTTAGTACTTTTTTCAGATGATTTCGAATATTTACAAAAAAAACAAAAAAAAACAAGTACAAAAAAAAAAAAAATTTCGTTATTATTGTATCTTTAGTACTTTCTTTTTTTTCCAGTTGATTTTGAATAATGTATTTTTAAAAAAATTCAAATTTCTTGATCGGAAAAGGGGGGGGGGGGGGTAGACTAATACACAGGATTTTAAAAAATTCAAATTTCTTGATCGGGAAAGTGGGGGGTCGACTTATACGCGGGTAAATACGGTATCTATCAATTGCTTCTAAGATGTGCAGATGTACACAAAAAGATCAAAACAAAATTTTTGTGCTCTCAAAGAATACTCCCCCCCCCCCGCCCCCCGCCTCATCTTCCTCGGGAAAGCTCTGAAATGACACCATTAATCAAGAGGTTAAACACAGCATTTGTTCTAAAATATCAGAAAAATGACTAAATTCTAAATAAGTGATTATTAACAAGAAATCATGAAAACAGAAACTTCAATAATAAATGAATTTATTTTATAATTCATTGCAATAAATATTTCAATGATGAACGTTTCATGACATTCTTATTAAAGATTAGCTTCAATCATTGGTCCATCTCTTATCACCAAATTTAAACATCCAGAACTAGAAAACTCTCAAATAAATATATTTTTAAATATAATTTCTTTTTTCATAACAGTTGATTTTGTACAATTACAAGCAAACAGTAATTTTATTGTGATCGGGAAAAAATAATATTTTATGCTAATTCAGGTTTCAGGAATAACAATCATATACACATTTTAGAACAGGAAAAAAAAAAAAAAAACACACAGCAGTAATAAATACATGAAAATTACCACATATTATATACAGAATTACATACAAAAATATTTCAGAAATGTGGCCATTTTAAGTAAAATGCATAGGAGATGCTATTTGGGACTTGAATATCTGTCTGAGTTTGTTTACTAAAAATATAATTAGCCTAAGTAATGAAGTACTTATATTTGTAGTTGTATTACAAGATCATTTTTTTTTTTTAATAAATGGAGCAAAAATTTAATGCCATGATTTTTCCCTATTCATGCATTAACATACAGACTAAAAAAAAAAAAAAAAAAAAAAAGTCATTATTGAATTAAAAATAAAATAGTTAGGAATTATCAATGGATATAGTATATGCAGAGTTTGAAAAAGTGCATCAAATTAAGCAAGTTATAATTATTTAATATTTACTTATACATTACTTCCAAATATAAAACCATTTCTAAGGTAATATTTACATTCTTTAAGGAAAATGTCCTAAAATTTAAGTCATGAGATTGATAATTAAAATTAAAAGTATGGTTAAGGAAAAATGTATATTTTATAATCTTTATTTTTTATTTATATTTTATTTTCTACTTTTCAGTGTTAAAAATATTACATTGTTGCAGTTTCACAGCCAATTGGCATATTTTAGTGAGCACGGTTTGATGCATAATTAACTCCATTGTTATTATAACTCATACAATGTTGTAATAATAAAGAATATTTTGTGATTTATCACGTGCGCCCGGCTGATAGCAAAATGCTTTAAAATTAGTTTATTAATTTATAATTAAGTTCTAAATGTTGTTAATTTATAATTAAGTTCTAAATGTTGTTAATTCATAATTAAGTTCTAAATGTTGTTAATTTATAATTAAGTTCTAAATGTTGTTAATTTATAATTAAGTTCTAAATGTTGCATTGTCATCGAAAACACTCCTGTGTACATAATTTTTGCCTATCAAAGTGGGTGAAAAATTGACTACAAAATTCCATCTTTAAATAGATGAACCAAGTTACATTAAATAAAAGAGTGTCACAGAATGAGGAGGAAAATACAACTACAAAACCAGAATTAGTTAAAAAAAAAATCTATGATTTGACCTTATAGATTCAAACACATTCTAAAGATATATTTAGAGCAGGTTTTGACCAAAATAATCTGAACACAAAAGGTTTGAGATAATGGTTTTTATACAAACATTATCTTTATCTTGTATTTAGCAAACCACTATCAATGAGAGGATTTCTTAACATTAATTTTTTATGCTAAAGCAATTTCTGATGATGATATTTTAGGATTTTTTCTTTGAAAAATATCAAGTTTTCTTTGGCTCCTGGCAAGCATTAAAATTCAGCAAAACTCTCTGCCGAAACAAAAGATGCTTTGCCTTTTGATCACAACTGTGTTTGTTTGCAAGTAGTTTGTTAATGTTGGCACAACCACGTTCATAAAATCTGATATTTCTATTAATTGGCTAATACAATAAGTCACAGGAGTGTTGAATATGCACATTTCAGCATCACAACTCTTTGGAAGTATGTTAGGTTTGGTTTATATTATCATAGTTATGAAAAAAGTTGAGTACTTTAAAATTCAAACTACTATTTAGATATATGAAGTATGTCAAATATGAAATTAAACTAATTAAGGAAAACATAATCTATATTAACTCGTATTATAGTGTCTCAATCAGTATTTTAAT
The DNA here is from genome assembly GCA_963931845.1 of Maratus michaelseni. Lineage (NCBI taxonomy): Eukaryota > Metazoa > Arthropoda > Arachnida > Araneae > Salticidae > Maratus > Maratus michaelseni. Next base: position 381,046,154 of record OZ007591.1, read on the forward strand.
GGGTGGGTTAGTATCTTAACTTTGCAAGATGTCTCAAAAGACAAACCCTGGGCGATAAACTATAATAAATTTTCACATTAATAAGTTACTTTAGACTACACACAAAAGATTACAGTTAGTTGAAAATAATTCACTTAGCGATTTTTTATTTTAACATCTCTTAGAAACATGAAATTTTTACCTAAAATTTAAGCACTTGAATTCAGTGCCCATTTTTCTCAAATCATTACCTATGTAAATTACATATCTAATTTCTAATAATAAAAATTAAGCTTAACATGATGAGCATTCAAATTTAAATAATAATACTAATAATAGATTAGTGTAAAGGGCCTTCAAATAATTTAAAGTGGATTTTGCCCCAATTACTTTAAATTAATTGTTTAATAATAGCAATGTTCAAATTATTTTGCCCAACACCTGTATTTATGATAAAATGGATAAAATAATAAAGACCGAATTTTCAGAGAAAGAAATGGTTAGTGTAGTAATATAGTGATTTCAAAATTTCTAATATAATAAATCAGGCCAGAATCTTGAAATATTAAAAATTTAAAATATTTTAAAACCCATCTTATCCCAATTTTATTCATATATTATATATATGCTTTAAAACAGCCAGATAGTTTCCATGTGATTATACTGCTGTGTTTTCTAAAACAATTCAATTTTAAACATAAAATTTATAAACATACAATAATCAAAATTTGAAAACAACTTTTTTTTTTTTTTTTTTTTTTTTTTTGTAGGTTATAACACTTTTACAAAAAATTAAGTTAGAAATAAAGAAGAATTTATTATAAAGTATATTTAATCAAATATATCAACTCTCAACAATTTCATTATTAATTTACAATATATATGTATATAATGGCGTTGATTGTAATTAACATTTATACATTCGAATATTTGTTTTTATATTTTAAAAATATATTTTACAGTAATTTAAATAGAAGGATAATCAATTTTTAATTACCAGAACAATATTCTGTACGTATATGTTCAGCAAGCAATTTTCAAATTATGTTTAGATCTGTAAATTAATGACCTAATTATCGTAAATCATACATCAGATTGTCTTTGGCAAAGTCAAACTGTCAATTCTTTGGGAAAGGCACATCAAATTTCTACTAACTGTTAAATATAATTTTTGATTGTTACAAATTAAAAGAAATAGTGAAACCTCAGATAATCTATACTTATTGAAATTACAAAATTGTGCTATTGTTGATTTGTAGTTTATTAAAATACTTGATGTATTTAGATAAAATTTTCAATGTAAAGAACTTTCAGAAGAAACTCATAGCTATTTACTAAATTTAACACTTATAAATCTATATACAATTTTAATTCTGATCATTAATAATTTTTTTTTTCCAAGATTCAACATCATAATAATATCAATTTGTCTAGACATACAATATAAAGATTTTTTTTTTTTTTTCAACATGAAATTCAAAATTCCATTTGATTATACAGATAACTTAAAATCTTTTATATATATTATTCATAAAATAAATTAATACATAACTCACAACAAATTATTTTCTGATACAATGGTATACTTTTTTTATTCTGTAACACATTTGAAATTCTAAGACCATACTTAAATACTTTCAAAGCAAAATCTACAACCAATATAATAATAATAATGATGATGATGAAAGATCTGCATATCAAGACATTTTTATACCAAAGGATAATCTTTCTTTTTAAAATCCTGATAGCTAAAACTTAAAACTATAAACGTTCTGCTCTTAGATTTTAACTTTCAGTGTGATAACTGATTTTACACATTTAATAAAATTCTGAATAATATTTACTCTATTTTTATGAAGAAATCTAAAAATAAGCCTAATGCAATATCATACTTTGAAAAATGTTTATGACACACAGGGATTCCATCTGAAAACTCATTACTTATTGAGGTTTTCAGCTAAATATTTAAAACAAGATTTATATATGTATATATATAATACAGTTTGTGAAAAGTTAGAGGCAGGAGGGGACAGGATCACAAAATGAAATTTAAAAGAGTTTCATAAAAAAAAAACTTTCAAAAAAAAAAAAAAAAGATTAGTAGAAAGTTGAGATAAACTAAGATAAATAAAGGACAAACTAATTCAAACACATGTATACCTGCCAATTTTGAAAAGAACAGGAAATTTTACTAGCAGTGTTTTCTGACACAGAGTACAATTTAAAACTACATTAACAGGAAAGTTACAAAATAAAACAAGCACAATAGAGATTTCATTAATGTGCGAGCATACAGGTAATGTAGTAATAAAAGGCGGGCTAGCTGGAGCCCCAAAAGATAGATTCTGAGCCAATAAATTTACATACTAACAATTTACTTAGAATGAACTAAAAATAATCTACTTAACACATCTCTGCAAGCATAATTTTAATATATCTCAGTAACATAAAATTTTTATCCAAAGCACAAGATTATGTACCTAAATTCAGTGTCTTTTCTCTAAATTATTAGATGTGCATCTTGGATCTGTAATTATAAAATCCAGCTTAATGCAAAGAAAATCTAATTACAGCTGTGAAATGTGCACTAGCATTGGAATTTAAATATGTTAAATAAAATTAATAGAACATTATTAATTACACTGATGTAGGGAAAGGTTTAAGGGCACCCCAAATGACTTACGATAGCCCTGCATACAGGAGATAGTTCTGGAAGGTAAGAGCTTCCCTTTTACAAAATAGCATACGTGGCAGGTATGTATCATCTAGACAAAAGCTTTCCACAATAAAAAGTAATTCTACTAAACTTAGACTTTTTATTTGACTGAAACACACAATTTTCCAAATTATTGAATTTCACTACTGATACCTTTCGAACACAGTTATACAAATATATATTTTTTAATTTAAAAAAGTATCCATATTGTAATTTAAAGCACTTGTATATTTTTGCCATCGACCATTTATTGTAATCAAAATCTCGCGTCATACAATGTGATTTAATTGCCAATAATGTATAAGCACAACATCACATACATTGTCTTCCACTGCAGTGCTGTGTGTTTTACATGTTCCTTTTTTATTTATTTTGTGGATAAGCTAATTTAGTTTCTGTAATATATCTTTTAACTTCTATTTCTTTATATTTCTCTCTTATTTTGAAAAAAAATTATAAAGATTTGAGACCTTCCACCTATGGAACAGAATGCAAAGAAGTATTTTCAAGATTACAGGATTCTGTAAAAAAAAAACCCCATATAAATGGCCAGATGTGAAACTAGCTAAAAACAGATAAGGGCAATGCAATGTGAATAATTAAGACAAGCTAATAAACTGAAAGAAGAACATTGTTCGACAGCTCCAAAATTGCATTTGTCACTGCACTATGGTTTATTGATAGCTGCCCAAAAAAATAACAGTGGGAAAATAAATGGAGAAAAAGAACATTGTTATATCTGTTATTTGTATTTGTTTTATTTTAACAAAATAAACTACAATCTGTTCCTTTAAACTTCTGTCAGTATTTGAGTCAAAGTAAATTGGTTAGTGAAAGATTTGGTTTAATATACACACTATATATGCAATCTTTAAAAATTGGCTTGTTAATCTGAGTTGCATAAAACTATGGAATCATGGTATGAGTACGTTTTGAAGTCATGTTTATTCATTATAGTCCGAGAGGCAGCATCATATTTTTGCAACAAAGTTTAGCGTCAATGATTTTGGCCTATATGATAGAGTAGATCAGTGGTTCTCAACCTTTTTTACCTAATGGCACACTTAAACCTGTGGTTAAAGTCCATGGAACACTAAAATTATGATTAAAAAAATAAAAAAGGAATGTGTATCATGTTAATTTTATTTACAAACATACACAAAATGCTCCATTAGGACAAGAAAAAGAGCAAATTAATTTATGAAAAGTTGTATTAAAAACAGTGTTAAAATTCTTATATAAATATAAATATATATTTATCTTTAACATACATTAACATTTATAGAAATATCCGAGCTTGGCTTTTTAAAATTAAAATATTTTCTTTATAAGGTAGAATTTTGGGATATGCATAATCTTAAATCATCCAATGCGATCTTTTATAATATTTCAGGAAGCATAATTTTTTTTCTGGAAGAATTAAATTTATCTGAAGATGTGAAACCATCTTCACAATTTTCTCATATGTAAATAGAGAAATAAACTTCTAAATAATGCAATTTCGTGACACTAAATGTCATTTAAAAAAAAATCGTATAATATGAATGTTAAAATATTGATAGTTTCATTAATTCTTAAAATCTTAATACCACTTGACTGAAAATTTGTCAGCTAGCATGTTAGCATATCAGTAATCAGACTGCAGCGGGATGTGCAATGTTGCTATGGCAATACCTTGCTGACTATCAGTTTTATAATCTATACAATCTAATTTATTATATATACCAAAATCATCAATGCTAAAATTGGTTGTAAAAAATGTGACGCTGTCTCCTGGACTATTACTGATAATAAGTTACAATGTATGGCTACAAATTATTTTTATGGAAAGTAGTCGATGGGAAAGAAAACAAGTACCCAATTTAAGAATTTTACAGAAAGAAAAATGAATGAATATCTGATTAGACACACTTGTGATAGTATTAAAAAACAAACAAAAGAAGAATCACAAGTATTGTTTCCAGGTAAATGCTATTTCAAAAATCACATTACAGATATTTTAAGTACATTAACTTATCGAAGAGAAAGCAAATGTACATAATCAATTGATACCTTAACGAACATGTAAAGAAAACTAATTTTATATTCATTTATGTAAATATAATTATTTCAATCCTTTTAGATTAAGCATGTAATTTACAAAAATATAAATCTTTATAAATTTTTTCACAAAAATTAGTGGTCATACATTAGTGGTCTGTAAATTTATGAATATACACAAAAAGTGTTTGGAAGCCATGCACATGCTAAGCATTATAGTAAGTGAAATACGAAATGAAAGAGAGACAGTGGCATATTTCAAATAACAATAATGAAATGACTAATTTTGTGATAAGAAAAGAGCTAGAACTTTTGTCAAGAAACAAAATAAAATACTCAAACTTTCATACACATAAGCTTTAAAAATTGTAATGAACATTTCTGTAGCACTGTTTTTCTTATTTAGATACAAACATTTTGAAATATCATATAAATTTTAGAAAAAAAAAAATATCGCTGCATCAATTATGTGACTTAACTAACTCAAATTGCATATATAACTCCCATTATGTTATAGAAAGACACTAAATTTTACCTAAAGTGCAATATTCAGATATTTAATATATGGGAAATTATATGTGCATAAATAATGATTTACAATTCTGCATGAGATTATACATTAAGTTTATCAAGGATAAAAGGAAAAAAAATATATATATAAAACATTAAATCTCCAGTTGCTTAATTTATTACCCAAGATATAAATTATAAAGAAGCATCTAAATATTCTAAATCTATACTTCTTTTACTTTAATTAACATAATTCTATTTTTTTTTTTATAGATAAGAATAAATAAATTGAATACTGACATTAGAAAAAGTACAACACTTTAAAATTGTTAAAATCTGACCTAAATTCAGCTACATAAAAAGTAAATACTTTGTTCTGGCAGGGATTGAAAAACGAGCACACATAGGGTACAAATAACTAAAACAGCTAATTATAGAATAAAATGAAAATAATTTCTTTTTTAAGTACATATGCCACATGCCTTGAGTGCATAATGAGTTGAGCAACATACAAGCACTTACAGCTAAAAGTGCTGAATTTCTCTATAAAAAAATATATCAATAAAATTAATCATTTATTCAAACAGAAAAGTATGAATATTTTATTTAAGAACTATCCAAACAAAGTAAAAAAAGTAAATATATAGAGAATATACTTTACAAATCATAGTTTTTTTTTCTTTCAGTTCCTCATACAAAAAACTATTAAGTACTATATCAATAATATGTGAACAGATTTACACAACAACTATGCAATATTAAAGTATGAACAATAAATATTAATAAAAGTATTTCAGGCCCAGAAGCAGAAATTTTTCAGCCATTTTGTAATAACTATTTAGGTTACATAAAAGCAGCTATATAAGAAATACAAAAAGGAAATGCCTAGCTGTTCAATTTTAAATTATCTAGTTTTTGAAAACTAATCTTTTAATCCAAGCTCACAGTCTTCCCACCAAACAGCAAGTTAAAAGAAAGTTTATGATTTTTACATTTGTTATGCAATAATTGTCTTTAAAGTTAAAAAATGCTTAAACGACTGTCATATACTTTAGCTGATGTAAAAGTTTCTCAATTACACTTTTGTTTAGTTAACCTAAATATACATGTTTTTTTTTTTCGTGCATCATTTTGGATTGGGTGAACCACTTTAAAAATTAGTTTTTGTTTAGAAGGGAAACATGTGGAAGTTTTTATGCCCCCTTTACTTAAAAATCATGCCAAAAACAAAAAAATATAAATTTGAAAAAACAGATAAGCTAATAAGGTGTTTGAAAATAATTTACAGACTGAACAAAAACTTTGCAATGTATGTCACTCATCTTGAGTTTTCTGCTACTGGGATTTCAGGAAGGTATTTAAAATGAGATTAATCAAATCAGTTTTCATTTTCCATTTTGAAGACAAGTAATTCAAATAGTTGTCAAAGGAATAAAAGAACTGATTTTGTAAGATTACAAAAAGTACTATTGTAAGACAATAATGAATATTAGTTAACAATTTAAATTTAACCAACAATTTAATTTCTCCTTTCAACAAAACTTGCTAACATTCCATTCTTATTTTCTCAAACTGGATGCCAGAACAATCACATAACACATGCTCTTCATGACAAATTACAATCCTCTTTTTTCATTTGAACAGATACAATGATTTATCATTTGATTAAAAACCTTTAACATGCACTGAAAAGAAGAAAGTAATAAATCAGGTAGAAAAAAATCACTTGTCTCTTGCTGTTTTCCATTTTATATTTTCTTCTTAATTTTTACTATGTTTTAAAATAGATATTATCAGCATCATATAACACAAATTATTGTGCTATGCTGAATGAGATTGAAATGCAAAATAAAATAAAATTCATCATAGACAAAATAAAGTATGTTTTATAATAACACAATGTAACTTCTACAGTTTCTGTAATTAGAATATAGAAACTTAACTGACTGAAATGAACTATTAAAAATTTTCAAAAACAAAAGCAATTTAATTTAATATGAATAACTAATAATAGAAATCTTTCAGTACAAAATATATCAATTTTTTGAAAATTTCATATGGATAATATTTTGGAGCCATATTTACATATTTGAATTTTCCATTTAACTAAATATCTGTGTTCATATAAAACACATTAATATTTGTTTATATTTTGGTTTTATATAAAAAACATATATCAAACACACTAAAAATGTGTTGAGTTGTAAGAAAAACAAAGAACATATAATATACAATAAACCTTACAAGCTCACTATATGTTTTACAAATAGGTTTAAAATCCACACAGCATGCACCACAAGCCATGCATCCACCCACAATATACATCATAGATAAGTTAAACACACTTTAAATATAATAGAAAGAAAGTATGCATAACATTCATGTAGGATAACTTCCTCACAAAAGATAGAAAAAGAAAAATCAACCGTTGAAGAATTAATAAAAATTCTACTAGGGAAAACTGGCTGAAGAACAGACTCCTTATCATTTAACACTACATAATGTCTGCAATTTTTATTTACACCCAACAATTTTGTTGCAATAAAAAAGTCAGAATTTTTAACTTTTTACTGCATGATTTCTTTTCTGTCTTTACAAAAAATACCATCTAAGTGGTGCAAAAAAAGAATAAAAAAAGGGGGGGGGGGGATAATTTTGTGCTAAAATTTTTAATTTTTAATGAGTACATTAACTGGATTGAAGTATTAGGCTGAGAACTGGTGAAGTCGAAAACATTTTTCTTGCTTATCTAAAATAGGTATAGATGACTTGGCAGGTTAACAGCAGTTTAAAAGTACATCACATGGAATGCTGGATAAAAATGAATGGTAACCAGATTATAGAGGGCTACTTCCACAGTCAACATAACATCCATAATTTAGTACCATTTCTTTTGCTTTGCAGTGAGCTGACCAATTTAGTCAAGTATACTTTAAATCTCGGACTAAGATGTTTAAAAGGTCCCTAGATCATCCACAGCTGTTCCAGCTAAGCCAGAAAAATCATTTCTTAAATACTTCAACCTTCATAAAATACAAATTTAAGATTTTAAATAATTTTCTTTGCCATCTCATCTATAACGATTTACCTATTTCAAGAAGTCTGAAAGATATGATACAGAGAATAATCTAACGAATAACAGACCATATACATTTAAGAGATATTTTATTGTCTATCTTTGAGTATTTATTAACTAAAATATTAAAATAAAGCTCACTCTTAATGCCTGATACATACATCTATGATTTTGTAAAACAAAAAGTACATCTGTAGTTTAACAATGTCATCAATTAGAAGACTATATCAGTGCCATACATCTGATTACTCCAGATGTGGAAAAAGGTACCAGTATATATCAGATATGGACATAATACTGTGTAGGATTAAATTTTAAAAGAAAATTTCTACAAAAAAGAAGGAAAAAAGCTTTTAAAGTTAATAGATTAACATCAACAACAAAAAGGATATATCTGCAAGTTTGGAAAAATACAAAAAAAGAGGAAAATATAAATCTTTATTTTCGATTACTGATATTTTATTAACAGAATAAACCCTTGGCAATGCAAATTTGCTCGCCATGCTTTTATAAAATTTCTGACCTGATCGATAAGAGCAAATTCAAAGGGTTCAGTAATGGCTTTTACCATTCATTTTACATTTCAATGAAAATTAAAAAATTGCTATGAAGTTTATAAAACCTGTATATTCGAAATATTATACTGTTTTATTTATTTTTTTATCTTAAGATTTTAATGAAGTAAGTATAAGATGAATGCATACATTCATGATGGAATGAAAAAGGTTTAAACACAGCAAGTCATGACTCAAATTTTGACAGATCACTGGCAAAAATTAAATTTCTTTAAAAAGAAAGAAAAAAAAGGGGAGGTATCCATTGTACTGTGTATATAGTAGTCAAGCCACAAATCAGAATTTCCCATGAGTGCTCGCAAGGGAGACTAGGGAAGGGACATTTCACCTCCCTGAATTTTGAAATTTAATTAAATTTTCTTTATCTTTGATGATTTAGAAAAAAAAAAGTTTTTTTTCTTCTCAAGTGACTTCAATAATTAAACATTAAGAGAAAAAGGAACTAAAAATATTTCATCAGAGGGACTCTGCTCCTCTGAACCTCTCATTAAAATAATTTTTATAAGCACATGTAAGTAAAAATGTAGAATTAAAAAAATATCCTGAACAAGGTGCTTCAAGAAAATAAGTGCCCCTGTCCAAAAAAAATGTGTGACTTCTTAGAATATGAAACTTATTTTGTAGCAGATTAGAGCAGAATTAGGTGGTTTTGGCAATTTTGTAGCAGGAAATTAACATTGTATTAGTTTGGAACAATTTGTCACTTTATAGATCTTCTGCCCCTGGAAAATTTAATATTGGCTATATGAATTTCAATTTCTAACTGTACACTTCCAATTTTTCATATAACTTATAAATTACAACTCATCAAAGACAAACGAATGTATTTTTCTACTCTTTTGGGAAAGGTGGGTAGAAAGATATAATGATAAAAAACTAAACTAAAACAATACGAAAATTAACAATATATTCAGAAATTACAGTAAGCCATCTTTCTTATTGTTATGCGTGTTAAATCAAATAATTCGTAATGTGCAGCTGAAAGTATTTCATCACATGAACACAACTAAGGAAATATTTTATATTTAAAAACATTAGAACACCAAAGCCATTTCAATCTCTCTTCAATACATTTTCTTTGCATCTCATCATGTTTTGCATCACTTTATAGAAAATTTGAGTAAAAAATTATTTATCTAAATGATTAGGAGTCTACAGTCAGTTTGAAGATCAAGCTTAATACAAAGTTATGGGAATTAGGAAGCAGCAATAAACGATAAATACAAAAACAAATAAGAACAAATAAACAAAATGAACATGAAATGAAAATTTTATATATTACATTTGGCACTAGAGTTGAAGGTTAACTAAAAAATATACATAATTTAACAATTCAAAGTCTTTTTAAATCATATTCTAACAATTGCAATTATAGAAAATATCACATGAAAGGCTACAATATGAAAATATGAATATTTACCCTGCTTGTACCTAAAACTCTTAACAGAAAAAAAAAATAAATAAATGGATCGGAAGAAATAAAAACAGGTACTGTTAGTTAACATGAACCTCTTTTAAATTCTTTGCATTTCAGATTCAGAATCTTTCTCAATGTACAATGTACACAGAAAATCATAATACATTAAGATAAAGATATTATAAATGTATTAAGATCATAAAATAACTTTCTGATATGATTGCTTATTGCTCAGTAGGTAAGAAAGCACAAATGAAAAAAAAAGTGTCTAACAGTATAAAATGTACAAAATAAATTTTATTAGAACTCTGAAAATTTATATATCAATATTTCTGTATATATATCAATATTTCTGTTTTTCATTAAAATGCAGAAACTGAAAAAATAACAATTTATGAACTTAAATGAGGCATTTTTTTTTTGCCAGCAATATATTTAAAAATAATTATGTATAAAAATTAATAGATATTTTTGACAGGATGGACATATATATATATTTTCAACAATTTGGATATTGTACATCATAAGGACAATACAAGTATAATAATCTGCTTCATTTTAATGACTTATTTATTTTCCAATATGCGTATATAATCAGAAAAGTTAGTACTTATTAATAAAAATATGTATAAAACTCCTGTTTAATTTCATTTTAATCAATAAAGATTATTTCTTTTAAAAATATATTATTCTTTTCAACATTCTTTTCATTTCATCTAACACACTTTTTCTTTATATCACTAATGAGTGAAGTTTCTAGAAAATTTGCCACTCAATGCAGATGTTAATCATTATTGATGACAATATTATGCTATCCAATCAGCATGATCTTGCATATTTATATACCGGGATTGCGTTAAACAGTTTCCAACTTGCTAAGTGCAAATAAATATAAATAATGGTAATAAAAATTCAATTTTTGAAAAATATTTGAAGAATGATTATTTTTGTGCAAAACCTTAAAAAGTAGGAACAAATGCCTAAATTTCTTTCTATATTTTTAAAAATACCAAAGATTTTGGCTAAAACTTTTGGAAGTTGGTTAATGATTTTTTTAAATTTGGCTAATACTCTGAATTTTTTAGCTCGGTCTCTGATATATATGTTTTGATCTTGAAAACCATTTATGATTGCACATGTTAAGCAAAAATACATAAATAATTGTGCTAAATATAATTTTTAATAAAACAAGAGAATAAACTATAATATTAATTTTTACTATTGCTAATGAGAAAAGAATAATTATAGCATGTAGGAGAGTTAAAAAAAAAAAAAAAAAAACCTAACTAACCTTTGGAAAAAAGAATAATGATTCAATACTGTCCTCTTAAGTATTCATATATTTATGAAATACTATCTCTCTTCTTCAATAAAATATCTACAATTATTTTAATAAATATTTTATGAAGGATGCATTAATATTAATAACTTGTTTATTGTAATCTATTTTACTCTAAATTTATGATGGAAATATTAAAAAAACATGGCAGTATTATATAAAGTTTCAAAGTGTAAAGATTGTAAAGTGATTGTAAAGTTAGTGGTCCCATGAATCTTGTATAAGCAAATTTTTATCGAGATTTTTTTTTTCTTTTTTGGTTTAAGAATTTTATTTAGGGGTTGACATGTTAACAAACAAGTACCATAAGCATACAATAAAACTCAATATAAGTTAAAAATCACAAATCATAAAAATTCTAAAATAAAAAGAATCTAAATAAAATCTTCCAAAATTTCCTGTACATCTATATAAACACAGAGAAAGCACATCAACTATTAGCAGCAGTAGTTAAGTATTAAGTGCTGTGTGGAAAAACAAAATTCTGTTCTAACGCACACAGCAATGTAATCATGCTTTAAATGCCATTAATTTGCAAAATAATTTTAAAAAGTGCAGCTTGTACAGAAGCCTTTCTTTTGAAATTCTTCCAGGCACAGAATTTTCAAAACTCACATTAATTTGAAACTTCAAGTTAATATCTAAATATTTAATTTTTTAAATGTTAAACTTAATGCAAAAAAATTAAACAGACTGCAACAATTATTCCTCAGGGAGCTTTTCGAAAAGGAAAATATATTATAATGCTATTGATGATTATAAATTTTAACAAATATTGAGGAAAAATAGTCTCAGATCTAAAAAGTCATTTTATGATACAAATAAAATAACAATGCTAAGTTATTTACAATGAATCCTATCATGTAAAAACTTTTAAGTAATGAAATGCAGTTAATTTATTATAATGAAAAATCAAACACTTTAGATAAAAAAATGCTTTATTTTTTTTTTTTTCCCCATATCGTTAAATGTTTTTACTAAATAAGAATGTATTAATTTTATAAAACCTTTTACACAGATTGTTAGTCCCTACATAGTTTATAAAAATAAATCTCGACTCTATTTTAATTTCTGTCATATTCTATTAAAATTTACACATCTCCCCTTCCCCCCCCCTTGCAAATAAAAAAAATTGTAATCTTTATTTTATTTTTTTATTTTTGCAATTTTTTTACGGTGAAATATTGATTTTTTTTTTTTTTTTTTTTTTTTATAAAATTGTAAAATGCATGAATTAATTAATGCAACTCAAATTTATTATGTTAGGAAATAAAAAATTTTAGTTGCCATCATGCTAGGAATAATTTTGATGATAGTCATAATTGAAAGATTAAGGCAAATTGATGCTATTCGATGATATAAAACAACACTACAGAAATTCTTATTGGTAAATCATAATATTAGTTTCAATAGTAAGTAGTATTATGATTAAAACTATTAGCAACATAGTTATCAACATTATAGTATGTTTTCTGCATATTAGCCAGTAACAAAACAATAAATCTCCAAATATTGTTTCAATCATCACTACTGATATAGTAGCCGATTCATATCATGTTAGTTTTACAAGGCTTGGTTATTTTATCAGGATTCCAATATGCTTATTATAATGAAAATCTGGGATTTGCTTACTTTCACAAATTTAATAATAGTGATAGTTTTAATGAGAAATTAAATGCATTTTATGATAATATGTCTACGCTGATTTGTTGCAACATAATTTCTTGTTACTGACAAAAAATTCTACATTTATTTTTGAACATAAAATCATATCAGAAAGACAACATCAATATTTCAAAGAAAGTTTTTACTGTACTTATTTTAGCTATAAAAGTCATTTAGTTTAATGTACTGTAAAAAAAAACCCTTTTATTTTACTCTGCTTTTAATGTTACATATCTAATTTTTTTTGCTGATTTGTTGCTTTGCTACAACTTGTTTGCTGCAATTTAGTTTTAGAGCAATTTATTAGATATGATAACAGAATGAATAATTTCTTTTAAATATGAACAAATGATTCCAAGGATGATGTGATGATAATCATCAAAATGAAGAAAAACTATAGGCAAAATTTGCATGAGGCTAGGGGAAAAGACCAACATTAATTGTTCAAATGATCTAATTTTAACTTTCCTTCATCAATAACAAAACATAAAAAAATAGTGAGTTAAGAAAATTCTGTGCACCTCCATTCAATAATGACATAACTCTAAATAATATAGTAATGCAGATCTACAAATAACCAGTTTCCACTTTGATAAGGAGATTGTTTTGGTGCACCTATGTATTTTATATATAATATATTCATTTATTTATATTATATACAGTTGGTTGTACAATTTACAGGACACACTTGGACTTTTTGGAGCCTGAGCTCTGTGATTTCAGTAATGTGCAGCAAATGGAATATTGTCATCCATGTGGACTATTTTTGTTACTATGAAAAAGCTGATCAGTTCAATGATAAGTGCTAAATGAGGTAAAGCTAATGTACCAACAGCACCACACTCCGAATTATTTTCCTATAAAAGAGAAATAATTAATAATTAAAATAATCCCAGTTTTCTCAAAAGTACAAAAATACCTTGAGTTATTGGTTACACAGTTTAAAAATAAACAGTATTTTGACAAAAACAATTAATGGGTGATATCCTCAAATTATGCATAGTATTGTTGCTTCTATGTATGGCAGTTTTAATGTGGTATCAAGAAGCCTGATGAGAAGAGGGGATTTTTAGAGTTATAACTAGAGGGTCTGAGTTCCATAATAATAAAAATAAATACAAAGAAAACCTGACAGCCCAAATGTTTTATTGTAACTATACATGTCTCCTATAATAATTCATATCCAGAACCTATAGTTTCTTTCCATGATTCTGTGCATCATACATCCTGTCTTTTGTTTAGAGTATTGGATTTATTTAATTACATCCAATGGCACTAAATAAAAGTGCTCATTTCATAAAATTCTGGCAAGAGTAAAAAATGGCATAAAATTTGAAGTATTGTCATTATTTTTGGCATTAAAATTTTAAAAATCTGATTCATATCGGTATGCTTATTTTACTTAATTTTCTAGCAAGGATAAAAAAAAATGCGTAAAAAACAGTATAATAAATTAATCTTACTTAGATGAAAAATAACACTTCAGTGAACAAACACTATCAGAAAAAGTTTTCCTTCACATATTATGAAATTCCATGTTAGCCAAGCGAATTTAAAAACAGAATTACACAGTATCTAAAACAATTTTTAAAACTTGTTTTTCACCACTAGAAAGTTGGTAAGCATTATTTCTTAAATATTTAAAAAACAAAGAATTCTTGAAAAATAGTTCCATGGCAAAATGAAAAATATATATTAAAGAAAGCATAGTTTGAACCCTTCAAAGAAAATGAGAGAGTAAAAATAAAAAGTAACACAAATTAAATTTTTTTCTAAAATGTCACAAAAAAATATAAAGCACACAAAATTTGGCCAACTTTGATAAGTTAGACAAAAAAAATAAATAAAAGTACTTACATCTACACTGTAGTAATAGCACTTGTCTGGTCTTTTGCGATATCTTAATGGCACATCTCTGAGACGCTCACAATTAGTGATATTTGGACTAATTACTAAAAAAAAATATATATAATATGAATAAGTATTTACTACTCAGATAGTTAAAGAATAATTAATGTTAATTTGAAAAAAGAAAAGAGTTAAATTAGTCCTATAAGATTTGGATAAATTCATATATATAATTCAAATAAATAATGATAAATCCAACTTAAAGATATTTTTGACAAATAGTTTTCGTGTTATGAAAGAAGATATAGTGCTAACAAATATAGATAGAATGCTAACAAATTAAGGTGTTTATTCAGTTTTTTAAAACAGATATTAAAAAAAAAACTACAATTTTTCAAATACACCAAAATGTTCTATGAACTATTTTTGTTACATACTGAATCTCATTACCTAAATGATACTTGTTTTTAAAGGATAAACTTTAATCTTTTCAAACCTTTTTTTTAACAAACATTTTTCTTCTTCCTTTTTTTTTTTTTTTTTTTTTTTTTTTTAGCAAGTTGATGGAACTAAAATGCATATTGAGGGAACATATGCAAATACATTTTTGTTTCAGAGTTGTTATGCCAATTTCATTGAATACATGTCTGTGGATATATGACAACATAACTATTGAGGAAAAATTAATTGGAATCCTGGACATACATTGTTTGTTTTAAATAATTTCTTAAATTGGTAGCAATCTACCCTTTATGTCTCTTGTACTTATTGAAGAATTACATGCACTTGGTGTACCCACTTTTTTTTAATTTTGCTTGTAAAAGACATGAATAAAAGAAAATAACAAATGGATATAAACAAACATTAATTTTATCTTACATTTAATGTAAACATTAAAGATAGTAAGTTTTTGTGTTTGCATATTGATCAAACTAACTCATTTAGATGCAACAAGTTGCAGATTTGTTGGCAATATAGGTTCATCACATACCCTTTTGAATCTGTTTGCATGTACTAAATAATTAAATGAACATTGATAGCTTTATTTTCCCAAGTTATTAATATAACAATGCATGTTTTATATTGACTATTTGCTGGTAGCTATGGCAGCTTCATATTTTTTCAGCATGTTTGAACACTAAAGATGGCAAGAAGGCTTTGAATATAAACACTTAATGTTTAGTTACAAATCACAAGTCAGACAACCAATAAAACTTGTAACTAGCTTATATCCAAAGATTATATGTTGTGTTCATTAGAAATAATACCATGATTAAAAGAACAAAGAAAGCAATAATGTGAGCTGCCACTACATGCTATTAAAAATTGTTTAAATTTATAAATATACTTCTAATTTAAAGCAGTTAAAAAACAAATAAATAAATAAATGCAACTGGATAGATAATTTTACATCTTACAACAAAACCAACAAACTGACTATTCATTCAGATCAGGGTTAGAAATTAGCGGTCGTTAGTTGCCAAATGCAACTAAATTATTGCATATGATGACCATAAAATTATACCTAGTCATCAAATTTGACGCCTAGCTTTTTTTCACTTTAATTTTTGTTTAACAAACGCTCTAATTCCTACTTTAGCATAATTTTTCCCCCCTGCCGCATGCACTTGAAGAACACCTGTTTTCCATAAAATATTGGACAGTAGCATGCGTTTAAGACACCCTTGCATTTGTCAATCACCTCTAAGCTGAATTCACTTTAATTTTTCAATTTAATTTTTACATTCTTTTTTTGTATTTTTAATTTTTGTATTCATATTAGCTTTATAAAAATAATTAGTTAAACATTTTTCTAGAATCCATATACTGTAGTTTAATCAGGTTTTACAGTTTTATAGAAAGCCAGTTTTTATTTTGTTTCAGTGATTATGACAGAGATAAAGTGTTTAATATATACACATCCCACCCCTCTACCATTGACACAATAATAATAGAAACAATATATTATTGTTAATATGTTTGCAAAAAGAAATGAGAAAATATGATATAACATAAAATTGCAACCATGAAAAGCAGTTTGGCACCTAGAACAAAAAATTGTAGAATTCCCAATTTCTAACTCAGATTCAGATTAATGACAAAATCTTCATTTGATGTTTTAAAACCTCAACTGAGTTAAAAAAAAAAAAAAAAAAAAAAGAAGCCTATTGTGATTATTTTGTAAGCTGAGAATAAGTCGATATAAATTTCAAATTTTCATGCAGTAAATCCTTAGAACAGTATAAGGTTCACAGTAATCACAGTAGTAGTAAACATTGATGAAGTTACATAACATTACATTTACTTAAATAAAATATTCCACATAGACTTGTTGAAAAATGTTCTGTCATTTAAAAGAAATTAAGAACAATCATGAATATATTGTTTTTAAGTAAATAAAAGTAAAAAGTAAGACTTTGCTAAGAAGTCTTTCTTTTAATGCTACATATGTGATATAAATTTAAAAATACATTTAAAATCTTACAGTAAAAATACATAAACTGCTGATTACAATACTTTAGCAAATATGAAGGAGTAAATATAGACTGAAAAGCTATACTTGCAGAAAAAGTAAATTACATATCATAAACCTAATAAACTTAGGTGGTGTAAAATGGTACATCTGGTAAATTTATATGTATTTTAGTATTAGTTTTTAAAAGAAGCTTTGTATTTTAAAATATTTACAGAGGAGATAAAAGTTAACGTAATTTGTTGCTTAAAAACAGAAGGTTAGATTGGCAAGAAATTACATTAATCATTTAAATAATAGAAAAAG
Organism: Maratus michaelseni; assembly: GCA_963931845.1. Taxonomy (NCBI): domain Eukaryota; kingdom Metazoa; phylum Arthropoda; class Arachnida; order Araneae; family Salticidae; genus Maratus; species Maratus michaelseni. Next base: position 381,064,098 of record OZ007591.1, read on the forward strand.
GACTTGCACCACTTTTACTATCAAGCATTTAAAAGTGTCTGTACCAATTTTCAAAATTTTGCTTTATTTTTGGTAATTCCAAAGCCACATTTTTTTTCTAACCATTTACGAAATGTGATTTTTATTTTTTATTTTATTTTTTCCAAAAGATTGAAGTTGTAATGTTTCTACAGGATAAATAAAACAAGAACGAAAAATCATGCGTCAAGCATAGATTATGTAACACTTTCCAACACTTCCAAAATAATTTTACAAATCATTACCATTTAATAAGCTGAAAGATAATATCTAAGTAAACAATTTGGGAAACGCATAACATATTTAAAAACGTAATTTCAGGAATTTCCAACATATACAATATTCAGAAAAATATTCGAATACTTTTATTCAGCCCTGTATATGATCTATAGATTTGTATATATACTACATAGGATGCTAAATTTTAGTTTAGTTAGGAAACTCGTAGCACAGTTTAAAATTCTCCTTCGGGAGTTTCTGTCAATAAATGAAAATGTGTTCGCGAACTTTTGTGCTGCCTTGTATATGAAATACAGAATTTATACACACCAAGTAATAGACAAAAAAAGAGGTAAATTTAAAATCATGTTCAGCAACTTAAAATGCACTTCCAGGAATTACTGTTAACAGACAGTGGAGACAGGGCCGTAGCGAAAGAAAATTTTTGGGGGGGCAAAAGGCAAGATTGGCCGACTCAAAAATGTTTCAAATCCGACTAATGTAAAATAGTCATTCTGTTGCATTATTTCTTAAGTTTTAGTTTTTACAATTAATTTTAACTGATTAATTATAATTGATAGTTAAAAATAAAATATATGATTTTGTATTACTAAAATGTTTCTTTGATATAACTCAGTAATTATTTAAAAGATTTATCAAGAACTTTACTGGAAAAAAAAAGAATATGTATTGATAAGAAAAAATCCTACAGTTATATTTGTGAAAAACACATTTGTTTAGAATGATAGAATGAAGTGATAGTTTAGTAAATAGAACGTAGTGATTTTCAACATAAAAGCTAAATAAAAATGTGATCTCTTAGTTCTAAAAATTATGATAATGTAATGAATGGGAAGTACTTTCAATATTTTATTAGCATGCGATAGAAAATAATTTGAACTTTATATTCCAATTAGAGATAATATCGTATGGAATTAACAATATACACTTTCAGTAATTCTAATTGTAAAACTAAAAAATGCACACTAGGGGTACTGAAAATATTCGGAGGGCCTCAAAATTTAATTGCGCCTGGGGCCTCTTGAGTGCTTCATCCACCACTGATTGTGTTTTATAGGAATGTCAAGGGACCGACAGAAACATTTGAATTATCCACGATTTCGAATTATACACGTTCGAATTATTCAAGTTTGACTGTACTATTTTTACATGAATTACACATCACACTGAATAAAGCAAACCATTCATACCTTTCTTATCACCAGTCCCTGTCGAGTGGTTTCCACTGTGCAGCCATGTTGATAACTTCTTCGAACTTTTTGCAGCCTCACAGTTTCTTCTATTTAGAGTCTGTCTTTTTTTATTTCCACTTGGCGTTTCATAATATAAACTATTATCTCAACACAAGCAAAGTAAGATTAACCCCTTGGGGACGAGCGACACGTTTACGTGACGCATAAGATGCTCAGAATTCTCGATTATTCCCACCAGTTAATTTTTATTGTAAACTTTGCCTTATATAATGACAGCATTTCTGCGATTCAATTAGGGGAAAATTTCTGTTTTGAAAAACCGGTGGTAAAAGATGAAAAATTCCGTAAAAGACTCTCGTCACGAAGGGGTTAAGTTATAAACTATCGTACTATCACTACTATGCGACTCTCAACTGCTGTGACAGTCCGATATTGATAAGCAGTTAGTAAACGAATGACTCATCATGAATAGCACTAGCTCACTGCACGTCCTAGCTTGCACTTGACTCATCACTCGGCAGGCACCAGGCGCGACATGACACATTTGACTCGACATTCTGCTGTCTGCTCTAGAGATGCTTTTGCATGCGAAGCGTATGGAGTATTTGAACGGATACGCAAAAACATTTACTCTAGCACTTTGATGAATTTTTTTTATAACTTTTAGCTAGGTGCTGGGTATTTTATAGGAAGTTGGATTAGATATTAAAATACAATAATTTTTTAACCATTAGTTTGGGGCCCCCGGGCAGTGCCCCGGCGGTAGTTACGGGCCTGAAACGCTGAACTATTTATATTGTTTTAAGTGCAAATGTGTTCATGTTCCGCAGTCGCTTCAAGTTTTTTTTTACCACAAAACTACTTTTAATAATTTAATTTTTCCTGAAATCCTCTACTTTCTGAATTCTTTATAAAAAAAATAATTCATCTTACGTATGATTTAGTTTTTTAAAAAAGTAATCGCTAACATGTACCATATTTCCGGCGTATAATCCGCGGATCAAACAATTATGTTTAGACCCAGAAATTTCATTTAATAATTGAAGTAAAATATTTACAGCGATCTAGTATGTTCCATTACATAAAATAAAATTTCTGGGTCGAAACATAATTGTTTGATCCGCGGATTATACGCCGGAAATTACGGTAATCAGGGTATACAATAAATATTAAGTAATTAATAAAGGCTCCAATTCTAATTTTTATAATAACAAGTGAAAAATCAGTGAAAATTACGTAATTATGTTATGTTGGCACAAGTATATAAATTTAGTTTTAGATTTATCAAAAAAAAAAAAAAAAGTAAGGAGTTTTTAGGTATTAAATGTTAAATGCACGGATATTTTTTAAATTTATTCATCTTCTTTTTTTAAATAGTTTTAAAAATTCTTCGTTTTTATTTTCCAAACGTTCCTAAAACAGTTCCAAAGGCCGTAAACATCATATCGCTGCTAGAACCTACTATTTAACAAGTATAAAATTTCTTGAATTTTCTTAAGCGACTTTCGCATTCGGTCGACCTAGTTTATACAATGGCCTCCAAAAGTTAAAGTACAAGATGTTTTTCGAAGCTCACCAGACAAAAAATGGCAGTCAGATTAATCTTCATAGTTTATATGAATAACAATAAGCTTTAAAAAAACTTATGCAAAAATTACCGCTACCACTTTTATTTTATAGAAAAGAATAGATACCTGTGAATGAGAGAAAAATATGCATTTATGAAGCTTTCGTAATTTCGCGTGTATGTTTTGTTGCATTCGAACTATTGTTGTCAGTTTTGTTCACAACAGCCACTAGTCTAGAAATGTCTAGAAGAAGTCGTTTGTCCGATTCATTAAGGTGGCGGACGGTAGGATGGATGGAAATGGGGTTGTCACAGGCCGCTACTGCTAGACGGCTCAATGTGTCTCGCAGTGTAGTCCAACGACTCTGGGATCAGTATGAATCCGAAGATTCTGTGTCCAGAAGACATGTTCCAGGCAGCCCACGTGTTACAACACCTGCAGAAGACCGGTTTCTAGCTCTTTCGGCCCGAAGGAGAAGACGCACTACTGTGCCGCAACTCATTGCAGACCACTTTGCAGCATCAGGGAGAAGAATCTCCCCTACTACGGTGCGAAGACGTCTTTACAATGCAGGTCTCTATACAAGGTGACCAGTTGTGTGTTTCCCCCCTCAACAGACGACAGAGAAGGGCCCGCTTATGTTGGGCAAGAGAACATGTTTCCTGAACCAGACAAAAGCGGGCTTCTGTACTCTTCACAGACAAGTCCAGATTCACACTGGAGAGCGATTCAGGATGTCTTCTGATCTGGAGAGAACAATGCACTCGATACCATCAATCAAACACTGTCGAAACACACAGGTACAGAAACGGTGGAATCATGGTTTGGGCTGGGATCTCACTCGGAGGCCACACTGACCTGCATGTGTTCCATGGAGGAACTGTGACTGGTGCGAGATATCGGGATGAGATCCTTGATTCATATGTGCGCCCATATGCCGGTACTATTGGCAATGGTTTCATTCTAATGCATGATAATGCGAGACCACACCGAGCTGTGGTTGTTGAGGATTATCTTGAGGATCACGGTTTGGAGAGAATGGAATGGCCAACTCACTCTCCAGACTTGAATCCGATAGAACATCTTTGGGACTATCTTGGAAGACAGGTTGCGGCTTTAAGTCCTCCTCCAAGGTCATTAAATGCGCTGGAACAAGGCTTACTCCAAGTCTGGTCAGCGTTACCTATTTCGGTGTCCGACAATTTAATTGAGAGCATGGAAAGTCGATGCCGCCAATGCATTCAAGTCCGGGGTGAGCATATTCCGTATTAGAACCAGTTTTTTAATGTTTCTGTCACATTTTACTGCATAATACTGCGATGTACTGGTTTCTCCAAGAATGGAATTTTCCACCATGAGGGCTTTTTTGTTGTAGTTTCATTTATACGTTTAACTTAAGTAAATTTCTATGTCGCATTTAATAAATAACGGTTTAGCGCACATTTCCTCCAAATTTGTTGTTTATATATTCATTCATTTGCAAATTAGACGCAAAAAACCGGATGTACCTTAACTTTTGGAGGCCAGTGTATATTGATAGTTTTTATCTATGTAAGTTGCGAGTGTTACTGTAGGACAAATTTCTGATATTTTCAATCAATAGATCAGATTCATTTTTTTCCCCTATTGGCCCATGTATCGACGGCCGACTTAGATTTTCCATGTGTGGGTAAGGTATAGTATATGTCCAACATTTCCGGCTCTGCAGACAAAATTTATACATAATTTTTTTTCAGTGGGTAGACCGACTAGCTATTTATGTGATTCGAAAATGTGACAGAACACGTGACTTTCATACCGGCTGACCAGATAGATCTATTGAAATCATTACTTTTTTTACTCATAACCTAGATAGGTTGACTGACCGACTAGCTTTTGCCATATGATTGTAAGGGTGTAGTGAAATGCATTCTGAAGACTTAAAGTCCTGCCAACCAGAATTTTTCCGAATTATTTTTATTAATCGGCCTACTGACATACTACAGAGACACTAATTAAATCTGCTGATAAGCCGACTGAATCCTTTTACCAAACATTGGGGGGGCAGCTGCCCCCCCCTGCCCCCCCGCTCGCTACGCCCCTGAGTGGAGAATTCTTTTGTGTGTCCCTGTAAATAAACGATGACTGCTATATACACAATATTCTGTAGTAAGCCTCTTGTAATGCACCTTAATGATATATATAAATTTCAATGCATTTAAAATAGTGAAACATTATTTAATTAAACCGCAAACGATTTTTTTCCATAGACGTAATTCAACGGAATTCTTTTGACTGTCCCTGTAAAGTAACTATAAGTGCTATGCACACCCTATTCCATATTAAGCTTTTTGTAATGCACTTTAGTGATATATATCAATTACAATGTGTTTGAAATTGTGTAATATCATTAAAATAAACCGCAAATGATTTTTCCCCCATACACCGTAATGTAATGTAATTCTTTTGAGTGTCCCTGTAAAAAAACTATAAGTGCTACACACTTCAGTTGAAATAGGGAACATGCTATAGATAACGACAATAACATATAAAAATTGCAGGGCAATCCGAGCATATTTACGGAAGTTAGAGCACGGACAGACAAACCGAAGTCATAAACACTTTTCAAGTAGGTTGGAAAGTGTTAATAAAAATGAATGCAAAAAATTTATGTACAGTAGACTCCCTCAAATCTGCAAATCTAAAATTCACAAATGCCTAAAATCCGCACATAATTTCAGATGTAAACAATAAAACTTACAGTTAAGATGTAGGTGAAAATTTTAAGTATTTTTTATTTTTATATTATTCTGTACACATTTTAATATGGAATTCTGGTTAATATGATAGAACTCATGTTTTCTCATGAAGGAAGCATAAATTCATTTCTGAAAAATTTCAAGATAGCGCTGATATCAGTGGCGATCACAATTTTTTACCAAATACATTTATGTATTAATCAAGCTTTTTGGTTATTAAATATGGCTAAACATGAAGTAAAACTTTGTTATTTTAAGATTTTGATGTGAATTATTAGTGTATATTTATAAGCAGAGTTTCACCGAATAATTCCAGAAAAAAAAATTCTCATCATTATGCATATTTAGTTATGCATATTAATTATTTACCTAACCTTTACTTTTAATATTAAAAAAAATTAAATTTCTTAATTTCTATTATTTTACTTTTATTGTAAACATACATTATAGTTTTGAGTGCATTTTTACATTCAAATTACTGTTTAAAAAATGTAAACAAAACAGTGACCAGAAATCCTCAAAATTCTAAAATCTGCACAATCTCTGGTTTTAAGCTATGTGGATTTAAGGGAGTCTACTGTACATACTTGTATATGAAAAGATAAAAATAAACTAAACTAAATATATATCAATTACAACAGCAAATTATTTTTAGGTTATAAAATTTAAACTGTGAAAAAAATTAAGTGTTAATAGTGAGAAAGAAGATTCTCAACTACAGAAAATGGTTAAAATTATAAGAGATTCTGATAAAAGGCAATGTTGAACCAACTAATGGATACCTTTACAGTAACATAATGTTGAAAAATGTCAATTTTGTCATTAAACACAAAATTTTAACTGTCCTTATAAATAGATATTAAGAAAGTACATAAATATGAACATGAATTAAAGAGGAAATATCTCATAAAAACATTCAAGCAATTATACATAATGAAGTACCTTCTTCCTTAGCTTGCAATGGTGGAGGAACAGGATCACAAAACAAAGGTGCACAAGGTTTGGATGTCACCAGCAAAAGGACATTTAGCTGGCCTACTTTTGCAAGTGAATAATGTCTGAAATTTATAAAAAATAATTTTAAGTGAAATATTCTGAGAAACACTTGAAAATTACATATTTTTAAATTAATTTATGTCGCCATGTTGCTAGTCAGTAGTCACACAATCGTCACTAGATGGTAGTTGCATATCTATATGAATACTTTTAAAGAGGATAAAATAAAAGCCATATATTTAAAGCGAAAAGCGCATTCTGTCAAATTCCACATTAATTTTTCTACATAAAATTGGTCTCTTTGCGCATGCTTCAACTTTTTTTTTTTTTAAAAAGGGTTTTCTTCTCAGAAATGGGAAACCTGTTTAGCCTAGGGGGATTGAAAAGGGTTGATTGAAATTGCGTTGTTTTTTTTTTTTTTTTAAAGAACTCATGTTTTCACTACTAAATATGCATATATTTAAAATGGATTATTAAAAACAAATAAGAATTAATTTTTAAAAAATCTTACATTTATTACAAAATTATAAAACAAACCTAAAAAAATTATAGTAAAGAACCATTTATCCGGAATGGTTGGAGTCACATGTATTCCGGATAACTGTTTTTTCTGGTTAACTGGTTGGGCATTATAGCGACATCTATTTGTAGAATATATGTGGCTGTGGCATTGTTTCTGATTTCACATTAATTATTAGATTACACAGATTAAGAAACGGATCCAATCAAGGTCAAAGATTTATTCAGAGTTTGAGAAAAGACAATTTATTGGAATACCTTGCTTCTGTATAACTCTTCCCCAACAACATCTGCATAAAAATCAAAACTCCCAATATCTAACTATATATTCTTTCATTTAAAATCCTAGATATTGGCATTAACTTATACCATGCATGTGAGTAATGTATCAAACAGTGAACATGTCAAACTAGCACTGTGACACTTTTTTTCTGGAGAAATTCTGAAATTAATCAATTGGAAATATCATTCTGGATAACTGGTTTTCTGGTTAACTGGATTCTGGATAAACGGTTCCATACTGTAACAATAACTATTAAACATCTGTGGATACATTAAAGTGGTTCTCAAATGATCTGCTTAACAACATGAAACTTTATGATAAATTTTTAAACGTAAAGACATAAAATTGCCAGCCCTGACTATTGAAGTAATTTCGAATCAATATGAGTTTTCCCTTTTTTGATAAATACTTCTGGAGTTATAAGTGATTCATATCACGGGATGACATGTTTTTCCCCTTTCTCATACTGCCACATAAGGAATTCAGTACAAAACGCTGACTTTGACAGTATTTTCTGAAAAATCTTCTGCCTTTACCAAAAAAAATGGAAAATGTGTTTCGATTACATAGTTTCTGAATAAGAACACTTGCCAATTTTATGCGTTTCTGAATAAAAATGAATTCAGAAATATGTCAGAAAGTAGCTCTGTTGGATTTGAAAACAGCTTTAGCATAAAGTATAAAGTAACTAAATATTTTTAATCATGTTTTTTCTTAGGTCTGAGAGCAAAACAACTTTGAGAAAATTTTCTATCAAATTGATCACAAATTTATCATAAGGCAGATTTCCCTGCTGAATATTTGAAAATAAAATAGTTCTGAAACTTTTGTTGTATTTGACAATCATTATTGAACTCTATAAATTGTTTATATATGATAACGAGTAAAAGAAAATATATATGTTCTGGGGATTATTATTTTTTAATACATCATCATATGATGTTACCATGTACAAGAATGTTAAAATGATTTATTAAAAGATAAATATGTAATTAAACCTGAAAATAAATATAAATGTTGAGAATAAGTGATATTTTGTTGAAGAGGGAGTAAAATTTGAGAGGTTTTCATCACCTTGTGCAGTTATTGCAAATGATGTCTCCACTGTAGCTCCTACCCCATCTACCCCAAAAATACTGAGCCTCATGTGTGTTGCAAGTAGTCTCATTGGAAAGCTCATAGAATTCTGGTAATGCTTCAGATTTCGGAATTCTGGCAAATGCAAAGAAGCTATGGGGAAAAGGTGTACATATATTCACAGTATAAAAAAGAGACTGATCAAATATTTTAAGCAAATGAAATAAGATTTACTGAATAAACAATAAATGTTACTTCTAGATAGACTGTTTCCATTTTATCTTACAGTTAGAGGGAAGGGGCAAAAAGGGAAGGAAACTTAGAGGTAAGTTATTCTGGAATCAAAAGGGTAACTTTAGCTGAAAATTAAATAAATAAATCGGTCAAGTGTGAGTATAACTCATGCTCAAAGGGTTCCATACATTAAATTTATTAATTATTTTTTTTCCTAATTTTAAATCTCTATTTTTTTCATAATTTCAGCAGATTCAGAAATAGGAGGGGGGGGGGGGGACATATATTTGCAGTACACTTTCAATGATCTCTGAAAATATAATACCTAAATTAAAACAATTATATTTTTTAATTCGGTGTTACGAGATCTTTCGAACGATACCATACACAATACATAAAAAGAAATTTTCTTTTTCAAGCAACTTAATTAATATCTCGGCTAATTACCAACAATTTTATTCAAAAATCATTATCAACTATCCTTGGATGATTCTGCATCGATAGATATCTCTAGTGCCCGTTAACTACCCCGCTGACCACTCGTAAAATAAAGACTTTGTGTAATGGAAAAATGTGTTTTTCTCAAAAACTATGTGACATGGAAAATCGCTACAGTTTTCCTGCACAGTGTAAATAAACTCCTACTAGCCCTAATTTTTTTATAATTTTAGTTTCAGTAGATTCAGAAATAGAGGGGGTGGGGGGTGGGAAAACATTTTTGTAGTGTATTTTCTACGATATCTCTAAAATTAAAACAAATGTATTTTTGAGATTGATACTACGAGATCTTTCACATGATATCCCACACAATATACTAAAAAAAAAAAAAAAAAATTGTTTTTTCAAGTAACTTAATTGCCCCCTCTAAATTTTTTTTATACATATTTGTGAATGGCTAATAATCTGAAAATGTGTGGGTCAATAGGCTTTATAACTTTTCCAAGTTTGAACTTTCCATGTCCCAAAGTTTACGATTAAAAGGGCTCTGACATTAAACATGTACTATGAAAGTTACCTTTTCCTCCTGGTACAGGCCAGAAGGACTTTTTTGTAGTGTATTTTCTATGATATCTCTAAAAATATAATACCTAAAATTAAAACAAATGTATTTTTGAGTTTGATATTACAAGATCTTTCACAAGATATCCTAAAAAAAAAAAAAAAAAAAAAAAAAAAAAAAAAAAACGTTTTTTCAAGTAACTTAATTAGGTCCTCCTAACTTTTTCCTATGCATATTTGTGAATGGCTAATAATCTTAAAATATGGGGCTTTATAACTTTCCACATCCCATAGTTTATGAGTAAAAAGGCTTTGACAGACAGACAGACAGATAATGGAAAGATTTTATAATGATTCAGTTTTTACTTTTTAGGTACGGAACCCAAAAAATTGAAGAGATAAAGATAGAGAGTGAGAGTGAAACAGGGGGGTGAAGATAGCAAAAATGTTTTTGTAGAGATAAAATGAACACAAAAAATTGATGAAGGAATAAAATTTAACTAATCAAAAGTTATAAAATAGGATGCATTTTATTATAATAGTAATGGAATTACAAAAAAATTTAATAAAATTTGAAACTCACCTTAACAGCCAGTATATAAGTTGTGACCTACACAAATAATAGAAGAAAATTAAAAACAAATTACTAAAATTCAGCTTAATTTAAAAATTTTCTATAGAGAAAATAAATTATTACTAATAGCACTGCACATCACATTTTAAGAAAATTTTGGTCTTTAGATTTCAAATGGCAATGTATTATTACATAACAAGCATGTCCCTCAGAAATTAGAAGATAATTTAAATATTATTCATCATAAAAAATATTTTTAAATATTTTCTAACTTTTTTTATGTACAGTAAAACTTTTTAATATAGAACTGTAAAGGTCTGGAAAAAAGTTCTGTTTTAGATAGGTTTCCCTCCTAGAATGTACACTGTCATTTTAATCATTTTTTTTTTTTTCTTTTTCTGACAGGACTTTGAAAATTTCCATTTAATGCAGGATTCAGTTATAAAGTCATAAAAATAAATCCAGTAAAAGGTTGGTGGATTTTCTAAATTTTTAAAATAACAAATTAAGAAATTCATAATAAATATTAAAATATTTATTTGAATTTATATTTAAAATTGCAAACGATTGTTATTAAAAACTGAGGCTAATGGAAGAAAATTGAAATCAGATTTGGGAATTTCTGCAAAAGATATATTAAATATCTGTTGTGATGTGTAACCAGACAGTATATATTTAGATTAGAATTAAAACTTATTTCTTAGCTAATTACAGCAGGAACAACAAACCAATAATGCAATGGGGTAGATTTGTTATTATGTAGCAGATTATGCAAAAGTTAGAATTTTTATACAGTGTTAAATCACAAAAAGAATAAAGTAGATAATCTAATATAAAATTTGAGTCTTTTTCAAAAGTCATATTTTAAAAACATTTTTACATTTAAGTTTAGAAATATAAAATAGAAGTTGAGTATATATACAATATCATTAATTATCTCTTTGGAGATTTAAGTAGAATGATAATAGAACTTGATATGTTTTTTGAAATTCATAGATATTATAATTATATATATATATATACACACTCAATTGTACAATTATAGTAGTTATTAAGTATTGTACAATTTGTTGTCTCAATTGTAATTTTAATTGTAAAATAAATATAATTAAACTCTAATTATATATATATATATATATATATAATTAGAGCTTAATTATATTTATTTTTACAAAATACAGTAGACATTGTTTAGAACAATGCTGAATGGAGCATGAAATTTATTTGTTATCTGGTGAATTTATCATATAACAAGTTTCCTTACAATCAGGCTCACATTATACAAGTTCTAATGTAAAAATACTACTGTATTTTAGGTAGATTTCGTAAGAAATACTACCTATTACATTCTCACCTAAGTTGGAAATTTTGAAAAATTTTTGCAGATCTACGCCGATCATGACTCCCAGAACCCAAAACCACCCCCAGTTCAAAACTTTATCTATCTATCTATCTATGTCACTTTTTTCTGACCACGATAACTGGAAAAATTCTGCATAAATCTCTTTCAAACTGATACATAAAATCTCGGTCAAGTTCGTTAATGGGCAAAATCGAACCAAGGGGGGAAATGGAGGGGCTTTTTGTGAAAACAGAAAAACCCTCATAATTTTTTTATTATTATACGTATCGAATCCATTTAAAGTTATTATTACTTCTAGGAAAAGGGCCGAAAATTTATGTATGACAGATTTTTGATATAATTAAAAATGGCTCCAAGGGGGGGAAAAAGGGGGGGGGGGTTTAGAAGAAAAAAAATCAATTAATCCTCTTAGTATTATCTAAAACTTTTATATTGACAAGTTTTTTATAGGACCAACCGTTATAACAAAAAAAAAATAAAAACAAAAAAATCTCTGCCGGCTCCGCCTGCAAACAAGTTATTTTTCGAAGTAGGTGGTTTCAACTTCCGCATCTTTTCGAAACTGATACATAAAATCAAGGGGCTTAAAATCTCGGTCAAGTTCGTTAATGGGCAAAATCGAACCAAGGAGGGGGAAATGGAGGGGCTTTTTGTGAAAACAGAAAAAAAAAACAATTTCTTAATTATGATACGTATTGAATCCGTTTAAAGTTATTATTGCTTCTAGGAACAGGGCCAAAAACTTATGTATGACAGATTTTTGATATAATTAAAAATTGCCTTAAGGGGGGGAGGGAAAGGGGATTTTAGAAGAAAAAAATTCATAATTTCGTCAATTCCCAAGATTTCAAATCCGCTTAAATTTATTATAAATCCTCTTAATATTATCTAAAACTTTTATATTGACAAGTTTTTTATAGGACCAACCGTTATAGCAAAAAAAAAAAAAAAAAAAAAACCTGCCGGCTCCGCCTGCAAACAAGTTATTTTTCGAAGTAGGTGGTTCCAACTCCCGCATCTTTTCGAAACTGATACATAAAATCTCGGTCAAGTTCGTTAATGGGCAAAATCGAACCAAGGGGGGGGGGGGGGGGGGGGGAAATGGGGAGGACTTTTTGTGAAAACAGAAAAAACCCATAATTTCTTAATTATGATACATATCGAATCCGTTTGAAGTTATTATTACTTCTAGGAGAAGGGCCGAAAATTTATGTATGACAGATTTTTGATATAATTAAAGACTGTCTTAAGGGGGGGAAGGGGGGTTTTAGAAGAAAAAAATTCATAACTTCGTCAATTCCCAAAATTTCAAATCCGCTTAAATTTATTATAAATCCTCTTAATATTATCTAAAACTTTTATATTGACATGTTTTTTATAGGACCAACTCTTATAGAGGGGGGAAAAAAAAAAAAAAAAAATCCTTGCTGGCTCCGCCTGCAAACAAGTTTGGTTTCGAAGTATGCGGTTCCAACTGCAGCATCATCGCAAAAAGGTCATTTCTTCCGCAATTCCCGACAAACAGGTGCCCCACGGTCTGCGTCTTCGAAATCTACCTGTGCCTGTAGGCCAAGCCGTCAGGGATTTTTTAAAATAATTTCTCTGAGTATATTTATATAACATAAAATATTTAGACACTTTTCTATTTTCCTGTGGACTCCTTTCTATAAAAAATAAGTCTCTAAATAATGGGATTTAATGCCAAAACTGTATAAGCATGGCACGATTACATGTTCAAAATTTTTGGCAAATAACTTCGTCCAAATACTTCATCCATGTATCCTGACTATGGAATATTTTATAGAAGGTACTCTGTTGAAAAATAAAAAAATACTAGATATAATTCCCATTCTAAAAAAAAGCCGCAGGATAAAGCTGTTTACATCAAAATTCCTTGTTTATACTTTTGTATACTGCTGTTATATAGTTAAGTTTTTTGAAGGGATGTAATAAATGCCAATAATATGGACGTTTGAAAGGAACTTATTGCTCTTCATTTAGTCAGAAACTGCAAACAGATATAACATATACAACAATAAATAATGGATATAACATATAAAATGTACATAAAACTTAGATTTAGCCCTGAAATTATGAAAAAAAATAATTTAGAGCCAGTGAACCATGCTCTTTTTTTAATAGATATATGCTTATCACAGTTTTTGACATTACATCGCCGTTGATTATACGTCTGCAGATAAAGTCTCATATTATGCCCATTAAAGCACATCTTTTGATGACAGAATCCAATAATCTTGAAAATAATTTATCGCACCAAGTTCTGTAGATGGAAGATCCCAGATCTTTATATATATATATTTCAAAATGCAAGAGAAAACAGAGAAATAGCAGTTAATTTATATTCTTCCTTAGAAAAATTAAACAGGCTTACCTGTAAAATTAATAAAAAATGGAATATGTACATTGTTTGCTAGCAACAATGCATTTAAGATCAAACGTGAAGTCACACTTTTATGTATTCAATGTTAAATCAAATTGTTTGGCAATATATATATATTTTAAATAGAATGTGGTCAACGGGAAAATAGACAAGAACCAATATTGATAACAATTACATATTTAAAAATATCCAAAAATTATGTAAGACTCATAACAATACTTATGATTTACAACAAAATTTATTTAAAAGAGGAAAACAGAAAAAAAAAAAAAACATATCTATTTATTTTCTTTTTTAATATGAAGTACTATTTTATTTTACATTTAAAGGAAAAAAAACTATACAATATGCATGTTTAAAATTAATTTCAGATAAAGATTTTTTTAAAGGGATGACTACAAATAATCAGAAGTTTAAAGCGCTCTTCAAAAAACACTTTTAGTTTCAGTATGAAAACACAAGATATCATTTACTGTTAATTTGAGTTTGATGTTAAATCTGAAAATTAGTAAACATTGTGATACCAATTGTGAATATATACTTAATGAAGAAATGATATCGTAACAAGAGAAAAACTTCTTACTAAATATTACTATAATAATTATATATTATTATATTATTATTTACTAATTATATTTTTCTAAATAACAATAACAGTAATTACAACTTACCAAGCAGAGAGATCAAATAACCATCCAATATTGAAGGCAGATAAGGTAGAACGGAAGGGCTAGAAAAAATATTTATAATTTCAATGAAAATAATATTTTAAAATACAATATTTATTTGCATATTTTTTAAACAATTTCTTCAGTTTTAAAAATAGAGGGCAAGAAAAAATGTAAGTTTGTAAAAAAATAGTATTCATTTTTCACAAAGGGCAACATAGAATAAAAAGATATGTGACTATTTAAATATATTTTAACAAATGAAAATTTAAGATTAAACAAAATACATAACAGTTTCAACAGATTTTCGATAGTTTCCTGGAACAATATAATAATTTTCAATTTTCTGGAACATTCTACAATAAAATAAGGAAAAACTAACTTAGAAAGCAAATGTTAAAATGACTACAGAAATATTTAGTAAAAGTAAATCTTCTATGCTTTAAAGCATGAAAAATTTCAAAATAAAGTTTAATCAGATATATAAAAAAACGTAAAAAATTTTGCTTATTACAAGTACACAAATAACGTAGAATGGACAATAGGATGTTTCAGTATTTTTTTTTTTTTTAATAGCTACTACACCCGTCTGAAAAACTGAACAAAATTTGCCATCACCATTTTCAAGCAGATTTTCTCCAAAATTTTATACAAACCTCGGCCTATTACATTACATATAAAGTTTCATAAAAAAATATTCATAAATTCATCACTTAAACTGCAAAAAAATCAAGAAAATTGCTATTGCAGCACCCCTCCCCTTCTATGGGGAATATCCCAATTTTTAACAGGATCTGACATCCATATTCATAGTCAAAAACATATATATATGAGGTTTGGTTCAATTCTATCCATAACTTCATATGCTCTTTGATGATACAAAGGTAAAGTCGCTACCACAGCGGCCCCTTCTGGAAGAATACCCCCAATTTCAACTGAGAACTGACGACCATAGTCAAAAACATGTATATGAAGTTTAGCTCAATTCTATGCATAAACTTTGTACACTTTCCGAGGATACAATAAGGAAAATGGCATGAAAATTACTATCACAGCACCTTCTTCCAGCAGAATATCCCCAATTTCAACTGGGACCTGCTAGCCATAGACAAAAACATATACAGCAGAAGATCTTTATAGTGCAATTCTATATAATGCAATTCTCTATATAACACACAACTTCTCAGATGTAAACAGTGAATTTTGAAGTTATGGAACACATGTATTTCACATTGTAAAAAAAATTGCTACACTCCAGAGGACTAAATTTGATACATTTGCTCATTGATATCTCTTTACTTCAAAATTGTTTAATGAAAAAATTGCTATTATTACAACACAATTTTTTGAAAATGAGTAATATACTATATATAATATATTTGGACCAAGTTTATAAAATAAATTTAACAATGTGTGAAATGATCTATATTATGCAAAAATTTATAATCTGCACAACTTCCAAGGAATAAAACATAAAGATCCTCTACTTTATTTGGATATGTTTCAGACATATTTGGACATGTTTACAAGGTAAGTTTAATAATGTGTGAAATGAGATACATAAAGTGCAAAATTCTATATAACACCCAACCTCATGTTTTTAGGTTTGCATTATAAAGATCTTCTACTGTATATGAAGTTTGGTTCAATTCTATACATAGCTTCATATACATTTCGATGATACAAAGGACACACGGACAGAGACATCTTGTAAAAATGTGTTTTTTGAGATATCTGACCACTAAAATGTGTAAATCCATCAAAAACTAGAAGTCGAAAAAAATTTTGTTTACAAAACTTTCTTCTATTATGGATGGAAGAAAGTAAAAAATAGAGATACAAATTATGCGAATAAATATGGTATTATTACATTATAATAAACTAAGGCAAAATGTAGAATATTTTTCTTTTAAAAGAAGAATTTTTTTAAAAAAGAAAAGTAGAACATACCAAGGCAGAGAGTCTAAATCCGGCACTGACTTTCACTTCCTTTTTGCAACGATCTTCATAATTAAAATCTTCATTTCTAAAACACAAAAAGATATAAGAATGACAAAAAAAGGAATTAACAGTGTATTTGACCATCATACAAGTTAAATATATCTCAATAATAATAATAACAGATTTAAACAATTACAAGCAGAAAATATTTCATTATTTTGGGATTTTGCTAAACCCATGTAAGAAGAGATGCTTATAAAATTTCATAAATATTCTGGGACAAAATAAAATTAAATAGAGATTAAATTTAATTTAGTAAAAATTCTTTTATAAGCTAAGTTGAATTAATTCTTCTTCAATGTGGATAAATTAAAACAGTTACAATTTGAGTCTTATTTAATTCCCTGTCAAACACAACTGATCTGTGTGATTGTGCAATCACTTTCTTTGCCATTGTGTGTTTTTTATTCATGTTAGAACGGCATGAATGAAAAACGTTCAAGAATAATAAATGTTCAAGGATTGTCAGTTTGATTCACTTTAATTAATTTTAGGTGCTTTAAAAAAAAATCATATTTGTGTCAGAGAGCTTAAATTTTCTGAGCATATTTTAATCTATTTTATATTTCTTTGGTGCTTTGTTTTTTGCTGTTCAAACTCATTATTTTATTAGCGGTTCTAAGTTTGTGTTTAACTGTTATTGAACTCAATAGTTTAATTTGTTGTCAAATATCAATATTTTCCTTAAATTTTTCTCTATATTTGCTTACAAATGCAAAATCATAAAACTTTGTTGTTCTTTTACACATATTGTTTTAAATAAGTTATTAGGAAATTTAATTGTGATTAAAAACTAGTTCTAAATGAATATTTTAATTAAACAAAGAATTTTATTATATCTCCCTCTCATTAAAATAAGAACTACCAAAATTTGATCATCTGATACACTATGCTCAAATGTTTTAAGATTTCTATTATTCCCAATAGAGGGTTAATACATGTTTAAATGATGATTCATTCATTAAATAGAAACATAGCTCACATAAAGGTATAAGAACAAAACATATTTAGGAATATTACTAATATAATTAGCTTTCTAATAGTGGAAATAACGTACAAGATAGAAATATGCGCATTCTTAGAAAAAAGCCTATTAAAATCTATCTTGCATATGTTTAGTAAGATAACTTACAAAATAACACCAGTATGCAACAAACTCAGGGATATTACTAAAATAATTAGATTTATAACAGTAACAATAATATATAAGATAGAAATACACAAATTATTATTAGAAAGATAGGAGAAAATAAAAGCCACTAAAAATCTACCTTGCATATATCTGCTTCTCATATAGCTCAGTCATTATTTCAGCATCAGTATAACCCAAGAACTTCCCCAGCTATAAAATTAAATTAAGATGGTAATATATATTATAAGCTTAAAACAAACAATGAATAATATTCATCTATATTCTAATAGCGCAAATCTAGTGACTGTAGTAAACAGATATGGGGCAGACTGCTTCGCATTTAATATGCCTGCTGGCCAGATTTTTTTTTGAGTTGAGCGACCTTCTAAAATGTATATATTTGGAACTGTTACCATTCAAAATTTTATTCATAACATAAACAAAACACTTAAAAAAGAATTGAATTGATTGTGTTTTTTACCATTCTGAAAACTATAGTAAACAATATGCACTTTGTTCATCTACAGAGAATAAAATCAGAAACACTTTTGATGTCAGTCGTCTATGAACCAATGAAATTATTTTTAGTTATAAAGTTTTAGACAAATCAACTTGATTTCTTGCACATTGATTTCTGAAACAGAAATGGAAAAGAGAATTATATTGCAAAATGGCTGATATGGGCTTGCCAGAAATTATAGTCATGTCAAAAATGATTATGAAAGATTTTTCTTCTGTTGATAATCCTGCTAGCTAGCTATGGCAGTTAATTTGATTAGACATGCATGAAAATGAATTGTTTTATAATGAATGCATTCAACATTAAAATATACCAAACTTTGGTACGTTGCTTTTCTTTTTAACGCAGATTAACTCTATTTAGGTAAGGTTTTTTCTTTTTTTTAAATCGTTGCAAATTTTGTAAAGAAAACGAAAAATAAAATTTTCTTTTTAATGCATTGATTCCAATTTGTTTAAAGTATAGCTTAAAGTTTAGCATATATGAAAACTGTTTTTAATTGAAACCTCTGGTTGATATTTTATATTTGTATATAGTCTTTTCTTTCGGTTTGTTGGGGTTTGCGGAACTTGAGGTAATGGAAAATTGGAAATATCTGCTATTTTTGGAGTTTACAGAACCCAAAATATCATTGTAATAGAAACCTTTTTCTCTTTTTGTTTTCTTATTTTCCCTCAGATTCTTCTTTCGGGTCTGTGGTACCAGGAGTAACGCCGAAATTGTAAATTTTCTCCCTACTTTTCTTCGTGTGCATGGAATACACCAAACTAAGTGAATTTTTTTTTTCTTGAGTCTGTAGTATCCAAAATAATGATGAAATTTCTGTTATCTTTCTCCTTTTGATGTTTGTGTCTTGCAGTCCCGAAATAAAGCCGAAATTACAAGATTAATGCTGGAAATATAAAATTTTCACCTTTCCTTTCGAATCCGCAGAACCCAAATTATTTCTGAAATTGTAAAATTTCCATCTTTATTTTTCTTCCCTTACATTGGAATTTTTCGGGTCTAGAAGACACACTATAACTCTAAAATTGCAACTTTTTGCACCTTCTTTCTTAAGTCAGCGGAATCTGAAATAGTAAAATTTCCATTTTATTTACTTCTTCAGATTTCAATATTTGGATTTTTCGGGTCTGCAGGACCCAAAATTGTACAATTAATAATGCTGAAAATATAAAATTTTTGCCCTTTTTTTAAAAAAAGCCATGAATTAATGCCAAAATAATAAAATTTTCACTTTTATTTTTCTTGCATTCCCTTGTAATTTTCCAGGTATCTTGAGACCCCAAATGATGCGTAAATTGTAAAATTTTCTCATGCTATTTTTTGGGTCGGCGGAATGGATATAAAACCAAAATTAAACATCCTTTTGCCCATATTTTGGTATAAGATATATTTGATATTACACCTCATATTTGGCATAAAATATTTTGGTTATTGTCTTAAAATGACATACCAACATAATATATGTTGTTTTGATTCAACTATCTAAATAGCTTCAAATTTAACTTTTTGATTGCAATTTACATGCATATAGATATTTTACATACAGTTTTTGCACAGTTTTGCCATAATTAAATTTTAATAGATATAAAATTTAATGCACATTGTGTGAGTGTGCATAGATTATCTGGAGGGAGGAGGGGGATGTTCAAAGTATTTTCAGTCTTGACCAGAGCTGATTAATGGAGGAGCAAAGTTCCACACGCATTTTATGAGTATTTTTGCCTTATTTAAAAAAAATCTACATTTAAAAAAGGTGAAACTTTTTATACTAATATACCAATATTGTTGGAAGTTTGCTGCTGCAGTAATCATATGCTTCAAGGTCAAACAGGAATGTGCCAGTAGGTTGCAGTGTTGCCTGTTTTTTTTTTTTTTTTTAATTAGTCCGATTGCTTGATTGCTGCCACTTTTTAAAAAAAATAATATTTCCTTTATTTAATGACAAATTTAATAAAGTGACTACTACTATTTCAAAACAAAAAATGCAGCAATGAAGCAATCTGAATAATAGGAATCAACAGGCCATACTAGTACTTTAGTTGTCCCGGAGTCGGAGTCGGTTCTGTTAAAATTTCAGGAGTCGGTGTCTCATTTTTCCCACAGACTCCACAGCCCTGGTAATGAGTCAATTTGAATCTGAGAGTTTCCAGTTTAGAGCAAGCTTCATTCATATGAATATATTTGTATTATTCACCAACTTTAGCACTATTTTCTCAAAGTTCTTTTGCTTTTATAGGGCAGCTCTATAGGCAATATTCCACTTTTGCTATTTTATTTAGTAGAGAAATTTTGTTAGCCCCTCACAGAAAATTTGCCAGGAGGTGGAGGTAGGAAGGAATCATGAAGAAATTTTATTTTATTTATATCACAAAGTCTTTATTAACATGCTTTTGTGTTATTTATTAATTATTTTTGTATAATTTAAAAAAAAAAAAAGTATTTTATATATTTACTTTTCGTCTGCATATAAAATTAACTTTATATTAAATTAATAGGATTACCAAGGAATTTGAAAAGCTAGAAGAAATAAAAACACAATTATTCATGAAATATAGAAATTTTGATATATTAAAACTAAAATAAACATCACACAAAAAATGAGAATTTTGCTATATAAATAAATAAATAAATATATATATATATATATATATAAAACATACCACATTCCACATGTCTGGCTGATTCGTAGATATAATAAATCCACCATCATCAATGAGATAGCAAATGATATAATCCTGAAAAAATAATTTATAACAGAAATTTTAAAACAAATTAATTAAATTTCTGAACAGCAGAATCTTATTGGTGTACTTCTCACTTGTATTCTATAAAACATCTTAAAAAAATAAAATAAAAATAAAACCCCTAAAATGCATGAAACAAAAAAGCAAAGAATTTAAGTAAATAGAAGTAAACAAATATCCCTAGAATATATGAAAAGAAAATAAACACTGATGAAGTAAATAAGTAAAATAAGACTATAAATATAAACAGTAGAATTTCACCTATACACTTCCATGTGATCTCCATTTTAATCTATCTGCATATTTTTCTCAATAGCATATAAAAAATAAAGGCCCCAGAATGTTTCAACTAGAAGTTCTCATAGATTATTAAACTTACCATAAGTTTATTTGAATTTTGAAGTTTTTTTTTTTTTTAATGGATTAGTAGTTTTGGTAAAAGCAAACATAAAACACTCTGGCTTGTAGCAGCTTCAGAAAAATGATATGACAAACACATGACACACTTATTCATAAAGTAATGCCTCCCCCCCCCCCCCACACACAAAAAAAAAATCAAGCAAGAAAGTAAGTTATTGTTTCTTTTTAATTGGATTTGAATCCATTGAAAATTTTTACATCCTGAATAAAAAAGAAATTATTGATCATTTATTATTTTCATATAAGCTAAGACTTATTCTCTGAAGATTTGTAAAACTGCAGTATGAAAAGTAATGTAACAGGATTTAAAAGATATTAAAATCTATTTTAATGTTTTGAAAAGTATTTTTTTCAATTCACTCATATTAATAACTCAAAAATCATTTTTGTTCTTAGTAGTGGCACTTTATATGAAGGTATAAAGTTAACATACAATGTGACATTACATTCACTCCTGGTGTACAAATTTTCATCTCATCAGTTTTTGGAAGAGACAATTGTAAATGTTAAATGTTAATTAATTTTAAGGGAACAAAAATGTAAGGGTTGAGATACACACTTATAAATTATGGTGCTCAATATTATTCTTAAACATTGTATTTGCTTTTATATATATATAAAAAATATATATACAGTAATAAGTAAATTTTGCACTAAAATATAACCATTCATTCCTACATGTATAAAAGTTTTAGATATTTTTATTCACTGATCAAAGATGAACATTTTTATTTATTTTTTTCTACTATAATATTTTTTTTGTAGCTGAATATTAGCAGAAACTTTTTAATGTTTCTATGCTCTAAAACAAAATTAAAATTTTAAGTTTGGCAATTTATTAAAAAAAAATTATACAGTAGACTTGTGATTTAATGACCTTCATAGGACTTCGGCAAATTGGACAATAAATTGAATGATTGTTAAATACATAACAGTCTAATGTAATAAAAATAACTATTGATTTATAAAAATGTTTACAAATTTTTTGTAATAATTTGTCTAAATTTTTAAAATTAAAATTGACTTATACTACAAACATCAAACACTTGCTTTCAACATATATTTCATTTAATTTAAATATGTAAAAACTACATAGATAAAACATATTTAAATTAAACAAAATATACGTTGAAAGCAAGTGTTTGATGTTTGTATTTATATGTACAATGTAAAGTCCTTATTAATTATGACTTATACTAGTTAATTAACATTTTTGAAAAAATTTTCTACTTTTTAGTTTCAAATGGCAGCTAGAAAATTCAAGCATGCCGCTTTGACACCATTGATCATTTGAAAGTAGTCATAAGGATTTTCTTCCCTTCCAGAAAAGTTTTGTGTTTTTTTTTAAATGTTGGAGGTGTTTTATGAACTTCCTTGTCAATTTCCTCTTCAGAAGAATTATTTTGAATGTCTGGTCAGGATTGAGAAGGCTGCGGATTAAGTCACCTTCTGAAAATCCCCCCAGTTTCTAACTTATCAATGGCAACATAATCCTCAAATGAGAGATTTTCCAGCTAAACATGTTTCCATAATGCTCGCATTAGATAATTGAAATCTTCAGTTTCAGTGTTCATATTTTTGGCCCCCTTGGCAGCAGATTCACTTTCATAAGTATGTTTATTTAAAAATTCAGTGGAATAGAAGCAACTGTGTTATGAGAAAGTACTTACCAAGCAGCAATTGCTATATGAATAGCCTCTAACAAATTAATTGTATACATTTTGTTTGCTTCTAAGCTCATTGGAATGGACTAGTTTCTTTCAGGACATTTTTCGAAAACACTGTATAATACTCCGATTCCTAGACTGTCAAACGGATATAAGATTCAGGAGGGAGAAATAAAATCTTTACTGTTTCTAGATTTTTAATTTCTAAAGGAAGGGCTGTGCAGTTATCGATGATTAATAGGATCTTTCTTCATTTTTTTTTTCTGAGCTTCTTGATCCACACCTTAAAAATTTTTGATGTCATCCATTCTTTCATATTGGCTTTGTAAACTACAGGCAACATTTTGATTCCCTTGAAACAAAATGGTTTTTGGGAATTTTCTATGATAAACAGAGTAAGTTTTTTGGTTCCAGACAAATTAGTAGCTAATTGAGCAGTTAATCTTTCTTTGCTTATTTTGCTTCAGAGCATGTTTCATCTTTAAAAACTAAAGATCTCTCCAATAGCAACTTGTAAAAAAGAGCAGTTTCACCAGCATTAAATATGTCATCTCCATTGTCTTCATTTAAAAGTTTTTTCAGTGTTGTATCTCTCCATTGACTCACTGTTTTGAGATTTACAGAAGAACTTTCTCTACAAAGCTTTCTGAAGATTAATCCATTTCACGTTTTGGAAAGTTCACAGCCATCCATCTGAGTCTTTGAACTTTTCAGCAAATGCATGAGCTTTAGCCTTTAACAAACTACGGTTGATTGACATATCCTTCGACCTCGTATTCTTCATCTACTCAACAAGAATCCTCTCCAAATAGAGGATATTTAGCTCTTTTGTTATGCAGTTTTTTTGGCAGTATAGATTCTTTTGTTTTCATTATGACATCCCGATTTTTTTATAATAATGAAAAGAGTGCTTTTTGGGATGTTAAACATTTTAGCAATTTCAAATTTTACTACATGATGCTTGCCCACACTTTGAAGAATTTTCACCTTCACATAGATAGATACAGATGATCTTTTAGTTAAAATAAGAGCCATTGAAAAGTATAAATGTTTAGCATGAAACCATTACAGACCATGCAAATGACTTTGCATCAACGAAATGACTTCGAAAAGATTGCATATCGAGAAGTTATTCCATTACTTGATGAATGTATTTGCCTGATAGGGCTACTTTTGTGATGACCACTAGCCAACCAATTGCAAGTAAACAGTTCAGTGGGCGTTCACTGCAAAGTTACTGGCGAAAGGGGAGATAAATTTCCATGAAAATGAACAAAGCTGTTATTAAGTACATTGTCCTTCCTACAGCACTGAGGAGAAAGGAGGAGGGAAGAGTTGACGAATGTATGAAAAAGTCAGAAGAAATCTGAAAGGGTCCGATGAAGGAAATGTTTGTTGTATTTTCTTTAGACGTCACAGAAAAGTTGAGTACAATGTACAGTTCGTTGATATTTTTGGTAAGGTCACTAAAATCAAGATGCAGATTATTTGATAGTCATTAAAATGCATGAGGAAAAACATTGTAAGTATTGGAAAATAGTCGGGTCCTTATACAAAAGTCGTTAAACTGGTGGTCATAAAATCATGAATCTAGTGTACCATAAATGAAGATTTCTACCCAAAACTGTTACGCGACGGCGGTGTATTAATTCTATTTTCAAAACTTAAATATCTTTAATTTAAATCTTTTGCAATTTAATTATTTTAAAATCTATATTTTAATTAAGTCCTAATTTTAATCATTTTAAATTATTTATTTCTAATATTATTCTTCATTTTTTACTTTAAAAGATAGTCCTTTATAAAATACTATTACATTCATAATATTTCTGCATCTTCCTTTTTCAATATCTTATCTAACGTTTCTGTTTAGTCTAGAAAGGAAGAATCCCCCTTTTTCGCCTCTCAGTAACATTCCTTTCACAGCGTGTCTGCGCGGGTGCTGAGGTCATTGACTTTACGGTTCACTGCTTCAGCGACATGCACCCGTTCGGGGATTTTGAACACAGCATCGGTTAATTGCGATTAACCCGATCGCGAATACTTTTTTCTGATTGGAGGAACTCTTCAGTCCCAGCAGTTGAGATAATTTAACTGGCTTTTAACGGCTAGTGTTTCCCGCGACTTCTTTAAATTTTTCGTAGCGTTCTCTTTCTTAAAAAATGATCATCATGCAGTAAAGACGTAAATTTTGAGCGTCTTAAAAAATTCTATGAGGGCCGATCGTTCGAACTAAACGGGTTCGGCGATCGGTACCATTTAAGATGTCTAGCTATACTTTAAAATTAAAATACAAAATCTAAAATATTTATTTAAATATAACGTTCTAAAAAATACTTATGTTAGCGTGATGCTGAAATTATAAGTGATAACCGCGGAAAGCAAGTAGTCATCACGAATGCTATTATAGACGGTCTGGCATATATACCATTTGGAGCAAGATAATCGCTGTTCTTCGTTGAGTTCAAAGCTGTATCTACAAGCTGAATGGTTCTTGTGAACGTCTAACAACTACTAGCTGATTAGATCTTGTGTACAATCTACTGGTTTCAACAAAATATAATATATCTATCCCAGAGGGAATGTGTGAAGGTCTCAACGCTTGGTAAGATGGTTCTTTTGTATCTTCCCTTTTATCACCCAGTGGCGGATATTTTATTTTCGAAGCCTGTCGTATAATTACACATTGTAGCCTGCCGTATAATTACACATTGTTTTATATAATGTGAAGTGAATTTTTATTATCACGTATTTCTCATGACACTGATAAATCCTCAATGAACTCATATACATTCACGATGACAATGGAACTTTATCTGCACTATGGACTTTGTCTAGTTTCAGCATAATGGCTGCATATATCACAACTATAAATAATATAATTATCAGTATCAATGTAAAGTAAATATTTATATTTCCCAATACTATTATGAATATGCATAATATTGAATTTTATGGAATATATCCTACACTACTGTCACTTAAATGATAGTATTTTTATATTTTTGTTTTATCTTAAGAAATTGTACATGTAAGAAGATATCTGATCAGATAATTCGTTGAGTATGATTCTATTTACATTAGGTGAATATTTTTAAATAAAATATGTGTTTTAAATGTAATGTCTGTTCATTTAGTATTCCATTATTTTTATTATCTACAAATATATAGTAAGTTGATTAATCGTATGGAATATAGGTATAGCATTTCAATGCTAAGTACGACATTGATTTCCCGGCGATTTATGTTTCAAGTTCAGGTAAGAAACTCTTGTTGTAATTTCACCATGTTTTAACCACTATAATCATTTACTTTATAATTATTTTCTATGTGCTCTACCACTATACTTATTATTTTTGATCACTGGCTCTTCTTCAAAATTCAAATCCTTCTCCTTTTATTAGTATTCAGAATTTAAACATTCCCCCCTCTCTTTTACTTTCCCCCCACTTTCAAGTAATTCTTTAAATTTTAATGTAATTTTAATTCACCCCCGGTACCATTTCTTTTTTGTCGTTACAAAAACAACAAATTGTTTTAGCATTATTAGTTTTACGTATAAAAAAGTTGCACTGGAATCTTTTAAGCAAAGCAGTATATAGACAATCTAAATTAGAAACGGCTGAAATAAAAACGAATATCAATGTTTAAAGAATTTGAAATTGTAGAATTTCAATTCAGTCATGCTTGCAAAACAGCAAACTATTAAGTTTTTCTAATTTTGCATCATGATTTCAATTTTACTCTTATTATTAAAGTCACATATTGAACAGGATTTGCAATTTTTAAGACAGAAAAGCCATATTAAATTAATTGTAAAGATCAGTTTCATATATCTGTGTATAAAAAAATAAGACCACACATGTGACATGTTAGGAATTTATGCTATTTTATGCAGTTGTAATAAAATATTTAAGTTTTCTGGACAACATTTTCACCAGCAGAAGCTTTAAAGGTCATGATTTATAAATGAAAATACACATGATCTGAAAACATATAATTATTGTTACAAAATAATGTATCAATATCAAAATACATTAATTCTAGCCTTTCTTTTAATACGGCAAAAGGAAAAAAAAAAATTATACTGAAAATAAAATAAATGTTTCAAATAATCTTTAAAATCAAAATTAGATTTAAAAAAGTATCTTGTTAACCATGATATAATTTTCAATTTAAAACTCTTCTTTATTCATATTTCACATATAGTTTAAAAAAAACTTCAAAGTATGAAAATGCACATATCATTTTAAATAAGTTGTAATTTTAACCATCAAATGCTTTTTGGATGTAATAATTTTATTATTTTAAAGATATCTTTCATTTTCAATATTCAATTCAGGTGTAAATATCTATTTCAATTGAAAATATATTATTTGGAAATATTATTCAGGTTTTTTATAATGTGGCAACAGTAAATAAAAATGGCTATTTCAAAATATGAATATTTAATTCATATTAAAAAAAAAAAAAAACATTTATTAATCAGACAAGGAAAATTTTGAATAAATAATTTTAAAATAAAATTCCAAAAAAAGTCAAATTAAAAAAATGATTGGTCATTGCACATCTCAATCAAGTCAAGTATATGCCTGGAAAAGATGGTTAAATTGCTATGATTAGTTTTTGGTCCTATAAAGCTTATGTAACTGAACTATCTTGACCAATCTAAACTTTAAATAACATTTAAAATAATTTTTTTATTTAAAAACTGTTTGCTTCAGCATTTTTATCACAGATTTCTCTATAATATTACTACTTTTCATGTGTTTATATGAATAGCTTTTGCAGGATTAGCTGAGAAAGTGGAAAGAACATGATAGATTCAATACCAGTAGCAGCAGCATTAATATCTTTTCTTTTAGGATAGAGAGATCCTTAATACAATCAAGATTTAAAATTGAAATATTTAAAATAATGTGAATATTTTAGTAAAGTTTATCATTTTGATAAATTTATAAATGGATGAACAAAAACATGTGGTAAGTAATTATTTTATCAATTAATATATTTCTTTTCATTGCATATTATTATTGCTTTTAAAAGTTTTATTGCATTACATCTGTACTGTTTTATGCTGATTATATATTTTTTATTTATGTCCCAGTTATAACGATTTAGAGTAGTATAAAAATAATTATTAAGTAAGAATTCATTTAAAATATTTCCTCCAGAAAACTAGGTTTTTTGTTAGAATGATTTTTTTATTTTTAAGAACTAAGCACAAAATACCCCTTTCTTCTTTAAGGAGATAGTAATAAAGCAAGGAATATTAATTTTAGATAGTCCTTATTATTAATCACTATTATTAATGTTGGTAAACGTCTGTCTGTGTGTGTGTGTCTGTCTGTAAAAGTCGGGTCAGAGACGCCGGACGAAAGTGCTTTTTATGTAAAAAAATTCAGAAAAATCCGGGCATTCCGGAGTTACAGTTTTCGAAGGAGTTGGCCCCTAATTAAGAACGTTATAAATTAAACACCTCATCAAAATTAGCAAAACAAGAAGCAGTTTTATCGAAACCCGAAAAGAAAATTTCCGTTTTGATAATCGCAGACATCCAAATTGTCGCTTTTTAACGCATCAACGAATAAAAAAAAAATCTACCGGAGGTATCAATCTGAAAATCGGGGTACACACGGGGCCAATTTTTGTCGTTCCAAAAAGTCAAATTGTTTGAAATTCTGACCGTAACTTTTCTTTATTTCGGCCAAAAACTGACCAGACATCCAACATTGACCCCAGACGGGAAAAAGGTTGCTGTAAAGAATGCCGGGTTGACACATCCGAGATCAAATCGCTCCATTCCTTTTTGAAACAAGTGGAAATAATGACTCTACATTCACGAAAATTTGCACACATGTGTATAAAAAAATCGCAAATTCAACAAAAAAAAAATTCGTAAAAATCGACCAGTAATTTTTAAAGATATCAATTAAAACTCATTAATGAAAATGGAAAATGAGTTTATTTCTATTTCAGGTAGGTAGAAGTAAAATATTTGCAGGTGTTCTCATCAGACATTTGGACGCCTTTTTGCCAAAAGCGACAAATTGATAAAAAGATGCATTTTAAAATGATTCCAGTTTTTATGGGCAATATAAATATTTCTTAAATATCAGATTTTCGAATCTGAAAAATATGCATCCTTGCTCTGAGTGGGCTGGCATTTCAGGGAATCAAAAAATTTTCAAATTCAGACCATAATTTTTGATTTTAGCAAAATCCCGATTTTTGTATAGGGGGAAAAAAAAAAAAAAAAAGCTAAGGAATTAGCTATTTCTTTTCAAAATATCTCCCATCATATGGGTCCCATCGCGAAGCGGTATGGCTCATTCGACTCGACATCAATAGCGCTTACATATTTTAGTTTCCAGTTCCACCACCAGGGGCGCTTCCGTAAATCTGGTTCTATGGGCCCGATTACGACAGGGTTTGGCTCTTTCGACTGGATTTCAATAGCTTTACAGATTTGGGTTATGTTCGTATAGAACAGATTGCGCCCCCTGGTGGTGATAGGTGTAATTAAAGAATTTTGCCGCTAACTCGGGTTCTATGGGTCACATCACGACGCGGTTTGGCTCATTCGACTCAGCATCGATTTTAGTTTTTTTTCACCATCAGGGGGCGCTTTCTTATCTTTGTTTCTATGGGCCACATAACGACGGGGTATGGCTCATTCGACTCGGCATCGATAGAGGATACTAGAGCTTATCGATTTTTGTGCCGAGTTTCACCACCAGGGGATGCTTTCCTATCTCTGTTTCTATGGGAAGGATCACGACGGGGAATGGCTCATTCTACTCTACATCGATATAGCTTACCTATTTTAGTTCATATTTTCACCACCAGGGGAGTTTTCCTATCTCTAATTTTATGTACATGAAGACGACGGAGTATGGCTCATACGACTCGACAGTCTTAACGATTTTAGTTATGTTCGTATAAACAGATTGCGCCACCTGGTGGTGGAAGGTATAATTAATGTATACTGCAGCGCGTGCGCAGCACGACTGCTATACGCTGCTGCAGGCATCAGAGACCCGATCTGGAGGTTTGTTCAGTTAGAGGTTTATACTATTCAATATGCAATTTAAGGGATTATGCGGTGCGCAGAATGACCGGTATAGAGTGCCGAAGGCAGTGGGAACCAGGGTCGCAGGTTCGTTCGGTTAGATGTTTATACTATTCAATGTGCAAATTAAGGGATTATCCGGTGCCGAAGGCAGCGGGGACCTGAGTTGGAGGTTCGTTTGATTCGAGGTTTTACAAGATTCGAGGCACTGATGTAAATTAGGGGCCCGCTAGCGGACGAAGCCAGCTAGTGTACTAATAAATCTGGTAGAAGAGAAATGAAGTAGCTTAAACTTACAACATCTCCACAACTAACAGGTACTTTGCCAGGACCAGAGGGAGTGTTAAGGAGATAGGGTTGAAGCCACAAAGGATCCACCATGACACCAACAACTACAAGTACAAGAAATAGTAGAAGTTTTCATATGCTAAATCTGAATTAAATATTCATTACAAAAGCATAAAACAAGAACAAAACATTATACATCAAGAATAGATTATGAAACACTTTCCAACACATTCAGAATACTGTAACGTTTGCACACGACGTTGACAAAAATGCATAACAAACCCAGTTTCAGCAATTACTACCATTGGTCGAGCAAAATATCTGAATTCTTTTATGCAGCACTGTATGGGATCTATAGATTTATATGTATACCACACAGTATGCAAAATTTACTTCAGCTAGAAAATACATAGCACGATTGAATATTCGCCTTCAACAATTTTCATCAATAAATGGAAATGTATCTGAGATCTCTTCGAGTATCCTTGTATATGATCTATAGAATTTATATACACCAATTAATATGCAAAAAAGTAGTTACATTTAAAAACATGTAGTACAATTTAAAACGCACTTCCAGCAATTGCTATTGAATTATTATTGATAGACAGTATTATAATCGAATTATATCGTGTGTCCTTGTAGATGAACGATGAATGCTATGCATAACTTATTCCGTAGTAAGCATATCACAGTGCACCTCAGTGATAGATATCAATTTCAACATGTTTGAAATAGTATAAAATTATTAAAGTACATTGCAAACAATTTTTCCCCATAGATTGTAATTCTTTTGAGTCTCCCTGTATATAAACTACAATTGCTACACCATTTTCAATACCAAACAAGCCACAGTATACCCCAATAACACATATAAATTGCATGGTAATCTGAGTATATTTATGAGAGTTGGAACACAGACAGACAAAGCAAATTCATTAACTTTTTTCAACTACGTTGGAAAGTGTTAAAAACATAGCAGCTGACTCTATAAATAATGATGCAAACTTAAACTAAAAGTAAGGTATTCACAAATCAGATATCACAGCTGCACTTTAACCCCTTCGTGACGAGCGTCCTTTACAGAATTTTTAATCTTTTACCACTGATTTTTCAAAACAGAAATTTTCACACACTACTTCTAAAGCTGTGCCAATCAAAAATTTATGATACAATAGTCAAACATAATATTACTACTGACTGGCTAATTTAACTATTTGTTAAAAAAAATTTTTTTTTTAGAACAATTTTATTAATATTGTGGCTATGATATGAGCTTTTACAAATAGAGACAATGTACTGTTGTAAATCAAACAGTCATTCAGATGGTTTTAAGTTGTTGTTAATATTTACTAATTGAAATTAAACAGATGAGATTTTTTTTTCACTAAACAATGCCATGTATTAACAAATGATATTATGCACAAACTGAGCATTAAAAATCACTTCTGACTGAATAGTTACAAATGGATTTATTATTTGAATTCTATAAATAAAACAAACAGTAAAGCATTTATATTTTCTCCCTCCAACAACAGTACTAGAAAAAGTCTGAAACTTCAGAATATCTTATCTTACTTTTTCATAAAGGCAAGTTAGTAACTTTTAGCCAAACACCACTATATTTTTATATATTTTTTATGCCTACTTATAAAAAACAACTTACTAGCAGGTTTATAGGTAACGCCACCGCGGGAAAATGAAATGCTTTTCACAACAGTTATAACAGCATCACTCTGATTAGGAGCATAATCAACTGAAAGAAAACCAAATACAAAGATTAATATGAATGGATTTAAAGATAATTTTTCATAAACATAATGATCAAAATAACTAAATCCAAAGACCTTTATGTATTTTTATCACAATTTAAAATTGATATGTATATATAAAATATATCAAGTCTTTAATATGTGTGTGCATTATATATATATATCCAGGGCTTTTTTTCTTAGACAACACAGGAATACTTGTACCACTAAACAATTTGTGAAGCTAATGAGAAAAAGCAAAGATATTGGATTTCACGCTAAACCAACATCAAAAGCACTGTGAATTTTTATGAGATTTGTTAAGAGTTTCATGTAGTTTGGTGACAATAAAGATGTTTACATTTACACAAGAGAAATTACTCTACAGACTGCCAAAATGGTGATTTTCTTGAGTCATTCTGAGCATATCTCTAAACATTTTTTTTTAAAACAAACAACATTAAAACTCTAGATATGTCAATAAATATACATACAAAGTATTTCAAATAGATAAAGTATAAATAAGATAAAATATCTTGCCTAGTAGAAACTCAAGATAATTCAATGATTTCCTAATAAATAAATAAAATCTTACAAATGAACTTGATGAATTCTTATTTAGAGGATGAGAACTTTTATTTTATTTAAGGTAAGTAAAACAAAAGTAGAAATTTAAATTATGTGGGGGATAATAAACTAATTAAGACTAGAAAATAATGTAACGTCAGGAACTTTTGATACATGTATTCTATTTTTGTATTCTCAGAAACAATTGAATCACAATAAAATACACAGCACTTAAAATAAATAAATAAAAACAATTATATTTCACCAACATCTAAGATAATTATGGAAAAAAAAAAAGTCTTATAAAATGGATTTAGAAACATACTAAGATTTATAATAATATGTCTGGTAGGACAACATTTGTAATATTTTGCAAATATAGCTATTAAATTTACAGCTAATATTAATGACAACAAAAATCCAGTTCTTACATCCATTATCAGGGGGAATAAACACATAGTCATCTCCATAAAATGCTCGTTGATAAAATAATGATCTGGAGGGATTAATTTGTTCTGCAAGACGATGGCCTTCACTACAAGTTTAAGAAAGAAAAACAAAGATTAAAAAAATTTCTAAAACAAAAGACTTCACAAACACAAATAAATGAAAGGTTAGGTTCAAAAATTAAATAAATACATTTTTATTTGTCAAGTGCATATATATGCACTTGACTTGGGTGGATTTGGGTGGAGAATTACACAAATATACTTGCCACTGGTGAGTGGATTTTCTGATGGTGTTTGTAGTTTTTTAATATAAACATAAACACGGCAGCATTTCAGGATTTCGATCTTACAATACAGACTCTATTCATAACTAATATTTTTGAAGTGGAACTGAACATGTTCGAAGTCATAAACAAAAGTATAATGTTTAAAGCTATATTTATTCTTTAGAGTAAAATAAAGTGTCATGCTAGGAATTAGAATGTGTTGACAAAGAATATAACATTGACTACTTTATATTCAGTGGTGGCTCATTTATTGGCACACAAAAGCTCATGAACCCCCAAAGAAAAATGAAAAAAATATGTATTTGCAAATTAAATAAAATAATTAAAGAACACATATCTATTTTTTTCCATTTGCAGGATGAACTTCTGTCACTCCCTCCTTCCCCACCCCTTTCTCTTATACATAACAAAGACAAAACTCTATTATAATAGTGAAAAAATTGAAAGTTTTCAACAGAGAGCTCACCCGCTCGCATGTGCAACTGAAGAAATGCTCTTCAAAACAACTTTATGTGGACGGAAGCCGGCAGATGTATGTGAGGGGAACACATCATTCATATTCTTCCATTCACACAGTTCGTAATGTATGGGAGGTTGCTTTTTTGTCAGTTTCTTTCATGTTCGTTCAATTTTTCCCTAGGTTTTCAATGTTTGGATAGTTTTATTTAAACTAATTATTAGCTATGTTTATTCATTTTGCTTTTTATAGATATTATTCTGTTTAAGAACTAGTTGTAAACAGTTAAGGGGCTACTTCACTGGCTCTCCCAGACAGAGCAGCTAATGTTATTTCAATGGGAGAAATTTAGAAGTGTCATCTTTTCGCATTTTGCTCGAATTTAGTAATTTTTGTAGCTTTCAAAACCTGTACATTTAAATTATGCACGCTCCTTTCAAATTTTATTTTATTTTATTTTTTTTAATGTGATATAAGTGCGTTATTTTGAAGATTCATGTTTAGTGTCTTATCGCGAAAAATCTGTTTGACATTTTAAAATTTGGTAAAGACACAATCGTAGCCTGATTATTTAGCTTTCCAAAAATGCTTTTTATTTTGATTAAAAAAAATTTTTAATCGATGCTACAATCGTAAAAAAATTGTACTGCCTTTTTTAAAACAGCCGAAAACAGTAAAATGACCGCCCCAAACAAGTTACCTCCCTTTCTTTCCGGGAACTCAACGGGGAGTCAAACGGGAAAAATCTTCATTGAGCGATAAGAAAGACCACCTAATGTGTGAAATTTTGCCTTTGGCTATCAGTATGCAACTTGTAAAGCTGCAAATTTCATTTTAAGAGCAGAGAAGAAAGTTTAAAAAATGGTATTTTGAAATGATGTAAATAGATGCTGATTATTTGTTTTACTAGGCATCATACAGATTTTTAAAAAACGTTATTGATTTGGGATCGATAAAGATTTTTTTTTCACCTCTCACCTCTGAAGTTTAATATCCGATATATTTTTTAATTGCCTACAATAGTAAAATGAAAAAGCGTTTATTTGCTAAACAAAAATACTAGAACTATCATTTATTCACTCTTTCTCGGGAAAAAACAAACATACAGTGGCAAGTGTCATTAAAATGAATAGATAGACAATAGACATATCCAGCGAATAAATACAGTTGTATTTAAATTTTCTACAATACCTTTTTTCTATTATTTATTACATAACTCTTACTGAGTTAGTTTTAACGTTTCTTTCGAAAATATTAAATATTTATGCGGTAGATTAACTAAAAAATAACTATTGTATAGCTTTATTATTAAAATTTGTTACACTAATTTAAAACTCAGAAATGATGCGATTATACGGGTTCTCTTTTTTTCGGTAAATTTCGTGATTCTCCTTTCACAAATGAAACATTTTTAAATTATACTTCAAAGATTAAAAAAAACAAAACAACAACAAAAAAAAATTTTCAGTGCGATTTATTATTAGTTACTATAAATGAAGCATTATTTATTTTAGCATGCAAGAATTTAAATAAATGTGTCAGTAATCAATTTTTTGTCAGACATATTTTGTTTAAAGCTGTTTTCAAATCCAAAAGGACCTACTTTCTGACACATTTCAGAATTAATTTTTCTTCGGAAACGCATGAAATTGGCAGATGTTCTTACTCAGAGACTATGCAATCGAATAGCGTTTTCCATTATTTTAGCAAAGGCAAAGCATCTTTCAGAAAATATTATTGAATTTGGCGTTTTGAACCGAATTTCCGGACACGACAGGCCGGGAAAGAAGAAAAACCTGTCGTCAGATGACAAAAATTGCTTATAAATCAATAAGTAACTTATTTATCAAAACATGGAAAACTTATTCAATTTCAAATCGCTTTAATAGTCAGGCTGCCAATTTATGTTTAAAAGAAAGTTTCGCGTTTGTTGAGTAGAGAATTTGAGAACCACCTCAAATTTAGTGAAAATTTTCACATTTCAAACAAGCGTTATAAATGCTCACTCCTCCATATGCAACAAATGCTCTTGGCTGTTCTCAAATCTAAACTGACTACTTTATGACATATTTTTTTAATTCGTTTTTGTTTGGAAATGCATGAAATTAGCAGGTTTTCTTATTCAGATATGATCGAAACAAGTTTTCTATTTTTTGGTAAAAGCAGGCGATCTTTCAGAACATACTATGAAAGTCGACTTTTTGACCGAACTCTCGCCGTGGCGCCGCGGAGAAAAGCGTGTTGTCACGTGACAGGAATGGCTTATAATTTGGCTCTAATTGCAACAAACTGCCTCAGACAAAATGTGATAGTATCGTTAGAAAAATTAAAAACAATAAAATGAAAGTGCAAAATGAAAAACTATGAATATCTTATGGATTCGTCAGAGGAGTTTCATACGAATAATTCATTGTAAACATATTAATTCATCGAATACTGTCAAGCATAAAAATGACAATATTAAGCTCCTTATAACATATCGAAAAAACCCTAAGATGTGAAGAGAATAAGATATCTCCCCCTCCCCCCCCCCCATATATATATATATATGAAAGGATAAAAGTTAAGCCCCTTTTTAAAATGTAAAATCCCTTTTTTCCCCTTTTAAAATTTGAAATTACCGTTTTAAAAAATAGAAATTTAAATTAAAACTTTGTAAATGCTTTAGCAATTGTGTTTCAATGGATTGAAATTGCCGTCGCCCCTGTTAAATTAGTTTACCTGCATCGCATCTTATAACTTTCAAAGATCGTTTTCTGACTCTTCATAAGAATATTTTTGCTGACGGTAGCGCAACTTTAAAGTCTAGTGGCATCCCGTGAGCCGATGGAGCCAACGCCTCTGTTCTGCACAATCAATCACTCAGCTCGCGGCCAATTAAAATTAGAAATACGCCTCTTTTGACTTAGACGACCTCTAGCAGAAATAATGCAAAACCTCATATTTATACCATTGCACGGCTATCAGGAGCGAAGTTTTTACGATCTCCACTCTGTATTAAGTTCACGACAATCTACTCTCCACTCTCCAGGCATGCCGCGCGATTTAACGAACCCCGATGTCCAGAATGATTTAACGTAGCAGCTCTCACGCCAGTGTGGGCCTGGTTTAAAAGGACTTATGTAATAAAAAGAAATAAACCAGGTTCCGTAATAGACGATGTCTTCCTTTAAATAAAAATACATTCTCTCGGACTTTGATTGAATCCCGGATAACAAACACTCACGGCCCATGACTACAGGAATATGCTCGTAACTTCGAGTGAGCGCTTTGACGTAAGTACGGAGCCGCCATCAGTACGCGCAGCAGCCAAGCCGAACCCGAATTTTTGTTCATAAATTTAACGATAATGAAGCTATTTGACAAAATATTCAATAAACCTTATGCCAAATGTAATGATATCACAAACTGGTGGAAATCACCATCCCGTCCACGCAGCGCTGAACTAGGCGCTTCCTATTTTTTCGCAGGGGTTCGGACCAATCTTGTTTCTACCAAAAACGCCAATGTTTCTTAGTCAATATTATCTTATAATTAAAGTTCTTTTAACAGAATATTGCATACATATATACGTGGTATAGCAGATTATATGCCCACAATCTATGCAGTGGTCGATGAAGGTTTTTTCTTCTTTTTTTCCTTGGGGCCCATATTGTGAAAAAATAAGTTATTTTTGTGAAATTTATTATATTTTTGTGAAAAATAACATTTTGTAATGAAAGATGAGATTTAGCTACCTGAATTCAAACGAAACATATAATAATAACTTCCTTCTGCTAAAGTTTTCCTTTTCTGTGAACTTGTTTTGTTTGCAAATTACTCATTTTAAAACATAACAAAATAAAAAAAAATCCCTGACGGCTCGGCCTACAGGCACAGGTAGATTTCGAAGACGCAGACCGTGGGGCACCTGATTATTGGGAATTCCAGAAGAAAGACCTATTTGCCATGATGTGGCAGTTGGGACCACCCACTTCGAAATATACCTCTGCCTGTAGGTGCAGCCAGCAGAGATTTTTTTTTTTTACTGTAAAAGTTGGTCCTATAAAAAACTTGTCAATATAAAAGTTGTATATAATATTAAGAAGATTTATACTAAATTTAAGCAGATTTGATGTCTTG
The DNA here is from genome assembly GCA_963931845.1 of Maratus michaelseni. Lineage (NCBI taxonomy): Eukaryota > Metazoa > Arthropoda > Arachnida > Araneae > Salticidae > Maratus > Maratus michaelseni. The sequence continues at coordinate 381,102,452 of OZ007591.1, forward strand.
GGAATGGACGAAGTTATGAATTTTTTTCTTCTGAAACCCCTATCCCCCCCTCCCCTCCTTGGAGGCATTTTTAATGAAATCAAAAATCTGTCATACATAAATTTTTGGATTTTTTCCTAGAAGTATTAATAACTTTAAACGGATTCGATATGTATAAAAATTAAGACGTTATGGGATTTTTTCTGTTTTCACGTCTGGTTGTAGGCGGAGCCAGCAGGGAATTTTTTTTTGTAAGAGTTGGTCTTATAAAAAAAACTTGTCAATATAAAAGTTGTAGATAATTTTAAGGAGATTTACAAAAAATTTAAGAGGATTTGATATCTTAGGAATTGACGAAGTTGTGAATTTTTTTCTTCTGAAACCCCTATCCCCCCCCTCCTTGGGGGCATTTTTACAGAAATCAAAAATCTGTCATACATAAATTTTTGGCCCTTTTCCTAGAAGTAATAATAACTTTAAACGGATTCGATATGTATAAAAATTAAGAAGTTATGGGTTTTTTTTTGTTTTCACGCCTGCTTGTAGATTGCGAAGAGATTTTTTTTTTGCCATAAGAGTTGGTCCTATAAAAAACTTGTAGATAATTTTAAGGAGATTTACAATAAATTTAAGCGGATTTGATATCTTCGGAATTGACGAAGTTATGAATTTTTTTCTCCTACCCCCCCCCCCTTTCCCCCTCTTGGGGCCATTTTTAATGATATCAAAAATCTGTCATGCATAAATTTTCGGCCTTTTTCCTAGAAGTAATAATAACTTTAAACGGATTCGATATGTATCATAATTAAGAAATTATGGCTTTTTTCTGTTTTCACAAAAAGCCCCCCATTTCCCCCCCTTGGTTCGATTTTACACGTTAACGAACTTGACCGAGATTTTATGCCCCTTGATTTTATGTATCAATTTGGAAGAGATTTGTGCAGAATTATTGGAGCTATTGTGGCCATAAAAAAGTGACATAGATAGATAGATAAAGTTTTGAACTGGCGGTGTTTTTGGGTTCTGGGAGTCATAATCGGCGTAGATCTGCAAAAATTTTTCAAAAATTTCAACTTAGGGGAGAATGTAATAGGTAGTATTTCTTACGAAATCTACCTAAAATTATTAATGAAGAGTATGTTTTTATGGAATGAAATTTTGTGAAGGGGTCTATTTTATTAAAATGAATTTTGTGAAGGGTTTTGGTAAATAGATTTTTGTGAAGGGTGCCCAAATAGGCTCCAAATTTTTTCTGGATCGACCTCTGCTATGAAATATAACGGAACAATCATGTAGAGGAAATGACTTACGTGAAGACGTATTAAAAAAATAATGTAATTTGAGATAAAATTAAAAATTGGTTCACAAATTTAAATCACAATTTTAAAGCTGTATGAAAAAAAAAAAAAAGCAAACTTGTTATCTGTGATTTAAATATTTCTTAGTAATTTATTAAACCAAATTCAATTTCTAAAAATATTTTAAACAAATGTACAATATTATAATTATTTTTACAAGATAACTGCCCAGCACGACGCAAGATTACGCAAATTTTCTTTCATTGACTCCTGGCCTGAAACTGCAGAAAAACGTAAGAACAACTTCCGGAACAAAATCTGTACAAGAAAAAGTAAGCTGGGACCACACTGGCCCGAGTTTAATGAAATAAAATTTGCTCATATACCTAACTATAATACCTGTTAATAATTTATTCAAGCCTGTGAAAAAGAATCGTAAAAGATCGAAAAAAAAAAAATCTGTTTTAAAAAAGTTGAGTCTTAGCGCATATAAACTGTATGTTTTTTCCCGCCGGGACAACAAACTATTTCGATTTTAGACAAAATTCCGTTTCCGTTATAAACAGGTTCTGTTTTGACAGGGTTTACTGTATTTAAAACAACTTTCTCTCAGCTTTAACAAGTAAAACTATTCAAATTCTACTTCTGTACGTTCAAAATTTATCATGCATTTTTTCGTTTTTATTTTCCGTGGTATTCAATGGTCAGTCTCATTTCGGAAAAAGAAGCAAAGAAGAAAAACTTGCCACTGTACAACAGTGCAATAGGATACGAAATAAGTGACCAGTTTTAACTGGTATCTATTATTCGTTTTCTCCATTCCTAATCAATCACTTGCCGGGGTACAATTCCCCTCAATTTTCACCTTTGGCCAATTACATAAATAAGTGGGTGTGATTTTAACCTATGATGTGAGCATTCTGTTATCATTTAAAAGCTTAGGACTTTTAACGTGTCAATCTTTCTTATTAGGATACGCCTTTTGAGTGGCAACGTTTTCTTTCCAGGTCGCAAATTTGGTTTTTGAGTTGAGTGAAGTAGCCTCTTAAGATGACATGTACTAAAATTAGTATTTGGGTACTAAAGCAATTTCATTTTTCAATGTTGATAGAAAGAAAAATTGAAAATACATTATTTAATATTATTTAAAGGGGATTGGTCAGTCAGATCTTAAAATCCCTTTGCTAATGTTAAACTTATGGGAACGAAATGCATTCTTATTTTCGAAATATTTCATAAGGGAATTAATATTTTTCATTTCTTTTTTCTGTGTATTCTTCTTAAAGGGTGCCTCTTTTTCTTCTTTTTTTAGTTATCAAAATGTTTTGATATGTTATGAAAGTTCTCAAATGTATTTCGGTTTGTTTTGCAGCTATTAAAAATGAATTTAGCAATAAAATTTTACATCTGCATAATTACTAAACTAGTGCATCGAAAGACTTTCCATTTGATATTCTAAGATAAAAATTTCCCAGGATTCTAAATATACAAAAATTAGGTGTCCGCATTGAAAATTTGAAAGTTTGTTACAGTTGCAATATAAAGACACAGTTGCAATATACAGACAGATTTTTTTTTTAAATCTAATAAAAAAAGACATTTTATCCATCAAATGATTATTTTATTTTATTTTATTTTTTTTTTGCAACAATTAGGCAAATAATATAGGTGGAGTAGTCTCTTTTTTTTTTTTTTTTTCCACTTCCGTACTGTACTTTCTTTTGTAGAAAATAAAATACAAATTTTTCTCCAATGAGTATATGTTTATTTCTTATATTTGAATTTTTTTAATTTGCAACATTACAAAGGTATTTTAACTTGTATGTTACGTCATACCTACATATTTTATTTTTGTAATTTTTTAATGTGACTGGGAACCACATTTAAATAACCCACTAGCCACCACTGTTTATATTTGAAGAAATTAAAATTAATTTTTTTTTTATTTGCCAAATTATTACTGATGACAACTATCAATGTTAAGTTCAGATTCAACAAATCAGTTCATTTATTCAAATACCTTTTGACATTTATTACAGAATCAGTGTATTAAAATAATAATGAAATTTCTCAAAGCAATCAGAATTTCTGTTCAAATGATTAGGGAATAAAATTTTCAAAACATAAATATTTGTTAGTGTCTGAAATCACTTCAACCACTTTCTTTCTCTTTACAAAAATAAAAAAAAAACTTTGCAAATACAACATACAAAATCTTTAATTATATAAATCGTTAAAATAGATTTCCCTTAACTTTTGTAAACATGTTCGGATTGTTGAATTATAAATAAATTAAACAAATATTTTCTGCAGTATGTTCTTAATTGGAAGTAGCTACAATTGCATTTTATGGGGCTAAATTAAAAAAATAATAATATAATAATAACTGAAATACACAATCATCTAAGGCAGGGGTTCCCAAATTTTTAGACCAATGCACCACTTAATCGAAGTTCATATACTTCTGCGTACCAGCAGGTAACAAAAACCTAATATAAAAAAACCTGTGAAAATGAAACCAATCAGAAATGGAATAATCCGGTGTCTTGTGCTTCCGTTTTAGCAGGTTTTACTGTATTTAAAAATGCATAATAAAAGGTACTATGATTTACTGGTTTATATTAACATTAAAAACAAAAAGTAGTATCATCATTGCATTTTAATATAGCATAAATATCAAAATACAGTGTTTTAGCAGAAAAAAAGCTACAATACTTAATGACATGTTGACATACACTGGTTCATGTAAATTAGGTTAATTATGCTAATTAACTTTTATCGCTAATGAGAAAGATGGTCTTGCTTTATCAAACCCAGCTTCCTTATGTCTGGTTCAATATTAGCTAGTTTTAGTTGAAAGTCAGATATGAGGTTCAGTTTATTCCTGTATTTGTTTTCAATATAAAGACGTGAAGAACAGGCCCAGTCACATAGATATATGTGATAAAAATAAGCAGCAATTTTGGAGTCTTCCCAAATATCAGAGGATATTCAGATTTTCTGGCCAACCAAATTTCTGTCACATTTATCCGTTTGAATGTGTACTCCAATAATCCATCATAGGAGAACTGAATAGGGTCACTTCTTTCCTCTCTCGTGAGAGATAGTTGCAGGGTTTCTCTAATGAGAAACAAATATTTTATCCAAAGCAAGATCCTTTAAAATCTATTATTAGATTTTCTAGTGCTCATTTATGTTTCTTGCCAATTCTGTAGGTATTTTTACAATTTCATTTTCAGTCATGAAGCTTTCTTTGTCATTTATGGTGAAGGATAGCTTTTTTCTAAAAGCTTTTGTTTTTCGTACACTGAAAAAGGCGTTGCATGGAATTTTTTGAAAACTTTTGTTTAGTTCATTTTGTAGACAAAGTTATCTGCCAAATAAGCTAGTCGACAAAGCCACAAATCACTTATGAAACTTCCAGCCCAGCTCTCAACCTGTGCGAAAGTCTTTTCTGCTCTCTTCAAAGGCGGGTTAGTTTTAGCACTTCCGGGTGGGCGAGTGCCTTGAACCTCATCTCTTTCTTTTCCTCTTTTCAGAAGCCTTTTCTACTCTCTTCAATGGCAGACTAGCTTTAGCACTTCCGGGTGGGTGAGTGCCTTGAATCTCATATCTTTCTTTTCCTCTTTTAAAAAACTATATAATGGTGTAAAAGTTATATATTGGTTCATAAGTTCCCTTTTTATTGATTTTTAATTGTTATAGTAATTTTACTTTTCTTCTCTAATGATGTGTATTATAAGAATATTTTTAACTACTGATTTTACTTTTCATCATTCTTTAATGATGTGTATTATAAGAATATATTTAACTACTGATTTTAATAAACTATGCTTTTTGTGTAAAGTAATGGTTGATTGTTTTAAAAATTTGTCACAAGATGTGTGCATTGCTGCTTATAAAATAGAAAACATCATTGAGTTCGTTTCTCTTGATTTAATGAAATTAACCACTTTAACACTGTTTAAAACTGTCTGCAAACTGACATTCTTTTTTTTTTCAGGCTAGATCCAATCAAACGCATGCACCATTCGATACATTTTTTCCAAGCTATATTATATACAACCTCCTAAACGGATGTAATTAAAAAAAAATATATTCGGCAGAGTTTCGACTACTTAAGGGTTCACTAAATAAGAACTCCTCTTACACTGATCTCTCATCTTTATATCTCACGAACATGAGAAGCTGGGCCATGTTTGTAAAATTAGGGCTCTCATTAAACTGAATGCAGTAATTTTGACTGGTTCAAAATTTTCAGTTAACTGTTTTTAACGTCTGATATTTTTTTAATCCTGCAGTGTTATTAGACAAAGGAATTAAGTAAAGTTGTTTAGCTGTTTTACTCCCATAACAGCATTAACCATGTCGTCAGCCATTGGCAACATTTAAGATTCTCCAATAGTGTGTGGTTTACCAGTTTTTAAGCCTATTTTATAAGAGTGTAACATTTCCTCACTCAATTTCCTTGGAAAAAACTCCATGCGCTTATTCTTTAAATCCTCATGTTTAGATTCAAAATGTCTCATTAGGAGGAATGGTTTTATTACATGATTAGAGAGAGCCTCATTATAAACAACACACAACACCATAGCTGCACTTTCTTCTCCTGTATATGCAGGCCATATTTTGAACAAGTGCAAACTTCTAGCAGTAAAAATTCAAGGCGTTTTGGATTTTTTAATACTTTGCTGCATTTCATTTCATGTACAAGTATCAGGACTTTTGAATACCCATAGCCAGAGCTTTGGATATTTCTTAAGTTATTTGAAATATTTCCTAAGTTATTTGAAATATTTCCTAAGTTATTTGAAATATTTCCTAAGTTGTGTGCAGGTTGGGTTTCATTTTGCAATATTATTAAATTGCATCTCTAATAAATGTATCCCTAGATCAAGGATTTCCAAACTATGGTACCAGTAGGTATGTGTACCACAGTTTGAGAATCACTGATCTAGGGATACATTTATTAGAGATGTAATTTAATAATAATGCAAAATGAAGCACAACCTGCACACAACTTAAGAAATATTTTACATATTTGGAAATACGCATTATTAATTTAAAATACTTGCTGGATTATAACATTTGGCCTTTAATTGCATTAGTAAATAGAAAAACCCTTTTCAAGGAAATTATCTAGGGAAAAACAAATAAACATATTCAAGGATAAGAATTGAACTCTTATTTTCTTCCTCGAAAGAATGTCACCTTCTACAATTAAAACTATTGAAAAAGTAGAAAAGGTAAGGGTTTGTACTTTTACAAAGTATAACTGGTTGCAAATAATAATGATGTTAACAAAATTGCTCCAAAAAAGGAATGGAATGGACAAATTAATATTTCTCTTAATTGTATATCTCAGTATTAATATAATTTTTTTTCACTGCTAAAATATGATATTTGCTGGTTATTCTGGCTCATATTTACTTGTAAAAATTAAGTCTTTAAGTTTAAAAGTGCATTAATTTAAGAAATATTAACTATAATAAGTGTTCTCATAATCATTTTTATGAAAGTCAGCACATCTTATGCATTTTATGAGCATTTTGCAACATCAAACTGAACTTGATTGTTCTTAAACTCATTTTTTAAAAACATCTCCATTCATTTGAGCAAAAAAAAGATATACAGGGTGTCCTAAAGTCTGGAAACGGTCAAATAACTTGAGAAATATACATTGGATTGAAAAACAGAAAATGTGTGTTCAATATTTTTGAAAAATCTATTTAGGTATATCAAAGTTGCCTCCTGAGGGTGAAACTTTGAAATCTTAAATGATAACCTTCCCATTTTTAATGAAGATTCGAATTATATGGGAAAAAATACATAACTTTTGTATTTAACATTTTCTTTGGAAAATCATAGATGGTGCTGTAATCGAGTAAAATGCAGTGAGAATCATTTCCATTGAAAACTCTGGAAATGGTTGAATAACTCAAGACGATTATCACTGCATTTTACTCGATCTATGATTTTCCAAAGAAAATGTTAAATACAAAAGTTATGTATTTTTTCATGTAGAATCCAAATCTGCAATAAAAAAGGGAGGGATTTAAGATTTCAAAATTGCCTCCCCCCCCCCCACAGGTGGCAGACTTGGGGGGCAACTTTGATATCCCTAAATAGATTTTTTCAAAAATACTGAACATATATTTTCTGTTTTTTAATCCGATGTATATTTCTTGAGTTATTTGACCATTTCCAGACTTTTTGGACACCTTGTAAATATTTACTGTGCAGATATTTATATTTATTAAGCTTTAAATATGTTAATTAAACAATAATAATAAAAACAAGGAACTATGAAATGTCATATTATAACAATAGAACATCATACTATAACATCAGAGTTGGATACAAACAAAAAGAAAATTATTATAACTTAACTAGCCGAACATTAAAAACTGATAATTTTGGTATGTGAAAAATGTTAAGAATTTTAGTGCAAAATTAAATTCAAATTTCTGTATATAAAACTGAATATAGAATGTTTTATTTATTTCATTTTTCTATGGTGAATTAAAACAACACAATTCATAGTGTGTTAAATTAAGACACATAAAATTATCTAAATAACTGACATGGCAACTGATGAGTAGTATAATATACATTTAATATGAATGAGCAGACCAAATCAAAAATGTATTTTACTTTTCAAGAACAAAACTATACAAACCTTGGTGGGTATATCCGAGTTAAGCCTCCTTCTGACTGTACAAAAGTTGCAACTACACCTTTCCTAAAAGAACAGAATAATACTGGAAATTATTAGGTCAAATACAACAAGAACGAAAAATCATGCGTCAAGCATAGATTATGTAACACTTTCCAACGCTTCCAAAATAATTTTACAAATCATACCGTTTAATAAGCTAAAAGAAAACATCTAAGTAATCCGAATACTTTTATTCCGCCCTGTATAGTATCTATAGATTTGTATATATACTACATAGGATGCTAAAATTTATTTCAGTTAGAAAACGCATAGCACAGTTTAAAATTCTCCGTCTGGAGTTAAATAATACGGAAATGTGTTCGCGAACTTTTGTGCTTCCCTGTATAGGATCTATAGAATTTATACATACCACGTAATAGACAAAAAGCGAGTTAAAATTAAAATCGCGTTCAGTAACTTAAAACGCACACGCACGTCCAGGAATTATTGTTAACATACAGTAGAGAATTCTTTTGTGTGTCCCTGTAAATGAACGATGACTGCTATACACAAAATATTCTGTAGTAAGCCTCTTGTAATGCACCTTATATAAATTCCAATGCGTTTAAAATAGGGAAACATTATTTAAATAAACCGCAGACGATTTTTCTCAATAGACGTAATGTAACGGAATTCTTTTGACTGTCCCTGTAAAGTAACTATCAGTGCTATGCATACCTTATTCCATATTAAGCTTCTTCTAATGCACCTTAGTGATATATATAAATTTCAATGCGTTTAAAATAGTGAAACATTATTTAAATAAACCGCAAATAATTTTTCCCCATAGACCGCAATGTAATGGAATTCTTTTGAGTGTCCCTGTAAAAAAACTATAAGTGCTACACACTTCCGTTGAAATAGGGAACATGCTATAGATAACGACTAAAACATATAAAAATTGCAGAGCAATCCGAGCATATTTACGGGAGTTAGAGCACGGACAGACGGCCAGACAAACCGAAGTCATAAACACTTTTCAACTAGGTTGGAAAGTGTTAAAAACTTGTAAATTATAATAAAAAAAAAAATCTTATTTCCCAATTACACGCAGCGCATACAGCTACTTCTAATTTAATTGATTAACAAATTCCTCGTCATTCAATCATTCTTGTGAAAAATTTAACAAATATAAATACACAATCTTCTGACCTCTCTGGAGGTTGTTATAAAGCAGAAATGCTATCCTGTAAAAGCAAATAATTTTGCATAACATATGTTTTACTTCTTCCATTCAGTTTCTCTTATTTTATTTTTAAGGTCAGAATAAAAAATTAAGTACCTATCAAAGAAAATAAAGCACCTTCATAAAATTTAAACAAATTCAAGCACTTTTAAGGACATTTTGCTCTCATAAAAAATAAAGAATTTTTAAGCACTTTCAAGGACTGTATGAACCCTGTATTAGTGTTAAGAAATCTGCTTTAAGAATAAAATCAATATAAAACAAAAGTTATTCTAAAAATAAACGATTTGTATCAACCAATGAAATGTGATAAATGACAGTCTAAATAAAATAGTATAAGAAAACACCCTTTACATACCTTTTGAATTCAAGTTCTTCTGAAGCCCAATAATTCATAACATCTTCAGTATTCTGAATATCCCATACAAGTCTTTGTAACAAATGCGTTCTACCTATTATGATTAAATAAAAACTTGAACTTAATATTGAGAATTTAACTACAATGTGTTGTTATTGACAGCTTAAAAAATAATAAAACACATACACATACAAACAAACTATATAATTTTGTAATTTTAAAAAATGCTCTGAAAAAAAAAAAAAAAGTCTAAATAGAAAGAACCAAAGACTTGTTTGGTTACTGTTGGTACTTGATTTAACAAATCTTGGTATTGATATTTGGTTTAAAACATTCAATTTATTTTGACACTGGCATTATTGGATAACTTCTTTTTAAATTTATAAACTAACATCATCATTATACATTAAAAAACACTAATATGGATTTTTATTTTAACATTATAGTACAAGAAACTTAAACAAATTCTCTAAAAATACACGCAAAGTTTTAATGAAGAGTTGGGTACAAAAACAGCACCAACGATTTATAAAAGGCTAATATTTCAATTTAATTTGAGATTTACTCTAATAAAATAGGGGAACTTCAGGTATTATGGAATACCATTTATATTTGAGGCAATATTACAGCTCAATATTGTTTAAAACCTGAAAACCGAATACTATCACAAACTTCAACTATCTGTGATTAGTTATTTGTAGACATAAACCATTTTGTAAAATTTCCTCACATGCAAGTGAATAATAAGAATGAAAATAATTTTTAGGAGAGTATTATGAGATAGTCGGGAAATATGGAATAGAGGGTTAAAAATGAAGAAACTGAACAGAATTTGTCAAGAAACATATGTAATGGTATCAAGAGAGCATGATCAAAATACAATGCCTAGGTAGTCAGCCAGTATGCTTCAGATTTGCACAAATCGCAAATATAAGGATCTATCTTCGCGCCACCATAATCATGGAGTATTATGAGATATTGGTATTCACATATAACCCAATACCGCCAGTTTGGGAAAAAAATACTCTAATCACAAGCTAAAAAACAAGTATTATATCAGAAACTGTTAGTATTTCGGTGTACATTATGCTTAATTTCAATGTAAAAATATTACTTCTAATAATGAATAAAAAATATTGAAAAAAATATCTCCTGAAACTTTCCGAAGATGAAAAACAAATATTGATTCACACAACACGGCCCTGATGCCAACCGATGAGCTGCTCATTCTGGGGGACATTCTGGAAACTTTCTTTAGTTTATGATACTGCCACTTGGTGGCAGAACTTTACCAAATAGAAACTTTCGTATTTTATATTACCCAACTATTCCATAATATCCAAAGTTTCTCTATATATACATTGACACTTTTGAGAGGAATAATAAACACATACATTACAGTGAAAAAGAAACAATGCTTACACATTTCAGGTCTAGTAGCAGCAGTATCAGAAAAGTTTTTCAACAAATCAGATATATTTAATTTCATTACTGTTTTATAGCAATACTTCCTATTTAAAATAAATAAATAAATAAAAATTCACAGATACAAAAGAGAAGAAAAATGATACATAATACATAATAAATAAACAACTTAAAAAGACAGGATTTTATATATGAACAGAAATGGTCATAAGATTATATAAAAAAAAAATAATAATATTTAAGTAAAAACATACCATGGAGCAAGATACATGCCTCTTATTTCATCTTCCCGTAATTCAAGACCTATTAATGATACAGAAAATAAATTGCTTAGTAATTTTCAAAAACAGATTAAATTCTATATCTTTCATTTAATCTAATGTATTACAAAATAAATAAAATAAAATAAATAGAAATTCTGATTATGAATAATTTTTATAGATACAAATACAAGATCATGCAAAGGAAATTTTTGGGAAGTTCATACTTAAAATTTCATATACTGAAATTTAATTTCTTGTCTTTAAGAATCTAACCAATAAGCATCTAAAAAATATTAAGAAATACTTAGAAGAAAGCATATAAGCATATGAAATAAAGTTGTTTTGAGCAGCCACAATCGAAAGTCTATGCTCCCCCCCCCCCCACACACGTCTTCATGTACAAAATCAGGATTCAAGGCTACTAAAATTATAATAAATGAGTTAAAAATTCCATTGTTAACTTTAAGTCTTGATTCACTAACCAGACAGGGAGCAAAGAGAATGGGGGAGGGGAATTCCATATGTTATTCTATTTAGACTGCATGAAAAAATTAATGTTGACCATTTTGATAAATTAATTGGATAGATAAAAATTTAAAATGACCTGAGGCAAAATGGAGAAATACTATGTCACATTATACATTAATGGGAAGAATAGGGGAAAAAAAAAAGCAAATTTACTTATAATATTAAGGGGAATAATTTACAAGAATCATTACTACAGAATAGAACCATTAATCCAGAATGGTTGAGACCAGACATATTCTGGATAACTGATTCGGCAGCAAAGTAACACTCATTGATCAGGTATGTGGAATATACAGGCTGTTCTGATATAAATCCACCAAACTCAGAGGATTGTTAGTGGACATCAAGATGAACAAAAATGGTAATGGAACATGGGTTCACAAACCAGTTATTTAGAGAAAAATACAAGGTGTTCCTCTCTAACCAATCTCAAATTTCCGTTAATAACTTTGAGAATAATGAAATTTATTGTAATGAAACTTTTGATAGACATGCCTTTCTTTTCTGCTAAATGTGATAACATTAAAAAAAAGTGCTAGAAGTTTCCATTTTACATGTCAGCAGAATTTAATAAAATGCTCCACATTTTGGACTGTGATTACCAGTTCATACGGTTTCATTAATTGCATTACTTGATATTTTCCTGAACTTTTCCTGATGTTATTATGTATAATGAAAAAATGTTATTTAAACTAATGAACAGAATTTCACCAAACATCATATTCTGTTAGACCTTGACAAAAATAGATCCTTATTAGGTTTGGGTGTATACCGCCCAACAAGTGTTCTTGCTATGCTCTGTTTTTTACGATAGCTATATCTCAAGAATGAATATATTGACATTTAATTTTCATTGCAGACAATTTGATTCAGATAGAAGAAAGTTTTATATAGGTCACAACATATATATATATATTTTAATTTAACTATTAAGACTTAAAATGGAGTTGAAGAATTTGATGATGGCAAAGTTGGGATCTACATGTCAATATAGGTGTGCATTAAGTAAAAGTGTTTCTAAATAAAGTTCATGTTTATACAAAAAAAAAAAAAAAAATCTGAAATTATTAATTGTGTAGCAAACAAAAAATAATGATATTATAAATTCAATTTTAAGCATATACATTATAATTTAAATTTTATTCAGTTAATTTGGGTCTCTCTTGCAACTGGGGAACCAGATGCTTTCCCGTGGAAAAAAAAGTCCTTGCATCCCTAGTGTAATTTTGCTCTGCCTGATGAAAAGAGCCAATAAGCTGCTCCAGAAATTATAATCATGTTCACCAATGCTTGTTTGGAAGTCAAAGAAGGATTTATACCAAATTATCTAGCATGTTAGGTTAAAATTTAAAATAAAAAAAAATGGTTTATGACCACCGAAATAAGATGCAAAATTAACTAAATGACTTTTGATGAGGGAATCTCTCAGCTCGCACAAAAAAAAAAAAAAAAAAAAAAAAAAAAAAGAAAAAAAAAATCTGATTTTTATTTAATAGTTCAGTGTCCAACATAAGCAGATTTTAAAAATAATATGTTTAATATGTTAATGATATGTACTACTATGTTATACTCACAAAAACAATTTTGGCTTAAAAATGACAAAATTGTTACAGATAGGTTTCATTTTATTAATACATGACAAGTTAAATCAAAAGATAAGTACAAAAAAAAAGTTAGCTGCAAGTTAGAAAGTGTGAAACATTGGATATCAAATTATCTCTTTTCATGCTCATTAGAAAACCAGAATTTATTTGCTACTTCAAAAACCCCCAAAAATAATACAGTAGAACTCCAATTATCCGAACTACGACTATCTGAATCGCTTTCAGAATTTCAGAAAAAAAAAAAAAAAAAACTAAGACGGAAACGTATTGCGATTCTCAAAATAATGATTGTGTCTATGCGCGCTATTGCCCTTCCGTCTGCAGAAGAGACAGGAAAAGATGAGGATGACATGCCACTTGAGAAATTTAGAAACCTGGATGTTCAGAATGTTCCTGGATGTTCAGAAGTTAGTGTTGAAGATATAGGAGAGCGGATGGTGTGTGATTCATCAGATCCTGGGTTCCAAATTCTAAATGATGATGAACTTATTGAAAGTGTGAGAGAAGAAAGTATCGAGGAAGAAGATGACCTTAATGTTGAAGTTGAAGCAGACATGGGGCCATCAGCTAGTGCAGCTTTTGCCGACCTTGAAGCTGCATTGAAGTGGATGGAACGTCAGCCGAGTGTGACCACATGCAACTTCTCACTTTCAAGTGGATGCGCGACTTGGCTGCCCGAAAACGGATGAAGACTGTCAAACAGCTTACTTTAACAGAGATATTCAGCAAGCAATGACTTTCATTTACAGTACAGTACTTGTAAGTACGCTTAACTTGTAAAAGTGTTGCCTTTTCATTTAATTAATTAAAAGCTCTTTTTTTTTAAATAGTTTTTTTCTCCCATGTTCAACATACATACAGTAATTAATTAAAATAGACCCTTTTTTCGGAAAAAAATCCAATTATCTGAATTTTTGATTATCCGAATGGGGTCCGGTCCCAATTGATTTGGATAATTGGAGTTCTACTGTAATGAAAAAAGAAAATTTCAAAAATTTTCCATGCATCCTAGATGGTGCGGCAGATTTTATTTTATTTTATTTTCAAAATTTAAAACAGATAGCTAAAATAAACAATATAAATAAATAAAACTACAAAAGCATATATAAATCCAGCTGTCAGAATAAAAGCACCTAAATACTCCCAATCTCTATTCTACCTAGTACTTATCAAATATCCGTAAATTACAGTTTTAAAATACAAATTTAAGAGAGAAAAAGTCTATTAAAAACTAAATCATTGTTTGCTATACATTATTTTTTTTACCTTCTTGAATATCTTTTCCTGCTACAACTAGGTAGTGAGTTCTATCAGTTGGAATGACAACAGCAATTCTGGGCAAATAGAAATTGTAAATTTTTAGAGATAAATTAAAAATCATAACTATTTACTAGCAGGGTTCGTAAATATCATATTTTCAAAAATATAACAAAAATATCCAATATTTTGATATATATCCAATATTTTTGATATAGATCTGATATTTTCAAAATAATCAACTTATAAATGATAAATATTTTCAGAGTTAATCTAAATTAGACATTAAAACATATGTCCCTGCAGTGGCACAGACAATTAAGCTCGGTTCCCGTATGATCACCGAAAGCCAAGCAGCATCGAATAAGGTCTGTGCTTGGGAGGGTGACGACCTCTCTCGACTGCCGCTGCTGTGGGACCATGTACGTTAATGGGAGCTGGTGCACGTAAAATCTGTTCGTGGCTACAATGTCCTCTCAGTTTAGTATAAGCGTTATGTTTGGGGGTGCCAATTCAGGTGCAGGTCTCTCATCTGGAATTAGTTAAAAATTAGGAGACCAGCTCTAGAAGTCCAACCTCTCTTGAGACTCTGGCACCCGTTCTTTCAGAGAAGTGCCTTGGCACTTTCTCTGACACGCCAACAACATTAAAACATATGTCATTTAGCATGAAAATTTAATAAAACAATATTCTGAATGACTTTTTCTATTATTATTTTTTCATTTACTTAACAAAATTTAAGATCAACTAATTGAAAACAGACACAATTTGCTTTTTACACTCACAAAAAACAAACTATTAAGATTTAGTAATCAAGTTTTAAGAAAAAATTATGTTTTATACAACAGAATAATTTGTTTTTATTGAAAAATTTGAAGATAAATATAGTAAGCTTGGCCTGCTTAACTGAACAAAACCAAAACGAGACAAAATTATTTCTAATGAAGCTGCAAGTTTATCTAATTCGATAGTTTATCTTTCAGCTGCTTTTTCTAGGTAAATAATGTCCCACATAATTATTGATTCTACATTTAAAAATTCAGCTTCAAACATAAAGCTTGGTAAGTTTTTTTTGGGGGGGAGGGGAGGGGGGGGGGCTAAAAAAGCTATTATAAGAGCAAAAACAATTACAAGTTAAAAAATTAATTTACATTTGTTTTGACTAAAAATATCAAAAATATTATACGCAATATTTTGAAAATATCAAATATGTAAAAATATGTAAAATATCAAACTTTATGTTATTTTGAAAATAAATATCGGATATATATCAAGATATATATATACATTGATATATATATCACTAAACCCTGCTTACTACAGAGCTTGAATAAGAATTAAAAATCTACAGTTCAAATTGACTCATTATCTACAAAATTAAAACTCAAAATCAAAACAGAACAAAAAATCATGTGTAAAACATAGATTATGAAACACCTTCCAACAGATTCAGAGTAGAGTCACAAAACTTTAGCATTTAATAAGGTGAAAAATGATGTCTAAATAAAAAAAATCGTAAAATGCACATTACATTTGAAAACCCTATTTCAGCAATTACCCTCTATAGTTGGAAAAAAATCCCAATTCTTTTGTGCAGCCCTGTATATGATCTATAAATTTGTATACATACTACATAGTATGCCATAATTTAGTTGAGTTAGGAAACACATAACACAGATGAAAATTCTCCTTCAGCAATTTCTGTCAGTAAGGGGAAATATGCACGCATTCTTTTGCACAGACATGTGCATGATTTTATAGAATTTATACACATCCAGTGCAAAAAATTAGTTAAAATTTACAAATGCATACCACAACTGAAACACACTTCCAGGAATTATTGCTCATAGACAGTACTGTAACTGGATACTTTTGTGTGTACCTGTAAATGAAGGATAAATGCTACGCACACCATATTCTATAGTATCTTGTAGTGTACCTAAGTGATGTATAACAATTTCAATATGTTTGAAATAGTGTAACATCATTAAAATCAAATACCATAATGTAACAGCATTCTTTTAAATGCTACACATTTAATTTTCAATAAAAACCATGCCATGGGGAAACCTCAATAGCACATCAATTACATGGCAATCAGACTATATTTACGTGAGTTAAAGCACGGTCTGCAAACTGAATTCATAAACACTTTTCAACTATGTTGGAAAGTGTTATAATAAAGGTGACCCAGTTTTGAAAGTCATAAATAGCCCTCTCAGTCACATAGAGCATGTTAAATGATTATTTATTTTTGTTGTTACAATTGAGTAACAAATCGAGCAAAAAAGCTTAAAAAAATTAAAGAGGTTTAATCATTTTTAACCTTGTGTGCTGGGGGAGGGGCAAATGGAAAGAAGCAGTCATTGTTTGGAGGGAGAAGTAAGAAGTTTATTTGATGATTATTTATTTATTGTAACTAAAGATTTATAAATAGGGCAGAGAAAAAAAAAAACAGTTTTAAAGACTTTAAATTTCACATGCTAGGAAAAAAAAATAGGGTGTGGAGGCTAAAGAGGAAGTGGCAATTTCGGATGGAGGGATGATTTTAGATGGTTAATTACTTATTGGCACCATAAAGTAACAAATAAAGCAGATTTTTTTTCTTTTTTTGGGGGGAGGGGGGAGGGGGGAATTTATTAGATGGCTGATTATTTAACTTACTAAGGATTTACAAATAGGATAAAAAAATTAAATTAAAGAGTTTTAAAGACTTTAAATTTTGTGTTCTTTTTAAGAGGGTAGGGCAAAGGGGAAACACCAATTTGGGATAAGGATAGAGGACAATTATATGATCAATTATTTATTGTAACAATATAATAACAGATAGAGCAGAAAAAAAAGACGACTTCTAAAGTTTTAAACTTTATGAGCTGAGAGGGCAAAGGGAGAAAAGCAGTTTTTTGGAGGTGGTGGTGGTGGAGGAGTTTATTAGATACAAATAGTAAAAAAAAAAAAAAAAAAAAAAAATAACTAAAGAATTTTAAATATTTTAAATTTTATGTGGTTGGAAGAAGGAGGGGGCAAAGGGGAAATGCCACTTTCAGGTGGCCGGGGGGGGGGGGGCATTTTGATTTTTAGGATAAATTATTTATTGTTACAGTAAAGTAATAATTAGAACAAAAAAATAAAGAGTTTTAAAGACTTTAAACTTTATGGACAGGGAGCAAAAGGAGAAGTAAAATTTTGGAAGGGGAGAATTTAGATAAAATTTTAATGAAATTTATAGGATCGATTATTTATTATTACAATAAAATAACAAATAGAAAAGAAAAAGTTTTAAAAAAATTAAGAGGTTTTAAAGATTTTGAACTTTGGGTACTGTGGAGGAGGCCAATAAAAGGGAAGGAAAATTTTGAAAACGGGAGAATTTAGATTAAATTTTTTTAAAATCAGAAATTCACTGAAACACAGAAGAGTTTTGACCCCTGATTAGGAAATAATACGAGAGTAAAATTAAGGACTTTCAAGGACTGTACAAACACTGTATTAGATTAACAAAATCATTTTTACAGAATTAAGAGCAAATGCATAAATAATTTGATGTTTTTATAAATTTTATAAAGATATATAAAAAGTAAAAACCTCACTTACGAAAAAGAAGTTTTATTAACAGGAGTGTAATAATACTCCATATGATGTCGAACAATGTGTTTCTGTAACATAAAAAAGTGCAGTAATGATATTAAGAATGCACAAAGAAAGAGACTTTAATGAAAGAATATATTTAAATGCAAATTACATGAAAATTATCAAAACTTACCCCATTTGGCATCCTGATAAGACTTGATAAAGCTCTTTTTGAAGATCTCATATTTATCATTGCATTTCGAACCTAGAAAATTTCTACAATTAAAGGAACAGACTTTGAACAATGAACAATTTAAACTAATATACTTTTGGAAACCTAAGAAATAGTGTTAAAATCTGTTGAAAACTGTTAGATTCAGCCTTTTGTTTCTTAAAACAATTCCTTAACTATAATATTAATATGAATTAAAATGACATTATTTTACAGTACAATAAAAGACTTCATGAAGTACCTCTTCTTTAGCTGTACTGTGTATTTCCACATCCATAAAATCTAGATGAGGTGGTTCATCAGTAAATATTGTCTAGAAAAATATAGATTGTCTTAAATGATGACTTTCACACTAATGTAATTTACAATTTCTAAAAAGAAAGTTTTATGTTACATACATCTGTTTTCAAGTCAGGATGAAAAACTACATATCCATTGCGATTAATACCAAATGAGTATCCAGGTGGTCCAATCTAATAATATAAAAAGAATGGTATAAATATACATAATGTAACTATTGCACACTGAAAACTTATGGAAGTTAAAACTATCAGAAATAAATAATATTAACTAAATCTATACATATTATATTACAATGTTATTATTATTATTATTTTAAGTACTTAAAACACCACCCCTAATATTAATTTAAGGGTTCATAAAGCCACTGGAGTACAGGGAAGAAAGACCAATTTTCCAAATCCATAAAAAATGTAAAGCAGTCAGTTTTTTAAAAGAATATTTAACTAATTTATTTAGTGTTTTTCCAATCCTGAATGATATTTTCAAGTGACCAGTGTTAATGAATTTTGTATTAAATCTGAACATTACAGTTAACAGATTTTATTTTTAATATTTCTTCAAAATTAGCTCAATTTAAAATTTTGAATATACCTGGACCTATCTGTAAAAATTTTGTGAACATTTATATTTAGGTTAGTCTCTGAAGGACTAAACTTGTTTTCTGTTGCCAAAATTATGTCAACACTAAAAATTTTAAAGTTTGTTTGTATTAGAATAAGGAGACAGTTGCATAAAATTTTTCTAGCTCTATAATAAAAGCCCAAATCATGTGATTGTTTAAAAGAACATTTCATAAGCCAGTTGGTCCTTTTTTTTCAGAATTATTTCTTCGAATAAAACTGCATAAAATTTACCTTTTGAGAAAGAACATGAAAAAAATTTTTTTTAAGAGAGATGACTCATATTCAAATAACTCATGTATTCGAGATATTTTCAGTCAAAATTCGACTAACAGAATAAACTTTGTAAACAAACCAGCAATTGACTCATTCATTGATTCATTCACTTGGCGAAATTACAACTTCTACGTATTAAGGTTGAAAAACACTGATTTGCATTTCGCACGTCATACATTATTAACCAATCAGAGTTTTTAAAGCAAGCAGCAATCACACCCAACAAGTAACACTAACTTACTGCATTTGGTTGAAATGCTTTTCTACTTCGAAATTGCTATTTTATTACATTTTAATTTTGTTAAAAAAAAAAAAATCCTTTGAATCTGATATTTTTAGAAAGAGTGATCAAAATAACGAAAATTTTGTGAAATTACCTATTTTTGAATGTGTATATTTCTTGAGATATCACTTTTCCAATCTTTCAAGCATCACTTCTGCCACGTAAATAAAAAAAAATGTAAGAATTGGGTTGAATTGTTCCCTGGACCAGGCTTGTCAAACCTTTCAGTAAGCAGAGGAACACCTCAGCTGGTGGCAAGCAATGAAGGGTGCCATTATTTGAAACATTCAACAATATTATCTCACTGTAAGTAGTGGTAATGATATGCACACATCTTATCTCTGTTACCAATTTATCACATTTTTTGTTAAAAATATCTACCACTATTTTTGAATAGTAATCTTCACTTCATGCAATCATGGTACGGCTGATATTTAATGAAGGTAAGATTACTATACAGAAATAGTTATAAATATTATGAATAAAAAACACACTAACTTGTCATCACTGTATCTTATACAATTCATATACATCTCACAATAGTAAGAGATAAGGATCTGAAGAAATCATTGATTGAAGAAATCAATATAAAATAATTTGTAGATAAAAACATAAATCTTACAAGGAAGGTCTCCATAAGTGCATACTCAGAAAATTTTTAAAAAATTACAGAAAATTCTTCTCATGAGGATAAATACGTTTATAAAAAAAATTTGCTGCGGAACCTCGATATAACGTCCATAAAAAAATTATGTAAAATTTCGCGTTTTGGCAATTTATCGCTGAGTTGGTGACACAATGAAATTTTTAAAATGCGCATTTACGATAAATATGCTTTAAGGAAAAACATTTTCTACTCTTTATACTGAACTAGTTTGAGTAAGTTTAACTTAAATAAATAAACTTTTATAACTACAGTTTTGCCATGTACATTTATATGTACATTTAAAGAAAATTAACGATCGTATTCTACGGTTTAGAACAAAATTTAAATTGATTAAAAATGCTTCAAACTAAAAATTAATTGTCCGATTCTGAGCACTGTCAATTTGACTTCGATATTGTTAGTGCCGGAGACAACCAGAAAAGAGTCTTGTTGCCATGGAAACAATGACTTATTCATATCGAAATGTATAATGAGAGGGTTCTTAATCCAAGATTTACTGTTAAAATACACTTAAAACTTATCCATCCAGCGACACCATGTAAAATTAAATAACTTCAGCAATACTTAATTTGTATTTATATTATATAAGCTTATAGAAAAAATTATAAACTATTTAATCATTGAAATTTAAATTCATAAAGTACTATGCATTTACACACTCATCTAACCAGGCATTTTCAAATCCATTAAAGTCGCTTGCATTTGGCGAAGAAAAAGTTTTGCTCGCCAAATCGCGTCTTTTTGCGCCAAATACTCCAAAGTATTTTTTTTTTTTTTTTACACATTTTTCACTAGGATTCTGCAGCTAAATTTGACTGATCCTTTATTACGTACATGAGTAGCTTCATTAGCATTTTTTTCAAAATATTCTGAGTATGCGCTTTAAGGAGACCTTCCTTGTTAGTAAATTTAGAAGTAAATTTTTCTGAAAGGGAACCTACCTAAAAAATATTTGTAGAGGAAGAAGCCTTAAACATGCTTATAATAATAATAATAATAATAAATGTAAGCAAATACTATTAATTTTAAATAAAACAACCTTTAAAAATTTTATTTTATTTTTAAGAAAAGCTAGCAACAAGGAACATTAAAAAGAGTACCCAGAAAATATTCAATGAGTGCCATTGTGTCCATGGGTGCCACATTAGACAGCTCTATCCAAGACTAATGTGTTGTGATTAAAGCTCTTTGTTCACTTTCGATACCATATAAAGGAATAGATTCATCACACAGACTTTTGAAATCATTGGCCTTGGTCTAAAGCAGTGGTCATCAATTATTTTTCATGTAGGTCCGTTTCAAAACTTTGTCAAACTTTCAGGGTCCAGAAAACTTAAGCTTCACCACCCCAACTTCCTAGACCACCCCCACCTCCATGCTACACACTGCTCTACTAACCAAAGCTACCTACTATGCAAAATTAAATTGCTGTATAGTATTACCTACTTCTGTAAATGAAACCATTAATATAGCCAGTAAGGCTCGTTCTGCCATATTAGGAGTGATACTGGGTGGAACCAATCCACAAAAATATTGGTGTACTAAACTTAGGGTTCTATGTACCAAATTGCCAAGATTCGCAACCAGTTCATGATTATTTATATCCTAAATATCTTTCCAGGAGTTAGTAAGACTTCTCTTTGAAAACTGTTGTTATCTTACGTGCAAAACACAATGGATACAGAGAAATGACGTGCATAAATACCAAATGAATAGTTTTTTATTATGATTCTCAAAATATGAGAAAAAATACAAAGTACTGATAAATTCAAAAAGCGTACTCATTAAAGTTCAATAGGGAAAAATGACACATTTTATTTTACACAACCTCCCTGGAATTTGTGGTCAAGTTTGTGCAGCTAATTTTCATCAAGTTTGTTAAGGTAGTCATCCGAGAGTAGAGATCTGTACTGGTTCATAATGAAGCTCATTTTTGAGAATGCCGCTTCCCACGCATAAGTTTAGCAAACCATGGTACACAATTTTATGGGTAGGGCTTTTAGTTGTGGATATTTTTTTCACACACATTTTTAATCCAAAATTAGTCACTGAGCAAGAGTTTTTATTCACAATTTCATTGCGGTCCATACAAAATTTGCCTGCGGTCCGGATGTGGACCACGGTCTGCCATTAGGGCACCACTGGTCTAAAAAGTGTTGTCTATTTTTTAGAATCTCTGATTTGAGTGAATACATTTTTTTTTTTTTTTTTTTTTGCTTTTGAAAAGAGTGTTTCTGGCAGAAGTAATTCTGAAATCTGAAGTAATTTGTCCCCTCCTTGGATTTTTTAATTTAATTAGCTGCTTTTTAGCTCACAGGCTATCAAAGCCTGAGAGCTTATGTGCCCGCCGGTTCTGTATGTACGTACGTACGTATGTATGTATGTACGTAACGCGATACCTCTTGATAGAACTAACCGTTTTACTTTAAATTTTGTTTATAGGTTCCTTGTGATAAGGCGCTTCCCTGATTAGTTTTGGAGGTTCATTGGTTAAGCATGAAGGGGGGAAACGGGGGGCTAACCCCCCATAATTTAGATAAATGGGTTTTTCAAGCAGAATTATCCTATTTTCTTCAAATTTTGTATATAGGTTCATTTTGATAATGTGCTTCTGTCAATAGTTTTGGGGGTTCATTGGTTAAGTATAAAGGGGGAAAGGGGGGATACCCCCCCTAATTTAGATAAATGAGTTTTTCATGCAGAATTATCTGATTTTCTTCAAATTTTGTATATAGGTTCATTTTGATAATGTGCTTCTGTCAATAGCTTTGGGGGTTCATTGGTTAAGTATAAAGGGGGAAAGAGGGGATAACACCCCTAATTTAGATAAATGGGTTTTTCATGCAGAATTATCCGATTTTCTTCAAATTTTGTATATAGGTTCATTGTGATAATGCGCTTCTCTGAAAAGTTTTGGGGGTTCTTTGGTTAAGTATAAAGGGGGAAAGGGGGGCTAATCCCCCCTTAATTTAGATAAATGGGTTTTTCATGCAGAATTATCTGATTTTCTTCAAATTTTGTATATAGGTTTATTGTGATAATGCACTTCTCTGAAAAGTTTTGGGGGTTCATTGGTTAAGTATAAAGGGGGAAAGGGGGGCTAATCCCCCCTTAATTTAGATAAATGAGTTTTTCATGCAGAATTATCCGATTTTCTTCAAATTTTGTATATAGGTTCATTTTGATAATGTGCTTCTGTCAATAGTTTTGGGGGTTCATTGGTTAAGTATAAAGGGGGAAAGGGGGGGGGGTAATCCCCCTAATTTAGATAAATGAGTTTTTCATGCAGAATTATCAGATTTTCTTCAAATTTTATATATAGGTTCATTGTGATAATGCGCTTCTCTGAATAGTTTTGGGGGTTCATTGGTTAATTATAAAGGGGGAAAGGGGGGCTAATCCCCCCTTAATTTAGATAAATGGGTTTTTCATGCAGAATTATCCCATTTTCTTTAAATTTTGTATATAGGTTCGTTTTGATAATGCGCTTCTGTCAATAGTCTTGGGGGTTCATTGGTTAAGTATAAAGGGGGAAAAGGGGGGATAACATCCCCCCCCCCTAATTTAGATAAATGGGTTTTTCATACAGAATTATCAGATTTTCTTCAAATTTTGTATATAGGTTCATTGTGATAATGCGCTTCTCTGAAAAGTTGTGGGGGTTCATTGGTTAAGTATAAAGGGGGAAAGGGGGGCTAATCCCCCCTTAATTTAGATAAATGAGTTTTTCATGCAGAATTATCAGATTTTCTTCAAATTTTGTATGTATATTCATTGTAATTAGACACTTCCCTGATTAGTTTAAGGAGTTCTTTAGTTAACTATGAGGGGGTAACAGGGGGATGACCCCCCCTTAATATATTGTTGATTTCTTTATTTTTCGAGGGCATATTTCAAATTCTTTGAAATAAGAGTACAATATGCAATGAGTGTGAATAGCCTGTGAGCTCAATGCCCTCAGTTTAACTGGGCAGTTTTCTTTTTATTTAACACTTTCTAACCTAGTTGAAATGTGGTTATGACTTTGGTTTGTCTAACTTACATAAATATACTCGGATTGTCCTGAAACTTTTGTATGTTATTGTCGTTTACTACAGCATGTTCCCTATTGCAAATGAAGTGTGTAGCACTTAGTTTTTTTTACAGGGACAGTCAAAAGTATTTCGTTACATTACAGTCAATGGGAAATAATCGTTTCAAATGCATTTGGATGAAACTATACAATTTGAAACATGATGAAATTGATATATAATTATGAAGACCATTAAAAGATGCTTTTTTTAGAATGTGGGGTGCAAAGCATTTATTATTTACTAGCTGTTACCCGTGACTTCGTTCACGTAACATTAAGATAAAAATAAATTTACTAATCAAGCAAAATATTTCACTCCCGATAACTAAAAACGTAAATAATTAACTAACTCTTTATCACATTTCATAGAAGAAAATACGATATTTCTTTGTTGTAGGGGCCTTGACATAAATCAGTTTAAAAAAGGTAAAATTTTGTGCCAAATAACCACGAAAAGGAAACTGAAACCAATGGAAAAAGGACGGCCTAATAAAATCGTGTAAATCGACGAATTGGGTAAAAAGAAATGTCAATTTTACCTGATAAACCATTTTACTTTTAACGACTTTGAGAAACATTTTAACAGCCATCTTTTAAAAATAATTCATTGGAAATAGTATAGGCTTTTTCTTTAAATTCAATTCTTGTGAATAGGGATGAATAGTTCCACACCTAAATGCAAGGAGCTTCAATTGCAAAGTTTTTTGCAGCCCAAAATTACATGCAAACATAACACTTAAATTGCAAAGCTTTTGCTACCCAAAATTATATGTAAACATTACTTTTGCATGTAATTTTCATTGCAAATTAACATTTATTACGGTTCAAATAAAAATTAATTTGGGTGCAAATTACATGTAAATGTTACGTTTGCATGTAATTTGGAGTTGCAAAAAGCTTTGCAATTGCAAGTGCTACGTTTGCATGTAACAGCAAATTTGTGTCCTTGGTTTAATCTATAGCTGAAACAAATCTTGATTTCTTGGCAATATGCTGACAGGCGATTTTTGCTCTGCAGAATAAATTGATTCATAAAGTTTGAATATGTGGAAATATGTTTTTATTTTTCAAAATTTTACTGTAATCAAGATTTTTTTTTTCACCAACTATTCAAATTGAAAATAAAATAATTTTTTTCAGTTTTAATGAGAAAATGGCATAAAAATGCATTAATACGTTTTATTTCTCCTTTTTTATCCACAAAAATGGAGTAATTTAAGTACCATTTTTAGAGAAACTTCGTTAAAATTTACAAAAAAAAATATTAATATCTCGGAATCTAATTCAAAATTTTAAATTCTTAGAGTTTATATGACATCCTCGAATCAATGATAACCGGTGTTAAGTAAATCGCGTTGCATTAAGAGGAGTAGTTGCGAAATACACACAGTCAGATTTTAACTTAATAGACTTGTGTTCAATTTTCTTTACCTAATAATCTTACTGATGCTTGTATTATTAATCACAGAGTTCAGAGAATAAATAGAGATGAAATGTCCATGTTTGGCGTGATGTTGAAAATGCAACCCTACAGTCGGCCCAAGCAACTGGCGGCTTGCTTTGAAAACCTCTCCCCGTCCAATGAATCCAGTCATTGTTCCACGTGCAGCCTCTCTCCATCCAATGAAGTCAGCCCTTGGGCCTAATAATTTGAGCGATAACCGGCTTCATATTGCAAGCCTATTTTACGGTTCATTACCTCTCTATTCTTTCACTGTACTCAGTGATTATTAATGTATGAAATTGATACACGCTCCATTTGAAACATATTTAAAAAATCCCGTTTTATTATGACGTCACTTTGATCCCAGAGAAATTTCTTTTCAATGAAATAATTCTTGTTAATTTTCTTTTCCTGGCAATAATGACATGAATTTTAGCAGAAAACTCACATCTGTTTGTAACTGATATTCAAGCTTATTGTTAATCAGAATCAAAAAAATATTTCAGTTATTCATCTTAAATGTGACGTCCATTATGTATATACTTTTATTATACACTGATAGTCATGCTCTTTGTAATATTACGAATATTTGAAAATACATGTTTTATTTATGACGTCATATTTGTTCAAGCCAAGAAGGATCCTTTTTATAGTTCCATGGTTCAAGCGAAATATTTTTCTTAATAATATAATTAATGTTAATTCTTCTTTCTAATTATAATGCAGTTTATGACAGAAAAAGATCTGTATAATGTAACCAATATTCATACTTCATGTATAATAACAAATACTCCATATTGTTGTTTCAAATATCACAGAAATTAATTTTCTTTTGAATTATTTTCATTCTTCACGTGAAAATCGCTCAATTGAAACTTAATTGTTGAGGAAAAATTATTTTTTCACATTTTTATTTATTGGCAACGATCAAAGCCCTAGCAACAATAAAGTAAAATGGTTAAATTTTATCTAAAAATGTCCATTCATTCTCTATGAAAATAATCAAATTTTGAATTATTAAGAAAAGTATTTAAATAAAATAAACAAAAACCAGTCTATGTTCATTTCCGGGTTGTAATCCACCTATATGCAAAGATACAGGGCCATTAATTTCTCCATTTTGACGCTGGCTTCAGCCTAACATTTGCACACAATCCGATTTATAATATTACTAGCTGTTACCCATGACTTCGTTCACGTATCATCAAAACAAGCATAAATGCATTAATTAAGCAAAATATTGCATTCCCGATAATTAGAAACATAAATAATTAACTAACTCTCTATCACATTCCATAGGAGACAATACAGTATTTCTATGTTATAGAGGCCTTGACATAACTACGTTTTAAAAAGTGAAATTTTGTGAAAAATAATTACGAAAAGGAAACTGCCACCAATGAAAAAAGGCGGGCCAAATAAAATCGTGGAAATCGGCGAATTGTGTAAAAACATACGTCAAGTTTACCTGGTAAACCGTTTTACTTTTAACGCCTTTGTAAAATGTTTTAATAGCCATCCTTCAAAGATAATGGAAATAGTATATTCTTTTTCGTTAAATTCAATTTTTGTGAATAGAGAGCAATAATTGTAGACCTAAATGCAAAGAGCTTAAATTTGCCTCCTTGATTTAATCTATAACTGAAAAAAAAATCTTTATTTCTAAATGAACATTTATTGAATCTAGTTCCAGAATAAATTGATTCATGAAGTTTGAATATGTGAAAATACGTTTTTATTTTTCAAACATTTTACTGTAATCAAGATTTTTTTTTCTTTCACCATTTATTCAAATTTAAAATAAATTCTTTTTTTTTCAGTTTTAATGAGAAAAAATATATTAATCCGTTTTATTTCTTCCTTTTTATCCACAAAAATGGAATAATTTAGTTGCCATTTTTAGAGAAACTTTGTTAAAATTTACAAAAAATAAAAAAATAAAAAATAAAAAATAATAATATCTCGAAATTTAAATCATTTTTTAAAATTCTGAGAGTTTATGACATCCTTGGATTAGAGTTGCAAAAATCCGGTTTATTCCCGGGTTTATTTCCAATAGACCCGGTTTATTCCCAGGTTTATTCCCAAAATACCTGATTTATTCCCAAAAAACCCGGTTTATTCCCAAAATACCTGATTTATTCCCAAAAAACCCGGTTTATTCCCAAAATACCTGATTTATTCCCAAAAAACCCGGTTTATTCCCAGGTTTAAACCGGGTTTTTTCTAGCCTTTGCAACTCTACCTCGGATCAATGATAACCGGTGTTGATACGGGTGTTAAGTAAATCGAGTTGCGTTTGACAATCTGAAAGTAGTAGTTGCGAAATACAAACAGGCGGTCAGATTTCAATATAATAGATTCGTATTTATTTTTCTTTTCCTAATAATGTTTTTGGCAAAAAACTCATCTCTATGTAACTGATATTCATGCTTAATAATCGGTATAGATAAAAAAAATATATTTAAATTTTTCGTTTTAAATATGACGTGAAACTCATCTACTTTCTAAACTTACCGATCCTTGTATAATTAACGTAAGGAATTGATTCACATTCCTTGTAAAACACATTTGAAAATTCCCGTTTTATTTCAAATATGACGTCACTTTTTCCTCACAGAAATCTCTTTTTAATGACATAATTCTTGTTAATTTTCTTTTTCTGGCAATCAGGGCGTAAATTTTAGCGTAAAACTCACATTTGTAAGTAACTGGTATTCAAGCTAATTATTAATCAGTATCGATAAAAAATATTTCAGTTTTTCATCTTAAATATTACGTCCTTTATCTACCTACTTTCATTAAACATTGTTTTCATGCTCCTTGTATTATTACGAACATTTGAAAATACATGTTTTATTTATGACGTCATATTTGTCCAAGCCGAGGAGGATCCTTTTCATAGTTCCATGGTCCAAGCTAAATCTATTTTTAATAATATAATTATTGTTCATTTTTCCTTCTAATTATAACGCAGTTTTTGACAGAAAAAGATATTTTTAATGTAACCGATATTCATACTTCATGTATAATAACAAATACTCCATATTTTTGCTTCAAATATCACATAAATTCATTTTCTTTTGAATTCTTTTTAATTTTAATTTTTCACGTGAAAATCGTTCAATTGAAAATTAATTATTGAGGAAAAAATATTTTTCCGTGTTTTTATTTATTGGCAACGATCAAAGCCCTAGCAACGATAAAGTAAAATGGTTAAATTTTATGGAAAAATGTTCTTTATTCTCTATGAAAATAAAGAAATTTTTAATTATTAAAGAAAATATTTGAATAAAATAAATAAAATCTAGCCTATGTTCATTCCCGGGTTATAATCAACCTATATGCAAAGTTACAGGGTAATTAAATTCTCCATTTTGACGCTGGCTTCAGCCTAACATTTGCACACAATCGGATTTATAATATTATTAGGATTAGGATTTGCAGGGTCAAATAAAAGAATTCTATTACACATTGTTCTATGGGGGAAAAACGTTTGCAGTGTAATTTAATGGTGTTTCACTATTTCAAAGTTAATGAAAATTATATGCATTACTGAGGTGCACTATGAATTGCTCACTTAAAAGTATGGTGTGCATTGCGTTTATCGTTAATTTACAGGGACATACAAAAGATATCGGTTACAGTATACGTGTGATAATTACATTTTATGTGTGATAAGTGTGTTTACAAGTTTGGTTTGCATTTTTATGTTTAACTAAATTTTTTCATATTACATGATGTGTGTAAATTAGGTTGATCATATACAAGACTACCCAAGGGAATTCGTAAGTATTACAGACTAGGGGAGTGAATTGCTTAAGAGTAGTTTTTAATTGTGTCACACATTTTCCTGCTGAACTATATTTAGTAGACTAATATAAGTTTGTGGAATGTAAATAAATTGAGATACAGGGCTATGCAAAGAACAAAATACATTGTCGGTATTAAAATTTCGGTCCGAGCTTGTACAAAAACTTAATTGGCCCGAATGAGTTCCTACAAAGGATAAATTTTTACGCAGATGCGGTTGAAAATTCTCTTGTATGAGGCATTCTGATAAAAAAAAATATTTTAGCTATATTTCATGTATATTTCATCTATTCTTCATTTCTTAAAAAGCACCCTGAGCTGCGAAGTAGAGACACACCTGTTTAAAAACACTGCCCTTCCTAAGTTTATTTATGTCTGTGCCCATATAAACTATGTTTATTTTTTTTATGAATTTCTATTTGTACGCGAGTGTTTGAGTTATCATTAATCCATTTTCCATGGCTTAGAGACTTACAAATCTGAAACAAATACTATACAGAAAAATCTGCTAGGATGGAATCGTGTAGGAGCGAAAAAAAAATTGTTATAGACAAGTTCCCACCTTAGCTGGTATACCACCCTGCTGTAAATGCATTATATTCTTTTCAAACGTATTATTACATTCATTTTGCATGAATCAACACATTTTTCCTTTTAAGACGGGATTCCCTCATAGACAGGCTTATTGTCAAAGGTTTTCATGTACTTTAATTTTATTGCCTAGAAATTTATGTACTATTCTTCAAAAAAATATAAATTTAGATTTTTTATTATAGAATAATGGTCATTTAAAAATATATGCATATTTTGCAAAAATTGTTAAACTGTGTCAAATTTCACTGCTTTTTACAGAGCAGTTCACATCACGTGACTTTTACCGTAAAACGTTGAAAAAGCTGAAAGACACACAAGTAGAAAAAGCATTGATAAAGGTGTCAATATCTGTCTTACACCAGCAGCAAAAACCTGTTCGTGACGCCACCTTGCACAACTTTATATGAGCCAGGCCGGACTAATAATTTTTATTTGATCTGGGTCGAGATCAGGCATGAAAATTTCTTCCCGTCCTGACCTCTAAGAAGAATGTCCAGATTCCGGCTTGGTCCAGAAAAAAAGAAATCTGACCGTGCCAGGATTGAGTCTGCAGGAAAAAGTAATGCCCAAACCCGATTTGGTCCGAAAACAGTGATGACCAGACTTAGTTGGTTTCGACTTGAAAATAGTTTTTTGGTCTTGCACCAATTATCATCAAAAAGTATTATTTTGAAATATTTTGAGCATACTTAGATCTATCGCGTAGCACAATGTATCACAAAAAACTAATTTATTTTCATTAGGAGTTCTCAAGTATGTATTTTCCATTTTTTCATGAGTCTATGCAACAGCTAACTGCATTACACTGCTAACAGTTTAAAAATGCAATACTCAGGAAAACTCTGGACTGTCCTATACTTGTGCATCACACGAAAAAATTTTATAATTCACATAGCAACATTAAGAATTATAAAAGCATTTGTTATAACCATTTAGCAAAAATGTTTTGGCCAAAGATAAAAATCCTTATCGTACCAGATTTGAAAAAAGAAATGTTTATATTAACTTCTAGAGACGAATTCAAAGACTAGACAAAACAGACAATCATGTATTTTCCTGTTGCGAATTAGTAATTTGCAGTTTAAACTAGCTTCAAGTCTTGTACGAACTGTTTGAAAGATCGAGAAATGTATTTTGAGCATTTTGAAAATACAAAATACATGGACAAATCATTTCAAAATACATTACCAAAATACTTTAGTTTTATCTGTTTAAGATACAAAATATAAATGTATTTTGAAAATGTATTTCAAATACATGTATTTTCGATACTGCTCAACTCTGATCTAATGTTATAGCTAACCTTGATACAGAATGTAACAATATCATAAATTGATGATTAATTAAATTTTGTGAGGTATGTGCACATTCCATTTAAAATTATCTATATAAATTTTTCTACTTCTATATAATATGTTGGTCAGTAGATGTCGTATCCAGGTATCAGTGATTAAGAATATATGCTCATACATTGACAAACAAAATTATAATTACTACATTAAAGAAGTGAATATAAAACATCACATATTTTTACTGAACGGTGTATACAAATTTTAAATTTTATACATACATTAATATTAAAAATATCGACATTTCGACCACCACTTATGGTCATCTTATGGGAAAATTTTCTTATATTGCTTTTAAAGTTTCAAATGCGAAAAACAACCCACTCGTTGCCACATTATTATTGCCATCCACAAATTAAAAATTAACAAGGGTAACACTCAACCATCGTACCAACCAACCCCAACTTTAAAAGCAATATAAGAAAATTTTTTTGAAGATGACCATAGATGGTGGTCGAAACGTCGATATTTTTAATACTAATGTATGTATAAAATTTTAAATTTGTATACACCATTCAGTAAAAATATGTGATGTTTTATACTCACTTCTTTAATGTTGTAATATTTCATGGTGTAATCGTCCAGCATTTATATTAATATTATATCATAATTACTAGTTAATATTTTTCTTTAAAAAAAAGGGGAGTTGGAGAGAAGGCATAGTTATTTCTAAAATATTAACTGAAACAACAGCATTAGTTATCAGATTTAAAATTTCTTACTGCTATGACATTTTTTGGAATAATTCTCTTTTTGATATAGAATATAATATAAAAAAAATTCATACCTCATATGATGGCTCATAATCCATAGATTTTTCTAAAGCCACATCTACACCCATGACACCAACTATAGATTGATTCTAAAGTATTAAAAAAATGAAATTTAAATATTAATTTGACAAATAATAATATTCACTAAATTAGAGAAAATTGTATGAAAAGTTATAAATACTGGCATAAGACTTAATACAAAAAAGTTCTTAAATTCTGAAAAACACTATAAAAAATGAAAAAAAAAAAAAAAGAGGTTAAAAATCAAAGTTTTTCTTTATCAAGCATATTTTTGTTCCTGATGGAAAAAGACCAAGTTTTCAAAACACATTGTACTTTTGTAATTTTATATATGCTGTTTTTAAGTTTTTTTTTCCCTTTTCTATTGGAGATAATTCCTCACAGTAGAAGCAAAGTAATTAGATGTAAAAATTAAATATAAAATGTTCATGGTAAATACATAATTAAAAAGTAATTGCTGTTAACATTAAAAATTATATTGATTTTCAAAGAAACAAAAATAAAATTCTTAGCTGATTTGTACATGTTTATTATATAAATGCTTCCATTTAAAGCAATTCTTAAAAAAAAAAAAAAAAACATCTTGGCTTAAATGCGAGAAACTTTCCAGAACATTCACACTCATACACTCATTTTGAAATATAAAGGAACTACTCTATTGAAGTGATTTGGAATCTAATAGTGCTTTTCATCATTCAATAAATATATCACATCTTTAGTTATAAGCAATTGCAGAGCTCGCACTTAACTTTTGTAGTAAAAAATGGAAAAAAGGGACCACATACTTGTAAAGAAAGGACCTATTCTGGCAAATCACAAAATAAAAAAAAACACAGAACCCCCCTCCCTCCCTTATTTGTCACTTTTTTTTATAAATGTTCAAAGTATAATTTGTTATATTTGTTCATTTGCTCCAATTCAAATTAACTTGATTCTGAAATTCATTATCTTAAAAAGCCATTGCTATTGACAGAGGTTATGAACTTCTATTATTAATACAGATTTATTTGAATTAGAAGGGTCAGCCAGTAAGTTAGTAGCACTGCTCAAGAAAACAAAACAGGATCGAAACTTTACAATAACTTTATTTGTATACTAAACTTTCATGTAAAATCTACTTTTCAACATCCATTATTTAAACATTTGTCGAGACATGGCACAAGTTTTTTAATGTCTTCTGCAAAGAAATCCCGTCCAATGTCCAATAATCATTCTTGGGTCGGCAATAATTTTATGCACACTTACATGAGAAATATTCACTTCATTTGTGATTTCGTCTATTGTTACGTGTCTGTTTGCAAAAATGCATTCATGCAAGCAGCGATCTCAGAATTTTATGCAGGTGATGGTCTTCCCTTGCACTCAGCGTCGTCAATATCTGTATGATTCTGCGATTCTCGGCTAAATACCGAGCATCAATAAAATTTAAAGTAAAGGTTGGTTAACAGTATAAAAAACAGACTTTATGGACCTAATAATGAAAAAACGGACCAATACAGACTTGAAGCAAAAAAAAAAGGACCAGTTCCCTAAAAACAGACCTAGTGAGAGCCCTGCAATTGCTGTCTTATGGCGATCTTTCTCAAACTATCACACTCAGAAAATTGGTTCAAATCATCAACTTTCACAGCATTTTCTGAAAGATACCCCTTTATTGAAAACTATTCTACCTCATGATTTCTAAATAAGAACACCCATCACTTTTATGCATTTACAGACAAAAATTAATTCAGAAATATGCCTGAAAGTAACCAGCTTGAATTTGAGAAGTGTCTTAATAGTACTATGATTATTAGTAAACAGTTGATTGTATGGAATCTAATAATTCTTTAGTTACATTTACACTTTAGCATATCTGAATTGTTTAATACCATCAAGGCAACATGAATAATCAACTAGAATCTATATACATATATTACACTATCGTACGTGGCACAGACATCACAATTATTTGTTAATTGTTTAATGGCAACGGCCAAATGAAACATTTCATTGGTTATTGTGTAAAAGTCCTTTGGCAGTATTTAGGCTGAGGTAAATCGGGTTTGATTCACGTTTCACTTTTTCGCTGCAATTATGATAAAATTCAAAATATCATTAGAAATGCCCATAAAAGATCTCGGCAAATGCTTAAAAGTGAAGAAGAAGCCGAATTAAGAAGAGAAAATCGAAATAGATTGGATCGAGAACGCCATCAAACAATCACCAAAATAGGCTTAATAACAGTCAAATGCACGAACGCGTTGCTTCTGAAATCCAGTCATGGTATGCTGGTCTTTTTAGAGATAGATCTTTTGACTCTATAACTGTTGTTTCTCCTATTTCAGATATATTTAATTGTGTTTATAATGAGGTTTTATGAAATACATCACATTAGCATTTCACAAATCTCAATTTGCCATATATCAAGCCTCGATCTTATACCGATATGCCATTTAGGTTCAATCATAAGAACTTCCTTGACCGTTTCATTTTTTAAATGTAACTCTTATACTTTTGAAATTTTAGCTTTTATTTAATTTTTTTACAAGTTTTTAGTATAAATAAATATTATTCAATCCCTTTTTTTTTTTATGAAGTCTACTCCACTGTTATATTTTTCAATGACAGTTTGCCCGGGCAACGTCGGGCTGGTCAACTAGTAAAACATAATGTAAGTCTTAAAATGTAGTTATAGAAAATTGGATCTATTTTAAATTTACTGAAATTTTATGACTATTAATGACTATTATGAATTTTTATGAATATTTATTGAGTAAAAAGATTTTTACTCAAATTATGGATAACTTTTAACAATAATTTTAATTAATTTTTTTCTTATGCCCAATCAATAAGCAGAAACATTTTTGGAATATAATATTCATTAAAAAGTAAAAAGAAATCAAAATTACTTCTCCATGCGTCCGGTTAAACACAGGAAGGGTGACAGTAGTCATCATTCCTAGACCCTACAAAAGAAAATTGTGTTTAATTTTAACTGCAAGTTTTATATTTTAATTTGAACAGAAATGTTAATGCAACTGGAAAAAATATTTCACTTATTTTAGGTAAAATCATAATACAATGTATCCAAAGAGATTTAGATTTTATGTCTTTCATTTAAATTAAAAAAAAAATTCGCTGACTAGAATAGTCGATATTTATATACAGAGCTTAAAGATAAGCATGCAAATTCAGACAAAACTAGAATCACATAAAAAATGAAACTGGGCCATAAAATAAATGAAGAAGATTCTCAATAGAAGAGGGGGGGAAAAAGAAAAACCAATGACCATTGTTTTGAAAACAAAGCAATTAAACTTCCAATTAATATAGTGACTACAATGGAACTCCAGATATACGTTACCTGAGTTGTACGTTTCCCTCAGTTATACGTTTCAACTCAGCGGTCCCGACCACTTACCATTAAAAATTAGCTGAGTTATACGTTTTGAATTACACATTTCCCTCAGTTATACGTTACGTTTTTGCGTCTCCGGACGAATTTATTTTTCATTTATCCATTTTGAAACCGGAAATACTGATGACGCGGCCGAGGAGTCTGATTTGAAAATTCCCACTCAAACTTCAGAGCTGATGTGAAAGCTTTTGATGTAGTAAATCGGTTCGTCAGTAGTAAAAGCAATAACCATAAGGCGGCTGCATTATTAACAGAAATGCAAAATTTGCTGTTCAGTGTTGGCTCTGCCGAAAAGAAACAACCGAAGATTAGTGATTATTTCAACAAGATTCAATAAACTACTGAAATGTCTTTTGATAAATGATTTATATGCCAAGGCGATTCCAACGATTTCTTTTAAGTACCCTATGTGTATTAAAAATAATTTTAATAAAGCTTTTAAGATAAAATAAGTGCATGTGTACTTCTCTTATGTACTTTTTTTCTTCTCATTTCCATTTCTAAAAATTTATGTCTTGGGTGCAGTACTACTTAGGAAACTTCTGTTTTCAATATAAAAGGCAGCAAACACCTCAGCGGATTAAAGTTTTCACGATATATTTAAAAAATTGTTACGATAAACCATTAATTGAGTTGCACGTTTTACTGAGTTATACATTTCGTTTGTCCGGTCCCGGGCAAAACGTATAACTGGAGTTCCACTGTATATCAATGAGTTAAAAGTAGATACAAAAATATGTTGCAAAATAACAGCTTCAAAATCCATCCCCCCCCCATCCAATTTATCCTACAGTAGATGCTGATAAGAGAATTTTTGTGTCTATATTTTTGGGTGGTTGGTGGGTTTGTTGATTAGTTTTTGGGAACAGAAGTCGATTTCTGCCCATTATAGATTCACACTCTGCATGACTTGACCAATAAGAAATACTCTATTGAATAAAAAGGTAGTGGGCTTCTTGGAATAGCTATTTTCAACATTAAATATTGCATATTAGAATAACACTGATTGTGAAAAAGACTTCATAGAACTCTTAGAATAATAAAGAATAGTTAGCTGATATAGAAAAGGTTTATGATGTTTGCAGATTTATGTCTGACATTGATGGCGACGACCTGTTGATATAGTACCAATCGAAAGAGGCATCACCAGTTTTCTTTTAGTTTGATTTTTGTTTGTGAAAAATAAACAGGAGGATATTTTTTTAATCAGTTTGGTTATTTTATTTTTTTAATTTAGAGGTCTAACACTAAAAAGAATATGTTCTTTGGTTCTTAGTAAACTCGTATTAGCCTGAGGTTTGCGAATTTCAGTCTTCTATTGTGTATAAGTCATAATCGCTCTACATATGAACTTACACTGTACACATCGGAAAAGTAAAAATTGAGGCATTATTAATGTAGTAATATGAACTAACTAAAAGTTCACTTTTCGTATTTGAACAAAGTAATAGCAACAAATATCATTATAAGCACACACTTAACTCTAAATTTTTATGATCACTATCTTCAAAGGTAAGTTGCATGATGATTTACTTTTTAAAACTTATATAACTTTGTACCCTTTACTTTCTGGGGGATGTGGCAGACTGAATGGGATTATGCAAAAATAATCTTGGTAATGGCCAAAAATACAAAAATTGACATTTAAAATAAAATCACAACAATAAATTATAATGTTTTGGTTTACAAAGACATTTATTTGGAAGTTCAATAGGTTACTTGAGAAATGAGAAAAATGGCTTGAGTGTAGTAAATGATTGAACTATGTTTGAAACTTGCCAATCAAAATGAATATTCATTACGAACTTTTATCATAAATTAAATGAACATTATTTGAATGATGCTGTCAATGCAAAAAATTAAAATACACTAAAAAGTAAGATCATAAAAATATCATTAATATGAGTTGTTTGATTATTTAAATAACTTATGAACATTATTAACAGAAACAAACATTTTTGAAAAATCTAAATTTAAGCAGGGAGTCCGAGAAAAAATAAAAAAAAATTGGTAAACACTGCTCTAGTGGATACAGGATCTGTAATACAGAAAAATCTGAGATTGAAGCATGCACTAAGATAACTCCATCTGGGAGGTATAAAGGTTAGAAATTGTAAAGTACAGAAAAAAATCATATAACTTACATTAGGATCAACATAAAAATTAGTCCATGCAAAGTTCTTCTCTGAACTTAAAGCAAGGGGCCTTCCTAAAACTTTGACATAGTCCTGAAATAAAAAAGAATATGATAATCCATAATAAAACTTATTCAATATTTTTCAAATAAACAGAAGATATAAACTTTTAAATTGCCTTGAAATTTTTTTTTCTTTTCAGTTGTAAACAAACTATAGTGGAACCTGCTAAAGTGGGGATATGTAGAAATTCTACAGATCATATACAGGGCTACACAAATTTCCCCTTATTAAATGGTGATGTTTTGTTAAAGTATTCTGGAAGTGTTGGAAACTATTTAATATTCTATGTTTGATGCCTGATTTTTCTTTGTTTTAATTTTTAGTTCAATTCTGTAATGGCAACTCAGTAATTCTAGTGTTGCAAGAAAAAGACAGAAATAATCTAAAGGCAAAAATCTATTTGACAAATGTGATGTGGATTTTAAGTTCAGAGTTTTAGCCTGATTGTATGTGAAGTATTGGGCAATTGTAAAAAAAAAAAAAAAAAAAAAAAAAAAAAAAACATTTTATCTTGTAATTATAGAGGCAATAACCCTTTAATTAAAATATTTAAGTTTGTTCTTTTAATAATCACTAAGATGAAGAAAATATGAAATGTTCTTACATGAAAAATACATGTTGAGGTGAATACGGGAACCACATATTTCTTTAAATCTAACTAAAAAGTCTTTATTCATAATTAGATGCTGAGAAGAAATAAGTTTTTCCCTCTTGAGCACTATTAATGGCTGTTAAAAATTTAGATTCAAGTCACCATATTGAAAACATGCAAACTTTTCGAAAAACAATATATTTGAAGAAAAATGTAAAGAAAATGGCACAATCATACTAAAAAATTAATCTCAACTTTATGCCATAACTAGGGGCTAGCCGAAGTATTTAAAAGGAATGTTTAATTTAACTGATTAAATTTCTAAGCCAACGGTACATAAATGGGTGAATGGCATACTTTGAATACAAAACTAATATTTTCCTATTAGCTAAAACAAACAGCGTGTAGATGATTTAAAAACAAGCATATGGAGAGTCTGATTTCAAGGCCAGCGCTGATGGAAAACATACAGAGCATGTGTAACCAAAGCACCAATGATACGAGGAAGAGAATGGAATGCCGGGAGAACCTAGACACATGCACACTTCTGTGTGGGCAAAACTGAGGCCGAACACTGCGATGAAGATTAAAAAAAAAAAAAAAAATGTATATATATGCAGTCGGGAGAAAGACATGCCGTATGAGGTACTGGTGAAACAAATGCTGATAACATATAAAAAGAACGACAAAAATAAACAATGTGAGAATTCCTCTTACAACAAATGGTGTCACTTCTGAAATATAACGTTGCAAAAATAATGCATTTTCACTGAGCACATCAGCATTTTTCTATAACTGCATAAAAAACAATTGAATGTAAATTTGTAATTTTCATTTAATCTACAGTGTAAAACTAATTTTCCCTTCATTATAACAATGTATAAATGATATTTATATTATTTCCTTCTATGTTTTAATAAACATTAATAGAATATACTTATATTCCATCAAATAAAAAAATCATCTGCAGTAGATAGTATTTTGCTCCTCAAATCTGTTTGAATTTGTTTAGTTTGATTTGAATCATTGCTATTTTCTGTAATGGTTGAAAAGTGGCAAAATGATTTCTATTTAAAATCTATCAAGAGAGTGCAACAACACAATGCTATACACCGAGTTAGTCTTTTTCATGTTGACTTTGAGATAACTCTGCCATCCTTCAATAATAAAGGTATTTAGAATGTTTGATACATACAATTTATAAAAAATTATACAAATATTTGTTAGTTTAACATGTTAGAGTCATATTTCGTTATAAATAAATGTGGCGATTTATTTTTAAAAAGATCGAGTTAATTGAACAAAAATTGGTGGAAGTAAAGTGTTTAACAATTTTTAAAATGCTGTTATGAGAAGGAAAAAAAAAAAAAAAAAAAAAAGGAAAAGAGAGAAAAATCATGCATCAAACATATATTATGAAACATTTTCCAACACTTTCAGAATACTGTACTGAAACTTCACTGTTTAAAAAGGCGAAAGGAGATATCTAAGTAAACAATTTAGAAAATGCAAAACACATTTGAAAACTACATTTTGGCAATTACTGCCCATAGCTGGAAAGATATTTAAATTTTTTTTAGCGTCCCTTTACATGATCTATAGATCTGTTTTTCACTACATAGAGTGCTAAAATTTAGCTTTGTTACAAAATGCATAGTACAGTCAAAAATTCACATTCAGCAATTCGTCGCGCTGAAATTGTACCAAACTTAGAGATTTTCTAAAAGAACACCTAATTTTTACATCATATTTGGCTTTTTTGGTACTTTTTAGGATACCAAACAAGAAGTCACATGGTCAAGTAGTTTAGGAATTATAGAGGTTTAAACTCTGGAAATCCTAATGTTAAATTGGTTTGTAATCACTGGAAAACAGATTGCAATGAGGGTAGTTTTTTAAACATAACTCAAAAACTACTTGATGAACTGAGAGGGAATTTTGGATTTGCATATTTCAAGGATCTAGAAATTGATTTATATTAAAATATATATAGGTTACAATTCATATTGTTTTCAAAAATCATTTAAAAATATATTTTTTTTCCAATAAAAATTAAAAAAATATATAAATTGTAACTTACAAATTTTTTAACAGAAATAGATTTCTAAAAGCGTCAATTATGCAAATATAAAATATCCCTGCCATCTGCCAAATGGTTTTTGACTTATGCTTAAAAAAAAAATGGTTTTATTGCAATCTGCTTTGCAACAATTGCAAATGAATTTAACATTAGGAGTTCGAAACTTTAAACCTTCATATTTCCTAAACTACTTGACCGCATGACTTGCTGTGTAAATATTGCTAAAAAAGTCAAATATGCTGACAAAATTAGATGTTTGTATTGAAAATTGCACAGTTTGATAGAATTTCAGCATGAAGATGACCCCTGAGTTTATTTTTTAAACATAAATTGAAAGAGGAGATAATTTGCAGTTGAATGAATATTTCCATTTTTTACCTGGGACAATTTAATGACTGAAATGTATGAAATGTTCTCTCTCTCTCTTTTTTTTTTGGCCAACTGTATGTTGTTATAATAGAGGCAAATACGTAAATAATAATTAGTACTGATTTTATTAATTATAAATTATCGTATAAGTCACAAAGTACAATATAATGATAAAGAATTATTATACAGGGTGATTCAGAATGACTGTTTAATAATTTACAAGGAGGCCAACATAAATGAAAGCAATAATAACATTTAAAATGCGACAGCAACTGAAAAGAAAAAAAAAAGAAAAAAGAAGCCTTATGCCTAAAAAAATCAATCTTCATGCTTTGATGTTTTTTTCAAAAGCATGGAATATGACTCTTTTAAATGCAATTTACCAGACATCTGTATTTTCTGCAAAATAAATTATTAGTCATTTAAATAGTAACATTAAAAAAGCAAACTACATACAAAAACAGAACAAAAGTAAAGCATGAAGAAGATAACATTGGAAATGATACACATTGATGCAATTTTCATACTCTACACAAAGTTGATTCAGCATTATCAAACTTTAAAAACATTTCTTTCAAAAAGTTTATTTTAGACATAAGATCCCCTTTTCAGATACTATCACACAAAGTTCCACAATCTACTTATTAAGTCAAAAATAGAGGATGTTCTACTGTAAGTGAGGAGTTTCTGACAGTAACTTTGTGAAAACTGACGATAGTGTTATGAAATCTTGAGACTTCCATTGCTTTGTTTTAAATATGATTAACATTACAAAAAGTGCTGTAAAAGCATAGTAATTCAATTGGTGATACTAGAGGAGAGTAAAAAAAAACAGGTAGGCGATTCAAACCAGGTGTTCTGTTTTCTCGCTCATGGGTTCTTAACTACATCCTTTAGCGTCCCTTAGCACCTAACCACTGGCTTCTGATGCAAATTAATCTCTGTGTCTGTGCAGTGCTATTGGAAAGAAATTTACCTCAAAAGTTTTCATTTTTCACCGCTTTTCTACTCTTCAAATAAATCTAGCCTGACAGATCGATTTTGGTAAGTAAACCACTGTTTTCTAAAGCTTTCACATGATATTTTGATTCCAAGTAGAAGTGTGTACATCCAGTTATCCAGGAGAATGACCATGTTGATTTTTGGTCATCTGTTGGGGTAAAACTGGGTACCCATGGTTTTGCATTGATTTCTGCAATAAAATGTTTCTTCACTCAACAGGTGGTGAAGGATGGATGCAAAGTTCAGTCTGCAAAGAATGGGCACATGCGGAGTACAGCAGATACGAGAAGTAAAAGCTAACAAAGCCATTACATGAAAACATTAAAAATTGCTTGTAAACCTGAAGAAAAAAATTATTGACCCTAGAAAATGCATATATGTTTTAAAAATTTATTGAAAATTTATTACAATAAAGCTTTTTTTTTTTTGCTGGAAGAGTAAAAATTCTATTTTCTGATTAGTACCTGGTTTTACCCTACCACCAAAATTTAGAGCTGTTTCAGATGGTCCGCCTTTTCCCAAGTAAAAAAGAATTTTCCTGTGGCAACAGGTGTGGCTTTTCAATAGCCCAGATGTCCCCAAACACTTTTGTGGGGTTTTACAGTTTTTCCACATTTCTAGACTTTTGTTAACAAGGGAAAACCATAAAGGTACCTGGTTTTACCCAATTTTTCCCTATATGTACAGACAACTACATTCCAAATTAAGGAATATCGAGTTTGTGCTAGTAGAGCATTGATAGTGGAAATTTCTAACATTTGTTTTGATGCTATCACATTTCACATAAAGCAATATCCATTGCTTCAAATTTTCATTGCAATACCTTCACTTTTCTCAAAGTTATTAAGAAAAATCCAAGTTTGGTTAAGGTTTGGTACACCCCCCCCCCACCTTTTTTTTTTAAAAATATATAAGTAGATTGTGATTTTATGTTTCTATGTCATTGCTGTTAGGCTCTGTATTCCTGATCTCTTTGGTAACTACTAAACAGCTGATTTGAATCACCATGTATCAGTTACAAAGTAAAATGATAAAGAATTATTATATAAGTCAAAAGATTTCTAACCTTTCCTAAAAATGTTCAGTATTTTAAAACTTTTTGAGATTATACAATAGCATATTAATTTTACAAATATACACACATTAGAGCATCAAGTTAAACAAAATCTTTTGGATTAATGAAAAGAAAATACAGAATATGCTTCTTAATTAGTGGAATAGAATGTCCTGTGGTTTCTCAAAATGGATTAGAATGCTAATTCAATCTAAAATTAGAATTTTATAATTTTATTGCAAACT
Source organism: Maratus michaelseni (assembly GCA_963931845.1). NCBI lineage: Eukaryota > Metazoa > Arthropoda > Arachnida > Araneae > Salticidae > Maratus > Maratus michaelseni. The sequence goes on from OZ007591.1 coordinate 381,146,025, forward strand.
ACTGTTAGTGTTTATAATTTTATTTAATAGCAAGTCTCCAAAGGACTGATTGTTAGTAAGTAAAATTACAAAAATGATTATGCATTAAATAAAGTACATTAATTTTTCTTTTTTCAAGTATAGTATGATTGTTTGTCAAAATTGTTATCATTATTTTATTTGTGCTCTGGAATACTTTTAAAATATAAGAAAATAATTTTGAGAAAACTAATTTGCAGCAGCTTGATAACAGATTTAAAAGGAATAAGTCAGATTTCTACATATCCCACAACCCTTGTTCTATAGGACATTTTCACACCATGATTACTGCCTACAATAAGAATTTTTCCATATCCAATTTTTACCATTAGAAACTTTGTATTGAAATGCCCACTAAGCACATTTTGTAAAACCTGTATTAATTTTAAATATCTATTTAAAGAAAAATTTCAGATTATTAATAACAGTAATATTTATTTATCTTAATCAGCTAAATGAAAGACTAACTAATTACTAACACATATGTAAAATGTTCAACAAAAATTAAACATTTTTAAGTGTTAAACTAACATTTAATGCCTAATTCTTTTGTTTTATGAGATGCAATTAAAGAAATATTTTACTGTCATAATGAGAAAGCTTTGCATACGCACTTGCATGCAAAATATACCAATGCATACATACAGATTGTCTTTGAACTCATGGGATAAACTTTCAGGCGTGATAATACATGCCAAGGCAAACAATTTTTATATAGGGAATCAAGCTCACAACCCACTTATTCATTCAAAAATACAGGGTGTCTAACTCAAGGTCAGAAATATATTTTCATTCATAAATTTAACAGCAATGGACATATTGAAACAATATTTTAAACATAAGAACTTTGCTTTTAGTAAAATGTAATGACATCAGGGGAAGTACTATAAATTACCAGCATTCAGCATTCACATCCAAACAGAACACTGAACTATATTCTGTAATTCAGAAGATAACTGACAGTTCATATAGTGTCACTGACTGAATTACAATGCACTTCCAGCACTTTACATGACTGTAATAAATAAAGATGCGGTAAAACACATATATACTGCTAAATGATGTATTACGTTAAAGACATAAAAATTAGATTCAAACACAACAGTTTCATACTACATTCAAGGCCATCTTTAGGACATCAAGTCAATCATAACTAAGATGTTTCCGACTTCACTATGGTTGAGAACTCAAAACACAAACCTTGACCACAATCAGTATTGACATAATTGAATGATTTAACTGACAGTTAATGCCATCTATTAGTCAAACATGTAACTTCCAAATGGAAATAGTAATCCTGAAAATCCAAATGAGTAAACAGCAATCTTGAAAGTCAAAAATCTTGAAATGGTAAAAGCAGCCCTCTCCTTTTTATCAACTGAAAAAACACTACTCATATCTTCAACAAATCCAACCATATTATCAAAATATTATTTGACATATTATCGTTGCATATCCTAATATGATCCCATTGATATCATGAACATAGCCTCGGATATAGACTGAAACTTTTGATTTGTGTTTTAATGTAATTTTACCTTTAACGTAATATATAATTTAGCATTATATATGTGTTTTACCACATTTTTATTTATTGAAATTGTATACATGGTCTAAGAGTCCCAGGCTTTTTAATACTTTACACCAGCCATACTCAACCTGCGGCCCGCGGGCCGCATGTGGCCCGGAGACCTTTTATGTGCGGCCCGATATACATAATCAATAACCTCTATTTATTACATTAATTTAGATGTGTATAAAAGTTTTTAAGACCTTCACTGTTCTTTTATATATTTTCATGGGGAGACAAAAACTGTCCTGTTATTTAAAATTATCTTAAATACCGTTTCCTTATTCAAAAGTTCTTTTTACATGTAGTTCAATTTGTGCTATAGTGGTGTATACATTTCTTAATCTTCAACACTAAACCAATATTATTCGAAATTTATTACATTTGCACTATACAATTCTACACTTAAAGGAAAAATATCAATAATATATATTATTGACATTTGGCGTATTTATATATATACTGGAATATATATACCAATAAAGTTTTTAAAAATATTAAAAGCGATACTTTCATATTAGCCGCATTTCAGAAGTTAATAGACGATGAAATCACCAAAGATTTTGTAAATTATATTATTACAATATTATTAATTTATAATTAAGTAAAAAAAATATTAAAATGTTGTGTTGTCCTCAGAAACACACCTGTGCACATAATTTTTATAATTCTAGCATTAGCATATAAGGAAGTGAGTGAAAAATCGATTGCAAAAAAGTCTTTATATTGAGAAAACGATTGATTTGTTAAAACAAATCACCTGATTTTTTCTGTAGAAGTTGTAAATGCTATATTGTTATATTATTACGTTTAACTAATAATGCTTATTAGGGTTGAACGTTTAGCGCGGAAAAAATTGGCAGCAAAATATTTTATACCACTATTTCTACATCATTTGCAATTGAAATCTACCACAAAGTTTATTCATTGCAAATAATTGTGTTAAAAGTTTGTGGTAATATTTCTTTTGCAACGTTTAATATAACAAACGTTCAATCCTACTAATTTATATTAACTTTATTATATATGTTTGTTATACTAATTTTTTAAAATCTTACTATTTAAATTACCCTTTTTTTACATAATAATATAATTGTGTTGCGGCCCGCCGAATGTTCCAAACATATGTTTGTGGCCCGCGAGAAAAAAAGGTTGAGTATGGCTGCTTTACACAATGTCACCCCATTTTACACAAAGTGACGTTACTGCTGAAATTTTTCACTAAAATATTTTTATTTATTGTTAAAATCATGAATGAAAATCTGGGTTTAACTTGGAGCAAAACATTCTGCATTTTTATTGAAGAAGGGGGTTGCAACTCTGATTTAGCATACTTAAAAAAAACCTGTATGTATATTACACCTATATGTTTATTCCGCGAGTTCAAAGTTATCCAGCATAAATAAAATAAAATAAAATTTGAAATAAGCAAAATAAATTACTTACTCTAAAATTTTTTAATCAAGCATGCAAGATTACATTCTCATGCAGAATATTAAGTCATAGTGAAACCTAAAGAAATTTCAGTGAAAATTAAAATAATAATAAAACACAACCATGCAATAAACTTTCACAAACATCTGCCAGAAAAAAAAAGGTATGTTACTTGTATTTTTGTCCTCACAGCTCCCATAGCTTGAATTGATGTAAAAAAGCCTAAAAAACAACAACAACAAAAAAAAACATGTAATACATCTTTTATATTATGTAAAAACTGATATAAAGAAAAAAAACAAGAGAAGTTTGATTAAAATTACACCATCTACTGAACATATAATCAAACAACTTCGTGAGTTTAGTTTATGTTTAAAAAATCTTAGAAATCATAAGATAAACAAAGAAATAATTTATGAGTTTACACACATACCCCTATTGGTACATGCAATTTCCTTTAAGGTAGCATAAGGAACTGGGTGTGGTCCAATGGCATAAGTGAAAATTCTTATCTGAAATTAAGATAAAAAGAACACTGAATCATATGAAAACTAGCCCATTTTTTGAGAATTCAAATGAAATTAAAAATTCTCTTTTGAAAAATGGTACTTTTTTTTTTTTTTTTTTTTACAGAGGTCATGGCAGTGGTGGCTTGTGTAAAGGAAGGTTCACAATCAAAATATAACAAGTTGGAAATTGTACGTTAAATGTGACAAATGAGAATAATGTTCATGCTATAACTAGTTTTATAAATATTCAGATCTTGATGCAATAGCTGTTGCACTCTTAGGCAAAAATGCATGAATACAAATTATATTTTATGTGCAGATTTTTATATTATAGATGCTCATGTGTGCCAATGAAGGAGCTGCCACTGGGTACAGTACTCTAGTTTATATTTAGTATATAGTCCTTTCCCTAGGTTTTTTTGGGGTTTGCGGAACCCGGGGTAATGCGAAAATTGGAAAAATTTCCCCTTTTTTTCTTGTTTTCCTCAGATTTTTTAGTGCATGGGATTTTTTTTTTTTTTTTTTACAGAGGTCATGGCAGTGGTGGCTTTGTAAAGGAAGGTTCACAATCAAAATATAACAAGTTGGAAATTGTACGTTAAATGTGACAAATGAGAATAATGTTCATGCTATAACTAAGCTTTATTAAGCTATATTAAGCTTTATTTTAGTGCTAAAGAAAGGTAGATTAAATTTGGCAAGAAATGCAAAAATTTTTTTAAAGAACTTTCTGGCAACTTTTATTTATATTTTTAAACTTCATCATAGAATTACATCGTTATGAATTAACTATCAATTAATCGAATGAACAATATTCACACCATTGAGAAGAAATTCATTAATATACATAAATAAGGCATATAATAATACATAAATTGCATTTGTCAAAAAAGAAGATTTTTTAGAGCCTTTTGGATCAGTTTGGCTTGTACATATTTTTCTTCTTTTTGCAATTAGTTATAGAATCTTTTTCCGTCACCGGTAAATTAAAAATAGTAAACATACTGGAAAATTTAGAAATGAAAAAAAAATGTTACAGTACAGAACCAGTTATCCAGAATGCGCTGGGGGGACAGATGTATTCCGGATAAGTGTTTTTTCTGAATAACAGGTTGGGCATTAAAGCAACATCCATTTGATCAATTTATAAACTATACCTTTGTGCCATTGTGTCTGATTTGAAATTAATTATTAGATTATTCAGATTAAGAATCAGATCCAACCAAAATAAAAAATTAATCAAAGTTTGAAAAAAAAAAAAAAAAAGACAATTTATGGGAATATCTTGGAAACAAAATTTCCTCTGTTTTCTCTACATAAAAATCAAAATGCTCAGTATCTAAATGTGCTTCCATTTCAAATTCTAGGTGTTGGTATCAACTTATACCATGCATACTGTAATGTTTCAAGCAATGCACATGTCAAACTGGCACTAAATGACACTTTTTCCTGAGAAGATTCTGAAATCGGTCAATTGGAAACATCATTCTGGATAACTGTTTTTTTTTTGGTTAACTGGTTTCCGGATAAACAATTCCATACTGTAAGTAGAGACCAATTTTATGAGCGGATAAAAAGCAAATTACATAGATTTGAATTTTTTTTATTCGTTGCAATTTTATTTTTGTGATTGTTTTTAATATTTGGTAAGAAATTTTATTTAAGATTCAGTTATGCAAAACTCCCTATTGAAAAGGAAGTACCAAGAAAACATTATAAATACAGAGATTTTAAAAAATGTGATTGGTAACATTGTTATACTTACACTTTTATCATAATTGTATTTTTCCAAAACCTCCCAAGCTTCTTCAGTTCCACCATCACTGAACAACATTATAATCTGATTACAGTTAGCACCTGCCCAATGCTCAGTTCGATTCTCTCGAAACTAAAAACAAAGGTAACAATAAATAAATAATTCTGGTCATTTAAAAATTAATAAAAGAGATTTTGGTTAGAATAAAAACACAAAGTGACATTAAATAATTTACATTATTATATAAAGACAGACAGAAATGCAAGAAACTAAAAAAAAGTTCTCTTTTAGCCAGATTTGAATCTTAGATGATTCATCATTTCTTATATACAACAAGAAAATTAATTATTTTTGTTCAAAACAGGTTAGATTTGTACTGTTACTGTATTACTTAGGATTTTTCTGTACTATCAAATTTAGTATAAATTCATCTGAATATTTTATTAAAACATAAAACTGTTTCTAAATTAAACAAATTAACTATAAATAATACATTTATATCACAATTATCTGGACCAGGCTGTTGATTTCAAGATTCTTAAAAAAATAACCTACAAATTATACAAAAAATACCTTTAAAATTGAAAAAGATCTTAAAATATTTTATGCTTACTCAGGACAACATCAATCCTATTTAGCACCTGGTGCAAGATTTGTTTTAATGACTATTACTGAATTGATAACTGAAGATGCTGATGAAGGGCAATCTGGCTTGATGCTAAAGCACCACTAGCATTGCCCTTGCAGAGGTTTGTGCTTATTTATTACAATTTTTTTCCTAAAATAGTTAAGATTTCCCATATGCAACCCGAACTGAAAGCCAGAACTATAAATATGAGCAAATATACAAAACAAGATGAAATCTTTTGTTAATTTGCTATCTGCTTTGATCCCAGTAAAAGTGATCAAGAAGAATATTCCTCAATTTCCTTACCTACTACTGAGAAGTGAGACGTTGTTCTTAATGGTATATATCTATTTTACCATTTTAGCTATTTTATTACAGCTATTTTATTTTAGCTGCAAATATCTGTATGGCAAAATCCTCATTAAACCAGAAAAGATGGAGATTTAACTAATATACAGGCAGAAAATTGCAAAAGTGGTTTTCTATTAAATTTTAAGGGAAAAACAACATTACTGTTCGATGGAAACAATCTTATAAGTATATTTTATTTATGTGGCAAAGTGTAAGATTAATAATTTTTAACTTTTCCCCCAAAATAATATTTCTTTTAAAATAAATATTTTGCCACCCATGCAAAGTATGGCAGTCCATTAACAAAATCTGCAGAGAAGTCAGATTTTTAATTTTCCAAATTGACAATCTTTTGACAATTTTTCTTTCTTTCTTTTCCATAATTGTGGTGTCTGTCCCTTTCCAAATAATTGGAGTTAATTTTTGGTCCATGAATTGAAATTTAATTTGTAGATTAATTTGCATTTAAGAATATTGGAATCAGTATGAATAAGTATATTTAAAAACAAAATACATATATATTTATTTACATATTTTATAAACAAACAAAACAATGTCCATCATAAATATATATATTTTTGAAGTCATTTGTTTTATATAATATGGCAGCAAATGCTACATGTAAACATACTTTTGCAAAAGCTTGAAAAGCAAAGTCCAGTCCCAAAGACAGCTGAGCCATACCTCCATCATCTAATTCATCTACACCTCTTGAAAGAATCTGCAAATAAGCATAATAAATTGTACTAGGTGACTGAAATGCTGAAAGAAAGTTTGGGGAGAGGGGGGAGGGGCTTCATTTATAATGAAACATATGAATTAGAAACAGTTCAGAAAGCTTTGAACAAACCTGTTTAGTCCTACGATTTGCTTGAACAAGAGTATCAAAACAAGTGATCCACTCTGCTGTGTTATTAAACTGGAAAAATAAAATAAAAATTTAATTAAAAGTAAGAAAACTGCCTTATAGACATATTTTATTTATAAATGATATTTTCCATTTTCCATGATCAGGATTCATTGCTGCAAAAAGACACTTAAAAAATATAAAATATGCATTTAAATTGAGGAATCTACAATAATTGGAGTGTTCTATAATTTTTGATAACACACTGCTAAACAAGTTATTAAAAGTTAATGTTATATCAGAGGCAGTAAAGATGGTAAAGTGCAATACCAAGGCCAACAATAATTGAATTGCTGAAATATTTCTAGTTTGGGTGCATTTAAAACCCAGGTTTGACTGCCCCTAAGTGGAAATTACTTTTCTACCACCAATATTAAGCTAAAGGGTGAAATAAAAATCTCAGCAACAACATGTTTTGTGAAAAAAAAAAAAAAAAAAAAAAAAAAAAAAAAGAGTGAAAAGTTTTAGAGAGAAAAAATGAGTTTCTGTGAAAGAAAAAACAAAAGAGATTTTCAAATTTGAAATACTTTAGATATTCAAGCAAAATATGGATTGCAAATATGCAGGTATAGGAGATGGAGGAATATGCTATGGGATTAGTAATGCGGAAAATAAGGGCTCAAGTATATATATATATATATATTATTAGAAATTATGCCCTGGGCTTTTCTAACCTTTTCAGAAAGCTGAAAAAATTAAATTTTCTTCTATTTTACTATTAGTGGAATCAGTTTGTGTATTTCCAATAGTTAAGTGCAATACAGTGGGTGATCGGTTAACGAACTTAATCCATTCCAAAACAATGTTCGTTAACCAATCATAGATTTAGTATAGATTTGTATGGGAATTCAATTAATTCGTTCTTAAGAGCTAAATAATATATAAAAAAATCAATATAAATTCTCCCTAAATTTATTTAAATGTAATAATAATAATAAAACATTACATACATACAGTTATGCCGTTCCTTCAGTCATGCTTTTTTTATTTATTTATTTATTTATTTTTTTTTTGGGGTGGGGGGGGGGGGTTAATAAAGTATCTGTCCAAAGTCGATTGCTTTTCTCTCTTCTTCAGGATGTTTCTGAAGTGATTAACAGCATTTTCATTATACAGGTCCCCAAGCCTATCAACATCAGCCTGTTTTGGGTGCCATTTTGAGACCGTGGTCCTGACTTTCTCCCACTTCTTTAAAAGCCCTTTTATAACAAAGGTCGGAATGGGTTCTTGTCCATCTCTATCAAAAGACAACGCATCATGTCGAGTTTGTGTATTTTCTTCATTTGAAAGCTCTTGCAGGTCTTCGATCGTTAGCTCACTTTCGTGTTCCATTATAAGCTCTTGAACGTCATCTTCATTCACTTCTAATTCTAGTTCTTTAGCTGTTGCGATAATTTCATCCACAATTTCTGGAACATTATTCCCATCTTCCTGGATGCAGTATGGATATAGCTTTTGTCAAGCACAGTTTAGTTGTCGTTGAGTTACGTCTGACCACGCCTTTTGAATTAGTCGTATCGCTTCAAGAATATCAAAATGCTCTTTCCAAAACATTTTTAACGTCAATGTTGATGAATACTCACATGCTTCGAAACAGTGATTGAATGTACAGTTTTTTGAAACCCGCAATAACTCCCTGATCCATGGGTTGAATCAATGAAGTGGTATTTGGAGGAAGAAACTTAACTGTCAACCAAGGAAAATCTTCAAGCAATGTATCCTCCACCGTATCAAGGTTTTTTGGGTGTGCTGGTGCATTGTCCAGTAGCAACAGTGCTTTTAATGGAACTTGTTTGGTCTGAAGGTAATCCTTGATGCTTGGGGCACAAACTTCAAACAGCCATTCTTTGAAAAGAACCTGCATGACCCAGGCCTTTCCATTCGATCTCCACATTACTGGTAGTTTTTCTTTATTAATAGAATTTTTTTTTTAATGTTCTAGGGTTCTCTGAGTGATAAACAAGAAGTGGCTTTAGCTTCAAATCGCCACTAGCGTTAGCTCCCAAAAGTAATGTCAGTCGATCTTTCATGGGTTTATGCCCAGGAATATTTTTTTCTTCCTTCGTAATGTAGGTACGTTTTGGCATGCGCTTCCAAAACAAACCAGTTTCATCGCAATTAAAAATTTGTTGTGGACAATATCCTTCTGTTTCAATGAATTTTTGAAATTCTATACAGAACTTATCAGCTTCTTCTTTATCTGCACTAGCAGACTCGCCGTGCATTACTACATGTTTAATGCCAGTTCTCTTTTTAAATTTCGCAAACCATCCAGTAGTAGCCTTAAATTCTAAATCTTCATGTGATGAATGAGGGGTTTGTTTCTTCAGTTCTTCAAAAATTTCTATTTTAGTTTATATTTTTGACAAAAACTTATTTTTCATTTCTGAAATTTTTAATCGTGTTACTATACGTCCGTATTTAATATGGACAGATCGTATTTTGATGGCTTTGTCTGTGTCGTGCCGTACTTAAAAAAATAAATGACATGCCCTTTATAAAATCATTTAGGATCATATTCATTGACTATAGCATTAAATCAAATCAATTTATCACTTTGACGTATCAAAAACTCCATTAGTTCTCTAAACAGTAGTGTTTACTGCAGGTCCCGATAAAGCTCCAGTGGAGCTAAGAGCCTGTTAATAATTTAGGAACTAATTTTCAATTAAAATAATTAATTTTCAATTAAAAGTATTTCTTTAAAAAGGGACACAAAATATAAAAATTAACGTTTTTAATCTGTTCATTCTAATTTGGAGGGGGGCCTAAAATGTGGGGCCCGAACCCCCGGTAGTCCATGAATTACGCTTCAAGTATACAACTGTTACAATGTTCTTTAAATCGATAATAGATGCAATTAAATACAGCTCTGGATATCTGAAACACAGCATTGCTACTGCTTGGCTTTGTTTTGTGAGGTGTTCGTTATCCGAACATAAAAATCTCTTGCGAAAGTGTTCGTTAACCGATCTGTTTGTTAACCGAACAGTTCGTTAACCGATCACCCACTGTACATCTTATAAGCTCTCTCATAGTTGATTCTGACAAAACAAATTTTCAAAATGAATCACACTTGTTTTTATTAAATGATTTCCTATTTCCAGTACAAGCTATCTATTATATAATAAATTTTTCTTTTTGGGGAAATGGAAGGGCTTGCCTTTACACATAATTACATGTAAAGTTTTTCTATCTAGAAATTTGATAATAATACTAATAATAACTAAGGATAGGCAATTGAATGTGACCTGGTGAAAAGTGAACAAAATAAATAAAAACTATTTTAGGACTGAAGAGGAAAAAAGACAAAATTTGCTGTTACATTTATCCATCCATAGAATTCATAGGTTATGAATAGTTTCAGTTATGTTCTTTACATTATAACACCAGAGTGAATAAAGAGAAAATTTCTGTAATGTTTTCTGAAGAATTATTTTTCCACCCTTGCACAACAGAAAGGAATAATTCAAATTAGAAAATACAAATGAACAATTGAAAGGATTCTTTTGCCACTTCTCCAGCAGAATCACTGAGTAATTTGTGTATCTCCACAGATATATAGATAATCTTCACATACACATGAGATGTATGACTGAGATGTAACTGCATATTCAGAATAAAATCCTGTAATGTGATTTCACCTGCATCTAGCCTGATCGTATTTGAAGGTTGGATTACGGTCAAGTTTACTTCCGTTTTTACTGTGGATTAAGTCTAGAAAAGTGGTTTTCAATTAGTGTCCAGCGAAAATTGTCAGTCAAAATCTCTCAACATTTTATAAATTAACAAAAGCATGTATTTTTAAATAGAATATTCTAAATTACAGTATGGAACAGGGTTGGTTATTTTGCCGGGACAGTGGCAAAAACTGGTAAAAAGTGGCAAAACTGGTAAAAACCGGCAAAAATGGTAAAAATCCAATTTTGCATAACTAAATGCAGTGATGCAGTTTACATGAAAAGGAATCATAACAACAAATGAAACCAAATGTTTTCTTGGTAAAAATAAACAAAAGTATAAACCAAAAAATATATTCTTATTCGGTTTTCTTGCATTACTCTTGGCTCTATCCCCTCCCCCCCTGACCAAAAAAAAAAGATTTACATGCACCTGCCTTTTCATTCATCATCCACAAACCTGTTTCTCACCTGCTCTCCATATGAGCTAAGCAAGTGTGGATCCTCCCTCCCTACACAGGTGGCCAATTACCAATCAGGAATCAGCACAACAGCAGGGGCACAAAATTCCTGTTTTCAGTTCTCACCTTATCAGTTTTACAGTTAATCTGAGAAGTAACTTTAGCCATTTTGTTTTTGATAGCTTAGATTCTAAGCTTGGCTGCAGAAAATAAAGAAATAACAATTGCAAGAAATCTATACTAATAAAAGAAAGTTTCGCTCTGTGTGTGTGTGTGTGTGTCTGTCTGTTGGCGATGGCTAGGAAAATCTAGCCCACCTAGAAGGCTGGAAATTTAGGTGTAGATAATCCAAGGTCTGGCCATGTGCACCTGAGCCTCAGAATTTTAATATTTTGATAATTAGCCTAGATATTAATTAGATATCATTAACCATCGCTTCTAAAATGTCATCTTTTAAATCAAAATGGCGAAAGAAACGGACTGGCGCATTGGATTTGCAACCGGAAATGAACGAATTCGAAATTATTTAACTAATTAGCGAATTTTAAGAAAACTAATTGAGATATCAATTTGAAAGTTTCTGAGCATATGTAAAAAAATATTCTGTATCTGACTATGTGATTTTTGAAAAATTCGGTTGGTAATTTTTTTTAATTTACGCAAAAAACTGCCAAAAATCTGCAGGCGCCAGTGAAAACGATCCCAGAAAGTTTCAGACAGGGATCGGCTTTCATTAAAAACTGAACTACAAAGAGATCTGTTTCTCGGGAAAATCCCTCCATTTAGTTTGCGAAAATGAAAGAAAATAATTGCCAATTTTTACTAATGAACAAAAATTTAGGTAACTAATTAAGATATAGATTTGAAATTGAGGTCGGGAAGGGGTGTCATCTGCCGTCTATTTTAGCGAAGCGTCTTCATTTTGTTCTAATTATCAGAAAAATGTAATTCTTTTTTTAATGATTGCATTAATGTATAGGTGACGGTGGTTCTCTTGAACAAATTATTCATTATATTTGCGGGTATGGGGAGGGAGGGGGTGAACGCCTTTCTCTGAGATTGTAATTATCTCAGGCCCGCGCAACGCCGGGCGGGTTAGCTAGTAATGAATAAAGGAGGAAGAAGACAAGATCCAATTTGGGAGTTCTTTTATAAGTTATCTGTAGATGGAAAAACTGTTGCTAAATGTAAAAAATGTGGAAACATTCAGAGCAATAAAGCAGCCAGAATGAGGGTACATGTTTAGAGCTGTGTAAAAATTGTTACAAATGAATGTGTGAATGTGGAAGCATTCTCTTCACCTGAAAGACAAGCAGATTTAAACCAGAATAACAGTGATACAGTGATTGATGAAGAGGTGGACAAGTCGCAGCCTCTTTTAAAAAAGGCAACATATTTAGAAGGTAGTATAAACAAATGTGTCAAAAACTTCAGATCAAGATAAAAAGAAGATTGATCTGATTGTTGCAAATTTATTTTATTCTTGCAACATATCATTTAATGTTGTGGACAGTGATGCATTTAAAAACTTAATCCACATCTTGAGACCAAGCTACAAACCACCTTCACGCAAAGAATTGGCAGGTAATCTTTTAGATTCTGTTCACAGTCAAATGGAAGAATCAGTACATGAAAGTTTGAAAGGCAGAGAAGGTACACTTGTTATTGACGGATGGAGTAACATCCACAAACCACAATGAACCCATAACTGCTTCATGTATTCAAATTGATGGAAAATCATATATTGTAGACGTAGAGGATACAGATGCCACAAAAAAGGCTGCAGAATTCTTGAAAAAAAATGCAGTGATATTCAGACTGTTGGAAAAAAGTATGATTGCTAAATAAAAAGCATAGTAACTGACAATGCTAAAAATATGGAAAAAATGAGACGGGAGCTGGAACTAAAGTATGAAAGTGAAAAATCATGTCTGATATCATATGGTTGTGCAGGTCATTGGTTAAACCTCCTTGGGGAAAACATTACACCTTCTACTATCATTAAGCATGTAGTGAAGGTTCATAAATATTTTCGAAACCACCATGCGGCATAAAAATCAGACTATCAATGGCTTTTTTTCAATTAAAGAATCTTTTTATGATGAAATTAATAATTTCTCAGGTAATTAAGATGAGTATATTAAGTTATCATCATAATGCATTGTACTACTATTCTGTGATTGTTAATTTAGGATAAGTAAAAAAAAATAAAACGTGCATTATTATGTAAAAAATCAGTTTTTGCCATTTTTGCTGGCAAAAACCTATTTTTGCCAGGACGGTTTTTACCGGTTTTAACCGTGGTTTTTTCTACCTGCGGCAAAAACTTGCCAACCCTGGTATGGAACCATTTATCCTGAAGGATATTTCCAATTGACTGATTTCATAATTTTTCTAGTAAAAAGTGTCATACAATTACAATGTTCAGTTTTACATGCACATTGCCTGATTCATTACCACACACAAGCCCACATCCAGAATTTGAAATGGAAGCATCTCTAGTTAGATATTAGGCATTTTGATTTTTATGCAGAATTGTGTTTTAGATGGGATTCCCCATGAATTGTCTTCTTTCAAACTCTGATTAATCTTTGATCTTAATTGAATCTGATTAATCTAATAATTAATTTGAAATAAGACACCACCACATACATTTTACACATCTGATCAAATGGATGTTTCTTTAATGCTCAACCAGTTATCCAGGAAAACCTGTTAGTTGAAATATACCTGGCTCTGACCATCTTGGATACATGGTTCTATACTATATTGTAACGACGCCTTGGATTGGTGTGAACATTAAAAACTGAAAGTATAATTTTGGAAAATGAAGAAGCAAAAGGTAAATGAAGTTAAAAATTAAAGAATTAGTTTACAACCTGCCAATCCAAAACAACGTCACGGCACACGATCGTATAGCGGTGATTAATCCAATAATCGACATAACAGTAAAATATAGCAAAAGAATTTAAGAACAAGGCCGGATAAACAATTAAATAAACTTTACTAAATAATTTGGAAAAGAAAGTTAAATTTAAAAAATTGATTATTAGATTAAGATGTAAAAGAACCAAACGTATCACTCACCCCAGTCTTGAAATGAAAACACAAAATGAAATATTGACGAAACATTTATTAAAATACTTTCACAACACAAACATGTATTTGTGGTTGGCCAACCTAATTAATGGAATATTTCTCATCATTCACTGGTTACACAATCTTGATGTTCTGTATTACAATGGTGCACTTATTTAGATTTTAAAATTTAACATTTGCTATGGAGGAACAAAAAAGAACAAGTATAACATGAATTTATATTAATATATCTTCTTGTGATGAAATTTAAAGTTTACAGAGGATAAAAATGTTATTCCAACTAGTGTCAGAAGAGAGTTTTAGGTGGATTAGTGAAACTATTGTCAAGACGTCAGATATCTGATGAGATGTTGATTAAGTCTTTTAAGGAAGAGTCAAAGTAGAAGTTTACTGGTCCAATAGACAGATCTGTTGTATTATCAGCGAGATGTCAAAATCAGCGAAGGCTGCAATGTTGGATCAATTCTATTTATTCTGTGAAGGCGGCAAACTTAATTAATTCGGTTTACTGTAAAACACGTTAATGTGATTTTCTTTGGAAATAAAGGATTCATTCTGGAGAAAATTGTTGATTGCGTAACGTAGAATTAAGATGTAAAGTGAGATGCAAGTCGAAGATGCATTGCGAAGAAATCACTGACTAGCAGTAAAAAGAAGCGATGATTGTGAAATTATGCAGAACTCTGTTAATAACTGAAAATTACTTGATGATACATAGCAGAAATGTAAGCGATGAACTTCACATTTTCTCCAAGACGCAAGGGATATGAAAAATGGCAAAATCTTCACTTTGAATAAATGGCATCCTTTGAGTTGAAAACTAAGATTGCAGGAATGAAGTCTCAGTAACGAAGGCAGCAGAACCCGAAGGTCCGCTGCTTAAATAGAACGTGTTTCAGACTTAATCCCTAGCTGACAAGAGATGGAAAACATCGTGCTCAAAAGTCAGTTAGATTTTTGAAAGCAAACTTTCAGCCAATGAGCATCGAGCGCTCGCCATGCCACACAGAGTTGAGATGTATAAGAATCAAAGTTACTCCTAAATGGCAACGACGTAGGGAAAATACCCAGATGGACACGGAGATGGGATAGCGTCCCTGCTGGAGTGCAATGAACTGCAAATTATTTTTTTGGAGAAATCCTATCACGTGATCTCAAACAACAAGTATTTTGGGGACGAAGTGGTTTCAAGATGTCTAGATTTCAGCAAAACAAATCGTGCGAACTTTGAAATGCAGATTGAATAAATACATTATCCTGCCATAACTCCTGAACTAAGTAACATATTTAAAAACCGTAAGCGGATTCTGAATGTAAAAATATAGATCTATAGATTGAATATGGTTTTAAGATAAAATAATTATGATTTAATAATTATGATTTTCGTTTTTGGACTTAGAATATTTCGTGGTTGTTTGTTATGACATGTGAAAAACATATCTTTTACTGAGATTACTTTAACTAAATATTATATTAATGATTTTATTGCTTAAAGCAATTGAATTAATGATTAATATTATTATTTAATGACCGAATAAAATTACTTTAACGGAATATTTGAGATTTTAGAAAGAAAAAAAAGACTTTAAAGAAAAATGATTATAAAATTAAGTTAAGTGGTTATTTAAAATAAATTAATGAATTAAAATTTGCATAAATTAATACAGAGGCAATGTACGGTGGCGTAACATATATATGATTTATTTTATGGTGAGGTTTAGTGCCATGTTGTATTTCTTGCAAGTTTTCAGTGTGGGAATAGTATCAATAAAAGTATATTGGGAAAATCGTGAAAAGTTCTCTCATATTCAGATGATTTCTACTATACAGAAATGTTTGAACTACTGAAAAAATATATATTGAATAAAAATATCTTTGAACAAGTTTTATAAACTTCAGGTTTATTTATTCTACACAAATTTTGAAAAATATATCTGCCCCCATCCCCCTACACTTCACACAGCATGTCGAAATTAGATTAGAAGTATTTTTAAGTGTGTATGCATGCGTGTCAGCAAATAAAAAAATTACAGAAAATAAAAGTTCACATAATTAAAAAATGGCAGCAAATTGAAATGGAAAAAAAAAAAAATCAAGAAAACAGATATTACAATAGTTGATTTTCTCTCAGTTGTGAATTTGCAAATATAATTTTAAAAAAATTTCCATTCTCAACATTATATTAATAAGAAGTTAGTTTTTCTGCAATAAAATTAATATTAAAAATCAAAATAGATCTTGGCTTAGATACTTGCAATATTATGTATGTTTATCCAAAAATTAGATTTTGCAAAGAAGATATTATAAAATACATCAAAATCAGAAAGTTCATTAAACGTTAATAAAAAAAAAAAAAAAAAAAAAAATTAAAACTAAGTTTTTATGAGTCTTAACTGTTATATTTTCATACCAATTTATAATCAATTGTGTTCTTTTTGAACAGTGATCTCTATCACTGTTCAAAATATTTTTGTTCAATCGTACTGTCACATTAATAAATAAATTTTTAAAAAAAAGTACACTAATAGTTTTCCCATTTTTTTCATCATCAAAAATTAAGTGTGCTGTTGGATCTTTCAATTATGGGTTGAAGTGTGCCATAAGATAAAAGAGGTTGAATAACATTGTCAAGATCAGGAACAAACAGCAACATCTGATGAAATTTGGCTGATCATTTGAATTGTTGGCAGAAGATTCATAATGAGTGACGTTAATATGATATTAATTAGACCACCTCTTTTCAAGTAGTTCAAGGCTGGTATCAGCAGGAAATCACATTAGTCGAAGGATTTGACCAGTTGATAGGATTCCACAAACATTATCAAGCCAACATCATAGGATGGTGAATAACTGACTATTTCTATCCAAACCAGAATTCCCCTGCAGTGATTGTACCACATAAGTAAAACCCACCAACATCTTTGAAGATGTTATCTTATCACCCCTCAAACAGCTTTTTCCATCTTTCAAGGATAGATCACTTTTTAACCGGCAGTTTAAAAAGGCAGAAGAGGATATGTGAGAAGAAATGTTTTTGATGAGAATAAATAACTAAGCATTTTTTATAATAAATTAGTAAATCTTTAATCTCTTACAAATTTACAGATCACTCGATAAGTGGTGTAAAACAATCTAACAGTTTGAAAGAGTTTCTGCAATTTTTCTGAATTACACAAATAGTCATTCATACTTTAAAATATACTTTGATAAATGGAACGGAATAAATTAAACTGATATATTTGATATAAGTAATTAGAAAGACATTGTTTTGTTGATCTACATAAATAAACTTATAACCTAGAAATCGCATGTTATGTCAATTTAGAAAAATAAATTGAAAATTATAGAATATGAAATAATACCCAAAATTTAGAATATTACAATAACTATTTGAGCTAAATAAGATTTTTAATTTAAAAATTGCTGAGTTTAAAAATATATTTTCTTTGGAAATTATTCACATAAAATTTTGGGAATCAAGAAAATACAAGACTAAAAGTGTAAATAAATAAAATATGATAATTTTAAGAAACATTTGGAAAAAGTTTTCTAAATGTTCTGATGTAAGTAGTTTTATATTAGTGGATTGTCTTATGTCTCCAAATAATAAGAAATTTCATGCTTTAAAAAAAAAAAAAAAAAAAAAAAAAAAAGGATTGAATAAAATATTTATTAAAATTATTAAAATAATAATTTAGATATTAAAAGTAAGAGAAAAATGCTATTTCTTTATAAATAACCATAGTATATTGAAAAGTTTTAAAAGGATAGGATTTTCACAGATAGAAAGAATGTTAATGGAGAATATTTTTCATTGTAAGATGCAAAAACAGTATAAGTAATTAAAATGCAAAAAAGTTTGTTTTAGTTCAAACAATAAATATTGTTAAATGAGAATATTTTCTACTAAAATTTGCAAAAATAATTACATACCATATCAACGGTAAAACTACTAAAAATGTAACAAACTTTGCTTTAGTTTAAAGGCTAAATATTGCTTTTAAATCAGTTTAAAATGAAAAATACAATTAATTAAAATTTAAATTACAATTCCTTTTTCATTGATTAGATGCAAACATATTTCTATATCAATAGTGTAAATTGCTAATAAGTAAGAATGTATTTCTTAACTTAGCTTTTTCTCTTCGTCAAAAACAAAACAAAATTAAAAAAAAAAAATCCTTCCGACCTGTCCTTAAAATATACTTTGATAAATGGGACAGAATAAATTAAACTGATAGATTTGAAATAAGCAATTAGAAAGACTTGTTGTTTTGTTGATCTAGATAAATAAACTTAACACTACTGGGCAGCTGCAATAGATAGCTTCTTACTTTTTTGTAGTGGAAGCTACCTAAAAAAAAAAAATTAAGTAAATAAATATTAATAGGGATTTTTCTACATGATATAATTAGCTAATCAGCAAAATATCATATGACCTCACAATGTACTCAACAAAAGATTAGCAATTGATGAAATAATTGAAAATTAGTAAGAAAAAAACTTCAAAATTGCTCCAATAAAGGTCAGGATGCAATGATCGAGTGGCAATTTTCTGAGTGGACAGATCTTTCCTGCTGACCCTGGTAAATGAGGTTGCCTGGACAAAAAGTAGTCAAATTAGGACAATTCAGCCAAAGTTCAGCAAAGGATTATTTGCTGCTTGGGGGCTAGCTGTCCAATGCAGTTTTCTGTTACCAGTTTTTTTTAAATATAAAAATCCTCCAATGTTTATAATCATAAAATAAATCATAAGGCAACAATCGTTTATGCGAATTAAATAAAATATCATCAAGAAAGAACTTTTAAGTTTATTACAAAGAATATATATATTTTTTAAATTCATTGTATTTCACATACAAAAATAGTGACCTTTCAAGGCCAAGAAATAAACTCTCATTTCTATGGGGTTACAACAGTTACATAAAGTAAATTAAATTCACTTGTTACCAAACTACAGAACTTAAACAAAATAAACAATGAAAATATATCAAAATTATAATTGTACGAAGGTGCGTGCTTGAACAGCTAATTTTTTTTTTTAAATATAAAAATCCATTTTAAAAGATACTTTCTTTAAAATCAGTATAATTTGCATGTTTTGTTTTATTTTATTATATCTTTTGTGTTTTTTTTATAGGCATGATTTAGGTTTATGGCTCCTTAACCTACAAAAACTGTTGAAATAGGTTTTAAGTTTAAGCAGCATCAGTCTGAAGTTTTTATCTTAAATTTCATTAGTTTTTTAAAACTAAAATATCTTGTGAAAAAAAATTAGTAAACTTACAAAAGCTATGTTCACAAAATCATTTTCACCAAGAGTAGTAAGAAGAGTTTTGACAGCAATTTTCATAATTTCCATTGTCTGACCATGCATACTTCCACTCCTATGAAAAAAAAAATAAAAATAATCAAAAATAAAATAATAATAATAAATTAATGTTTAAGAACATCTATGATCAACAAAACAGAACATTATTTATACATTTTCAACTCTCTCAGTCACCTGAAACTCATATAAGGTCCTAACTTAAATGATAAAAAGAGATATTTTAAAATCAATTTTCAACTACATTTTATTTTGAACTAGCTGACCCTCCCGGTGTTGCACAGGACCATGCTAATAAATTAAAACAACCCTCCAGTTTGTATAATTTTATACCTTAAACCCGATTTTGTAAGTGGTGTTACGCGACGGCTGTGTATTAATTCTATTTTAAAATTTAAATATCTTTAATTTAAATCTTTTGCAATTTAAATATTTTAAACTCAATATTTTATTAAGTCCTAATTTAAATCATTTTAAATTATTTATTTCTAATATTATTATTCAATTTTCACTTTAAAAGATAGTCCTTTATAAAATACTATTACATTCATAATATTTCTGCATCTTCCTTTTTCAATATCTTATCTAACGTTTCTGTTTAGTCTACAAAGGAAGAATTCCCCTTTTTGGCCTCTCAGTTAAAATTCCTTTCATCCTAGCGTGTCTGGGCGGCTGCTGAGGTCATTGACTTACGGTTCACTGCTTCAGCGACATCCACCCGTTCGGGGATTTTGAACACAGCATCGGTTAATTGCGATTAACCCGATCGCGTATACTTTTTTTTGATTGGTGGAAGTCTTCAGTTCCAGCGGTTGAGATATTTTAACTGGCCTTTTAACGGCTCGAGTTTCCCGCCGATACTTTGAATTCGGGATGATCTGAGCGTTATCTCCCTCTCTTCCTAAAAAATCTTCAAGACGATCGGACGTAGTTTTGTCCGCGTCTACGAAATTTTAGGCATATCGGGCGGGGACTAAACGGGTTCTCGTCCGATATAGCCATGTAAATAATAACTTATTAATTAAAATTATAAAGCATTATAAATATAAAAATCCCAAAAAATTCTGTATGATACGTGGTTTATTTGAGCCTTCACAAGTCTGCTTATCAACTATGTGATCCGGATGCCACAGTTCGTGATGATGCAGAGTGCCGTAGATCGTGAAGATGCGGAATGCCGTGCCGTTATGTTACGATGACGCTAAGCTCCCGTGAATGAGTGTGGTTTGCTAATCTAAGTACGATGTTTGCGTAATAGGTTCTCATTGGAGTGTACTCTGGTATGTTACTATTTTATTTTATATTCCAATATGAACACAGCACGGAGTGATATGTGCAAATATGTACCAGAGATAAGCGATTAATTAGCATATGTATTTATGCAACTCTGTGGACTTCCTTCAGCACAATTGAGATTTGAGTAGGACGTTCATTTTGGAACAATTCTATTCATTGGTGGATATGGTTTAAGACGTTCATTTGAACAATTCTGAATTATTGGAGAATATTGTTTGAAGAAAATCCTTTTTTCATTGTAGCGATGCAACGATTTAGTTTGATGTTAGCCTGACTTGTGAAAGTATTTTCAGAAAATATGATTGTCATACTATTTAAATATTGTATTAATTAAGTTCTTGATAGGGGTCTGCGCAGATTTCTTTATTATGATGATTAATAATATCATACAATAAATATAATTCTGTTGAAATATTTATTTGTTTTATTTATTTTAGTTGTGTGATTTATATACACTATTTTCAAGATATATTTTTATGTGCCTTAAATTTAAAGTAAAGATATGATTAAGAATTCAATGATTAAATGATAATTAAATTAATTAAATGATAATTCAATAAATGGAATCTTTTTAGGACTCTTTGGTTAGATATTTATAACAAATAATATGAATACATTATAATACCAACTCTAATTAAGATTTATCTACAGTAACATAAATAAAATATATCTTACATATTATCAGGCACATCTTTGTTATAATTTAAGTGTGTATTTCAGCATAGGAGATACGTACATTTGATGTATGTATTATTTTGAATCATGTAAGACATATTTTATGTTATTTCGCCATGAACTTTCTTTTAATCTATATTTCCATGTATTACCACTATACTTATAATAATTATTTTGATCACTGGCTCTTCTTCAAAAATCTCAAATTCTTCTCCTTTTTGATATTCCAAATTTTAAACATTCCCCCCTCTCTTTTACTTTCCCCCCACTTTCAAGTAATTCTTTAAATTTTAATGTAAAAATTATTCAACCCCATGCCAGACCATATTATGTCGTTACAAGTGGTGTGCTACAAAAGATTTTTAATGCCATTAATAAACTATTATCTTTTGGTTATTTTTAAGATAAAATTTCAAATATTTCAAAAATAAGAAATTTTTTTTCATTCTCACTGTCATATTAATTTAACACTTTGTGGCCAGGTGGCATTGTCAGTCTTTTTGAATAAGCAGCGGGTAAATCCAGTTATTGCACAGGTGAATCAATTTAATAACCTGCAATCACTGCTAGGTAAATGATAAGTAAAAGGGTGTTTTTCATTGGAAAAATGTCACTATCCTCTGAGTAATTACTGTCAACATCTGAAAGTTGGGTCCACTACAATTATACAACAATTACAAAACCACTACAATTACTACAAGAATAACCTGATAATTTATCAACAGTTGCCAAATCTAGCAGATTTTTTATTCAGAAATTCCAAATTCTCACCAGAAAGTTTGAATAGTTATTTTTGTTTTATACAATGATAGATGTTCCATGAATAAAATAAAATAGAATTACTATTCAAAATTTTCTGGTACGAATTTGGAGTAATCACACCACTAAAATTACATTCTCCCACTTCCATGTTTGTTCTATTCAGGACTGTGATCATAGTTTCCTGCCTGCAAAGTGTTAAATGAGCTTTTCTGTAAAAAAGACTATTACAAATACAAATTGATGACATCTACAATCCTATCTTTACAAGAAAATTTAATGAGTATTTCTATCCCAAAAGTATAAGTATTTCAGCCCAGAGAAGGAGATATTCTGAAAAATATATAAAGGTCAGCTGTTTCATGCAGTAAACATAAACAATAATAAATTTTAAAAGAAATTAAATTATGTTTTACTACAAATTATACTACTGTAAAATTCTGAAAATAAGCCTCCCCTCTTTTACAACATAAAATAGTGGTGAAAGTGGGGAGGGGATTTATAAACAGAATTTTCTTGAAAATTTCCTCAATACTAAATCTTATCATTAATGTCTATTAAGGCTGTTCTCAAATCCAAACTAGCTACTTTATGACATATTTTTTAATTCATTTTTGTTTAGAAATGCATATGAAATTGGCAGGTTTTGCTGTTGTTCAGAAACTTTGTAATTGAAAGTCCTTTTCCCTATTTTGGTAAAGGCAAAAGATCTTTCAGAAAATACTGTCAAAGTTAACTCATTCCATCATTTATACAAGTCTGTTCTGTGAATCTACCTATCACATATTGCCATTCATGAAAGAAAAAATCGTATGCAAAACATAATTAGTTCAAGGGTGATGACATCAAAGCTTAGAAGCAACTGCTGTGAACAGTGACTAACAGTAATTTGGCAATCACAGCACTAGAGCATGAACGAATCACGTATTTACGGGAAAGCCAGATTGGCGCTTCAATGTATTTTATTTTAAACTTGGGGATGGAAAAAACACAAGGTGTGTCATGTAAACAAAACTGAATTAAGATATACTTTAACTTCAAACATTAATAAATGTACATGATATAACAAAATGAGAAATGAAAAAAAAAAGAAACTAACCTTGGCACATTAAAATAAAAGTACACACAAAAACATGTGATTCCATTACCTAAAAGATGACTAAAACTTTATTTAGATCTTAAAACATTAAAATAAATCAAGCACTTTCGGCTGTGAACCCAGCCTTCATCAGGATTTACAATTAAAATTGGTGTTAAAAACAAACATCTAGATCACATTCCTGTGAACAGTATGTCTCGTTACAGCGAGCCTATGGGAGAAAGAATGTGATCTGGACGTTTGTTTTTAACACCAGTTTTAATTGTAAATCCTGGTGAAGGCTGGGTTCATAGCCGAAAGTGCTCGATTTATTTTAATGTTTTAAGATCTAAATAAAGTTTTAGTCATCTTTTAGGTAATGGAATCACATGTTTTTGTGTGTACTTTTATTTTAATTTGACAAAGATGAATTTAAGCATTCCGAACTTATTTTATAACCTTGGCAATTTTATCAACGCTGTCAAAAATTTCATGATTAAGGAGTAGGTGAAAACACATTCCAACCAAAGATTTTCATTAGAGGAGATTTTTTTTAAAAAGTGAAACTTGCTGAAAGCTGGAAGGGCTACATGTAGGTGAGGGGGGGGGGGATACAGTTTATTAAAATCTTTACTGGTACTCACATTCCCTCTAAAAGGGCATTGTAACTATGACTGCAATGCTTGGAAGTGGACCCAATTATGGAAGATTAATGTGCAGGGAAACGGGGAGGGGAGAGAAAAAATGCCTTTTAATTTGGCTCTAGGTAATCAATTGCCATTTCTGGAAACTCTGTCATTATCTACTTTGCACTATTGTAGCAAAAAAATTTCAGTGAGATAGATTTAAAAAAAAAAATATGCTTGAAAATTATCTACAAAGTTACTAAATTAATATGCAGTTAAAAAAATATATATTCATTCAAAAGTACATTTTTTACCTATTTGATGAAGTAAAAATTAAAAATATGCAATTTTTAGAAGTGGTGTATGTGCAATAAAAGTGAAAGCAATAGTGTCATCAGTTGTTGCCACCATTGTTATATTTCAAAATTAACTGCTGATTTTTAGAAGTTGGCCAATAGTGAACTATGATTTTTTTTTTTGACAATGACAGAAAAGTCCTTAGTAAAAGAAGTAGGACTTTCATGCTATAAATAAATAATATGAAAAAGGAAACAAAAGAAAAAAGACATATCCGGATATAATACTTTTACAGTTTATCAATATTCCCATTTTATTCAATATTAGAAACAAAAATTACTTCAAATGTAAACCTTCCTTCTATTCATATAAAATTATTCTTTTTTGCATTTATTTAATTGATTATGTTGCTTCAATTTCAATATACATTTTTAATTAATGAAAATGTGTATAAACTATCGAAATGACAAATATATTTTTGTCATTTACAAACTGAAAAACAAATCAGAGATGAAAGTTTCCTGCCAGATCTGTGATTTCCCATTTTTTACTATTATTATAAGATTCTGTGCCTTCCAGAAATATTATTTTTCCGCATTCTCTTACATAAAAAAAAAACCCTCCATTAAATTTTTGAAGAAGCTGTTTATGACACCACACTAGAAGAAAGAGAAGAGAAAACTTGAAATTGAAACATATATCAAGGTTTATTACTGAGCCAGTAACCATTAATAAAAACAGAAAGCATTAAAAAGGAAAATATACAACGTTTTTTTAAAAATGCTACAAAAAGAAAAAAAGACATACATCTGTATTTTTACTTAATAATATTTTAATAAGATGACAGAATAAACACATGACAAATTCACTTTCCACACTTTCTGGAATCTTCTGAAAATTTTTATCTATCTGATCAATAAGAAGCAAAGTAAAAGGTTTAGTAATCAAATTTACCACCTTTTTCACATTCATTGCTTTTAACTGGTGGAAATCATGAGCAAAATTCTATGCTGAAAAATGACAATAATTAAAAGAACGAGGAAAAAAAAAAAAAAAAAAGGGAAAAAGATAATATTATAATATCAGTAAAAAATGGGAAATCACACAACTGCAGAAAACTTTCATCTCTGATTTGTTTTTCAGTATGTAAATGACAAAAATATATTTGTCATTTCGATAGTTTACACATTATTTTTATTAACTAAAAATGTATATTGAAACTGAAACAACACAATCAATTACATAAATGAAAAGAAGAATAATTTTATATAAATAAGAACAATCAGCTAACAAATGTTTAAATAAAACTACAAGTATTTTACAACAATTAAAAATGAAATTAAAGTAATGCAAAAAAGTACTCACGAGTCCATTAAAATGATCATATCTTTAGGAGAACTTGAGGCATGTACATACCTAGACAGACAAATCAATCGTCAGTGTTTCAAAAATTTTATGTATACATGAGTAGTACACAAGTAAGTACGAGCAAGTTTTAAAAATATTTAAAATATGGATACTTCTCTATTATCACATAGACCACTTTCCATTAAAAAAAAATTACCATCAAACTATTATGCCCAATAAACAATTGAAAGAGTGTTGTCCTTCTAAATTTTTAATTAGTTACAGGTAGGAAAATTAATGAATATAGAGATAAAAATGTCACTGACGAATAGGGTGCCTTTATATGAGAGTAGCGACATATTGGATATAAAATTTGATTCGTTCAGACGATTTTAGACAAAACAATTCTAAGAATAATTACTACATTCGTGCACATAAAGAAAAGAAAAATCACCAGATGCGACATTGTTATATTGGAATCTCAAAGAAAAATACAAGAAATTCAGAAAAGCCCTGATCACTAAAGCGTCAACTAACAGTAACTTTCAACAATAAAATTTACAATATATTAATGAAAACAGAAAAAAATAATTTTGGATCACATATATTATTTCTCCTGTCAACATCACTTTTTCTAAGAAAATACGAAACGCAGAACGACGAATGAGACAGCATATGAAAGGATTTTGAACAGGCTTCTGACATAGCCCACTTAACAATTCGTTAAAACATGTTTTTGATTAAAATTTGCTGAAAATTAAAAAATAAATCGGCATTGTTTTCATAAAAGAAATGAAAGGTTTTCCTCAAATTATTGTTGCCATAAAAAAAAAAAAATTACCACATTATATGATGCTCAGCAATTATATTTATTTATTTACATTATTTTTCTTAATATATCAATATTTCTTCGATAGTTCACACATTATTTTATTAATTAAAAATAACTGGTAATTAAAAAATTACTGGTATTGTGTATGGTCGGTGGATAAACATTTGTGACGTCAGTTGAAACTGATCTATTATACATAACTATGCATCAGAAAATTCTTTCAATGTTTTTTAACACTTTCCAATATAGTTTGAAAGTGCTTATTAATTTCTGTGTCTGGTCATTTGTCTGTCTGTGCTCTAACTCGTGTAAATATACTCAGATTGCCATGTAATTGATATATGTTATTGAGGTTTACCATGGCATGTTCGGTATTCAAAATGAAGTGTGTATCATTTATGGTTAGTTCACAGGGACACTCAAAAGCATTCCGTTACATTACAATGAATGGGGAAAAATCATTTTCAGTGCCTTTTAATAATGTTACATTATTTTAAACGTAATGAAATTTATATTTGTCACTGAGGTGGACAACATGTTTTCTATAGAATATGGAATAAGTAGCAATTATAATTCGTTTACAGGTACACTTAAAGTATTCTGTTATATTATGATCCATGGGGAAAAATTGTTTAATCATTTTCAGTGCATTTTAATGATATACACTGCCTCAAACATAATGAAACTGATATGCATCACTGAAGAGGGTGGCAAATGCAAGAAACTTTATATAGAGTATAGAATAATAGCAATTATAGTTAGTTTACCAGGGATGCATAAAATATTCCATTGCATTATTATCTATGGGGGAAAATCGTTTGCAGTGTATTTTAATGATGTTACACTATTTCAATGAAATTGATACACATTACTGAGGTTTACTGGATGTGCCAATCCCAAAACTTTCTTCTATCTCAAACAGGTTTCGCATACATTAAAAACAAATCTTAGCACCAATTTACAGAATGTTTTCTATAGATTATGGAGTACATAGAATTTATCATTTTTATTGTCGAATTAATCGACCCTCAAAGGAATTTGGTAACAGGACTGACTAAATCATAACTGCTGGATATACATATTTAGCTGTGATATGCATTTAAAAACTTAACTAATTTGTATTGTATTATGAGGTGTGTAGTGTAGATCATATAGAAGGTTGTACAAAAGAAATTGCACACATATTGCTAAAAATGAATTTTTACTTTTTTTTTGATAAATGTTTATTTATTTCATTTCATTGCATGAACAATGATAAATGTTTATTTATCTCATTTCATTGCATGAACAAAAAGCAATTTCAAAATAGTATTCTGATAGTGTTGAAAAGTGATTCGTAATCTATATCATGATGCATGATTTTTCATTCTTTTTCTCTTTTCATACTATGACATCACCATCTAATAATGTATTTGCTATTTTAATTAATGAAAGAACTAATAAATCAGTAGACCATCATTAACTAGTCGGATATGCCAATCCCAAAACTTTCTTCTATCTCACACAGATTTTGCATACATTAAAAATGAATCTTAGCACCAATTTATATAAAGGTTTAACTGAATCTAAAGTTTTATTAAATTCCGTGCATTAGTTCTTGAGATAGAGCACCCACAAAATTTTTGTCACATACAGACAGACAGAGTCACAGACACACATTTTCTAAAAACAGTCAAATCGTGTTCAGGACATTCTAAAACGTATAAATTTGTTGAAAAATTTTATGAAAGAAATTTTTTTATTCTTGTAAAGATAGAAAAAAGAAAAAATACAGATAAACATCAAATTAAAACCGCTTGATGATGTACAACAAACACATGTAATGGAACTGACATCAAGTGAATGTGATGTCGCGATTGCACATTTTTGGTGTTAATTATATAGTTTGGCGATGGTTTTATTTTTATGCAAAGTGGTCGACGAGATAATGGAGAAGTATTGAAATATGTTATTTAATACATGCTTAGAAAAGAAAGAAAGAAAAAAAAAATAGAGTGACATGTTAAGCATACATTTACAAAATAGTAAAAAGATTTTTAAAAATCCTAAAAAGATGAAAAGGATCATTACAGTATAAAAACAGATTGTAAATACTAGATTCTACAACACACAATTGTTAGGAAAACTACTATATTTTTAAAAGCTACTAAAACTACACCTACTTTATAAAAAAATATAGTTAACTACAACTATTTGTTTTACAAAGTAGTGAGTGCAAACTACTTTTTGAAAGTAGTTACTATTTTTAGAAGACTAATTCAAGCCACACTTAAAGTTGAGTAAAATATTAATTTTACATATTTATGCTTAACCACACACTACATAACTGTTAATTATTGTTCTTATAATATTATTACATCTGAAAGTAAAATTATTAATTTTTATATTTATGAATTGTTTTGTTTTATTTAATCATCCAACTCATTCTTAAAGTATTTTACTAATTGTACAATCTAGAATTGCAGTAAAAGAACTCCTAAACACAAAAAGGTAATTACAGTCAATACCATGACTGGCAATTATAAATTGTGTAATTATTAATGGCCAGAAATCAGTGGTGAGACGTGAGTTTTCTTTATGGTCATCGAAATTTCACAACATTATAGTACCTCCATGCCAAGGCAGTAGCCAAGTTGGAGGATAGAAACACTTACCCCCCACTCCCCCAAAATAAGTTAGAAAGGATATATTTATATACTTACATTTAAAAGGAAGATATTGTACCTCAAAATCTAAAAGATTGCTTCATATCCCCAATAAAAAATTCTGGCTATGGCCTTTCGCTACCCCCCCCCCCCCCGCACCCAATTCCACGTGTATTTTGTTGATTGAAAAGGTGTTTTGTAAGTAACTAGGAGGCTATGCCCCCAACAAGTTATGCTCGCAAATCCCCCATCCAGACCCAGCAGGCTCTAAAAACATGTTAATTTGCTGTGTTTAAAAAAAAAGATTTCCTGATTACAGAAAATTGAATGATATTATCATAACCAGAAGCCATCGTCTGTAATTGGACTGCCATTCATTTCCCTTTGACTGGGAGATTTTTCATTTCCCAAGGTCACATCCATGGTTGTCACGACAACTGACGTTTGTTTTCGTAACTGATTAAGTTAGATCTCTCATACATTTGAAAATCAGTTTGTAAAAAATTATTGAGTAAAAACTGTCGCTTCTGCCCGACTTTTATAATAAAGTATAGAAGAAAAGTTTCCTCTTACATGCTGAAGAAAATAATTTTAATTATATTGTATTAAACATGACATAATTTTCCCCATTAATGCTTTTGCACAGAATTGTTTAATTATTTTAAAATTTTCTTTCTTTTAATAATCCCGTACACATATTTTTTCAATGGAAAAGTGCTTGGAAATATTATTTCGGCTTTTTAAATATGACGCAATTTTTCCCATTAAATGCTTTTTGCACATAATAATTTAATAAATTAAATTTTTTTTTTTCTGTTTTAATATTAATGTATATTTTTCGATTGATAATTGTTTGGAAATATTTGCACTTTTTATGGTTCCGTACTTAAAAAGTAAAAATGAAACCATTCTAAGATCACTCCTGTGTCTGTCTGTCTGCCTGTCAGAGCCCTTTTTCTCATAAAATATGGGACGTGGAAAGTTCAAATTTGGGAAAGTTATAAAGCCTATTGACCCATATATTATCAGATTATTAGCCATTCATAAATATGTTTAGGAAAAAATTAGGGGGCTAATTAAATTACTTGAGAAAACAAATTTTCTTTTTGTATATCGTGTGAGGTAGTGTGTGAAAGAACTCATAATACAGAACTCAAAAATACATTTGTTTTAATTTTAGGCAATACATTTTCAGAGATATAAAAAATGCACTGCAAAAATATGCCTGCCCCCCCCCCTCTCTGTTTGCGAATCTACTGAAACTAAAATTATGAAAAAATTAAGGGTAGTAATAGTTTATTTTTACACACAAACCTTACTTTTCTAGCAGTCAGTGTTTCGAGTTGATGGGCACTCGATGTATCTATCGACACAGAATCAACCAAGGATATTTGATAATGATTTTTGAAAAAAAGTGTCAGTAATTAGCAGGGTTCGTTGATATATATCAATGGATATATATCATACCTATCATGATATGTATCCGATATCTGATATATACCGATCATGATATATATCCAATTTTCAAAATATCAAGATTTTTGAGATTTTCATATTATTTGATATTCATTTTCAAAATATCAAGATGTTTGTTATTTTCAACATTTGATATTTATTTTCAAAATATCATTTATATTTTAAGTCAAAACAAGTGTAAATGAAATTTTCAACTAATATTGACAGTTCCATTCTGTAGATAAAGAACATTTGTCTCTGGCAGTGACTTTTCTAGCCAAAGAAAACAACAAAAATCTTATCCAAGCTTTGTTTGAAGTTTTATTTTTAAACGTAGATTATGTGGGACTAATAATTATGCAGAGCATAACTAATTCAGGACAGATATAGAAAGATAAACTGTCTAATTTAGATAATCAGTTCTATACAGCTTCATTAGAAAATAATCAATTTCTGGTTTTAGTGTTGTTGAGCTTAACATTTATGTTTAAATTTTTCAATTTAAAAAAAAACTATTTTGTATTTATTTTTTTGTTTTATAAATTTATGATTTCTTGATAGTTGATACTGAATCTTATAGTTGTTTTTTTATAAAGCAATTTGTTTCTGTTTTGTTGATTAGTTGATCTTCAATTTTGTTCAAAGTGGAAAAAAAGAAGAAAAGGGAGGGAAAAAAAGCAGTTTTAGTATACTGTTTAAGTTTTCATGTTAAGTGCAATATATTTTAGTTTCTAATCTATATTATGCATGAAAATATTTATTACCAGCAGTAAGTTGACTATTTTGAAAATATCGGATATACATAAAAAATATTGGATATATATCAAAATATCAGATATTTTTGATATTATAGAAATATCATGATATTTACGGACCCTGGTAATTAGCCAAGATATTAATTAAGTTACTTGAAAAGAAAATTCTTTTTATATTTAGTGTATAGTATCGTTCGAAAGATATTGTAACACCGAACTCAAACATATATTTGTTTTAATTTTGGTATTATATTTTCAGAGATATCGGTGAAAATGTACAGAAAAATATGTCCCTTCACTCCTGTTTGAGAATCTACTGAAACTAAAATTATAAAAATATTAAGAGTTTGTCAATTAATAAATAGTAATTAATAAATTTAATGTATGGAACCTTTTAAGCACAAGTTATACTCTCATTTGATCGATTTATCTAATTAAAACCTGGCAACATTTTATATAAAAAAATGAATGTTTCAAAATATAAAATAAATTTCAATTGAGATGGTGAAGTTTTGAAAAAATTGAAAGAAGAAAATTTAAAAAATAATAGGACAATGCACATCACAGCTTAATCCAACATGGGCCTACAAAATATTGTTGAATTGCTATGCATAGTTTTTGATCCTATAAATTTTTTAATTGGACCATTTTGATCGATTTCAACATAGCTCTTAAAATAATTCTTAGATTTAAAAACTGTCTGCTTCAGCGTGTTTATTCTACTTTTTTCTATAGAAGTACCAGTTTCCATGTTTTTATATGCAGTATATTTTTTTAATATAAGCCGAAAAAGAGCCCCATTCATAAAAAGTTCAATTATAGCAGCAGCAACAGCAGTATTAGTTTTTAGAATAGAGATATTTTTATAAAATAGAAAACATAAGTTTAAGAAATTTCATTTTATTTCATTGAATTTAAAATGAATATTGAAAACTATAAACAGTAATTTTGATAATGCAATGTATGATATTTCATTTATAACAGTAATTCCATTCTTTATGATTTTGTGCCGAATTTCTCAATTTCAATAACATTAATTTTGATTTTGTAGCATTATTTAATTAAATATAGCACTTTTGATTTAATAAAACAGTTTTTCCTTAGAATAACACCAGAAAGAGAATAAGCATTGTAAAAAACAAAGCACAATTTCTCGTTAAGGAATGAATTCATTCAAATTACTGAGAAGTAATTATGTAATTGTGTTGAAGTAATCAAGTACTGTCCATTGGCTTGGCTCTGTGTGGAGAGCTGAAAAGCTAAGCATGCATGCTTAAACAGATTCAGATATCTGAGCGAATCTAGGAGGAGGCTGAGTAGCTTTTAGCCTCTTCATTTTAAAATCTGATAGACTGCAGCACTAGACATAAAAAAAAAAGAAATTGAAAAAAATAATTACTCTATTACCTCATTGTTATTCATTAAAACTGAAAAAAAAAATTAAAAATATGCTTGCATAGATTTAAGACATTTCATACATTGTCTTATTTTTCTCTGGTCATCACCGAATCTACAGATGACCAGATGCGTTGTCAATGCAAGAAATCCCACTGAGTCATCAATGTGCAAAATACAAGTACAGTAGAATCTCGTTACAACGAAACTCGATTTAACGAATTTTTCAATTTAACGAATATAATTTGGATTGTAAAAAAAGTCATATTATTCTATTTCAGTATAAAAATATTTTCACTTTAATGAATATTTCATTATAGCGAATTTAATCAGTGGTCTCCAGAGATTCGTTGTAACGAGATTTTACTGTAATCATACAAAATAGATAAAGAAAAATTAATGTTGACAAATTATACTTTGGATATATAAAAAATAAATTTAAAGTCTACTCCATGGTAATTTTATTATTGATTTTATAATATACGTTTACAAGATGCAAATTTAGCAGTTAAGATTTTAATGTCCCTGGACACTGATAATTTTTCCAATTAGTTGGCTGAGAAGTTTATTAGTGTGATCACCTAAACACTCACCTGTCAAAAAAGTACAGAAAAAAAAAAATAGAATTGAAAGCGAAATTTTTTTTTTAAACACTAGGGGATCTAACACAGTCTTCTCAGATTACAGAACATAGGTAAAAATGACTTTTTTTTTTTTAAATTAAAAACTCAAACATTTTTTACATTTAATATACTTTTTTATATGGCCCACTAACAACATCCAAAAAGCATTTTTATATAAAAAAAAATATGAATTATTCAAATAAAATTTTGAAATTTATTAAAAGCAATACTTTTTTATTAGCCTCATGCCAAGAGTTAATAGCCAAAGAAATCGCCAAAGATCACTACTTACAGAAGCCTATTTGCTTCTAATAATTTCAGTGGTTTTCGATTACATGTCTGCTAAATGTGTTTTTTTTTTATATTCCTTTACTTATTTATTGAAGTTTTAATTTCGTTATGGAACGAATAGAGTCAAAAACAAATACTGAACTATATATATTGTTTTAAGTGCAAATGTATCAATCTTTCATAATCAGGCTCATGCAATAGAGATAAATTAAAAAAAAAAATTCATGCTTGGAAATTATTTTAAAAACCATAAAAAATCAGTAAATTGGGATACAATTTCAAACAAATTGCATTCGAAAGAACCTTTTTTTCCCCCTATTCGACGGTGTAATAAATGAAATTGTGCAATGTTTAGAAGTTAAAAAGATTGTAGTTAAAGCCAAATTTATTGGTAAAATTTTGCCACCACCAGTATGACATCAGCGTTACTTGTGGACATGTTTTTGCTTTATAAAGATGTTTATTTTTAATAAAAGTCGCATTTTGAAATTACAACATGATAAACAAGAGCAGTTTCAAATATGATGGCCATACAATGGCGTTTTGCTAAATGCTAAAATAAAACTGGAATTTGTTATTGACTTAAGCAAATTGTTGTGCCGAATGTAACATTTTCCTTAAAAGGAGCAAAGACATTTACATGATTTATAAAACTATGAAAAATTTGTAAGTTTTAATTGTTTCTGGAAGTAACGTTAATGCTCGCTACAGACTAGTAAGTGTTTTTTTATATCGTGCTACTAGCTACATTACATTTTTCAAAAAGTAGCATGTTGCACTACAAACTATGAGCAAAACTACTAGCGACTACTGTAGTTTCGCTCACATTCAGTGACTTACAGAGGTCTCATTTGTCTTTTCCTGAAAAAGGGAGAGCCATTAGTACTCTTTAAACAAAGAGCATCAAATTCAATACAAGAAATAGTTATATCAAAATAATCAAATTGATTATAGTCAAACTAGCAGTACACTAGCTCTTTATTTAGAAGAAAATTATGCAGAAATATTCAGAAATTGAAAAGCTCCATAAAACAGTTTTTTTTTTTCTGGATGGGGACTGGTATTTATTCTTGATAGCATTAGTTTCAAAATTTTTGCAGTTAAAAACTATTGGCAAAAATAACCAGCAAGAAAATGTTATTATTTTTAACTTTTAAAAATTAGTAGATCATTGTTACCCAAAAAATTGGTGGCCCCTTCCTTCAAGACTGCCCGAAAGGATAGTAGACCCGATCATGGAAGATCCCACAGGAAAAATTAAAAAGCTACATTCAATATGTCTAAGACATCGACCAGCGGGTTTAAGATTGAAATTATACACCTTTCTCCAAATAATAAAAAAAAAATCCTCTTTCTCCCATCTTAAAGCAAATTCATTTTAAAACAATCTCTTTAAAATATCACATACTTTTGAAAAATATTAAACCTGGGAAACAAAGCCTGCTTTTTATACCAGAAAATATGACAATAAAAACAATCCAATTTTTCCACTTTTATAATTATGATAAAAAGCATTTTCACACTAAATTGAAAAGGAGCTCATTGTCAGTGTTGTCTGAAAAGAATTTCTGAAGAAATTTCTTTTTAATAAATGCATTCATTAAAAAAAAAGTACTTCTCTTTTATAGAGGCCTTGGTACTCTTTTAAAAAGTTTGGCACAATTTAAGCTTAAGAAAGTGAGATTTATTGCCACACAGCTATGAAAACAAAACTAGTGTACTATTGATATGCTTGCTTATATATGTTATAAATAAATTGCTTCTGATTACACATGTGGTAGCAGATAAATATTAAAAAAAAGTTGCTTGTATGTATGAAACAATGAATAAGTTGCCAGAAAATATGTATGAAAAATTTCTTATTTTGACAAGGCTAATTTCTCTATCTAGTCAAGGCCCCTGTAACAGAAGAGTACTACAAAAAAATAAATAAAATAATAATAACTAGATTAAAATCTAAAAACTTTTTATATAAAACTTACCATGGACGGAGTCTCACATCATATAAATCAGGAAAGTTTGGCTTTCTAGGTAAAATTATCCATTCATGAGCTACCAGAAAGAAAAAAACATAAAAGCTACGTTAATTTAAACAAGAACGAAAAAATTATGTGTCAAGCATAAATTATGTAACACTTTCCAACACGTCAAAAATAATTTTACAAATCTTTACCGTTTAATATGGTGAATTATGATATAAAAGCAAAGAATTTGGAAAACACATAACATAGTTAAAAACCCAATTTTAGGAATTATCAACAATATTTGGGAAAATATCCGAATTCTTTTGTGCAACCCTGTATATGATCTATAGATTTGTATATACATAAGAATGCTAAATTTTAGTTCAGATAGGAAACACGTAGCACAGTTTAAAATTCCCCTTTTGGAATTTCCGTCAATAAATGTAAATGTACTCCAGAACTTTTGTGCTGCCTTGTATAGGATCTATAGAATTTATACACATCAAGTAATAGACAAAAAATGAATTAAATTTAAAAATGCACTCAGCAACTCAAAAAGCTCTTCCAGCAATTATTGTTAACAGGCAGTACCATATTCTTTTGTGTGTCCCTGTCAATGAACGATAAATGCTATACACACAATATTCTATAGTAAGCCTCTTGTAATCAGACCTGCCAACCTTTGAAAATGAGAAATAGTAGCACACCAAATTCAAATTTATCTGAAGGTTGGTTGGTTGCTTGGTGGCTGTTTTTTTACGCTGCAAATTTTAAGCGAGCAAATCAGAGGTGATTCTGAGTAAAAAAGAAAAAAATCTGAAAAGTTACAACAGAAGGGGGGGGGGGGGGGATCCACTCCCTTTGCGTCCCTTTGACGAAATTTGCATTTTTTCACGATCTTTTGGTGAAATTTGCAGTTTTTTCGAGATCTGTTTATAAAATTTGCTTTTTTTTTCGCAATTTTTTTGACAAAATTTGCCGTTTTTCCCGCGATCTTTTGACAGAATTTATCGTTTTTTTGCGATCCTTTGACGAAATTCGCCATTTTTCGCAATGTTTTTGAAGAAATTTGCCGTTTTTTCGCGATTTTCTGACAAAAGTCACGTTTTTCCCACGATCTATTAACAAAATTTATTGTTTTTTTCGCGATCTTTTGACGAAATTTGCTGCTTTTCGCAATGCTTATGACGAAATTTGCCGTTTACTCGCGATCTTTTGACGAAATTTGCCGTTTATTCGCGATCTTTTGACGAAATTTGCCGTTTTTCGCAATGTTTTGGAAACGTTTTCGCAATGTTGGAAATTTGCCTTTTTTTAACGATTTTCTGACGAAAGCAGGGATGAGATTGACAAAAAAGCAAAAAAGCTGAAAACTGCACGAACATTTGAGCAATAATTATGAATTTCAAGCACAACAAATATTATAATTGCTATTAAAAATATATATTTTTTTAACTAAAATAAATATATATAATATAAAAAATCGCGTTTTTAAGGCGATCTTTCGGCTAAATTCGCGTTTTTACGGCGATCTTTTGACGAAATGCGCATTTTACATCAATTTAGCTGTGAGTACATTAAAAATAAATTATCAACAAGAATTTAGGTAGAAATTATTTACTTACTCTAATTAAAAGTCTATTTTACCAAGATACATCACATTAATAAAATCCTTCAATGGAATGAACATTTTTTTAAAATTGAAATTTTGAAAAATAGTAAGATACTTTTCTTGAAAGAGCAAATCAAGTATGTGCTAATAATTGCAACCACCTTAAATAAATGATAGAACAGAGTTCCCACCCTTTTTTAAAATAAAAAATAAAGTTTTTAAGCAATTAAAGAGATTTTTTAAGGACATTATCAGTGGCACTAACTAGTCAGTGCTGTGGTTATTCCAGATTCCAAGTCATTTTTACCAGTCAGCTTGAAGCTAGTTTTTGGATTATTTGAATAGATTTTTTTAAATTTAATTTGTTTTCGCATTTCATAGCAATATTTCTACATTACGAAAAGAAATTTGGTTTCAATCTTTTAACCCAATGCAGTAAATTCTGGCGAAATTCGCGTTTTTTCAGCAATCCTTTGACGAAATTTGCTTATTTTCAGCGATCTTTCGACGGAATGCGCGTTTTTACTGCGATCTTTCGGCTAAATTCGCATTTTTACGGCGATCTTTCGGCTAAATTCGCGTTTTTTCGGCGATCTTTCGGCTAAATTCGCGTTTCTTCGGCGATCTTTCGGCTAAATTCGCGTTTTTACGGCGATCTTTCGGCTAAATTCGTGTTTTTTAGCGATCTTTCAGCTAAATTCGTGTTTTTTCAGCGATCTTTCGGCTAAATTCGCGTTTTTACGGCGATCTTTCGACAAAATGCGCGTTTCTTCGCGCGATCCTGTGACGAAATTCGTCCTTTTTTGCACGATCTTGCGACAAATTTCGCGTTTTTCTCGAGTGATCCTGTGACGAAATTCGCGTTTTTTTTTTTTTTTTTTTTTTTTTCTCCCCTCCAGAAAATCGTAGTTTTAGACAGATTTTCGTAGCATCGTAGTTTGTGGTTCAAAATCGTAGCAACTACGATTTTTTCGTAGCAGTTGGCAGCTCTGTGTAATGCACCTCAGTGACATATATAAATTTCACTTCGTTTGAAATAGAATTCTTAAAATAAACCACAAACGATTTTTCTCCATAGGCCGTAATGCAACAGAATTCTTTTGAGTGTCCCTGATTTTTAAAATAATTTTCAAGCGTGAATTATTTTAAATATGTCTATCATATACAGCCTGATTGAGAAAGATTAATCCATTTGCATTTAAAACAATATAAATAGTTCCACATTTATTCCTGGTTAATATTCAAGAACGAAATTAAAACTTCATCAAAATATAAATATAATAATATAATATAAATAAAATGCAAATTTAACAGACATGTTCTTGAAGTATGTGCTTAAACAGTTGAAATTTTCAGAATGAAAAACGTGCAATGAGCAGCTAAATCTTGGACAATTTCTTTGGCCATTAACTCCTGGCATGCCACTAATACAAAAGTATTGCTTTATTAAATTTCAAAATTTTATTTGAATATATTATTGATAGTTTTCTTATAAAAATTCTTTTTGGTGCTGTTAATGAATCAGTTTTAAAAATATATATTAAACACGAAAAATCTATTAGAATTAGAAAAAGAAATGGTTTTCGCTATGTTCTGTAACCTGGGAAGTCCGGGTTTAATTCCCCAGTTTTATTAAAATACAAAATTAAGTTAAACCAAAGTGAAGTCAAACATTACGTTGGCAGCAGTGCAAGACTGTTTGTTCTTCAGGAGTAAATATTCAAACTGTGACATTTTGCAATTTAAAGTGTTAAGCAAAAAAAAAAAAAAAAAAAAGAAGAGGAAAATTCTGTATTGTAGCATTCTTTTCTCCAGTGAACAATTACATATCAGTAATGCTGTGGATGTACTATAGCACATCAATTAAACAAGAAATTGGAAAATAAATATGGGTTTTCAATTAAATTTTCAGCAAGACTGAAACTGCACGTAAATTTACTAAAACACTGACAAAGGATGTGAATTAATTTTCACTTTGCTAAACAACGCATAACCAACAGAGTAAAAAAGAGCGAGTCCAGACTGGGGATTGTTATTAAATTTATTCACAGTTTCCTGCTGAAAATTTAATTGGAAATTTAGATATTATCCGATGCTGGGAATTTATTCCTCTGATGTAACGCCACTGGGTAGTGTGCTCATGTATGATATTCCATCTTGCGCTGCGAAGTTGCAGACTTGCCAACGTATAAGTAAAAAATGCCAGACTGGATGTCGTCCAGATGGCTTAAACGGTAAAGCACTTGGTGCACTATACTAGGGTATCTGGATTCGATCCCTGGTGTGGACACATTTTTCCCTCTGTTGGTTATGCATTGTTTAGCAAAGTGAAAATTAATTTACATCCTTTGTCAGTGAAATATGGGTTTTTCAGGATGCATTATTTTTCTTCTGAAAGATCGCAAAAGCGACATATTTTGTATTAAATAAACTGAATCGATCTTATTTCAGGTCTCAGGGAACCAGAATTTCAAAACTAAATGGTTATATTAACATTTGCATATATAATGAAATTTGCTTATGTGGTTCAGATATATATATTTTAATTGTTTTAATAACAATATATACCGCATATTTTAAAACACAGAAAATATATCTTCTAGATTTTTACTATACATATTTATAAATTGTTGAATTAAGGGTAACTAATGTGATTTTAATACAATC
This sequence comes from Maratus michaelseni, assembly GCA_963931845.1. Taxonomy (NCBI): domain Eukaryota; kingdom Metazoa; phylum Arthropoda; class Arachnida; order Araneae; family Salticidae; genus Maratus; species Maratus michaelseni. Next base: position 381,186,084 of record OZ007591.1, read on the forward strand.
TATGATTTTATAAAGCAGCTAAGTATTGATAAAAGTAGGAAAAATTGGGTTTTCAATGTTGATACAAAGAAGCTGGCTTATGCTGAAATCTTTATTTGATATCACATTGCAATCATAAGAACAAACTGAACAGATAATCTTAGGACCAACAGGAGAAAAAGGAAAAATAAAAAGTGTAATAATAATAATAAATATATACATATTTTTGTAGTTATTAACAGATTTAAGTTTAGTGCCAAAGTGCTATATTTATGGTTAATCTGATCTGATTAATCTTTTGTTATTCGGTCCATAGCCAAATGGCATATTTGAGTAAATGTGAATTGCTACAAAAGTGTTATTTAAAATCTTTAGTGGGTACTTTTCCATTATACCAACACCATTGTCGCCAAGCATTACAGTTGGCGTGAATTGAAACATTTGAAAAAAAAAAAAAATTGCTAGTGTGAATGTAATCATTTAAAAATGATAACATTTGACAAACAATTTTAATAAATCTATACAAATATATGCTTAAAATTAAAAAAATATCTATATTATACACTAAAATCTATATTAATAAAAGAAAGTTTCGCTCTGTGTGTGCGTCCATGTGTGTGTCCGTGTGTGTGTCTGTTGGCGATGGCTAGCAAAATCTAGCCCACCTAGAAGTCTGGAAATTTAGGTGTGGATAGTCCAAGGTCTGGCCATGTGCACCTGAGCCTCAGAAATTTAATATTTTGATAATTACCCAAGATATTAGATTCTCATTAACCATTGCTTCTAAAATGACATCTTTTAAATCAAAATGGCTAAAGAAACGAACAGGCGCATTGCATTTGCAAGCGGAAATGAACAAATTCGAAATTATTTTACTAATTAGCGAATTTTAGGAAAACTAATTGAGATATCAATTTGAAAATTTCTGAGCGTATGTAAAAAAAAAAAAAAAAAATTCATCTGACTATGTGATTTTTGAAAAATTCAGTCGGTAATTTTTCTTAATTTATGCAAAAAACTTCCAAAAATCTGCTGGCGCCAGTGAAAACAATCCGAGAAAGTTTCAGACAGGGATCTGTTTTCATTAAAAACTGAACTGCAAAGAGATCTGTTTCTCTGGCCGATCCCTCCATTTAGTCTGCGAAAACGAAAGGAAATAATTGCCAATTTTTACTAATGAACAAAAATTTAGGTAACTAATTAAGATATAGATTTGAGTTTGAGGTCGGGAAGGGGTGTCATCTTCCGGCTATTTTAGCGTAGCGTCTTCATTATGTTCTAATTATCAGAAAAATTTAATTCTTTTTTAATGATCGCGTTAATGTAGGTGACGGTGTTTTCTTGAATAAATTATTCATTATATTTGCGGGTATGGGGAGGGAGGGGGTTAACGCCTTTCTCTGAGATTGTAATTATCTCGGCACGGGCAACGCCAGGTGGGTTAGCTAGTAATAAAATAAAATGCAATTTAAAACTGCACGCATGAAATTATAAATGACTTTTTTTTAAAAACTTACACATGCTTTAGGCTATCTGCGATCAGTTTTAAAGGTAACTTTGATTGAATAAACGAGATGAAATTCTGGCTTGACTAACGTTATTTGCAAATATTTTTATCCTTAATTTTTCTTTAGAAGTTTAAACCTGCATCTAGAAAAAAAACATTGCCACAAAAATAAAATACTGCATTACATTGTGCTGAACAATGATTATGAAAAAAATTGTAAAATAAAGATAAAGTGGGACATTGTTGCTGCACAGTTTTATTTTATATTTATGATTAAAAAGCAAAATTTAAATCCAAATGCTTAATTTATTTTTCTTTGTGCCATGTTTTTTTCTGAAACAGATGATGTCATCATCTAATGCTGTTAAAATATGATATAGATATACAGTATGGAACCATTTATCCAGAATCCAGTTAACCGGAAAACCAGTTATCCAGAATGATATTTCAGATTGACTGATTTCAGAATTTCTCCAGAAAAAATTTGTCACACTGCTAGTTTGACATGTTCATTGCTAGATATATTACTCACATGCATGGCATAATTTGATGTCAATATTAGGATTTTAAATGGTAGAATGTTTAGTTAAATATTGGGAGTTTTAATTTTTATGGAGAAATGTTGTTAGGGAAGTGTTATGCAGAAACAAGGGATTCCAATACATTGTCTTTTCTTGAACTCTGAATAATCTTTTGTTATTGATTGGATCAGATTTTTAATCTGTGTAATCTAATAATAAATTTGAAATCAAGAACAATGCCACAGCCACACATATTCTACAAATAGATGTTGTTTTAATAAGCCCAACCAGTTATCCAGAAAAACCAGTTATCCGGAATATATGTGATCCCAACCATTCAGGATAAATGGTTCTATACTGTATATATTTATATATTTTTTCTTGTCTTTGCTATCTGCGATCAGTTTTTACTGTAACTTTGATGGAATAAATGAGATGATATTCTGGCTTGATTAATATTTACAGATATTTTTAGTCTTTATTATTTTTTTTTATAAGTTTAAACCTGCATCTAAAAAATATTAGACTGCAGTGCAAAATCTTTGCATGGGTCCACTGGTGATTGATTAATAAAAAAAATATGATTTGAGTTCAATAAATTGAGAGTCACTATGTTTGGCACGGTTTGCAATAAAGGTCCTTCACAAAGTCAGGGTTAAAATAAACAGTGGATTATAACACATTTTGGCAAGGTGTTGTTATAACGGAAAAGTACCAATTAGTGGTGTTCACATCCATTTTAAAGGATATAATGTAGCCATGACAGCAATGCTTGGAAGCTGATCAAATTATAGAAAATTAAGGTAAAAAATAAAATAAAATGCTTTGTGGCAATCAGATACCAATTGAGGCAACTCACTGTCACTAGTTGTTTTTCAATATTGTGGGGAAAAAAAAATAATGCTTGAATTTTTTTTTAAAGGCAATAAAAAGTCACTAAGTTGAGCTAACACTTTTCATACAAATTTCATTTGAGAGTACAGTTTTATTTCAGCAATCATTCAAAAGCAAGCTATGAATTTTTGGACAGAACAAAAAGGTCCACAGTGAAAAAAATAGGATTTTGTCGCTAAAAATGCTAAAAAATTCAGATTACAGAGTGCTTTGAATATTGAAACACAAATCAGGATTTAAATTCAATAACCTCCAATTAGTGGCCAGCAACCTTTTCCACCGAATCTGTTCTTTTGCTGGGTATCCCCACACTGATGAAATGATTAGTAATGGAAATTACCATATATACTCATGCATACATCGAAAAATTTTAGAAAATTTTTTGGAAATTGAAAAAAAAAGGGTCAATTTATACACAAGCTGGTGAAAAAAAAAAAAGGTACCTGCATACACAATTGCCCCTGTTCAATGTATTTAAAGCAATAAGAAAATATTTACAGAGCTAAAACATCTAAAAATATTTATAATTTACATTTGAAAGTGAAAATTTATGATTAAAATTTATGAAAATGATAAACAATATTCAGAATTTGAATTTTTAAATAGCTCATACTACTTTACCAAAGGCGTTGTGAACATCTTTGTATTCATATTCTATGCTTATGAGCAATGATTTATAATAGGAATTGGGTAAAAAAGTGATTTTGTGCAATCAATAGAGTTGCCAATAAAGCATTTTATTGGCCAATAAAGCTTTTCTCACTATTTCTGCAGGAATTTCATTCCATGATTCCTTCTGCCACTCCAAAATGTAGAATAAATAAAATATGATTCTAATTAGAAATGCAGAATTAAAAAAATAGTTTTATACTAAATTTATTGAAAACATTTGACTAATAATTATAAAAAAAATTCCATCCTCAGTTTCAAAGAATTTTTTAACATCACACCAGAAATGTGGTTCAAGATGAATTTTTTCTAAAATTTCACTTAACAATTCATGAGGCCAACTTATACACAAGTACATATGGTATTTATTTTGAAATCGTCATTTAGCTAAAAATGTTTCTTACAATAAATGTATATTAGTAGAGTATCAGAGAAACTTAAAAAATATATATATACCTGGATAAGTTCTCATAAATCCCGTTTGACTCCCAAAATATTGCCACATAATATCTGTGTCATTTTCAGCATTCAGCTTGAATACAGAATCGAGAGCAGCTGACCATTTCAAGCCATTTAAAATATCAGGATCTAAAAAAAATATTAGATTAATGAAATAAAGATAGTAAGCGACAGTTAACATTTAATTGAGAATTTGAGAATATTTGAAAGTTTTAGTTATTTACTATTATCTTTTAATAAAGCAAAAATACTTTAAAATAGAGTAAAAAATAAAATCAAAACTTTAAAATAAATAAGAATGTGTAATGATATTTTAATTACATAATAGTAAAGTACAACAAATAAAAAGACAAAAATTATTTTAATGAATTTTTCATTTAAGGGAAGATCATTATTATTCAATCTATTGTTTAGACTTCAAATTGAATCATGTACACCTCACAGAATAAAACTGATTTATTCATAATGACATAGTTATAAAAGATGATTTACATATCAACTTAAGAACTTCTGTGTATAGGTGATGGGTTGGGGGTATAACTTTTTTCGATAGGTAAAAGGTAACTCTTTTCAAAATAGTTAGAAAAAAAAACCCTATGTATATTATAGGAGGGATGGTGGTGGTGTGTGTGTAAGGGGGATGCATAAGAACATTATTTCATCACTGTAAATTAAAAAATACGTTCCATGTAATAAATATAAAATTGGTGTTAAATCAACTTAGGAAATATCTACATTGCCCAGTCTTAACACGCATATACCAAAATTCATGTTTGCCCTACGTGAAAAAAATCCTAGTTTTGGCCCTTTGCATAACAATAGCAGTAATATTATGTAGTAATTAAGAAGTTGCTACTAAGAGTTGCTGGAATTATTATCAGTGTATTTTCCTGTCTTATATAATACATAAACACCCATTATCTATACAAATAAAAGAGAGTTTGTCTGTCTGTGGTTCCTGTCTGTTGGCGATGGCTAGGAAAGTCCACTATGTTCCATTACCCCATGCTATATTGGGGCCCCTTACTTCGTACTGTATATATGTATATATATTTTGCCATGTTAAAAATATCACTGTTTCATTTGCTATTGTGCAGGCGAACGCTTCTGAACATCACCTGTCTAATTGTCAGAATTGACAGTATTCAAAATACAATAAAACAAAATATACACAATTAAATTTCTTACTTTAACCTTTCTATAATAGTACAATGCGCTTAAAATATATCAATACTAACCCATAAAAAAAATTATTTTCAGAATGTTTTTCTGTTTTCACCCCCCCCTTCCATTTTTGAAACCTACATCTGGTTAACTATTCAAAATAAGAGAAAACTAAAGACACCAGACTATATCTATGTGATATAAAACTAGGCTGAGATGCCAGGTGCCTGAGGGGCTCCCAGCGCATCTTTGACCACCGAACCCAAGTCCTGAAGGACTTATAACGTGCACGACCAGATTTGTGTCTCCGTATGCACTTCGGCCATATCTATGTGATATGGCTTCAGAATTCCAATTTTTAACCACTTATCTATTTTGAACCGCAACATAATATCAACATAAAGTCACTTAAAACATTAAATACTAGCTAAAGATTTCAAATTAAGCACTCGATTCCTGTTTTTTCTGGGTATTTCTAGAATTACTAGAAAGAAAACAACAAAAGAAAAGGAGGGCCACATGCGAAATCACAAGATATTATTAGGAGTGGGAAGAGATAATGGCAACATATGATCAACCAATTACTAAGTTTAAGCATTTTCCTTTATTTTATATGAATAGCCTATTTTAATTTTACACAATTCTCTGTTTGTAAACGAAAAGTTATCTGTTTTCATTCTAAGTTTTATTTTTTGCGTTATCTGCCATTACCCATATAATTTTTACGTACCCCCAGGGGTACGCACGCCCCAGGTTGGAACTACTGATCTATGCTGTGGAATATTTGCCAAGGGGTTTTAGTTTGTCCGCATGTGCTGGGAAACACATTTCCAACAGAGAGATATTAATTTGAATTTAAAAGAGGTTAGGGTGGTGATTTTATATTAATTAGTTTTCTCGGGAACTTTTAATCTGAATTGAAAAGTTTAATATAACCAGAAATTAAATCAGCAATCACTATAATGAGGGCCCCTTAGTTCATTTGGATAGATTTTTATTTAAAAATATAAAATCTTGAAAATTCTAGCCTTGTACGCTGAAAGCGGCAAAAGTGCCCTTGACATTAGGTTCATTTGAAAAGATTTTTGTTTAAATATATAAATTCATTCAACACTGATTTTTTATACAACTCAAATTATTATGTAGAACTTGTTTTAAAATATTAAATCAAAATAGACCAGAGCACGTGTATCACGCCTGGTATACGTTGCCGAAGGCCCCCAACCTTTATTTGAACAGATTTTAATTTTAAAATATAAAAACATACAAATTTGAGGGTGAACGCTGCCAGGAGCCCCTAGCATCAGGATCATTTAGAAAGATTTTCGTTTAAATATATGAATAAGAAAATTTAATTAAGATGTAAATATATAAAATCATTCAACATTGATGTTAGATATATTTAAGGTTATTATCATAGGGTAGAACAACATTGGGCAAGTTAGGTAGTCTAATAATTAAATTGAATTCTAATAATAAAATTGAATTATTTATGTATATATTTCTACATTAACCTTTTGTATTACAGTGTTGCAACATACCCAAAAATGTTACTTATACAATGGGTTTTAAAAGACGATTTTATTTATTGTTTCTATTTCTCAACACAGCTGTTAATATAAATTGTTCATACAATTCTCAACAAACGGCGATACTGAGTTAATTTTTCATGACAAAGTTTTATTTATTATTTGAGCAGTTTTCCATCTTTATTGCTAAAATGAACTTCGTAAATTTTCTAAAATTAAAAAGGCTGAGATGTCAATTTTTTTTTTTTTTTTTTTTTTTTACAAAGGCAATTTTGTATAACTTACATTTTTGTATTAGAAAATTGACAATATTTATGGGAAGTATTTAATTTTCTGTTTATTGCAGCTTTGAAAAAAGTACCTTTTAGTCAGTAATTTTTTATTTTTATGTTCTAAAATTTTTTTATAATTTTTTATGTGTTTAAAATGATGTATTTCAACAACTCGGTAAATATTTTTAAAATCTGAGTTGTTGAGTCACAAAAAGGGTTAAATACTGTTTCTGTATGTCTTTAGTAGGTAAATTGCTCAGAATATATATTAAATGGTGCAAACATTGAATAAATGGCTTGCATGTATGAAGCAGTGAATGAGTTGCCAGAATGGTTTTGAAAATGTTTCTTTTTTCACCAAGGCATGAATTCCTCATGAAGGAATAACCATAGGGAACAAAGGGAATAACCATATCTACCCTATATATATAAAATCCTAATGAAACGAATTTGTGAAACGATTTTATGAAACGAATTTATGAAACGATTTTATGAAACGACTGATTATGTTTCAGGGCTATTTTTAATAAAATATTAAACGCTTGATGGTGAAATTAATACCAATTGTCCATAAAAATCCGCGGATGTCAAAACTGGTAATAGAATTTTGAAATTGGAATTAGTTTTCGAGATATTAATTTTTTTCTAATTTTAATGACATTTCTGTAATGATGGCAACTAATTACTCAGTTTTTTGTGGCAAAAAAGGGAAAACAATTGAAAAGGATCCCGATAGGGATTATTGATTTCTTTTTATTCGTCATTTTCAAATTGAAATTGAATTTATCTTTTATTTCAATCGATAATGAAGACAAGATTGTGATTAAATTTTGTTTTTCAGGAAAATTTGAAAAAAAATCACATTTCTATCGTCAGGATTCAATCGTCTGTCAGCATTTAATTTAATTTATAAACTGAAAATATTTTGAATACATTCGTTCAAATGACGTCATTTATGTAAACGCAAAAGAAAGGGGGGGGGGAAGGAATTCATAGTAATTATTGCGTGGCAGTGCAATACTTACTTATTTCTTATTATTTATTGATATCATTTTGTTATTTTTTTGTAAAATTTAATTAAACGAATTTATAAAATCACTAATTCGGATATTTGAAACGAATATATAAAATAATAATTGCCCAACTGAACGGAAGGAGAATAAAATATCCTGCTTGGTTTTCTTTCCAATTTTAATGAGAATATGACATCAATTATGGTAAAATGACATTTATTCCTTTCTCTCTTTTATTGGCAGCAAGGAAAAAAATGCTCCCTATACATTAGAGAAATGCTATTAAAGTTTAAAACAAATGAATATTTCAGTAGCATTACTTTTTTAATAATGAATTATATGTTTACACATAAATAACAAAGCCTTGACGAAACAGAGAAAATAGCCTTGGCAGAAAAGGAAATTTGGCAACATACTTTCTGTCAACGTATTAACTTTGTCATTTCGTATACAGAAGCATCTTTTCAATATTTATACAATTTGTTTAGCGTAGAATGTCATTTATCCTATTTTATATATAATCAGAAGTAATTTGTATAGAAAAAAACAATATTAATATACGTATAATTAAAATACGCATATATATAAAAAAATTAAAAAAAACGTCGAATTTGTTTCCATGGCTGTTTATGTCATTTGGCAGCAAATCTCACTTTCTGATGCCCGAATTGCGCCAAGCTTTTTAAAAAAGCGTCAAGACCCCTGTAATAGAAAAGTACCAAAAGTTCATTGGGTTTGTTTTCATAACTTTTGGCAACAAATCTATGTCTATTAACGAATCTATCCCTTTTTGAAGCTCGAAATACGCCAAACCTAAAAGCAAAGGATCCTATACTAGAAAAGTACCAGATTTTCTTATGGACAATATTCAAGTGACATAACATGGTGTAAAATTATCGCGGATAGCAAATTTGTTTAAATATCTCATCAATTGATGCCGAATAAATGCAGGTACACATGCACAAAATATTTAATTAATATTGTATGATAAATAATTATTAGAAAATTCGTATATACATATTAATTAAAATAAATTTACATATTTAAAATAACATGAAAATATGCATGATGGTGCACTAAAATAGAGAGAAAATTAAAACCTGTTACTGAAAATGTCTTTAACAGTACTTTTCAATACCGTAGTTCTTAATGTTATTCACAAGCAGATGGAATTTTTCTCATCCTTAAACACAAAGGAATAATAGAATACAGATCGTTGTTATAAAAGTCCGACAGGTTGCCACAATTTAAACCTAATCATTTTATACAAGCTGGTTTTCAAGTTGCAATTGATTTTACTTATCAATTCCGAAAACAGTCGTCCGTTGTCGCAACAGCTGTGTATGAGGCCATGATAATCAAAAAAATGACCCATTAAAACGTTAAAAGCATGGAACCCCAATTACAGATTTACCAATATTTTTAAAACAAAGCACGCTGTCATGTTTTTAGAGGCCTCGAAGTCTGAGCGGGGGTTGGCGAGCGTAGCTCGCAGGGGGTAGGCCCCCTAGTTTTACTATAAAATAAAGAGTAAAAGAAATCATTATACCAGACAACTTACATTCTTCATAAATTTCCACAGGAATATGGACTCCTGAATATGAAAAGTTTACAAAATTTTTGAACTTTTCACTGTAGACAAGTCGAGGATCATCTGACTTGAAGTCTTTCATTTTCACAAAAGAAACAGTATCCTTCTATTTGGGAGAAAAAAAACCCTGTTACTTAAAACTTTAATAAAGTATTATATGTTTGTGCATTAATAGAAAAAAAGCTAATATCCAAAATTTAGTGGACCAATGGGTTCATTACACTGGTCAACAATGGTTTTGCTACTGGGGAAAATATAGACTAATTTGAAGGTGCTGATTCCAAATCTGAACTCCAAATTTCTCTATCACATCAGGAACTCAAGTTGTAGAAACTACTAATGTTTAAATTAGACATTATGAGATGGTTTTACACAACTGAAACTTGAGTAATATTATTTGTTTCAGAGCACATTCACAATCTTGATATGTTATTTTAGATTTATTTTTCTTTGAAAATCTGGATATCTTTGTCATACAAAAAGAAGTAACAGTCTGAAAGACTGTTACTTCTTTTTACTGTTACTTCCTGTTTTCAGTTCATGCCATATCATGTGTACAGAAAAAGACTTTTCTTTTACCTCTTAACCATTGTGTTAGTCCCGTATTGCACACAGTACAGCACATATGTGGTGCTCACTATTTGCCCTGATCTCCAACTTCCACACCAAAGTAATGATGGTAAGCTGTTTTCACTTTTGATGTAGCAAGATGAGTGTTATACATATATTAATGATATCAACTTTTTGGACCCCCCCTTATGATAGTATTTGTTAATAGCTTTTCTTGCATAATACATTCAACAGTTATATTGTCTTCTTGCACTTGCCCCCTGCATGGGGTGGGACAAGCAGGATTTCTAATAAACAAAACTGGTGGACAACATTCTTTCTCTTTTCTTTCCAGTAAGCACTACAAAGTATCATTTCAAACATACTTGAAAAAGCAACAAGTTGGAAATTATATGTCAAACGTGACAAATGGGGTGTGTTCATACTATAACTAGTTTTAAAAATATTCAGATCTTGGTGCAATAGCTGTTGCACTCTTATGCAAAAATGAATGAATACAAAATTTATTTTATGTGCAGATTTCCTTATTATAGATATTAATTTTATTTTATGAAATAAAGTTTCAATACACTTTTACAAACAATTCATTACAATAAAATTATACTACGCACAAATATCCGATACAAGACAATGTAAAAAAAAAATCATCATTATTATTTCACTGAAAAAGTTAATTATATTGCCTGTTATTATGATATAATTAATTTCCATAATAAAAAGTACATTTTAAGTTGGCAACATTTTATCTTTTGTTGACATTTACTGAAAATTCCAATGGAAAACTAAGCCTAGCTTTGAAAATTTCAGAACTTGAAATCCATATTTAAACTCTTTTTCCATTTAATATCTATTTCTCCGGTAACATCTATCCAAAAAACTGTCAGTAGATTATAGGATTGCTATAACTAAACAATTTTATAATCAAATTTTATTTTAATTGCTTAGTAGGCACCTAATTTTATTTTAATTAATAATTAAAATTTGATTATTATAAATGCAAGGCGTGTGGAATTTTCTATGGAAAAATTTCCAAAGTATTAAATATGAATTTAAACAATTTTAGTATACAAATTCGGTTTTTAATTTCAGTAATACTGAAATAATATGACTCCATCTTAAATATGACGTAATCACCATGTCAACCTAGAATTATTACCTATCATGGGATATTATTGAATTAATTATGTATGATGGGATTTAATAGAACGAAGAAAACTTTTATTAATATATTTTTAAGTTTTGATTTGATTTTCATAAAATTTGAAATGCTCAACAAAATTCTGCAATGGATATATATATATATATATATATATATATATATATATTAAATTTTAAAACATTCGGTTGGGTAGTTTTTGCACTGTTATATATGGACAGACGGACGAACAAGACGATGACGATAGATGCTACATATTTAAATAATTACGAATGCACCTGAAAATGGCAAGATCAAAACTATCAAAGGGGATTAAAAATTCAAAAATGTAAAACTATGAACGTGCTGTGGAATCTTCAGGAGAGTTTCAGAAGCACATTTCATAGTGAAATGATATGTCATTTCATCTAATATCATCTTCACAAGCACGGCTGACACAACCATCAGGAAAACAGGGCAGCTGTCCAGGGCCCCAAGCTACCTATACAATTCAAAGTAATCACCGTGTTTCTAAAAGAAACTTATTTTTTACTAGCATTGAAAAGCGACATACGACCATAGCGGTTATTTCTGTTGATGTGCTATTTCATGCTGTATCTTGTGTAATTACGCGACTGTACTCATTGCTGAAATGTGACAATGACTAAAAGGTGCTACCCTACATATTTATATAATTACAAGCGCACCTAAAAATGGACACATGCTTGTTTGGTCAAACATACAAGAAATTAAATTTTCTCAAGAACACAGTACAATTTCATTTTAGGACATCTTTCATAACTAATGGATCTGTTTGGACACCTGGAAACATCTCACTTTTGCAGCTTGAAAATTTAAAAGTAGCAGAATTGATGAGCCTGCAGCAATTTATTTATGAATACAATAGGCTATTTTACTTGCAGCTAAAACCTTCATCTACAATACAAGCCGACCACTGTATGAACTTGATGAAACCACAGAAGAAAATTGACTCATGATTTCATACTCTAATGCCTTTTGGTCTTGTATTAATAATTACTTTTATTCAATGCCGTCTTTTTTACTATTATTTAAAAATATTATACTGATTTTGCTTTTATAATGTATTTTACATTTATGAAATATTTGCAATATTTAGCAAAAAAGCTAATGTCCTATAAAAGTTCATGGGATGTGAATTTAAAAAAATGCTACAGACACACGCAAATACTTAAAGTATTTATGATGGTAAGGAAATTATTTTTTCCATAACCTTCATAGAAATTAAGTAAAAACACCCACTATATAAGCTTTTCTGCAAAATCCCAGAAATCATGAGGAGGCCTTTTTTCTATCAATTTACAAACATAAAGCACAAAATGCAATTTCTCTCAATGTTTTTAAAAAGTTCCTATTACAATTTAAAATTGTGTAAAATATAAAAGCAATTAGTGAAGAAAAATAAAATATAAGTAAAAATAAAAATGCAATGAACAAATTAAACAACTGAAAATTATACATGTACATAAATTAAGGTATATAAATTTTACAAAATAAGAGAGGTGATAATACCTATCAAGAAAAAAAAAATTGCATATAGGACAACAACAGGGTTGCCATCTACTTATTCAGCATATCTCACACTAAAGTTGGGGAACAGGTTACT